>OX383967.1:25873961-26500585 GCA_947532105.1 Athrips mouffetella
ATATTTCATAATCATCGACCATGATGTGACATTGTATAGCGAAGGAGATGTGACATGCTGGCAGATGTCATCCCGTAGTAAAATAAATTAGTGCGGTTTCTATTCCGAATGAAGCAAGACTGTCTTATATCTTTGGATGTGACAAACAAAGGGAGATTGGTTCGACGAAGTAAGATGTCACCAGTTATTTGTTATAAATTGTTGGCTGGCTTACCGCTAGTGGCATAAAACTTACTTAAAGTTATAGGTCCTTTAAATCACTTTCTGTTTTTTGACAAATAAACTAACAGTAATGGATTTAAAGGACCTTTAAGTTTGAAGGAGCTTCCTGCAGCTGTAAAAATACTGTCATGTTAGGTATGTGACTTTATTTCCTTGACGCAGTCAAATAAAATTAAGTGACATAGGTAAGCTACGATTGAATCAATAATGGTGAGTCAATGAATAATGTGATATCATTGGTTTTAAAGAAAAAAAAAATTTATTGCGAAAATTTGTTCGACTCTCTATAGTAAAATTGCCCAGTGTTTGACTCATTTTGTATGGGAAGGCGAAAAACTTTTTTTTATGTAGCCTGTTAGGTATCCCACTGCGGGGCCTTTGCCCAGAGTAAAAATTAATCGTCTTGAGTAAAATTAAAAACTTTATTTAAGTAAAAAAATAATAATTGGGAAAGTTGCTTGTTTTCATGAGTTGAATCACTAGGCATAGGAACGCTGTACTTGCATGTAGAGTTTTATATGTGTAATGCACTAATGGTTTTTTGGACCCCTAGCCTATCAGTATGTTATTCTAAACAAAATCTGGAACAACGTTCCCAAACAAATAGTGGTCGAAAAACGGTTTTATCGCATGCCTGTTATTAGACGATTTTTCTCGTTTTTGTCACTGTGGGAAATTGTTAAAATTTACGTATGTTCTGGGTTACAAATCAAAATTAGGTCAGAGCTCAAAAAATAACCCAGCATAACTTAGTGCGATTCTAGATTGAAATTGATTTTAAAATTGATAATCAGTCTGCAATTTTTGAAATTAGAATCGGAAGTGAGCGAGATCGTGCGATATCGAGCCAGTTCGGTAATTAACGAAAGTTGCGTTCCAATTTTGAATTTACGGAGCCGGTGTAATCGGGCCGGTGTCATTGGATGGCGATAAGCGTCCGTCCGATTGGTCGATGGGCCGTAACTTTGTTCGAAATACGAACTTTGGGATTTACGATCTCGAGACCGTTATGGATTTGACCCAATTTGCTCGGGTTGAATTGAAATTGGATTTTTTTGGTCATCGGCTATTTGTTGAATAGATGCTTCGGGTTATTACGAGCCTTCGTGGGTAACGATCTGACGTCACTTCCAGAAATATTTGAAAACTTTTCTCATTCATTAGAATTTGGCACAAAATTCAGGAAATAAAAAGAAAGTTTTTAGACTACCAACACCAAGCCAAGGATACAGTACCTAGAATCACAAAAGCAGAGACTTTTTTTTAAATAATACGTTATATTTTCCTGGAAAACTCACGCACTCCGTTTTAAATTTTGATTCCTTCGATAGCAAAATAATACGAGTATTTGTCCACTGGACCGTAAGGCTTTGAAATGTATTCAGTGTCAATCAGGAGCCGTGGGAAAGCGCATCTGTGGGCCCAGGGCTCACATTTTGAGGGCACGGAAAGTGGAAAAACAAATTCAATTCGTCAAAGTATATTTGGGGTGAGATAAAGCGATTATTGCGGTCTAAAAAATACTGATACTGTTTACGGTGGGTGCGGTTTGCTTTTGAAAAATAAATTTATTTGTTTAGCCGACTTAATAAAAGTAGGTTCCAATTCAAACTGTATATTCCTTGTTTTGTTCAGAAAGAAGAATTTAAAGGAGTATATTCTTGTCATGTTTTAATTTTACCGGTATTTAACAGAACCATTAAGGAGGTTAAATTAATTATGGAGATGGACCCCCGGGCTTTTCGACACGTTACTTGGATCATTTACCTGAACAAATTTCTTTAGGATATGGGTCGATAAATTACAAAAACAAATTGATTGTCCTATGAAAACGTCAGTCATGCCGGCGCGAGTTTTGTTTTGTTCCGATTTGTCGAGAATATCTTATAAACCATTTAAATATAGTTCGTAACGGAAAGGGTGAGAATATGCCCATGAAACTAAACAACTTTTCCCAAGGAACATAGCATAGGTTATAGAACAAAATAAATTTTTGACTTCCCATGGAAATTGCATCAGCTGAACACATTTTGTATGGGAGCTCAAATTTGGTTTATCGTATTTCAACCTATGTTCCTTGGCAAAAGTTGTTCAGTTTCATGGGCAGATACAAACCCTTTTGTATTATCACACCTTAAATTTTGGTGAACTTTTGTTGCTTTGTTTCCGCTTATGTAGAAATTGAAGTCGGTTTCGAATGCGTTAAAAAACTTATGTATGCTGGATTTCATAAAAAGGGTTGCTATTGAAATATTCAGAGTGGCTAAAATGTTTGCGCTTGGGAAAACTCTTTCATATGACGTTATTCGTGGCAATGTAAGCGGTTAAAGAGTAAACAATGTAGCTTTTAGCCGTTTTAATTATTTGTCGTTTCCTGACTGACCGGATGCGAGGGTAAATCTGGATAAATCCCTCCACTTGCCTTTGTTCATAAAATATTTCGGGTTGAGCTTTAAACAACTTTACGTTGCTTACGCAATATCTATCAATAAATATATGAAATTTCAAAATTATTGATTTTCGTTCATTATTGCCCTCTAGTTGCGGAGGGTTCAAAAATCAATGCCGTAGCCAAAAATCCTTGATTAGATTATTTTTAATTATTTGTCGTATCCTGACTGACCGGATGCGAGGGTAAATCTGGCTAAATCCCTCCACTAGCCTTTGTTCATAAAATATTTCGGGTTGAGCTTTAAACAACTTTACGTTGCTTACGCAATATCTATCAATAAATATATGAAATTTCAAAATAATTGATTTTCGTTCATTATTGCCCTCTAATTGCGGAGGGTTCAAAAATCAATGCCGTAGCCAAAAACCCTTGATTAGATTATTTTTAATTATTTGTCGTATCCTGACTGACCGGATGCGAGGGTAAATCTGGCTAAATCCCTCCACTTGCCTTTGTTCATAAAATATTCCAAGTGGATCATTAAGTATTTTAGTGTTTTATAAAGAGTTTAAGCAATACCTATCAATACATGCATGAAATTTCAAACCCTACTTATATATAATATTATAAACGCGAAAGTTTGTAAGTATGGATGGATGTTTGTTACTTTTTCACGTAAAACTACTGAATAGAGTTTAATGAAACTTTTCAATAATATAGCTTATACATCAGAATAACACATGGGCTACAATTTATAAACCTGCGCAGACGAAGTCGCGGGCACCAGCTAGTAAGTTCATAAAATTAACAATGATCGATTTTCGTTGATATTGCCCTCTAGTTGCGGAGGGTTTAAAAATCAATGCCCTAGCCAAATACCATTGATTAGATAGTTGATTTTTAATTATTTTTCCTATCCAGATTGACAGGATGTAAGGGTAAATCTGACTAAATCCCTTCCGTTGCCTGTGTTCATAAATTGTTCCAAGTTGAGCATTAAGCATTTTAGTATTTTAGAACTTCCGCAATATCAACAAATACATGAAAATTCATAATGATTGATTTTCGTTGAGCGGCAGTTGAACTTACCATTTTCTCGTTTGCCCGCTCATTTGAAACAGGATTCGAAGAGTTTTAACCTTTCGTTAAAAACCGCTTGGATACTCTGAAAGTTCTTATTTAAATATCGTTTATCATTAATAACAAAACTGACCACGACACGGGGAGGAATAAAGGGCCTTTGCCCAGTAGTGGAACAATATAGGCTAGAAAAAAAATCTTCTATAATTTCCTAAGATAGAGATAAATTACCAAATATAACAATTTCTACCCCATCCCTGCCCCAAATGCACTTTAAGCTTCTAACTTACACAATCTTTCAGTCCCCTTCGTATTCTTATCACGTAGCCGTAGTGCGGTAGGCCCGGGTTCGAATCCCGGCCTTAGACACTTCCAAGCGAGTGAGTGTCCAAACTTCTTTCTCTCAGGAGAAATTGAAAAAACAAGGTAACTACAACTTATTTATATGTTCGAAATTGTGGCGATTCGTAATTTCCTAAACAAGATTATTTCTAATTACTTTCTAAGTGTACTCTACTTTCTGTTTTTACTTTTGCCTTTCCTGTTTCTGCTTCTTCCTATTGTGTGAAGAGCCCATAGTTCATTTACTTTTTTTACCGTACTTTTTTTTGGGTTCCCAAAGGGTAAAAACGGGACCCTATTAATATGCCTCCAATGTCTGTCTGTGTGTCTGTCAGCGGTATCTCATGAAACAGTTTAAATTTTCACAGATTATGTATATCTATTGCCGCTATAACAAAAATAAAAAATAATTATTACAAACGAGTTTTTTAGGCGATTTTGCTCGATTTTTGTTTTAGCTCTATCGTAAAAACTGGAACACTTACAAGCGTGAAAATTGTAATATTCGTAGTGGCAAGGGCATCAAAATAGCATAACGTGATAACTTTTTAGGGTTCCGTACCTCAAAATAAAAAAACGGAACCCTTATAGGATCACTTTGTTGTCCGTCTGTCTGTCAAGACCCTTTTTCTCACGAACAAGAAGAGGTATCAGGTTGAAATTGATAACGAATATTAAGGTCTTTAAACCACACAAGATCTGAAAATCTCAATTTTCACAACGACGCAATCAAAAGATATGGCTTTTTATGTCCTTATCTCCATACATTTATGCAAAAAAGCAAAACCTACATGGTACTTCCCGTTGAACTAAAATTATGAAATTTGGCAAGAACCTAGGTCTCACAGTACAAATAAAGGGAAAAGTCTAAAATCATTAAATATTTAAATTTTTCTCACAACTAATAGTAACCAATTAAGGTGAGCTCCCGTTTCAAGAACTTTTCTATAAAAGAGGGGTCAAGTTGGATGGTAGCGGAGTTTTTAAAATCAAAGACCAAAAGCTTTTAGTATATCATGTGGTAGATAGGTACGGAACCCTTAGAGCGCGAGTCCGACTCGCACTTGGCCGGTTTTTTATAAATATCTTTAATGCACAGAGAAAATCAATTAACAATTTGATAAAAGTAGAGAAGTGGCAATTTCAATCAAAACAGTGGTCTCGAGCTAAAAGAATCGTACACTTAACAGCACGTCATTAGCAACACTTTGAACTTTATGGCGTAGTAATAGAGTTGCAAATGTTTTCAATGACGTTCAGCAGACCGTACGTCTACAAGGTCTACGGATATAACAAAAAGAATCTAAAGAGTCTGTGACGCAAACAGTGTCGTAGGATATAGTACAGGTTGCGCTATGTGAAGGGTGAACCTTATTTGTATGAGGGTAGTGCAGCCAGATCGATTTATTAAAGGAAGGTTGCGTGGAGTCGTGAGTAGTATTTGGGTTTCGGAACGGTTTTTAGAAAAGAGAATAGTGATATCACCATATCGTTATGTGATACAAACATATAAATCTGTGGATACAAAGTACCTTATTTTTATTACTTAATTCTATAAGGAACAAATCTCTAAAGGTTGTCTGGAAGGGATTGCTTACAGCGATAAGGTCTCCTTTGGCCCCTTTTTGTAGTTTATTGTTGTAATTTGTATTAGTTTTTTAGTGTGCAATAAAGTGTTCATCTATCTTTATAGTCTGAAGAGCTCGTGACCGAGTGGTAGTTGCACTTTTTTATTTCTTTCCGATCACGAAAGTTAAGACCGCTAGTGGCAAAAGAACTAGAGCGTTTTCTTGCTTCGGAAAGCACGTTAAGCCGTTGGTCCCGATTATTGTTAATGATAGTAGTTGTTAAACCAAGTCAGAGGCCATTTGGAGGCTTGAAAACTCTGACCGCCAGATTGGCCACTAAAGCCTAATCTAGGATTGGATCTGGTTTCCTCTCTTGGTGACGGAGGTCAATGACCAACCCAACATGTTTCAGTTTCACTAACAGGACGAAATAATTTTCAGATCAGCTATTACAATTACCACGCAACTATCAAAGGCAGTCCAAATAAACAATCTACGCATTCGAGCGTTGCTATCGGTACATGCCTTACTAATACAAAGTTTCACGTTCCATTATTAGTTCTATGACACAAACTACTATGTAATATTGAGCCGAACACATTAACTGGCGGTTAAACCGACTGTAGTTTGCGATTTAAACGGTTCATTAATTTAAACAGCACCATAACCCTTGTCGATACGCCATCGATACGTAAATTTGAAATTGGAATTCGTTTGGAATGGCTTCATTAATTAACGGCAACTTCCTCTGCTGACGCTACTGATTACGCGGAGTTGTTATTTCGCTGTAACGAACCTAATATTGAAATCGATGAGAGTTCCATTTTTGAACCGCTCGAGTGTGAGAGACTGGATGGATTGGATTTCGATCATTTTGTCTATAGGTAGAGTACCTGGGTGACCGACCTTCGCTCTATAATAGCCGCCTCAACATTAAAATATCATCAGGTGAAAACAAGCTATGCTACCCGCCAACAGATGGCACTGTAGGTTTTTGTCAAAAACGCGGTATTTTAAAAAAAGGTTAAAAACACTGTGAAAATTAATTTTCTCAGACATGAGACCTAGCTAGATCGATTTTTCGCCCCCGAAAACCCTTGTATGGTAAATTACAAATATATATTTATATATATATACATATATTGCTCGTTTAATAGTATAGGATGTATCAATCAACATTTTTGTGTCGTTCGTTTCGGTACAATAAATTATTTGTGCTATAATCTCAGTATGCTTTTTGTCAAACCATATGGTTCACATGATAAAAACCCCGAATGAGTGATTTTCATAGTACACACGGCCACACATCGGTAGAAACACTTTTGGACCTTATGGCGTGGTAATAGAGTTAAAAAGTTTCTACCGACAAGCGGTTGACCGTACTCCAAACCAAATGCACCATCTAAGCCCACGTCACACAGAGCGGTACAAGCGGTAAAGCGGTCCGGGGGCGGACCTGCGGGAAGCGAAAGCGTTCCGGGACCGGTCACACAGAGGTACCGCGCGGAAACCGCAGCGGGACAGCGGGGCGGTAGTGGTCGGTGTGACATTATTTATCTGTGATTATTCAAAAGACGTATATCCTTTGCTCTAAACAAAAAACAAAACTGATAACCTAAAAAAAAGTCTGCGCAAAGCCGCAAAATTCTTGTAAAAAAAAAAATACAACGTCAAAGTCCGCGCCCGGACCGCAACGCACCGCGCCGCTGCCGCTCTGTGTGACGGGTTGCATTGAACGCAATGGAATACAGCGCCCGCTCCCGCCGAAAGTTCGGCCCCGCGCCGCGCCCGGTCCGCGGGGTTGTATTAGCGGCCCGGCCGCCCCCGCGCCGCACCGCGCCTCGCCGCGACCGCTTTCAATGTGACAGGGTGCATAAGAACTCATACTTTACAAAAAATACCGGCCCCGGAACGCTTCCGCTACCGCCTCAGTGTGACTTGGGCTTAATCTAACCTACCGAGAATCAGTGCAAATAAATGATTCGACTTTGACTTACATCGACATATGATCAATTTAGAGAGTTTCCGTGGCAGTCAAAATTTCTATGTTCAGCAGTTTTGTCTTGGCTTCTGCCTATGGTGGTTGAACACCATTGCTAGAGGTAGAGACCGTTCAGCTTCGGTAAGAGAAGCTTGATAACTAAAGAGGCTATATGATAACATAAATCGATTTTAACGGAAATTGACAGACGTGCACTTAGCCGTGGAAGTGGCAAGGTTTTGGGAGGACAGTACTTGATCCGGTCAAATCCGGTATTTGTATATTGACACGAAGAAGAAGAAGACTTCAAAAATCAACCACATGGACAAAATATTCAAATTCCGATGTCCGATTGTTTGTAAAGGGCAATATTTTAAATTGGTCTCGTCTGTTTTGGTTTTATTGATTCTCTGGCTTGCAATTCACAAGCAATAACAACTTTGCTTGTGTTGGCGCTTCGATCGTACAACTTTGGTAGATACTCAGTAAAGTTGCACCATTTTCGTGTGTTCTAAATTTGAAATTTCAAAGTATGTTTCCTAGGAGTTAGGCCGGTATTTCACTGGGACACCATGGTGGCGCGACTGGTTGCGCTACTGGTGTCCGTAACTAGACACCAGAGTCGCTACACCCTGCGGCTAAGTATTAAGGGCTATATTTCCAGCAGCCGGACTCGTTGCGCCGCCAACCAATTTGGTGTGTCTTTACTGGCGTCTTTACTGGTGTCTAGTTACGGACACCAGTGGCGCAACCAGTCGCGCTACCAGTCGCTCTACCAGTGTTCCAGTGAAATACCGGCCTTAGAGCACAGAGAGGCGTATGCCCTTTTTCACAGTACCAAAATGTATAAAATAGATAAATATTGAGAAACAATTCACTCAAAGTCATGTGACCTAAAACTAGGTACTATAGATACCAGAGACTGATTTATAGACATACATAAATAAATAAATAAATAAATAACACCGAGACAGACACAGAACAAAAACTCGTGTTAATCACTCAAATGTTTTCCTTGAGTGGGGTACGAACGATCTCGCGGCCCACAGCGTAAAAGGTTCACTACGAACCACACCAATGGGCCAGTATGAGGCTGCCCGCATATGACCACAGAATACCATATAAGTACTACCGTAATATGACCGAAAATCGGAGGCCGGAAAAAGACGAAAGATTCTCGCGATTCACACAGGATGCCTACAAAGAATCGGTCACCGATTCTCGGTCGTGTGCGGGCAGCATGATGGAAGTGCTAATGTATCTTTATTGGTGTAGATGTGTCCGAATGAATATTCTAACGCACACACTGCATTCAATGTATCGGACGTAACGTAACAGTTCTATACTCTATTACAATTGCAATACAGACTATTTTGAAATAAAAACTAAAGCATCCCTCAACACGTTTTAGCACAAGTAAAGTCGACATATTAATTTGAAATGCCATCATATTTCGGCCAGCCGCAATCACGTTCGTTATACTTTATGGCAAATTTTCTTTCAATTTTCAAAATATTTTGAAAAAATCTTTGTTCTCTCGAATGTAATTTTGTCGAATATTTTGGTCAAAATTTGCTCATGAACAAATTTGCGGAGTCTAAATTAGTTTTGTGGGTACACCTCAGGGTACACCTAATTAAAACTAAACTATGCAGAATTTGCAATAGCTTTTGTTTTAGCATGAAAATAGTTGCTGAATGAGAAAATGAAAGAGGAAGTAAATAAAAAGAAATGTCAGGAAATGAAAACAAATACATTTCAATTGCAAACATAACAAACGAAGTGGCGATTTTCTGTCTTCATAGTTTGTGTGGTGCAGTGGTAATAAGAAAGTTCCAGGTTCGATTTGCAGCCGGGGCAGATATCCAAAAGATAAGTTGCGATTATTTCTTTCCCGGTCGATTGGACTAGATTTTTCCCATGCAACTTTCATTTTGGGTAAAGAGGATTTTTGAACATATTATGTGTTTGGGGTTGTTACGATACGACGATAATGGTAACCACACAATAGGCTATCTCTCTCTGGGCAGCATGCAGCTTACCCGCGAGTCTTCAGCCTCAGCTGCGCCCGCACGCGCCTGCTGATTTTGAGTAGATGCTTGTGGAAAATCTTCTGTTTTTGGAATACTGCGACGATGGTGAGCACTTGCCTGGCGATCTCTCTCTCTCTCTGCGCAGCAAGTAGCTTGCCCAAGAGTCTAGCTGCTGCGCGCACGTAATCCATATATGATCGCCACTGGCAACTGTTATGTTGTGGGGCTATAAGTGTGGGGCTAGATGCCTGTGGAAATCTTCTGTGTTAGGATTATTACGATAACGGTAAGCGCTCACCTAGTGATTTATTTCTGAGCAGCATGCAGTTTGCCCGCGATTCTTGCCGCTTCAGTCTCGATTACCGCACGCTATTGTGACATTATAATAACTGAAATTGTCAAATGGAGTGGGGCTATAAGTGTGACCTTTGGGTAGATGATTGTGGAAATTTTCTGTGTTTGGTCTATCACGATGATGGTAAGCACTTACCTGGCGATCTCTCTCTGCGCAGCATGCAGCTTGCCCGCGAGTCTAGCCGCGTCCGCCTCAGCTGCGCGCGCCCGCGCCTCCCAGTCGCCGCGCGCGCGCCTCTCGCGCTCCGCATCGCTGCGCGCCGCTCCCTCACGCTGTAGACAAAAGATTCTCATGTTAAGATAGAAAAAAAATATATAGTTTCTACTGTGGCAGCCGGATAAAAAGGGGGCCGATCGGTAGATAATGTAATGCGACTATGAGAAAGATAGGTGATCTGATGTTGAACATTTAGCGCCCCCACGAAAGATCATGCTAAGCTTACATTAAAAGCTTACATGCTACATGCTATGCTTACATGTTAAGCTTACATGCTATGCTTACATGCTATGCTTAAGCTTACATGCTAAGCTTACATTTTAGATAAATAATAGTCAGCGCTTTAAAAATAAAATTTTATTGACACTTTCAATATCTAATTTGATTAAAATAAGGCATTCTTACTTTACTTGCCTATACTATAAACACTTAACTGCAATGCTTTACCTAATGAGGCGCTATAAAACTACAGATACCTCAAACAATATCAGTGCAAGGTTTTTTTTATGTAAAAAGTGAGCAAACGAGCATGTGGTCCACCTGATGGTAAATGGTCTCCACCGCCCGTAGCACCTACTGTCTTATTAGTGACATACTTTGACGCCAATAAAACAGCAAAGCGCGTTGCCCACCCTGAGAAATAAGATGTTATGTCTCATAAGCCAGTTATTTCACTGACTACCCTACCCTTCAAACCGAAACACAGCAATGCAAAACTGCTGCTTTACGGCAGAAATAGGTAAGGGGGTGGAATTTCCCCAGACGGACTCTCTCAAAAGCCGTATAACCTCTAAAGGTGACAAGTTAACGAATGTCAGATACTCTAAATAATTTGTTCCAACTTATCTGTATCCAGACAGACATCGATAGTTTTCTTGTTACAAGTTTGAAGAATTGTCTCGCAGATCAATTTGCATTCGTCTCCGACAGATGTTCAAAGAAGGAACAAAGACGTTTCCAAGCAATTTCAATTGAATCAGAGTAGTTGGCAATAAATCTCTTTAACAATTTGAAAACTTTAACTAAAAGGCTTTAGAAGATTTGATCAAACTTTAACTAGCACGTTCAATCTTATAAAACTCATCACGTAAGTTATTAGTAGTTAAGGATACCTCAATCAAAAGCGAACAGATTTGAATGGTATAAGGTTGTAAGGGACAGTGTAACGAAAACTGAACGGGCGTGCTCAGTCAACGAAACTGAACAACTTTACCAAAGAAACATTTTTAAGGAAAAAAAAATTACCTCTCCATACTAACTGTTCGATTAACGTGAACAATTTGTATAGACAGGTATTTTTTTTTTGCCATTTCCCAAAAATTTTTCTTTAGGAAAGTTGTTCAGTTTCGTTGACTGAGCACATCCCTTCAGTTGTTTCTGACAGAACTTTTTTTCTTTATAAAAGTTAATTATGTTCTACATCAAAAATATTGTGAAGGAAAACTATTCATTTCCTGATGGAGGTAGTGATAAAAGTTCAGATTTGCACTCAATATTGTTATAAGAAGTTCAAGGCCGTACAAATGGTATAGATGGAGGTACCTTAGTTTTTATCAGGAGACACTAGGGGAAGAGTAAGGCGCTTTGTTATAAAAAAAACATGTAATCACTTTTTAACAGTTGAAATGTTAAGAGCTTCTGAGTCTAGGAACCTATTATTATTATTTATTATTTATAATTTATTGCACACAAGAAAACACAATGGACAATACATATAAAAAGACGACACAACAGGTACTACTTATTTCACTAAAGAAATGTCTTCCAGCAGACCTAGGCGAGCGTGAATAGTATTGGAGAAGGCAGATAGATCATGCGCAAACTCAAAAATTATACATAAAAGTAACAATAATAAATTACACATAGGTATCTAATTAAAATATATAAACCTTCTACACAAATAAAAAAATAATAATAATAAATATATGATATTTGTATATATTTGTATGTATAAAATACATATTATGTTATGATATTATACATAAATAATACCTAACTAATAAATAAATATATGGCTAACTAAGACAGGGAAAGATAGTGCTCTTTGACTCGTTTTTTAAAGATAGCGATAGAGGGACTATCGCGAACAGTGTGTGGGAGGGAGTTCCACAGCCTAGCCGCATGAACAGTGAAGGAGTAGGAATAGAAATCGGAGTGGTGGGAGGCGATACACAAGTTAGTCCTGACGCTGGGGCGGCAAGGCTCAACTTGTGACCGAGAGAAACAAAAACGCTCACGTAAATAAGACGGGCACGAGGGATTGTACAGAATGGTATAGAGGAGAGAAAGGATATGTGTATTCCTGCGAAAACGAATTGGGAGCCACTTGAGCTGTGAACGAAAGTGAGACACGTGGTCGTACTTGCGCAATCCGAAAATAAATCGAATGCACAAGTTTTGGAGGCGCTCAAGCTTATTTAATCGCTCCTCAGTGACGTCCAAATAGCATGAGTCGGCGTAGTCAAGGATTGGTAATAGGAGAGAATGGGCAAGGGAAATTTTAGTCTTCAGGGGTAAAAAACTTTGAAGGCGTTTGAGAGAATGCAATGAAAAATGCAATTTACGACTGACCTCGTTCACGTGAGCGTCCCAAGAAAGGTTGTAATCCATGACCAGACCAAGGTTTCTTGCAGTTTTTGAAAAGGTGATGGAGGTGCCGTTGTAAAGAACTGGAGGGCAAACTGGATCTAATTGCCTACTCATATATGGGCTGCCGATAATCATAGCCTGCGATTTACTTGGGTTAACTAGCAGACCAAAAGATTCAGCCCAGTTAGCGATGCGTTTAAGGTCTTCATTAAGGCTCTCAATGGCACCGTAGATATCCGTGACGTTGCAGCTGCGGTAGATTTGCAAATCGTCTGCATAGAGATGGAAGTTAGATGAGATGACTGATGTAACAGTATTAATGAAGACGGAAAAGAGAAGAGGAGAGAGAACACCACCCTGAGGCACACCCGCAGCGAGATCACACCAGTCTGAGGAAGCCTCATCAAGGCGGACCCGCTGCGACCGACCGCGGAGATAAGAATCAAACCAAGCTGCAGCCGAAGACGAAATGTTGAGAGAGCGAAGAATGGCAAGAAGAACATCAAAGTCTACAGAGTTGAAAGCACTACTGAAATCAAGTAACACAAGAATAGTCACAGTCCTATTCTCCATGGCATGACGGATATCGTCAGTGACTTTCAGTAGTGCAGTAACCGTGCTATGGCCTGGCCGAAAGCCAGACTGAAATGGTGAGAGAAGACAATTTGATGCTATG
The DNA here is from genome assembly GCA_947532105.1 of Athrips mouffetella. Taxonomy (NCBI): domain Eukaryota; kingdom Metazoa; phylum Arthropoda; class Insecta; order Lepidoptera; family Gelechiidae; genus Athrips; species Athrips mouffetella. The sequence continues at coordinate 25,887,416 of OX383967.1, forward strand.
TGATCAACTAACTGCTTATGGACAATGTGCTCGAGGACTTTGGAGACCTACTTCATGAAATACTAGCTGTTGCCACGACTTCTATCGCGTAGGTTTTGAACACGGTTTTTAACTTCTAGTGATCACAAACGCAGCCAACTTAGCTGCCTGAAACTTTGTGTTCGCATATTTTCTGATTGAGAGAACCGATTGCAATGAAACAAAGCTTGTATGTTGCACGGAAATAGTTTAAATACATTTTTGAAAGAATGTTTGAATCCGTACAGTAGTTTGTGAGTTATTGGCGTACGTAAAGCAGACCAACTAACAAGCCTCTTAAGACCCCTTGATCATAAGAAAAAAAAATCCGTCGAGTTTACGATTTTAATAAATATATAGATTTTTGTGGGATGGTAATATTTTTTCATATTCTTGACCTCAGTTTCCAGCGCTTCCACCTTCAATACAGAATTAAATAAACTATATGAAAAAGTCCTTCAGCAGCATATGCTCCCGACAGTAGTAGAGTAGAATCTGTTATGTCGTAGCGCGTGACGTCAGATGGACTGGTAAAATTGGATTTTTATCCCATGTCGCGATAAGGCACGCTCGTTGCGATCTTTGGGGTCGTTCCAGTGTGACACAGTTGTCCCTCTATACCAAGCTATTAGTTACCTCACGCACAAAAACACGAAGTGTCGTATTACCAACAAAATATACTGTGCAGAGCGTTTTCTTCTCGTCGGTTATTTAAATAATTTATTTCCGTCAGCACGTATGTCTATTTCGATGGGTTTGTACTTCGGACTTGCTCATCTATCGCATTAAACCAACAACTGTGCTGGTTTACCGGCTAGTGGAGAGCGCGTGGGTTCCTGTGGTGCTAAGACCGTAGTCCGATAGGTATCTTACTCGTCGGTGAATGAAGGTTGGAAGCGGTGTCTATACATCACTTACTTTCAGGGCGCCACCAGTCACAAAACTGGAAATGTGTTACAAATAAAGGTGTTAAATTAAACAACTTAATTATAATAAATGAGAGAGCATCTTATTTCGTACCTTTCAAATACATTAGTGTTACAATTGACGAGGAACAATAGGCTTATCCTCAAAAGCAATTCTCGAACAAACTACTTCTTCTAGGAGTTATTCTTAAAAAACAATTCTTTCTTAAAAATATTCCTTTCTAAAGATAGTCCCTAAAGGGATGTGAAACTTATGACGATAAACTTACTTACTATTTTACATACAACGACATTTACATGGATAGGCCTCTCCATGTAAATGAGTGACGTGACGAGAACATATATCCTTAATTCTAATACATGTTGGGGTACGAGTTGGTTCGAAGCCAAACAAGTAATACACCAACCAGAATACGGCACACCGGTGTGGGGGTAGCGTTCACTCACAACGGGTGACCTGGCATTGCAAACAACGGAGAGAAGTTCCCGTACAGATCTTCACAGAATGGTTGTGTCGAGGTTCAGAATAAAACGTGTGATGACTCACTTGGTCTGCGCATTGCGTTACCTCCCATGACCATGTACCGATGACATGACGATTCTCTCTTTTATTATAAAAAAAATGCGAGTCAGCGCCGCGGCATCACGCGTGGGTTCTATGTAATACCTACCCTGAGATTACCTTATCGTTTGGTAGACAAGTACGGAGCCCTTAGTACTTGTGTCCGACTCGCACTTGTCCGATTTCTTTTTTACCGAGATAAAGCCGACTGTACGTTAGAATTTTTTTTACAAACGACATAAAAAAGCACGTCTTGCGTGATGATTTTGGCGTCAACATTGGCCTCGTTAAAAATACAGGGTGTAAGGGACGGTGTACCGTAAACTGAAAGGGCGTGCTCAGTCAACGAAACTGAACAACTTTCCCAAAGAAACATTTCTGGGAAATGAAAAAAAAATTTGACCTCTCCATACCAACTGTACGAGCTGAGTGAGCAATTTGTATGGACAGGTCCAAAATTTTTTACATTTCCCAAAAATGTTTCTTCGGGAAAGTTGTTCAGTTTCGTTGGCTGAGCACACCCTTTCAGTTTTCGGTACACTGTCCCTTACACCATTTATATGGATCCCGCTAAACTAGAAAATTGTGCTATTGTGGAACAGACCTCGTTTGTCGAGCCTGTCGCACCCCGCCGCTTGTTGGACGGTCGGATGGTTCTTTAGAGATAGCTTGGGCTAATCTTGAGGGGGTGGGTAGGGTTAGAAGAATAGGTTGATATTGTATTGACGTACGTAAAGCACGATAGCGGATCCTACTCGTATATCTGTAAAAATTTTCTTAAACTTTTCAGGTTGTTTGAAATTCTGTTAAAATAAATAAAAAGAATAAAAATTTAATCAAGCCGGGGTTGAACCAGTGTCCCTCGGTGTACCGTGCCAATGCTCTTCCAACTGAGCTTTCGTGTCGTCAATCGACTCGTTCAAATTTCTATTCTCTTTTGTATATTTTTATATTGTGGTCGTAAACCTTCAAAACAACAGCTCAAGATTTACCTCGCTACGTTTCTTGTTCCTTGCTCTACAAGCTCTAACTTAACAAGGCCTGCATCTTGGTTAAAAACTATGACTTAGCAGTTTCGTGAAATCATTGCAAGTAAAAAACTTAAAAGACCAGAGACTTGAATTGCAAATTTTAAGCAACAACAAGTTTCAAAGATAACAAAATTAGATTAAAATATTGTCTTAACTAGCTTACGGCAGAAACTTAAATGATTACCACCAAAGACAGAACTTGTGGGTTCACTTTAATTGTGTTGCTCCAAGTAAACATAGTAAGAATAGACCACAAACGCAGTTTTCAAGTTGCCTACCGTAAGTTGGTTTAGCAAAGATCTTATCATTCTTCTCGTGGAACAAGTTACGAGAAACATGCATGCAAACATACGATTTAAATTACAAACAAATTAAAATTAATTTGTAACAAATAAGCTTAGATTATAATAAAACTACAGACAGAGCCGCCAGAATGTTCTTATTAAACCCCTATACGTAATTGAATAGGAATATGAATATGGCGACATTATTGCAAGCCGTTGGAACTTTTTAACAGTTTCTATAATAAATAATTGCAAACTAGCTATGCAAATAAGTAACAAAATAGGATTTTGTTGACAGATAGATTACATAGACACATGCATTCTCAAACAAACACCTCTATAAAACGTGGTTTTTAAGTAACTATTAAAATGAAAAACCGGCCAAGTGCAAGTCGGACTCGCGCCCTAAGGGTTCCGTACCTATCTACCATATGATATACTAAAAGCTTTTGCTCTTTGATTTTAAAAACTCCGCGACCAGACAACTTGACCCCTCTTTTATAGAAAAGTTCTTTAAACGGGAGCTCACCTTAATTGGTTACTATTAGTTGTGAGAAAAATTTAAATATTTAATGATTTTAGACTTTTCCCTTTATTTGTTCTGTGAGACCTAGCTTCTTGCCAAATTTCATAATTTTAGGTCAACGGGAAGTACCCTGTAGGTTTTGCTTTTTGGCATAAATGTATGGAGATGAGGACATAAAAAGCCATATATTTTGATTGAGTCGTTGTAAAAAAATTAAATTTTCAGATCTTGTGTGGTTTATGGACCTTAATATTCGTTATCAATTTCAACCTGATACCTCTTCTCGTTCGTGAGAAAAAGGGCCTTGACAGACAGACAGCCAGACAGACGGACAACAAAGTGATCCTATAAGGGTTCCGTTTTTTAGGGTTCCGTACCTCAAAAGAAAAAAACGGAACCCATATGGGATCACTTTGTTGTCCGTCTGTCTGTCTGTCTGTATGTCTGTCTGTCTGTCAAGACCCTTTAACTCACGAACGGGTAATGGTATCAGGTTGAAATTAATACCATATATTAGGATCCATGAACCACACAAGATCTGAAAATTTTAATTTTTTACAACGACGCAATCAAAAGATATGGCATTTTATGTCCTCATCTCCATACATTTATTCAAAAATGCAGAACCTACAGGGTACTTCCCGTTGACCTAAAATTATGAAATTTGGCAAGAAGCTAGGTCTCACAGTACAAATAATGGAAAAAGTCTGAAATCATTAAATATTACAACTTTTCTCACAACTAATGGTAACCAATTGTGGTGAGCTTCCGTTTCAAGAACATTTATATAAGAGAGGGGTCAAGTTGGATGGTCGCTGAGGCGATTTTTGTTTTAGTTCTATTTAAAAACGGGAACACTTACAAACTTGAATTTTGGTATGTTTATAGTGCATAAGCTATAAAATAACAACAAATAATAAAATTTGGTCAAGCACGTGTCGGACTCAAAAAATCTAGCACATTAACTTACTGAAATTTCAACTAATACAATTATGTTTATGTGGTGTTACGGAACCCTCAGTGCGCGAGTCCGACTCGCACTAGGCCGGTTTTTTATTTTGAGGTACGGAACCCTAAAAAAGTACAAACATATTTTGCTGGCTAAATGACATTGTATCGACCACAAAAATTGTGTTTCCAATTAAAATTAGTATTTTTCTTGAGGAAGTTGTATTTACTTTCTCGGGTATGTCAAATTATCAAGATACCAATAAATCGAAGGTATTAAAATAAAATATTACAACCTTAGTAACACTTCTATCTACCTGTGATTACGCTTAAAAAGATATGTACAAAAATATTCTTTCAATCGCTTATACTTTACACCATCCCTACTCAAGTTTGTTCCTAGCCTAAGTTTGATGAACTTTTAATTGAAAATTAGTCTCGCCCGTATCTGGCCGGCTTCAGTTCATTTGGCTCGTCCTCTTACTAAAGACTCAATGTTACATAGTTCTCAGTTTTGAGAGACCTCATTTAAAACATAGAACCTTTCGTGCCAGCATACTGCTATTAGACCAAAGTACGGACTTACTGTAAGACTTCAAGTTTCACTACCGTGTAAACTTCAAAAGGGGATTGACGAGCAAAAAGAGTGCATGTTAAGCCATGGAAATATTTTTTTTTAAGTGGACACTCGTAAGTAAAACCGATTTTAAAATCATCGTACATTTGTAAATATAATGTTAAATTTTATAAAACCAGAGAATAAAAAAAATAATTCGTAGTTTCATAATGAGATCTTCAAAATGAGTTACTAATTTATGTCCGCTGGAAGAAGAAGGACGCTGATGCCCATCTTCCTGGCATCACAAGATTTGAATGAGCAAAATGAGTTACTAATTTATGTCCGCTGGAAGAAGGAGGACGCCAATGCCCATCTTCCTGGCACCACACGATTTGAATGAGCCAAAATGAGTTACTTATTTATGTCCGATGGGAAAAGAAGGACGCTGATGCCCATCTTCCTGGCACCATACGATTTGAATGAGCAAAATGGGTTACTAATTTATGTCCGCTGGAAGAAGAAGGATGCTGATGCCCATCTTCCTGGAACCAGACGATTTGAATGAGCAAAATGAGTAAATAATTCATGTCCTCTGGAAGAAGAAGGACGCTGATGCCCATCTTCCTGGCACCACACGATTTGAATGAGCAAAATGAATTACTAATTTATGTCCGCTGGAAAAAGAAGGACGCAAATGCCCATCTTCCTGGAACCACACGATTTGAATGAGCAAAATGAGTAAATAATTCGTGTCCACTGGAAGAAGAAGGACGCTGATGCCCATTTTCCTGGCACCATACGATTTGAATGAGCGAAATGGTTTACTAATTTATGTTCGCTGGAAGAAGAAGGATGCTGATGCCCATCTTCCTGGCACCACACGATTGGAATGAGCAAAATGAGTAAATAATTCATGTCCTCTGGAAGAAGAAGGACGCTGATGCCCATCTTCCTGGCACCATACGATTTGAATGAGCAAAATGGGTTACTAATTTATGTCCGCTGGAAGAAGAAGGATGCTGATGCCCATCTTCCTGGAACCAGACGATTTGAATGAGCAAAATGAGTAAATAATTCATGTCCTCTGAAAGAAGAAGGACGCTGATGCCCATCTTCCTGGCACCATACGATTTGAATGAGCGAAATGGGTTACTAATTTATGTCCGCTGGAAGAAGAAGGATGCTGATGCCAATCTTCCTGGAACCAGACGATTTGAATGAGCAAAATGAGCAAATAATTTATGTCCGCTGGAAGAAGAAGGACGCTGATGCCTATCTTCCTGGCACCACACGATTTGAATGAGCAAAATGAGTAAATAATTTATGTCCGCTGGAAGAAGAAGGATGCTGATGCCCATCTTCCTGGAACCAGACGATTTGAATGAGCCATACTTACAGCGTGTTAGGATGAACACTTTGATCCTTGAAACTGAGCATTTAGATCATGAAACTGAACAATTTCGCTAAGGAACATAGGTCTAAAACTGCACCAGCTGATTGCGCGTTTCTATATGGAAGGGGATTTTTTTTCTTATTTTGACTTACGGTTCGAAGGAAAAGTTGTTTAGTTTCATGGTCTGTTTGCTTAGTTTCACTCTATTATTAGGTCCATGGGAAAATAATATGAAATAAGAAAGAAGACACAATTTTCTAATATAGTTTCACGGAAATAGTTCACACTACATTGAGCATGTACCTAAGTATGCAAAGTAAGTCCGGTAGTAGAACATGCTTTTAAAGTCATACAATTATACACACAATCATAACTTAACTCACACACGACAAAACATCTGAAAATCAACACTTCCAACTGAGTGGCTGTTCGAATTGCACAGACGAACTGCATTTTAACCGCAAGTTTATGTCTTAAACGCCAATAAAAACCAAAACTACGAGCATAATATATTTTCTGCAACTTGTGGAAAGTACTTAATACTGACTAAACAATTCACATACATTGACGAAATATTATTAAGCCTGTTGAATGTTGTCACTAAACGACTCCCGTGAAAAAAGATCATAAAACTACCGACGCCTAACTTAGCAAAAACTATGAGCATTTAGATGCCACACGCCTCGACTGGATTACTCATCTTTTGTTCTATTGATCTCTGATAGATAAGATATTAAGCCAAATCAGGCCTAATATTTCTTTAACTATACTATGATAATGACGTTCCACTAAGAGTCTATCAAAATGCAGATTGGATTAATTCTAACTACCTTTCAAAAAAACACAGTATCTACGTCTCTTTAAGATTTATTCATCTTTAGTTTACTTTAGCGTCAAGCAAGATCTTTAGTTGAGAAAACCGCAAAACAGTTTATTCAATCGTATGGCAAATTCAATTAATTGTAAGTCTACATCCAGGCTACGCAACCACTCAATAGCCTGAGGAATCAAGTTGTTATAGAGGTCGCCCCAATATCATCGCTTTGGACAGCGCTTTACAATATATGCTGAACGGTTTGGTCTTCTAAACCACAATCGCATAACGGGCTCTCTCTCCATCCCCATTTGTTATACGAGTAATTGCACCAAAACTAAAACAAACTGTAACACAACTAATCTGCAGTTCGTCTGTAATCGCTTCGAGGGAGTTATTTTACTGAGCTATTCCTGTCTCGATTCCTTAGTAAAAGTGACTAAGCCCAGGAATAACGCTAAGAAAACACCCGGAGCAAATTCGGTAAACATGCAAGAATAGGAGAACCCATTTCTGACTCACGCGAAACAGAAACTTACAGCAAAAAATAAACACTTACCCCAAGCTACGTACCATTATTTGTTATTAATTCCACTCATTTTATCGCTCATCTTTATTGGTGTTTCTTAAGTTATATGAAAGTATCATTGCATTTCTTGCGAAGGTTACATTGCAAATGAGAGCTAATTCACTACTTAGTTCGAAAAAAGTATAAGAATTGGACCGTCACGACTTTTGTTTTAAAGGAACTCCCAACCGGAAGTTCCCATGACACATTTAGTGTTAAGGGTTCCGTAAAAATAGAAAAAAATACCCTTACTAGATCACTTTTAGTCCGCCTGTCTTCCCTTTTTCTCACGAACCGGTAATGAAGTATTAAAAATTTTGGATCCTTGAATGACTGTAAAATTTAGGCTTCTAAGTCTTCGCATTAAAAAATACGACCGTAATGTCCCCATCTCCATATTTTCTATTTCGTAGATAAATAGACTGATATTTGTTTTCTCTACGTTCTAACTAAAGATTTCCAAAAACCCGGAACTACACACCTTTGATGTTATTTACGCCTCTGAAACGCCCCAAAACTTCACACGCCGAAGGGTAGCGACTTCACCGATGCTTACCACCTGTCAACCTGACAGCTGTCAACTTGACAGCTCGCATAACATGTGACACACCCTTGAGCCAACTCCGGTGTTTGCACTTTGTAAGTACTTGGGGTACTTTGTTTGGTCTTGTAGGGTGGAATTTTGACAAGAAAAACATTTATATGAAAAGTTTTGATAAAGAACGTTATGATTATAGCTACATGTCTGTTTTGATTTTCTTTGAATACGTTGGTGGAAAGTACTTTTTTGTGACAAATATTTTTCAAAAGTTAAAGGAAGTGCGTTGGAATTATGCCGAATTAGTGTTTGAATTTAGAAATGTGTGATTGTGGCTTAAGCCATGACAGAGCAATGTCAAAAGCCATCAGGCTATCCATTAGTCTTACGGTACTTACACGATAAAAAAACCGGTCAAGTGCGAGTCTGACTCGCGCGCCGAGGGTTCCGATATACTTTTTGTATTTTTGGAAGCAATAAAGTCCATTTTTTGGACCGCAAAACTAAATTAGTTTGTTAAGGTTATTTGCAGATTTCTAAAAAACTGTGCAACTTAGAAAGATCGTTTTATTTATGCTGTAATTTTTACATAAACTTCTGTCAACCGTAATTAATTCAGATTTTTCCATTCACAAACTTCGGATATAAGGGGGGAGGAATGTTTTTTTTTTTACATTTTTCATCATAACTTGAAAACTAAGAGACGTAAAAAAATACAAAAATATATTTTAGAATGTACCTACAAGTAAAGCCCTTTCATATGATACCCCACTCGATCTAGTAGCGACAATTTGAAATTTGGCCCCCCGTATTTCAGCCCCCTTTACATTAATAATCATAATTTTTTCAAAATTCTTTCATGTGCAATTAAATTGGGCAACTATATTCTAAAACTATTCCATATTTCAGGTCGATAGCATGAGTGGTTGCTGAGATATAGAGGTGTGACAGACAGACGGACAGACACACAGACAGAGCGGCACCATAAGGGTTCCTTTTTTTTACCATTTTGGTATCGGAACCCTAAAAACATCATCTTATAATACTGTTAAAAGTTTTTACACAAAAATGTTAAACATTTATTTTCAGATACACTGGCAAATACAAGCTAGTAAAATTTCAGAACGAAAACGGCTAACTTCGTCCAACATCTCCATCGGGAGCGGAAACGAGTAATTTAAAGCTCATTTCAGAGCTCAATCCATCAGCGAGAGGCCATGACAGGTCTCGATGTTCTAATGACCACCCGATGCTTCGACCGGAATATCTGAAGAATGAGGAAGACTAGGAGGAGTTGAACGACGGAAAATGACGAAAATTAATACAAAGTTAGCTATACCAAAAATTTTGCTGAGGACGTTAAAATTAACCCCAATTTTGTCAAGTTGCAAAACGAAGTTACTAGCAGAATATTGGAAGAATGCAATGGACTAAAACATTTTCGGATAGTCACATTTGGATGCAACGAATGAAGCAAAGGGTACCAGTGAACCTTTGACGTGGCCGCTAACGATGGGCCTTATCAAGAAGCTCAGAGACACTTAAAGGGCTATGGAAAGGGCTATGCTCGGAGTCTCTCTGTGGGATGGAAGATCAGAAATGTGGAGATCCGCAGAAGAACTAAAGTAACTGACATAGCTCTGAGAATCGCTAAACTAACTGCCTACGAACTGATGGCCGATGGGGCGTAAAGGTCTAGAGTGGCGACCACGTACCGGAAGAAGAAGCGTGGGTAGGCCCCCACTTATTTGGACCGACGATTTGGTCAAGGTTGCGGAAAGGCCTATGTCCAGCAGTGGACGTCGGCTGATATGATGATGAATGAATCTTTACTTTGTTTCCTTAAACTGATCATCATTTATTTGAAAGGATTTGAAACTCTTTTGCAAAAGATAGGCCTACTACGATTATTCGTAGCAGTAGCAGGCCTATAAATTATTCGTTAACTACAAGTTGTTTTGTGATAAAGATAAACTGATTGAAATTTATTCCCAGATTTCCAGAACCTTTGTCAGTATAGTATATTATTTGAGAAAAGGGAACGAAGAAAATATCTAAACATAATTACCAAAACAGTCTCAAGAACGTACGCAACAGAAAATAATTTAAAAAAATACAATGCTCTATCTATTTCGGTGAAATAAAAAATGGAGTTTTTCCTTTCATAACAGAAGGCGGTAATCAATCTACGTCTCTCAAGGCACTTGCTGACGTCTCGACTTTATTTTTAACTTGTGAGCTTTTTTCTTTATTTTCGCATCTTTATTTAGAAAGATATTATGTTTTGAAAGCACTTGAGCGATTGAGACTGTAACTGCCCTTTGAAAAGTTGGTTTGTTTGATTTTGTTAATTTGACCAGCTGTCAGAGAAATTTAAATAGGTGTATTTAATGAACTCAACGTTAAATTAATGAATTCAAAAAAATATTGCTAGGATTCATGGTTATGTCGCAGGAAAATCGTATAATTCGCCGTTTACAAACGGCGGGAAAACTGTAAACGGTCGGCAAATTGTAAAACGGCACCGGCAGTTTGAAAACGGGTTTAGATGACTGGTGCATTTTAATTCGTTAGGAACGATAAACTCAACATAACCGATCCCGAGCAGCCTGAAACGAATTACGTGTCGATTTGTGAAATGCCGCGGCGTTATATAAAATGACGAATTAATAATTTTTCGGCATTTTGTGGAATGCCAAGGCATAATGTAAAACGACTAATTGTATGTACAATTTGCCTGCGACAGTTATATGCGTATACAGAATTTTATACTTACAAATTGAGAAAAACATAAATACTTAGGGTGTTTCCTGGTTAACTGCAATTTTTTAGTATGTTTTTCGGACTATAAAACGGTACAACTAATTTTAAACTTTTGACTAAAATGAGTTCTTTTTAAGAATTAGAGAAAAATAAGGACAAGACAGAACATGAGATTAGAGTTAGCTAGAAAGAAAAAGGTATTCACATCTCAAAAGATGTAACATCGTCACTTAAAAAGTCACTTACATACTTCCCTTAGCCCCTTGATAATTCATCACCAAACATTGGCATTGGCACCCCTGTCAAAGTTCTTATTGACAACCCTGCTAAATTTGCTTATCGACAACCCTAACATTTGCTCTATTCTACGCATTAAAGGAGGGGTGTGAGGATTGAACACACAAATAAATAGTGTTTGTAAATGTTTACTTCATATTGCAAATCAGGGGCTCAAGTATGGGTGCTACTGTTTTTGTTGTCTCTTCTGTTTTATATCTAAAAGTAGATGGAGCAGGATGAGATAAGGTCTGTTTGTTTGTTTCAGTAAATATTTAATACCAAAATAAATTAGTCATCGAGCTTTTGGTGAATATACAATGAATTTGTATTTTCTATACCGGGTGGAAACAATAAGTGATCTCACTCAATTATTTCTAAACTATACAAGCTATTTAAAAACTTACTGATACTGAATGATTTAGATTTAGATTTATTTATTTCACTCTATCAATTTCATGATTACATTAATTATTACATTAAAATATAATATGTCAGAGGATAGGGTGATCGTCAGTAGGATAAATGTCAAACTTAAAATTATAATAATAATATAATAATAATGTGAATGTGCTTCACGAGCTCTATCAACCGGTATAAATAAAAGGTTACAGTCTAAACTGGATCTATCCAAAAATTCTATGTTTCCAGCTTCCAAACATTTAGTACAGCCACATGGCACTCATTTACCATAGCGAGTAAGAGGGAAGGAAGAGGAAAGGGAGAAAAGGGAGAGAGAGGTCCTTAAAAGAGGTACCGGAGGTAGGAGAAGGACTCTGTAGAAGGGATCCTAGAGGGATAAGGGATTCGGAAGGAGGAGTCGGTAGAAGAGGTCCTGAAGGGAAGAGACTCCGTAGAAGAGATCTTGGCGTAGAAGACTCTACGAGGAGGCTCAGAGGGCGAACTCTGTGAGGATTGTATCAAAAGAGATCTTACTTGCTATGGTATTATCAAGAGTTGAGTGCCATGTGGCTGTACTAAATTAATGAAAGTTGGAAACATTGTATTTTTGGATGTATACAATTTAATCTGCAACCTATTATTGATATCGTTTGATAGAGCTCGTGAATCACTTTCAGGATCAGTAACCAGTTTTTCAGTAGTTTGTATAGTTTAGAAATAATCGAGTGAGATTACTTATAGTTTCCACCCTGAATATTAAGAACGAAAAATGTTACAGATACAATTTTATATACCTACAGTCGAAATAATGTCTAATGTCTTGATTAGAATGACAGCAGCACATAGCTATGCGTTAGAGCAAGACGAAGCGATAAAAGCGTGGTTCAAAAGAATAAAACTGAGCGTAGCGAGGGTTTTAAGGCACGAGACGCGTAAGAACTTTTCTGCTGAGTGAAACACACAAATTATCATCTCACTATACAGAGGAAAATGCTAACGAATAGTGCCAGTACATTATACCATAATTCATCCATCACGTACTAATTACAAAAACTTTTTCCACGCTGGCGGCCAAAAGTGACTTTTGCACGTAGATTTCGACAGATAAAGCAAAGTTGTCCGAGCTAGTAAGGTGGATAAGGTATTTATCAAATCAGGATTGTCTATTTCCCATGAACTAAGAAATAATCTAGATTATATGATACTGATAGAATAGATCATCAATCATTTTATAATCTAACTAAAAAGTCGAACGAGATATTGAAATTATGTTGGCCAATCACCCCCAGAACTTAATACCTCAGGCGCAATATATCATTTCCCATGCACCAACCCTTCATACATGCTGATGACGTCACTGGCCAAACAATGACCCGCGATTGGTCGAAACGTTGCCACGTGACTGCCACGCGCCATCTTTTGCCAGCAAATTAGGTGGAGGGAGCCTTTTATCCCGTTTTTTGCACTCAATTTTACTTTGTGCTAGGATTTTATTCATGATGAGTGTACTTTCGGATTAGGAGTGATTATAAACGATGTTCGAGTAGAAAAGGTTTCTCTTAGAAATGGGGAGAGTTCCAGTATACACTTATCTTATTCTATTAAACGAGCAATATTTGTATTTACTCGAAAACGGCTCTAACGATTTCGATGAAATTTACCAGACGGGGGTTTTCGGGGCGAAAAATCGAAATTTGTTTTCCCCGTGTTTTTAAGCAATATTTATAAATTCCGCGTAATTTAGACAAAACCTACATGACAAGCCCGTTGGTGTGGTTGGTAGTCTTGTCTGCCTTTCACGTCGTGGGCCGCGGGTTCGATCCCCGCCCAGGGCAAACATGTCTGTGTCTGGGTGTTATTTATCTATTTATGTATGTATATCAGTCTCTGATACCCATAGTACATAGTTTGGGATCAGATGTTGTGTGAAATGTCCCAAATATTTATTTACTTATTTATTTACTTTATCTGTTGGCGGGTAGCATAGCTTGCTCACCCGATGATATTTTAATGTTGAGGTGGCTATTATAGAGCGAAGCTCGGTCGTCCAGGTACTAAATAAAAACCAGCAGTAGATAAATAAACAATGAAAAGCTTCTTCTTAGACTTCGTTAGAAAAGGCATCATAGTCACCATACCTACTTGTGGGCTCTGCGGCTGGCACCATGGACCGCAGTTGTTGATAACCGCAGTATGTACTAAGATGGTAAGGTACACATAATGATGCTGCTGAACATCCGTCAGTTTAGTTCGCTTTTTACAACACCCATTGGTAGAGATGAGGTAGTACCATTCTTAGCTGGATCCACTTTTTAGGGTTCCGTACCTCAAAAGAAAAAAACGGAACCCTTATAGGATCACTTTGTTGTCCGTCTGTCTGTCTGTCTGTCTGTCTGTCAAGACCCTTTATCTCACGAACGGGTAAAGGTATCAGGTTGAAATTAAAAATATATATTAGGATCCATGAACCACACAAGATCTGAAAATTTAAATTTTTTACAACGACGCAATCAAAAGATATGGCATTTTATGTCCTCATCTCCATACATTTATGCAAAAATGCAAAACCTACAGGGTACTTCCCGTTGACCTAAAATTATGAAATTCGGCAAGAAGCTAGGTCTCACAGTACAAATAATGAGAAAAGTCTGAAATCATTAAATATTACAACTTTTCTCACAACTAATGATAACCAAATGTGGTGAGCTCCCGTTTCAAGAACATTCATATAAGAGAGGGGTCAAGTTGGATGGTCGCTGAGGCGATTTTTGTTTTAGTTCTATTTTAAAAACGGGAACACATGCAAACTTGACAATTGGATGTTTATAGTGCATAAGCTATAAAATAACAACAAATAATAAAATATAGTCAAGCGCGTGTCGGACTAAAAAAATCTAGCACATTAACTTACTGAAATTTAAACTAATACAATTATGATTATGTGGTGGTACGGAACCCTCTTTGAGCGAGTCCGACTCGCACTTGGCCGGTTTTTCAATCAAAACAAATCTATTTATAATACTTTGTAAATAGCACCGAACTTATCTTTCTCTCTTTATAAGTCAGAATTTGTAAATTGAAATAACGAGAAACCCGACCTCAAACCAAAAAGCCTTTGACCCATTCATCGCATCTATTCATTGCCATACCATTCGTCTCGAATTCCCCAATAATTAGTCCTTCGTCGATTCAATCAAGGGGCGGACTGTGCGGTTTGGTCTGGCCACCCTGAACGTAGGTTACGTCAGTCAGATTATGTTACTGTGCTACATTTGGTATAGTGTCTATGTTTACAGAGTAGAACTTAAGTCTGTTTGTCTGCAAGACCTTTTCTCTGACCCGTCTCACGAACAGGTGGAGGTATCAAGTTGAAATTTATGTCAAATATTAAGGTCTACAAACCCTTGAAGGTGCAAAAATTTCAAGCTTTTACAACTACTCAATCAAAAGATACGGCCAGTTATGTCCCCATCTCCATATACAGGGCGAAAGAGACGGTGTACCGAAAAAGGAACGGGCGTGCTCAGTCAACGAAACTGAACCACTTTCCCAAAGAAACATTTTTGGGAAATAAAAAAAAAATTTTGACCTATTCATACAAGTTGCTCACTGTGATCAAACAGTTTGTATGGAGGGGTTAACCATTTCTTTTTTCATTTTCCAAAAATGTTTCTTTGGGAAAGTTATTCAGTTTCGATAACTGAGCACGCCCTTTCAGTTTTCGGCACACACCCTTCGGCCTTACACCCTTAATTTATGAACGAAACCAAAACCTACAGGATACTTCTTGTTGACCTAGAATCATTAAATTTCGCTATAGAACAAGCAAAACAAATACTTTAAAATCAATAAATATTACAACTTTTCTCACAACCTGTCATAAAAAATTAAGAAGAGCTCCCGTTTCAAGTAAATTCATATAAATGGGGGCTCTGGTTTGAGTGGGCGCCGAGTTTTTTAAAATCAAAGGCAAAAATCTTGAAGTATCATATGCTGGACAGGTACGGAACCCTTAGTGCGCGAATGAGACTCGCACTTGCTCAGTTTTTTCGTAGCAATGGCAAAACATATTTTTTTATTACTACGCAAAAACTGAAGCTACATCAATAGCTCTTCGGTGGCCCTCAAAAAGGTCATCCTGAGAGCAAGAAACTTAAGAGATAGAGCACACCAGCAAGTATGTCATGGACTTGACTAGGACATAGATGACACCTACTAGCGCTGGACAGCAGTTTATAAGTAGTTTAGGATAAGCTTTGTTGTTTTTTTTTTCTCTAGCTAGAAAGTAAAGTTTCCTATAGAAATGATCCGTTTAATTCGGTTTGACATCTTGTAAGCTAATGTTATACCATGGTTAGAAATCTGAGGTGAGGTTAACCTAGATGGCTGAATCAGTTAATAATGTAAAGAGAAAATGATTGTACTATTAGTTTTGGTCACTATGACATTTATCGATATAGAAACCATGTCAGAAGTTCAATTCGTGGACAAAATATAGAAAAGAGCCGATGTTTTTTTTTTTTTTAAAGAAATGTGGCACCATTGGCATTTGGTTCATAGGAACAATTTTCATCAATGTCTATAAATAACATCGAGTATTTTGCACACTATTATTCTTTTAAATTTTCTTGGATTTTACTGCTTCTGTGAACCGTTTTACCACGATCAAACACCTTCGTTTATCCTTAACTTAGAGGGCTTCAAATCCTTACTTTCGCTCCCGATTCCTGTACATATTGGATTAAAGAAAAGCAGATTACAGTTCCAGATACCATCCGGCAGGACATGATTGCTTATTGAATTATTTATACCAATAATCCTTGAAGGGGGATTGAGCTTTGTTATAATGTAGCAGTTTGTAGCATCGGACCAAAATTGAGGAATGTATATATTTGATGGCTATCATGTATGTATCGATAGAAAATACATACAATAAATAAACGATGCAAAGTTTTTCGAGTAAAGGTAGATGATTCATTGAATCCATACATAATTACATATGTATCATAATTAACACACTGTAATTGCTTTTTGCTGAACTCTGAGTTATTTTCAGGATGTTTTTATGTTGTCTATCATTCCTGAATCTCGAGCAATTAAGAGTGGACGTATGCTAAGAAAAGGGCATGTGCGCAGGGAGGAACAGTAGTATTTCCTTCAGATTTCTTCGTAAATAGGCAAGAGAGAAGTCTGCGTCCACCTGCGGTTAGCATTGGCCCATCCTAAATCCCCGACCTTTATTATTTCACGTATTTTTTTGAGTAAGATTTGGCCGAATGATTGACAAATCGACACGTCATGTTTTATTTTTTTTTTGAGCTATATTAATCGCTTTTACCAATACCAATTTCTTGTCGGTTTTTTAATAATAATAATATATATTTATAAAAAATTGTAGGGTGTCTCTGGTTACTTTTAAATCCCTACCATATCTAAGCAAGAAAGTCGGATTTCAAAAAGTGTAGGGTGCTAACAGGGTGAGATGACTCATTTTGGGGTTCCCCTGGGGATAGTTTGTGACGTAATTGAAAGTCTGAAGTAATTGATTGATGGTGTGATTTTAAAGTTTTAAAATTGATTGGATACTTTGACCGCAAAGAGCTCACATCAATCAATATCAGGTTCAATCTGCCGCCGTATCGTTGATGATTGTGGCGCATGTGTTTTTTAACTGATTTGATTTTTAGGAGATTTTCCAAGAGACCATTAAAACTAAATACTTAATGAATTTTTATTGCAATTATACATTCTTTTCTTTTCCTTTTTTCCTCTCTCGAAAATCATCGGCTTTATTTTGGGCAAGGTTTGTTGAGTCTGATAAATTATTTTTAGCAATTATGTCAAAACTTGCAGAATCGTGCTACGGTAAGCCACATTTAAAATCATATTTACAACTAGCTGTTGCCCGCGACTTCGTCCGCGAGGGATTTTATCTGTCTATCTGACCATCCATCCATCCACCCATCCGTCTATCTGTCGTCCGTCCGTCCGTCCAACCATCTGTCCAACCGTCCGTCAAACCATCCCTGTCCCTGCCTCTATTCCTCTTCCCCTCCCCCCCATAGATAAAGTACCTACCATTGTAGTACAGTTATATAAGAGTAAGTTCAAAGATTACGTGCAAAAGCTCGCTATAGATTAGATGAACATGTAAATGATAATGACAAGGAGATATTTAATGCTCTACTTTCACAGTAATTGCGGTACTAAACCTAATTAAGTTTCGATGTTAGCACAGCAGCTAAACTGTTATTATCAATTGGCAATAATGGAAGATGACCACTAATGTCCAATTAAATTGATAGCACTATTAGCAGGCTGGCAGCGTGATTAAACGTAATATGGTTTAATGAAAATTTACAACGATCATTCGAAATGTGTTCTTAAAACATTTATGAGATGATCCTCTGAGGAAATTGCGATGCACATTTGTTAAGCATCAAAGTGGTGTGAATATCTGAGCTACAGAAGACGCATATTTTCAAAATTAACATCTTTCCTTAAGGTGATCCGTTTTCCATACAAAAATTTAAATGACTTGCATTCTTACGCGGGACATAAAATTCTGTTGAAAAACGAACGAATACTGCTATTTTTAGTTAAATTTTTCGCTGATTAATAAAAAAATACAGTTAATGTACTGAAAGTACTATTTTTGTTAGCAATTTTTGGTTCAATATTACGATTGTGGGCGTGCGGTCAAAACTGTACGGTTGTGCTTTTTGTGCATGTGTGAGTGATCGTACTCATGTAAACACGGACTGACGAGAGTAATTGACTTTAGTGGACATATGGAGATATTTTCCTTATCGAAATTGTTGTTAGGCATTAAAGTTACACGATGAAATTTACGCGAATCAACTTTTTGCACATATATAGTTGGTACTTATTGCATAAAAAAATAAAACCTTATATTTACAGCAGTGGCTCCATCTAGTTGCGTTCGGGGCTAAGCTGGCCGTTACAGATCACCTTAACGTATATTCTTCTCTTCGTATGAAAATGTATGGCAGAAACATTTACTTACGTAAGTTTATCAATTTCCTAGAAAGGTTATTTTAACTTACGAAAAATAAACTCGTAGAAAATTTATAGATTCATAGGTCCGCAAAAAACAAATTCGGGCACAAGCGAATTTGGTACAGTTCATTATTTTTACTAGAAAATTGATCAACATATGGTTCCGTATTTTTTCCGGTGACATATAAATCTATATGCAGAAAACATAATGTCGTCTTCAATTTCTTTTGCGGCCATGGTTGACCTCTATGGCACTACTTGTTTTCTCTCTCTCAAAATTTTCCCTAAAAATATTTCTTAATTCACCAGACACTTCCTCTAATCCTCTCAGAGGCATACCAAAGAACAACCAAGGGGACAGAATAGAGAAACACTATTTACTAAGATGCCTAGCCCTAAGGGTCGTAATCCCAAGAGTACGGTGCGCAAAAATGATGGTGTTTTGATAGCTCACTGCAGTGCATAGTTTAATGATCCTGTGTAATATAATGCAACGGATAATGCAGTTTCTGTGTCGTGGTTTATGATGATTTGGCGAAATTATTTAAATTATGAGGGTGCTATTTGAAAGACAGTTATGGTGCGTTTATAAAGCATACATGCTAAAGTACTTATAATGAAGGTGGCTTTATTTACGACTTCATCTCAAGGAATATATTAATTTACTTATTTTTTTTTATTTTTTTTCTGGGTCAGGCTAAAAGTCGGACTGACCCGAATTTTGTTCTAGGTGCATATGCACCAACGAATATGGATTCGCGAAAGTCCCTGAAAGCCCAGAAAGAAACAGATGAGTTTTGGGAAATTATGAGAGATACGTTAGAGAAATGTGATCAGAATGAACGAGTTATCATGCTAGGTGATTTTAATGGATGGGTAGGAAAAAAGCGTGACGGTTATAAAAGAGTTCTTGGTAAGTTTGGTGATGAACGTGTGAATGATAATGGAATAAGTTTGCTTGAGATATGTTTGGAATGGAGTCTTTTTGTGGCAAACACTATGTTTGATCACAAAAAGATCCATACGTATACAAGAGAGGAGGGTGATGCGAGAAGTATGATCGATTTTGTTGTTGTGGATGAAAGATTGAGGAAAATAGTTCTGGACGCTCGCGCATATCGTGGAGTCGCCATCGACACAGACCACCACCTGGTTGTGACCCGAATTGGTGGTCTATTTAACCGGTGGCGGCATAGACCACAAGAGCAGACGAGCGTTCTAGAACGTATTAAAGTAGAGAGATTGCAAGAGGAGGATGTCAGAAAAGAATACTTGAAAGGCTTGAGTGAAAGATCTAAGAACCTGGATGAAGTAAATGATATTTAATGTTTGTGGAATGAATTTAAAGATGGAGTAGTAGGTATAGCTGTCGATGTTTCTGGGGTGTCAAAAAGGAGAAAGCGTGGAAAAAAGAAGAATATGTGGATGGATAAAAGTGTACAGGCAGCTGTTTGTGAGAAGAAGAAAGCATGGTCAGATTGGTTAGCCGTAAAAGCTAACCAAAGAATGCAGAAGGCAACAAGTGATGACGTTAGTGTAGCAAGAAAAAAAGAGCGAAAGATATTGTTAAGGAAGTTGTTGAGAGAAAGAAAGAGGAGTGTAAGGATGAGTTTGACAGAAGGCTTACTGAAGATTTCCAGTCCAACCAAAAGTTTTTCTGGAAATCCATACGGACAGCCCGAGGAAAGTTTGGAACGTCGGAGCTGAGTAAAATCAGAAGCCAGGATGGAAGTATTATAAAATGTGAAGAATGTGTGCTGAGGAGGTGGAAGGAATATTTTGAAAGTCTGTTTGAGAGAGAAAAAGCAGAGGCCAGCGTACCGAGGTCTTCTGTGGAAATGAATGGGAATGAAGATGAGAATAAAGATGATAATTATGTAAGTGAGATAAGTATGGATGAGATTATGAAAGCAATGAATAGTATGAAATCAGGTAAAGCAGCTGGGTATGATAGAGTGTCGGTCGAGATGTTGAAGGCAGGGCGAGGCATTGTGGCTAGTCAGTTGTACCGCCTTTTCAACCTGTGTTGGACGAACAGCCAAGTACCAGGTGACTGGTGCAAGACTGTGATTGTGCCGCTGTACAAGGGAAAAGGGTCACAACAGGACTGCAAAAAATACCGCGGGATAAGCCTTCTTAGTGTCGTCGGCAAACTGTATGCAAAGGTTTTGGTTGAAAGAGTGATGAAAGATACTGACGAAAAAATATGGGATGTACAAGCGGGATTTAGAAAGGGAATGGGATGTACAGATCAGGTCTTTTCCTTGCGGTGCATAGCTGAAAAGTTTTTGGCTAAAAACCAAAAAGTCTACTGCGCGTTCGTGGATTTGGAAAAGGCCTATGACCGAGTGGTGAGGAATGAATTGTGGTCAGCATTGTCTTTGTACGGGGTAAACGGGCATCTGATTCAAGCACTGAAATCTCTCTATGAGGATTCCAGTGCTTGTGTCAGAATAAACGGTGCGCACACTGAATGGTTTAGCATCGAAAAAGGTGTTAGGCAGGGATGTGTAGCGTCACCTTGGCTGTTTAACCTGTTCATGGATAATTGTTTGATTGATCTGAAAGAGAGTATGTGTGGACTGAGAATGAATGAGTTACTCATCAAATGTATTCTCTACGCTGATGACCAAGTTGTACTTGCGTCATCTGCTGACGAGTTGCAGGAGATGGTAACAATGATGAATGTGGCTTTGGACAGGAAAGGAATGAAAGTAAATGTAAGCAAGACGAAAGTAATGGTACTTGAAAGAGAAGAATGTATGACAGAGTGTACTATATTAATAGGTGGTGAACAAGTCGAACAAGTGAAGGAGTTTGTGTATCTGGGCTCAAAGTTTACGAGAGATAGAAAGTGTGAAAGTGATATTGAAAGAAGAGTGAATGCTGGAAACATGGTGAATGGTGCCCTGCACGCCTTTATGAGGAGTCAGAAGGTGTCTCACAAGGCTCGTTTGGCTGTTCATAGGGGTGTTTTAGTACCAACACTGATGTATGGCAGTGAAAGCTGGGTATGGCAGAAGAAGCATGAAAGTAGAATTAATGCAGTGGAAATAAGAGCGCTAAGGAGTATGATTGGTGTTAAATTGAGTGACAGGATTAGAAATAGTGTGATAAGAGAACGGTGTGGCGTAAAAGAAGACGTAGTGACCAAAATCGAGAAAGGGATGCTGAGATGGTTTGGTCCTGTAGAGAGGATGAATGAAGGAAGATTGACGAAAGAGATCTACAAGGCGAGAGTGAATGGAAACGTTGGAAGGGGAAGGCCTAGGTGAACGTACCAGGACCAAATTCAGGACGTTCTGAATAAAGGCCAGGTTAAAAGTACCCTAAACCGACGAGCATTTATGAAAGGATTGATGAAAGTACAGGAAGCAAGGGAAGTATGTCAAGATCGTAGCAGGTGGAGGACTGCGGCCTCTGCCTACCCCGACGGGAAAGAGGCGTGATGTTATGTATGGATGTTTTATTAATTTTATGCCTCTACAAAATCTGACATCAGGTCCAAAATCTGACATCAGGTTCAGTGACTTAAAATCATCGAGCTTGCATGAAAGGTAAAATTTTTGAAAGTCATCATCATATCGTGTGGGTTGCAAGGTCGATGACCGACCTCACACACCCTAGTGTCAGAGTTGATGGGCCGCCAAAGGCCTCTGACGTGGCTCATTAACGACTACATCCATAGATAGTAGTCGGGACCAACGGCTTAACGTGTCTTCCGAAGCATGGAATCATCTAACTTTTCGGACAATCAGGTGATTGATCCTGCAATGTCCTAACCAAACTGGGGAGGTCGCACAAAGGGATTTTTGCTTGAAGGTGTCCCCACCGGGAATCGAACCCGAATCTCCGGATCCAGAGCCGAGCACTCTTACCACTAAGCCACAGAGGCTGTTAAGTATATTTTTGCGAAAGGGGTGTCTAAATCGAAGGACGTTGCAGGATATTTTTATGCCTACACCAGCGAGATAGAGTTTGTGTTCTTAGAAGTTCAAAAGGAAGACATTAGTCACAGATTTAAAGTTATAGAGAATTTTGTCATTAATTTCCGTTTGCTCTGTTTGCACTGCTGTAATTCGGTTTGAAGGGTTAGGGAACCAGTGAAATTACCGGCACGAGGGACATTGCATCTTATTTCACTAATAAGACAGCGGGTGTCATGGGCGGTGGTGACCACTTACCACCAGGTGGCCCACCTGCTTGTTTGCCCACTTGTGACGTAAAAAGAAAGATAATAAGTGTCTGAACAAATAAAATAATTGGTGTGTTTTTTGCAAACGGTACAAAATCCAAAGTTTAAGAGGAGTGGCTTAAACAAGGGAGTAGAGATAGACGCTCACGGTCCGTCGGACGTTTTTAACGAGACGAGGCACAGAGACAACACTCATACAGCCTTCTGTTTGGTTCAACTAATTGATACAGTTTGCTTGTGCTTAGTATTTTTTGGATTACAGAAAATGCTGTCAAAAAATGTTCGTATCTGCTCATCAAACTGAACAAACTTTTCCTTTTTCCTTGGAAAATGTCGTTCAGATTCATGGGTGGGGTTTCGGCTTTATGGCTTTTACCTTTTTTTTAATACTTGTTTACTAATATTATGTTTTAATTATGAGGCTAGAAGAAAACATATTGTTTCTTAGTTTGTTTGTTACTGTTTTCTAGGATAGAGTACATAGCATTTAATTTAATTTAATTTATCGCAAGTCTCTAAGGTTCGCGACCTTGGTGTAGTTGTAAATAGCAGACTGGAATTTGTGGATCATGTCGATGCAATTGTATCTAGGGTCGGGAAGCTCATTGGCTTCTTAAGACGAGTTTGCAGCGAATTTAAAAGTCCTCAGGCTGTGCTACGTGTGTATTGCGCTCTGATTCGTAGTTTGCTGGAATATGGCACGATAGCCTGGAATCCTCGTTACAAAGTACATGTAGCACGCTTAGAGCGCATTCAACGTAAATTTACAAAGTTCTTAGCCTATAAGGATCCAAGCTGCCCATACCGGGCCAGTTATGAATCTAGACTGCGTCACTTTAAATTGGATTCCCTTGAGAAACGACGAAAAATGTTTGACCTTATATTCTTATTTAAGCTAATTCATGGATTTATTGAGGCTCCTGAAGTTTTAAATGAGATAAATCTTTTAGTTCCTTGGCGTATTCCGAGATACCCAATAAAACAACTATTTTCAAAAAAAAGGTTTAGAACCAAATTATCCTCTCCTCTTAACAGAATTAAAGACACTTACAACGGTTTATCCGCTGAACTTGATATCTTTCAGCATTCTTTTCTGAAATTTAAAACCTTAACAAAACAAAGTTTGTAAAAAGAATATTTTGTCTTGAATATTTTGTCTTGATTATCTACGTATATTTAGAGTTTCACAGCTTAAATGTAATCCCACAATATTTTTTTTTAAATCAAAATAAATTAATGCAAATTCTATTAACTTTCTTTTAAAATCAATTAACTATTAACATTATAATAAGTAATTTTAGTAAACTAACTGCATGCTAGCTAAAAAGAAAATGTAATCTGTATGCACCAGTAAGAATGGTTCACACTGTATAATACCGTGATGTAATTTTATTGTTTAATATTTGTGAAACTGTTGTTGGTGTATCTAATAAATAAAATAAAATAGCATAACAAGCATTTTTTAATATTCGTAAATTATATTCAATTTCGTGTTTCTCAAAGGTCGACTCGCGCTATTCGATCGTACTAACCAGTGATATACGGCGTGCAAAATAACTCTGTCTGTGACCGTTAATGCGCAGAAGTCAAAAAATGGGTCGCGGGGGTGAGCGCGGCATGTGAGGCAAGCGAGTCGTTCATTGGCTCTCCACCTGTCACCCATGCGCAGAAAATAACCGTCATAGACAGACTTGTCCTGAACGCGCTACACTAACGGTTAAAGCCCGCGGAAATTGGAATTGCTCTAACTAGGAACAAGCAATTTTTATAGAGATCAAATTCTAGAATATTTCCTTATGCAAATTTTAAACCACTGCAAAAAAATACTTTTTCCATGCATTATTTAAGTGGAAAAAAAAGTAAGATAGAGCAGAAATGTTAATAAGCTCTGATCTTTCTTTTTATTGAAGCTACCCTACATCAGTATAAATCTTAACGCCATCGCAGAGCGGGGTGATCAGCGATCTAAATACAAACGTCCATAAAACTGTCGCCGATATATCTACGTGACGGATAGACAGAAAGACGAATTTGTTTGATCGTAGGCACTGCCACAAGTTACTAGGTGTGTTCATTTCTGTACAGATTTTCTAACGTTACTTTTTTATTTATCTGTTTAGTGGACTTGATTTTGCTGGACCTCAACCTGATCCTGAGGACAGAGATGAGGTTGACGATTGTACAAGCGCACCGAGAAGAAGTGTACATATCGAAGGCAAATTGTAAAAATTCGCCGTTTACAAACGGCCGGCAGATTGTGTACGTTCGGCAAATTGTAAAACGGCATCGGCACATTGTAGGTAAACGGGGTTAGATAAGTAATGATGTATTTAAGGTTAGTAAGTTAAGGCAAACCCAACCTAACCGATAGGGTCGGGCCGGCGCGGCGTCGTCCCTGGTTATGCGTGTCCACGTGCACAAGCGGCGTCCGGCCCGGCACGGCTAATCAATATTTCTAAATCTTTATCCATTGTAGGAAGAGGGCACGCACCATGCGTAGGTCCGGCGAAGTGGACAAGCTCTCACAGTCTGTCATACTAAACTGTGAGCCAGCGCACTGGCCCAGGGCAAAACCGGACGGTCGACACGCGGTCCTTAACCCTTAAATGCGCCAATTTTTGGATTCCATTGATTTTAATTTATCATATGTA
This sequence comes from Athrips mouffetella, assembly GCA_947532105.1. Lineage (NCBI taxonomy): Eukaryota > Metazoa > Arthropoda > Insecta > Lepidoptera > Gelechiidae > Athrips > Athrips mouffetella. The sequence goes on from OX383967.1 coordinate 25,912,890, forward strand.
TTCCCCCTCATATTTTGAGAGAAAATTAACAAAAAAAATATTTTGTTATATTTTAATGTATTTTTAGACCAAAAACAAAGTGTTGCAGAACTACAACATGGCGCAATAAGTGCATGAAAAAGGTTGTTTTTTTACACATTACCTAAAAATTTTAATTATGCATAAAACAATATTTTTATTTACTATTTTTAATTTTTAATATGATATTTATAAAATCAATTGTTTTTTTTATTGAAATATAAGAAAACACTACATTTTATTCACATTGTTTGAGTGTAGCCCTTGCAAGAAGGATACTTACTCCTCCCACGGTCAAACCACACTGGCCAATGGGCAACATTGGCTAAGTGAACATCTTTACTTGGTGCTATTTGTCCTAGAACTTTTCTTCTTTTTATTTCTTGAATCGCTTTTTCTAAAGAAGCACTGCTTCGTTTACCACGCTTGGGCGTTGGGGGCGAAGTACCTGAAGTTGTTGCTGAAACATCATCTAACTCACATAGAGTATCTGCTAAGGCCAGTCTGAACGCGGCAAGTCTAAGACTGTTGTGACCGTTTAGAGTGTCTACCTTTCTTGACAATATCCAAACATTTATAATTGTCATATAAATTATGCGATAAAATAGCTTTACCACCCTTTGTTCTTATTCTGTAGCGTCCTATGAAACAATCCATCAAGTCTACTCCTCCCATATTTGCATTTGCATTGTATTTCTCTGTGTCTTGCTCTAGTGCCTGCTTAAATAGGTACCAAAAGTGATCATTTTCAATATTATCTGGTATAAGTGGTGGATCTGAATCATCGTCCTCTTGCTCCTCTTCATTTTAGATGATATCATCTTGATAATCTCGCGCAATTGCATCAAGATTTTCATAAAATGTCTCCTGGTCCTCTTCATGTTTACTACCACTTTCTTCTAAATCATATTCAGACATTATTCCAGCTTCTAGACGAGATAAATATGTCTCAATCTGATTCTCAGACAGGCGGCTCTTGCAGTAAACAAACACATATTTTTTATGTATGCATTGCGCAATGTTGCATTTCTGCAACAGTCAATTTTATACCAATTTTACATTGATTTATACATCAATTATTATATATTATATTATAACCTCAAATTTTAGTGTCTTTGTTGTATGTATGATTTTTATCAAAGTCTTACCTTGAGGTTTTTGAATAAAAAATCTCGATCAAATGTTCATGTAAATCGATAGTCAGATGATTCGTAAAAACTACCCTCAAAAAATAAAAATATTACAAGTTACAAATAAAACAGTGTTGCTTGTATGTTGAGTAGTATTTTTACTACCATATTATTTTAATATAATAGGAAAACATCCATTATGGAATATTTTGTGCCAAAAAATTAAAGTGTTGCAGAACTACAACATGACGCATTTAAGGGTTAAGGCGGGAAAATAAACGTACTGATCCTTAGCTGATAAACTGAAGAACACGATAAAGACATTGTCCAGTATTGAAAAAGAAATAATTGTTTCTCTTTTTATAGACTTTAATTTCCACATTAATACAAAATTACATTATTGCCAATTTCGGCACGTTTTACTGGTATTTGCTCATTATTTATTCAAAGAAAATTAAACAATACAAAAATAAAAGAAAAACAATCGCTTAGGTACTTTTCCTTGACGCTTGTTCAAACACCTTTTTCTACTAACGAGAATTTTCTGATAAAAATAAAATTGATTGATGTTCGAGCTTATTGAATTTTTATTTGCAAAGCCTTCGAAACTGTTTATCAAAAATGTTAACCAAAAGATGTTTGACGTCAAAAAAATATAATTTTCTATATAAACAAAGTAATTTAGTTTCGAGAGGGGAATTAAATAATTTTCGCGTAAACAGTTCAAACTCGACAGTTGTCAGGTATTGATTTCCACTACCCTCGGTTTGTGGTTTGGGTTAAGTGACAAAAATAAATTTTATTTTATCGCGTTAAAAATTACTACAGAAATAAACGAATGTGCAGATATTTACAGTTGCCTTTTAAATCTTTTAGATCTCTGCTCTATAAATAATAAACAAATAAATAAAATAAACATAGTTTAACCCTAACTGATAACATACTTTGAATAGTCAAGAGAACGTTTAGCTTGAAACTTAAAACTTTAAACACCTTAGGTGCTAGAGCCACACTGCAACTTGAATTGCTCCTGACTGTACATACCTACTTATTTATAACGAAACTGTAAAATACAAGCAATAAACAAAGTAAGTACCCTAAACTGACGAGCCTGTATGAATGGGTTGATGAAAGTATGAGGAAGCAAGGGAAGTAAGTAAGTAGAAAGCAGTAGAAGGGCTGCCTACCCCGATATAGGAAAGAGTCGTGAATTTATGTATGAGCGTAATAACAAAACAAAACTTGTGACAACTTAGGCATGAAATATTTTCTTTTAGATTTTGTGTAAATTAACGACATTTGTGTTAATATATACAGCTTGTAACGGAAAGGTGTGATAATACTAAAGGGTGTGAATCTGCCCATGAAACTGAACAATATTTCCCAAGGAACAGACCAAAATAAATTTTTGACCACCCATATAAAAGCTGCATGATAGCGCATTGTGTATGAGCGGTCAAATTTGGTTTTTCGTATATCGACCCATGTTCCTTGGGAAAAGTTGTTCAATTTTATGGGCAGATTCACACCCTGCAGTATTATCATACTTTTCCGTTACAAGCTGTATGTATGACTACAAAACTAGTTAGTTTCCGCAATTTCTCCTAACTCAAACCCTTAAAAACTGCACCCCACAAAAACAAGGGTGGATTTGCAGAATTAAATAAAAAAATGCACCTTACTGGACATCGAAATGGCGTCAAATCTATTGGATTTTCGGGGACACAGCGTTTTTTCCTAATAGCATTATTTCAGACGCGTATTGTCGTAGAATAGTCCATAGCTGGAGGGTAAGCGGCAACTTTTTGTGTTTGATTCGATACGATGAAGATAATATGGCAGAAATGGGCTGTCACTTTCACGTACTTTTTTGCGGTAAAATGTTTTGATAGCTATAAAGTGCGGCTTTTCTTTTGAAGGGTGGTTTCACTTGGATAGATAACGGAAAAGCGTAAATACAGGACTGAAATTGAACAATACAGCAGTAATTTACGTTTTTGCTCCAACAGTATGCTGTGTATTGATTTAGCAATTTATTTAATAATAATTCATCTTTAATTGTTTAATGCTAGACAGGAAGCGCTCGTGTCCGAGTGGTATAGTTGCTCTTTCTGTCTGAACACAAAAATTACGTTGGCCGTCCTCAGAACCCAGATGGATAACCGCTAGTGGCACAAGAACTAGAGCATATCCGTGCTTCGGAAGCCACGTTAAGTCATTGGTTCCGGCTACTGTTGATGATAGTAGTGTCGGTGGGGTAGAGTCAGTGGGGAGCTGTCTTTAAGGGTTTAAGTTAGGAGAAAAAGCGGAAACTAACAAGTTTTGTAGTCAATCAGCATAAAAAAACTGACCCATGATGAGTAGTCGTTAAGCCAACTCAGAAGCCATTTAGCGGCTTCAAAACTGACATCCAGGGTGGCCACTAACCTGGCAAAGCCTAGTGGGTCTGGTTTGCTCTCTGAGTTGCGGAGGTTAGATGGCAGTCGCTCTGAGTAAAAACCAGTGCCCCCGTCAAATAACCTAAGTTAAGTAGCCGACACCGTAAAACCATTTGGCAAAAACAGAATGAGGCTAGGACCATGATGATGATTATGATATCAGTTAAGTATACTTAGCCGCAACGCTTACAAGTTATTGACAATGGGAAATCCCCTCCTAAGTACCGGGCGTCTTTGCTGAAGTTCTGGAGGGAGCTCCCTGTCCTGCAGTGGACGTTCCGCGAGATGTTATGATGATGATACGAGTACTTAGCTTTTTTAACTCATCATAACATCCCGTGAAATGTCCACTACAAAACGCTCTCTCCAGAATTCTAGCTTTTCCTGTAAAAATGTTGAGGGGAAGTACCATAGTCACCTCGCTTGTCAGCGTTACGGCTGGCACCATCGACGGCGGTTGTAGGTGACCGCAGTAAGTAAGATGGTACGACACACAGGAGGATGGTGCTGCCCATCCTCCAGTTTATAACCCTTAGTCGCCTCTTACGACACCCATGGGTATGCATGGAATGGTACTATTGTTTAACGGCACCACACGGACAGCTTTTGACAAAACCCATGAGATGGACAAAGCGGTTCTGCAGTGGATTGCTTGTCACATTACTTCTAGCTAGTTTAGTTCATTAGGAGGTCACAGAAAATACACGGTGCTTGGCTTTTGGCTGCATGGCTTTACCTTTTACCTCAATGGTCACTGTACTTTGGGAACAGTTGTGCCTTTTATAAGCCATCAGATAATTAAATATTATAAGCCCTCAGCCCCAGAATCGAACCCCATATTTACCGACCGGTCGAACGGCGATCGCAGTCAATGCATCATGTATTAGAGAATGAATTGCATTTGCTAACCGTACGTTAGCAGAAAGGGTGCCTTTTGGCTGTTCGCTGCAAATAGTGATTTATATTGTTTGATTTATTATTCGCAAGTTTTGCTTTTGACATTTTGTGGATTATTGATTTGTGATAGACAAAAAAAATCTTCCGCGTGGTGCCGGCAAAGAATAGTACCAACCAACCCATCTTTACCCGTGTGTATCGTAAGAGGCGACTAAGGCCGCAGTATTTTTCTGTGTATCGTACCATCTTACATGCTGCGGTCGCCAACCACAGCGGTCGCCAGCCGCAACGCTTACAAGCGTGGTGACTATGGTAAATCCTCCCCAGAGTATCACGCGTTTTGCAGAGGTTCTGGAGGGAGCGTCCAGCGGTGGACGTTTTATGGGATGTTACGATGATAGATAAAATAGCTTAGATAAAAATAAATGAGAACTAAAAAATCCTTTTCTGTCGAAAAATTCCGCAATCAAAGATATCCGATATCAAAGCACATTTAAGTTTTTTTTTTTATAAAACATGTCTATATAAAATGTTACCAAACCAATAACTACACACAGTTAGACAAAAGTCTCTTTAATTGCATTAAAATATCTTACAGTAGTTCGTAATTCTAAGCATAATAGATTTTAATTATACTACATTTAATTATACTACTTAATTGTAAGTGTGCCTTTCTGCCCGGACTAAAAAATAATAAAATATAATCCAAACAAAGGCACACTAACGTAATCAGACAAATAGCGGACAGCAGCCCTAATAGCGTCACGTCATTGATATGTAGTGACATTTTATTGGACGCGCGAAGCTTTGATCTTGTCTTCTCATCTAGAGTAACCAATTAGACGCGGCGTAGCATGCGTCAGGGCTGTCACATAAGTAAAATTTAATATTTATGCAATAGTTTTTATGTATTGTTGTTTTTATAATGTCTTTTGCTATTTATTTTTGTATTATTTATTAGATAACTAAACATATTATGATTAGCACAGTTCATGTTACAAACGGTCAGTTATTTTCCATCTGGTGAGTAAGTTTTATATGTATACCTACAAAAGTATCAACAAATTATGAATAAACATTTATATTTTTAGTTCAAATAAGACTCCCCTACAGTTAAAAAGAAAATAAACAAAGGGTCTCAAATCATGCATAGACCTATGACCATGACTCATAAGTACAGTCAACCAAAACAGTTTGACCTTTGCTAGACTTAATTTTTATGAACAGAATGACAAACGTGGTGACACGTATCTCTCACGACAAAACGGAACAAAAGTCTTTTACTTGTGAATTTAATTTGACTCTTCACGAGCAAAATGTATTTATGATATGAGCTATCTTCTATCTCTGTCATCCACCTGCTCACGCGAAGACCTTTACTATCCCACCGATAGTGCTGTGCAGTATAAATCACGCCAGAATTGACTCGAAAGAAGAAGTTGTGACAATAGATCTTTGTTTATTTACATACAAACATAACATCGAATCTCGCCTCTTTCTCGTCAGGGAAAGAAGAAACCACAGTCCTCCATCTGCTGCGTTCTTGACATATTTCTCTCGTTTCCTCTACTTTCATCAAGCCTTTCATAGATGCTCGTCGGTTAAGGGTACTTTTAACCTGGCCTTTATTTCGTTCGTCGAGGCCTTCCCCATCAGTTTCTATTCACTCTCGCCTAGTAGATCTCTTTCGTTAATCTTCGTTCATTTATTCGATTGTCAGTTTGCAGCTTTAATTAGTATTTGGCTGTCAATTTTTAATTTAACTCCAATGTGTCTCAGGTTACGGTTTTTATTTTTTATCTGAAAGCGTGCTACGGCTGGCTTTGAACAAATTCGACATTGACAGCTGAAAAATAAACAAGTTCACTACCATTAACATTCAGTAACAACCTGATCAAGTTACTTTGAAAATAACTTTCTTTACGTGTTAAAAAGATGTAGCTTTTTAAATGGAGAGGGGAGGTTGGGGTAATACGAAAGTCAGTAATCGTGTAATCGAATATCTCGTATTTGAGCGGATATTGAATTTTGCCGCGCTCACTCCGGAAGTCGTCGCGGCCATTCCTTTAGGGTCAGGTCACAGCGTTGGAGATAAATAGTTAGACGATAGGATATTATAGGATATATGTATAGCTTTAGTGTTTGTAAGTTTTTAAATAAAGATTGTTATCTATCTATTTAGCTTTTCTACTAATGTATTTTTATCACATCTATTCGAAAAGAGCTAGAGCTACTTCTCACAAACGAGAAGAGGTATCAGGTTGAAATTGATAACGAATATTAAGGTCCATAAACCACACAAGATTTGAAAATGTAAATTTTTTACAACGACGCTATCAAAAGATATAGCTTTTTATGTCCTCATCTCCATACATTTATGCAAAATAACAAAACCTACAGGGTACTTCCCGTTGACCTAAAATTATGAAATTTGGCAAGAAGCTCTTAAGAAGAAGGTCTTACAGTATAAATAAGGAGAAAGGTCTAAAATCATTAAATATTTCAATTTTTCTCACAACTAATAGTAACCAATTAAGATGAGCTTCCGTTTTAAGAACTTTTCTATAAAAGAGGGGTCAAATTGGATGGTCACGGAGTTTTTAAAATCAAAGAGCATAAACTTTTAGTATACCATATGGTAGATAGGTACGGAACCCTTCCCCTTCATTTTTGTTTATATATTCTAAAAACCACATAGTAAATTTTGAATATATGAATCATATTTTTTTTTGGAATACTAGTCATCTGACCAATCTTAACCGGGTATTATTATATTATATTATATTATATTATATTATATTATATTATATTATATTATATTATATTATATTATATTATATTATATTATATTATATTATATTATATTATATTATATTATATTATATTATATTATATTATATTATATTATATTATATTATATTATATTATATTATATTATATTATATTATATTATATTATATTATATTATATTATATTATATTATATTATATTATATTATATTGTATGATATTTAAAATGCTATCCCATTGCAAAGCTTTTTCATATTGTGAATTGGCTGACGTGCAATGATAGAATTTGAAAACGAAACTTAAATTTTTATATAATGAAATAATAAATCATTAAATGCCAATTTACCTGATCCGTGTCATTGCCACACTTCCTCTTTCTAGTTTCCATTATCATCCATCACTGTTGTTTTCACTGCAGTAGTTATCTTCATACCGCCTTTCAATAAATATTTTTGTATGGAATGTCTCTTAGTAAAGTAATTTATTCATATTAGGATATTCTCTATCACTTTATAACGTCAGTTTAATTGCATTACTAAAAAGAAGCGTCAAGAAAAAGAAACTTTACGTGCATGCAATAAACTTTGCATTTGAACAGTTGCACAAACACTCATCAATTTTTATATCACATCCTGTCTCGAACTGCCTTTTAATGTTTTGTGAATGAAGTGTCAGTAACAGATTAAAAGAAAAAATAACAGAAATCATGGGACTACTGCAATTGATGATGGTCTATCTAGCTAATGTGCAATAAACTTTTATTTTATCGCTAGCAGTGGGACCACACCTTACCCCCATCGGTCTGCCCAAGACGGCGCCATGCTTTTTATCTTGTTTATGTTGTAACTCAGTAGATTGGGTAAACAAACTATTTTTCCGACTGTACCTCACTTAGATGAACATATTTGCTACTACAGGAAACTTAAAGGCTGACTTTTCTTGTTTTGTTAGCCATTTTCTTGCTTTCTTATATAACAAATATAACAAAACCTTCAGGAAACGAAAACAAAAATCGGCTTCTCCTTACAAACTGCCTGATCAAGTTTGCAATTTTGTATGGAGATGCGTTTCCTGAAAGTTTTGTTCACTGAAAATTGTTCAGTGTCATTGACTGATCATGCCCCTTCAGTATTCGGAAGGCTGTTCCTAACACCCGTTATACTGACGAACAAGATTTTGCACCCTGTATGATATCTTACAAATACTGACACTGTGTAATCAGACCCACAAATAAACATTTTTTGCAACATATAAGATTTGTTTCATTACAATTTGTTCATTCAATCAGAAGATATGTGAGTACAAAGTTTCAAATGGCCACCTAGATCAGATTTTCGAGAAAATTTTCAATGTAGAGATACGGCGAGTTCAAGTTTCTATTAATTGTAAGGATAGATTGGGAGACAATAACATTTTTGTTACCTAGGAGAAAGTTGCTCATTTATCAGGTCTGAAACGTCAATTTTAGTTTTCTCTGATAGCTTCATGTTTCAGGACATGTCATATAAAACTAGCATTTTGACCTGCAACTACTGCATTGCGCTGCTGCTACAATGAAGCAGTAATAGTTTTATTTAATTGTAGTTATCTTAGCAGTATTTTGTGTAGCGATGTAGTTTAGCTGACGTCATTAATAGATTTTATATCTAACAATGAATAAACTATATTTGATTTGATTAATTAACAAATAAATAGTCGACATCTATACGTATAATAAAATCGTATACTCGCCAAACCCGTACATTAAAATTGTAGGGGGGTCATAAAACAGATAATAGAATAGGTCATTTTTGGATTTTTTTTATGTTTCTCCTTTATTCTGTGCGTGAAAAAGTCGTAAAATACAGAAGCGATTCAAAAGGGGTTTTAGATAATGTATTTGGTTTATTATAATGCAATTTCTAAGCTTTGTTTTATTGCAATCGGTTCAGTCAATCAGAATCTATACTACTGCAAATTATTAAATGGTCTGTGTGCCAATAACAACAAATCCAAAAAACTACTAATAACTCATAAACTACTAAACCAATTCAAACGGGGTTTTCAATACATGTTACTTACATAAAATTAAGCCAAATACACTATTGAAAACCCCGTTTAAATTAATCCAGTAGTTTGTGTATATTATAACTCCAAACTCCACGCGAACGAAGTCATAGGCACAGTTAGTCTTTGATAAAACCCTTTATTTCGCATTACCGAGTAAATTTTTTCAAGTGCCAATAAACGCTTTTTATGTGCGCAAATAAAATATCAAGAACGAACAAAAGATCGATGATCCTTCAAGATAAATCAATCAAATGAAGACGAATCAGCGTGTGATCGAGTTATGACGTCATGATACGCACTCTGTCATGCGCACGTGCTCCGACAAATGGTTGCGATGACGTATGACGCAAACTCTGATAACAGCGCAAGATGTGATAATCATAATGCATAATATTTTACAGTGGTTTCCAATCTTTTTGTAGGAAGAGGTACGCTAGGGAGCAATCAGTATTAAGCTGAAGCAGCGCTACACTACAAACGCCCAAAACGAGAGACTCGTTGAGGGTTTCCACCGCCTTGTGTACCTACTAATTCTGCATGAGAAAGAAGAACTTAATTATTTATTAATTTATTTTATTAATTTAAATACTTAATTAATTTTATTTACCTACTAAGTTTCATATTCGGGTATCATCATTATATGAAACAGAACCTAAGCAAATTCATTAAATAATAACGAAAAACATTGATATGTGAAAAAAATCAACTTCGAAAAAAGAAATTTTGCTTAAAGCTTTTTTTTTAATTCTTAAGTTCTTTAAATATTTTGTTTTCAGCAGATATACCTAAAACTAAGTACTTATTAAAAAAAAAAATCTAATTTTTAATTATAATTTCTTATTCCATAGAACTCGAAGCAGGTAAATAGAAATAATAATGTACCTACTAAATTGTATTGTACTAACGTTTTACATAAAAAAAATTCTGCAGCAACCAGTTTGGAAACCACTGAAAGATAACAGCATCTGATGTTGGATGATGCGGCAATATTGCTAAGTGCGTGATTGGTAAATGGTGATTGATGAACGATGACAGGTCGTGTGGGGGTGGTAATTATTGTGCCATGTATGATACTACTAAGATTGGGAGGTAGTTTGTGCAAAAGATAACAAACATTGTTTTACTGACAAAAAGTTTTTGATAGTAGTCCTGAGGGTCTTTTGTACTGAATATGCAGGCCTACGCGACCTTCCAATTTCAAATCTCAAATTTGCTCTCGTTGTATGTATGTAGTGTCTAGGGTGAGCTCAAACCTCTTTTTGCTCTCATTTGGCTCAGGAAACTTTTACTCTGAAATTACAAATATGGTACACACGAAAATCGGGAAAAATTTTCGTTCGAATCTTAAATATAACTGTTTCTATAAAAAAATTTAATCGTTGGTTTAAAACCATAAGTGACAAAGAATAATTCAGTAGATAGGTACATTCACAACAAAGCAATACCAGACTTGCCGAATACGAGAATGTGGAGAGAGCATTAAAGGACAATAAACTCGGTTAAATCATATTGTATCAACATCCTTGAACTACTTCCAAATATTTACTTAATAAATAAAAGAAGTTCTGTATGACCCCAATAAGTGGGATTAAAAATTCAAACTCCACTAAGCTTTGCACCCGGCGCTGCTTGGCACGAGGCCAGCAGTTGATACTTTATTTATGCAATCCGTGCATATTATGCGGATAGAATTGCGCAATTTCTGAGATATGTGGATTAGATTTGATAGTTAATAACGTTTTTAGTAAAATGTACATAGTTATTATGTATAAATTATTGTATATTTTATTTAATATTTCAATAAGACATGGTACGAGAGTCGAAAAATTCAAACGTCTAAAACCAGAAAGAAGGGCCAAAGACCATTTAAAAAATGCATATTAAAAAATAAACGCTGCGTCATAATAATTCTGCCTAAAGCCCGAGTCACACTGAGGCGGTAGCGGAAGCGTTCCGGGGGCGGTATTTATTGTAAAGTATGAGTTCTTATGCACCCTGTCACATTGAAAGCAGGTCGCGGCGCGGTTAGACCGTAAGGGCACTGCATGTTATCCTACGTCATCTAGTACACGAAATTTGCAACTTTGCAGCGATAGTAGTGACCTAATAGGTCCACAAAACGTTGGTCTGCCAATCCGAAACCTGGCAGGTTTTGTACAGTTGGAGAGAAAAGTGGTTAAATGACAGATTACACGAATGAAATCTATTCGTAGAAGTAGAAGGTACCTATAAAACTAAAAAACAAAAGGTCTGCTTTGCATCCTCTTGGCAGTTTCGCTAGTCGGACCACAAATGTGGTCGGATGTGATTGGACCACAAATTTGGTCGGAGTGGCGAAACTGCCAAGAGGATGCAAGGCAGACCTGTTGTTTTTTACTTATATAGGTACCTTTTATTTCTACGAATAGATTTCCTTCGTGTAATCTGTCATTTAACCACTTTTCTCTTCAACTGTACAAAACCTGGCAGGTTTCGGATTGGCAGACCAACGTTTTGTGGACCTATTAGGCCACTACTATCGCTACAAAGTTGCAAATTTCGTGTACTAGATGACGTAGGATAACATGCAGTGCCCTTAAAGTCTAGGTATTTTCTTCCCGCAGATCCGCCCCCGGGCCGCTTTCGCAATCATACCGCCTCTGTGTGACTTGGGCTTAAAACTTTTCAACTTATGTGACTTTAACTGCCGTTACTTCACATAATACTTAACAGGTAATAATAACCATGCAAGAAATCGTACTGGTGTTTTTCTTTAACACAATGGTTAGAAGAAGGTATGTAGAAGGACCTTCCCTGACCCTGTTTTCCCTGGTAGTACTCGTATCGACATGGGGAGGCTTTCAAAAAGCGTACCACTACCACCCCTCAGGTATTGCAAGTGTCTATGGGCGACAGTGACACTTACCACTAGGTGAGCTGTTCGCCTGCTATCGCAAAAAGTGACATAGGCAATGTAGCTGCAGAGACTTCAAAATTGACTAAACGACGCATTGTAACATCCCATGAAACGGGAGCTCCCTCCACAACTCTAGCAAAAACGCGAGGTACGTCTTAGTTAAATACTTGAACTTATAAACCAAATAAATAAAAGCCTTTGAACAATATTTTCTCACGATAATTTTTGTTGTCCCGTGCGGTGCCGGCAAAGAATAGTGCCATCCCATACATACCCGTGGGTGTCGTAAGAGGCGACTAAAGGTTATAAACTGGAGGATGGGTAGCAGTATCTTCCTGTCAATATTTTCTCACGATAATTTTTGCTGTCCCGTGCGGTGCCGGCAAAGAATAGTGCCATCCCATACATGCCTGTGGGTGTCGTAAGAGGCGACTAAGGGTTATAAACTGGAGGATGGGTAGCAGTATCTTCCTGTGTATTATACCATCATACTTTACAGCGGTCACCTACAACCGCGGTCCAGCCAGCCGTAACGCTGACAGGTACCGTGACTATGGTACTTCCCCTCCACATTTTTTCCAGCGAAAGGTAGAATTCTGAAGGCCTCTGTCCTGTAGTGGACATTTCATGGGATGTTATGATGATGATGAATCATTGTTAACTTAAATCCTCGTTCCTCATGATGTAAATCTAACAAACATCGCAGAAAATTTGCTGTAAAAGTTATCGCTACTCGCCGAGTCCATAACGTTTTTACGAAACTTGCATGTGGCTCAAATCTTAAACCTTCCATCATTACAAGATTCTACATCCCATAGAATTTGTAAGAAACATAGACCTCTGTATTCGTGAATATTTTTCCGTATTTCTTCCAAGAAAACAGCCGTTTCTCATAATCTCGCCTCCATTTTTCCCATTAGGCATGGCAACACGATTAGCGCGGGCAATGTTGCCTGCTAACTAAATTATGGGTAGTAAAACTTGCAGCTGGCAAGGTATTTGCAGGTTGCAACACTGGTTATTGTCGTGGGGAACTGGGGATGCTGGTTAGATGAGGGTTGTTTTGATGGTTGCAATAGGGATTGTTTATCGAGGTTATGTACACACGGCCGCACATCAGTAGAAACACTTTCGGACCTTATGCCGTGGTAATAGAGTTGAAAAAAGGTCTACCGACAAGTGGTTGACTTTACTAAGGGGGTTTACTTTAACAACGCCTCGTTAAAGTAAAATTTCTGTTAAATCTATTGTTTTCATTTTCGGTTCAGAGGGCGAAGAAAACGACAGACAGCCAGTTGAACAACGGTTCTCTAACGTCAAATGTCAGCAATAGACTTAAAAGAACTTTAACTTTAAAGATGTTTTGTGCAACTGGCAGAAAAAGTTATAGATTAACAGGAGCTTTAAATTTAAAGACTTTTTTGTACCAGGCAGATATATTTTAATATATAGTTTAATATTGAAAGATTACTGAAAACTGGGGTCGATTATAATAAAAATAATCTTTTCTAACACATCTCAACCTTTTCGTTTAAAAAATTAAAAATTATGCATTCTTCAGCTCGTAGCAGTTATTGAGGATTTTTCGAACCAATCCCTGCTCTCGTTCTGAATTTGAACCAATTGATTCGTATTTTGAATATACGTCTTTTTGGTTTCACGTAGGCCCACTTTTTGTGTGGAATTTGTTCTGAGTTAGAGTTCCATAGTAGTTTAGTTCGCTGTTTTTTCCTGACTATTGTTTACGCTTTTTAGGAAATTGCCGCCGGAGACATACAAACTAAGCTAATTATAAGATTATAAAAATTACTCAGGAGAGTAGCCTAGTTGATAGTTTCAACAAAAGCTTTTTCTATCCCGAAGCGTAATATTATTCTTTGCACAAAGCGACAAAACTTGCATATACAGGGTGTAAGAAACAGCTAGGTTGACAAAAACTGAAGGGACATAATCAGTCAACGTAACTGATCAACTTTCAGTAAATAAAATAATAATAAAATCGGCCCATACATTTTGTTCAATCAAGTGTGCAATTGGATGGATAGGGCAATTTTTGTTGTCATTTCCTGAATGTTTTATTTAAATACGCAAAGCTGGACTAGAGATGAACATGTCAAAGACCAAGCACATGACAAATAGCTCGAAGAGGGTGGTAATAGTAGACGGCGGGAGAATGGAATATGTCCACGAGTACATTTACCTCGGCCAAATGGTGTCCTTCCAGGCACGACAAGACAAAGAAGTTGCTCGACGCACCGAAAATGCCTGGAGGAGCTATTGGTCGATGAAAGAACACATGAAAGGTGACCTACCATTGTCATTAAAACGTAAACTCGTGGACATGTGTATTCTCCCAACACTCACCTACGGAGCACAGACTTGGTCTTTGACGGAAGCTCAAAGGTCCAGACTCGCAGTTTGCCAGCGAGCAATGTAGCGTAGTATGTTGGGCCTGAAACTTACCGATAGGGTCAGGAACAGCACAATACGCTCAAAAACACAAATTGCCGATGTGACCCACGCAACAGCCAAGCTAAAGTGGGACTGGGCTGGTCACGTAAGTCGCATGCCGCTGGAACTCTAGGCCAAGACCACAACTATCTGGCAACCGCCAAGTAACAGACGGCGTCGAGGCCGACCACAGCGCAGATGGCGCGATCAACTCGACGCTTTCTGTAAAGACTGGCAGCAAGAGGCTCAGAGTAGAGTCGACCAGTGGAAGGAACGGAGGGAGGCCTTTGCCCAGCAGTGGGACAGAAATGGCTAATAAGATAAGATTTATTTACTGAAAGTTGTTCAGTTACGTTGACTGATCATGCCCTTTCAGTTTTTGTCCACCTGTCCCTTACAACCAGTATTTAAACACGCTTTGTATCCTGGCTGATATGACTACATAAGTAATTAATCCACAAAATAAATCCCAACACAACTCATAACATAGAATCACCAAAGCTGATTTCGAATCGCCGAACGCATTAAATTCCATCTCACTCATACAAACATAGTCCCAAATACGAGTGAACGAGACAAAAAATATTTTCCCGACAAATACGTCGTTGATTTACAGGCGTATGTGGCAGATATAACTCTCCTTATAATGGCGTATGTATCAGCAAAGCGGAAGAAATTGTAATAAAATGAATTTATGTATTTGTTTTTGCATTTTGTCAGTTACGGCATTTATATACAACTTACATAAAGCCTACTAAATTCGAGAATTATAATTCGTTCTATTTAAATCAAAAAGTTTGAACCTCGCTTCGTTGAAATTCAAATCCTTTCGACTGGTGTAGGTACAGCTGGTACAGTTAATTTCAAAAAGGTTTAGCCACTTTTATATACATATATAATTTTTTGGCTGTGACTTCACTGCCGGAGCCGGAATAGAGAACCTCTGCCGGAGCCGGCAATGAGAACGGCTGCCGGAGACGGCACTGGGAACGTGTACAGTCAAGAGCACATCCAGCTTGACACATTGATCTTTGTACCTTTTTTATTTCAATAGACGTACAGGCTAGAGTCGCACTGAGAGTGTCAAGCTTGACCTGTCGTTGACTGTACAAACTAAGACTATACAGCAGAGTATTCTGTCACGTAAGCTCAATTCTTGCACTCGCCAGTCGCTTCGCTCACTCGGCTCTTGCGTTATGGTTGCAAGAGAACCTAACTCTACCTAAATTGAGTTAATTTAACTTAACAGACCTATGAAAAGAGACGTTGAATCCAAGACCCGATGTGATGGTTTGATAAGTATTTACGATTTACGATACAACAAACAAACACAGCTTTTGAGGTTATCTAAAAGTAAAGGGACCATAGTTTATACTAATTTACGGTTGCCGGCTCCGGCAGCTGAGACACTTCCTAATTTTTTAATTATTCGCGGTATAAGTACGTGTTTTTTTTTTTCAACGAAAAGAAAAAAAAATATGTACGGGTGTAACGTAAATAAATACTCAACTGTGAAAAATTTCAAAAAAGCAAAGCACAAGACAGCAAGCATCTAACTACACATCAATTTTCCAAAATACAAAAAAGTCTATGAAAATACTAACATGATTGACACCGGAGACTCTGGTCTTGTTCAATTTAGATAAGTTGGTGCCCATTCGTAGCCATCAATGATTGTCTATACCTTAACTACATGCACAGAGAGTCCAAAGTCCTTTAGCTAAGAGTTCCAAAAGTTTTGGCACAAGTAAAACACAGTCAAGAGTTTTATTGAAAATTATCACTATCACATTTGAACACAGTTTTTTTATAAGTCTTTTATAAGAGCCACTTTTTACAGTCTGTTTATTGGAAGAGCTGAAACCAAAAGGAGACTGTTTTTAGTAAGATTTTTTATCGGGGACATGTTTTTTTTAACAAAATAACAAAAAACAAATCTAGAAATAAAAGTTGGCACACCCATTTTATCCCATTCTATGCATTACAAACCCGTTAGCTTTTCTATTCAAATACATAGTACATATTTAAATTTTTATCTGTTTCGTTATTTTATTCAATTTGAGATGTAAAAAAAAGATCAATAAGCCTAGTCTAAATCTGCCTTTTAAATCCGTAAATAAAACATTATCTACAAGGTGTATGAGAAAGGGTATATGACCCTTGAAGAATTTGATTCTGACCATGAAACTAAAAAACTTTTCTTAAGGAACATAATGTCTAAATTTGATCTCCTATACAAAATGCGCTATCAGCTGATTAAGTGTCTATAGGAGGAAAATAAAATCTTTTCGTTTTTTAACCTATGTTCCTTAAGGAAAGTTGTTCAGTTTCATGGGCAGATTCACATCCTTCAGGGTTGGTATAACCGTTTTGTTACAGCTTGTATAAGAATTGATTTGACTGCAACTATAGCTCTTGATCAATGTTTGTCTTTTTTACAATCGGCTTTAAAAAAATATCATAACTGTCTCTCAGACAGAATAACACTTTAAGGGCAAAGATTACGTAATCTCAGAGAGGGCAAAAGGCAAAACAAAGCGAGCTTCGTTCATGACGCCTACTCTAAAGAGCGTGGGAGAACGAGCAGTACAGTCAGAAGGATAAAGCTTTAACTAGTTTATACATACACAGACTTTTAAACATTCGAGTAAAATGAATTCTTTCTGACGACCAAACGCAATAACTTTTACTCGACGACCTATAAAATTTTCTGAAAAAAATACTTCCTATAGAGATTACAACGATAGGATCAGCTGATCATTGTACAAGGAGAGTCAAAATTATTTACGACAATTTTCAAAAGTTGTTGAAAAAAAAGTTGTTGCGTAGGCTGCAGAATGAGCCCACAAAGAAACTGTATTTTGAAAAGTTTCTGGCCATGGACACATAATAAATTGGGCTAATAAAGCTGAAAATGTTTGGTAGTGCATCAAGCTTTGCTGTGCCTTTAAAATCAATGTTAGTTTTAAGTGTAAGTTATTTCATTAATTTAATGAAATTTATTATTTTCACAAAAAGAAAGGTTTATTTTTTCGGTTTTATAGTTTTCGTGTCGACTTTTTTACATCTTTAAATTTGCAAAATGGTTTTATTATTTTCATAGTTGGATTGAATTCTCTTCCGGGTTGTACAATAACGAATGCAATTGTATCAATGGTTGCATTCTCACTTCGATACGGAGTAAAATATACAAACAAGCCTAAAGTACTTATTGTAAGTATTTACATTGACTGTAATCGACATACTACTTCCACTATTTATACACAAAGTTTATTTTATGAAAACATCATTAATGTTTCAATAAAGAATATGCATAATTTTTTTAGTCGCATTTATTAACAAAATATGAAATACCGTAGTAGAGATGACAAAAAATGAAATAAAAAATTTTGTCGGCTAAGAAATACGGCTGATATAAGCATTTCAAACTATTAATTACGCGGCGATTAGACAGAGAGATCCGACATCGAATTTTACGTCACATGCCACTATACGGCCATATAAACTCCGTATTAAATGTCGTTTTGCTAGAAAGAGACAGAAACAAATCTTCGATGGCTTATATCTTTTTGAATTTCATAGTTATTCGAAAAATAGTTTTACTAAACTGTTTATTACATGAATGAGGATATTTTTTTTCAATAAAAAAGAATCATGCATATTCCCTATTGTGTTGCCTATATAGACCAGTTGTAATTTAAACTTAATTATTTTCAATTATAAATAGTTTATTAAGTTACTCGGATACTAGTAGAATACGATGTAGAAAATGATACTTCAAATTCTAGCTAGCAGCTCATTTCAATCTGAATAAGTTACTACTTGATTACAAACAGCTGACAAACTGTTTTACATTAATAACAATAATCTATGCAATCTCTAGTAGAGTAGGGCAACACGGGCAAAACGTGTAAAACCAGTGACTCATGCTAGTTTAGTGACCACACGCACTATTGCATATTAAATTAACAGTGGTAGCATGTAGGTAAAACTAGTCTTTTCCGCGACCGAAGGTTTCCAATACCTGGTATATTTTTTATCTGTACTTATTAAATTTTATTTGAAATGAGATTTCAGCTGTTAATTTTTAAGTTCGGAATTATATTATTTTTGACATATATTGACTTTCTTGTATAAGCCATCTCGGTTGTTTACTTTTGCATTTTGTGGTGCATCTTGGATGTGTTTTGTTTATTCTAATTTAATACATACCGATATTTCAATCGCAAGTTTACTATATCAAAATTAAAATCAATATGTCTAAAAAAAAAACATATTTAAAATTCATTTACGCAAACCATTTAATATTAAGAGTGTAATTTGAAATTAATATTATTAAGTGTTGAAAATCGCAAACGGTGGTGATAAGAAACAGTGACGTCATAATTTCAAATATTAACGAGATTTCTGTTTGGACGTTTATCAAAGAGTAGATCATTTGACTAGGATTTCCAGTTTTTAAAGTAATTTACAGTAGCTAACTTGCTGTACCAAACACTGTTTCATTTTTCGACAGCCCTTCACATCATAAATTTAACGCATGTCTGTATGTATGACAGCGAATAACTAAGGCCACTGACAATGCTATGTCGCGATCGATGTGAGTTAGTTTTTAATATGCTACGAGAAGGGTTGCGGCCCTCCACAAACAAGATAGCCATTGTGATGAAGCACGCAGAGTAGTTTTTAATCTGTGTAAGTTTTTTTAAATAGAGTGTCCGGCTTGAAGGACCAGTACTTTAAACCATGAATTCAGTTGAGATGGGTTCAAGCTAATAAAGAATTATCATAATTACTAACTTGTTATTATTTTTTAAATAAATTACCTACTGTACTTAGTTATATTGTTAAAAGATTCAAAATATGTTGATGAAAATTGCAGAGAAAGACGTAATTACTTCTTAATTGAGAATGAATGAATGCAATCTGAAACGTATGTAATTGAATGTTTTAATGAGCATGTGGAGAATAAAAGCTTTTCATTACTCTGCAGACGATCTAATTATCTATACGATTCATGCGGGACTTTTTATGTGGGTGGCCGAATACATGATATTTGCTAAAAATAAATAAAATGGTAAAAGAAAAAAAAGACATCAGTGAAAAATATTTGAAAATCACCTTGAAAAACTGATACAAAATAATTTTTACTCCTTTCACGGTCCTTCAGCGTGAAAAACACTTATTTTAATCAAAGAAACACGTTAAAATTGTCTTATTAACCACCAAAATTTGTATAATTTACATTTGACACTTGGAAAATTCTGCATCAAAACACAGGCGTTCTATTTGTAAACACAGAGTTCGACAACCTTTGAAAAACGCAGTCTATGATCAAGGTCACTTCGTTCGGAATCACTTTATGGAAAAAAGCGTTCGATATTTGAATGTTTTTATTATTATGTGATTTAATAGCGTTCCACACACGATCCAACCAGCGCTGCTCCCGCTCAAAACCACCCACGCGCGCGTTCTAAGCGACTGCCGACCCCTTACTGAGGGAACTGGGATCAGTGCAGTGTTGCCAATGTGAAAATCCAAAATTATCCCAAATCACACACAAAATTATCGTATTTTTATCGCATACATTTATTCATGTAATTTATAAAAAAGTAAGGTTTATCTAAAGAATTACCTATTGTTTAGAGTATGTAAAAATTAAGAGACATACTTTTTGAAACAAAAGGCAAAGGCCGCGTTCCAAATCACGCTCACGAGCCCTAAAACCATTTACTCTTCTTACAGCTACTCTGGTGATTGTTTGTTATGAAGTTTAAACGTTGTTCAATCTCCATTAGGGCCATAGACTATGTTTTGATTGAATATCTAGTCTTTGAATGCTTTGAGGCTCACATTGTTCCAAAGATTTTGGAAACTACCTTGTCTATTTATATGAAGACCAATGAAAATGTATTTATGTTTGAAGTAAAAGCGCAGCGTTTTTCTTACGTCAATGCATTGTTCACTTCACAATCTTCACATTAAGTTCTCAAAAATATCGTAATATTCATAAATTATCGTATAAAACAGTGAAATTATCGTGCGATACTCTGTTATTATTTTATATCGTATAGGACTTATAACTATCGTATAATTACGATAATTATCGCATGGTTGGCAACGCTGGATCAGTGTTGCCAGATGGTTTTAGATCGAATCTATTTCCAAATTCAAAGTATGCTTATGAGGAACTAATCCCAGATTTATTTTTGTTACATGCCTTTGCAGGCATGCATGTACCTACATAGATAAAATGAATTTACTTTTTTCTAGGCTACTAAGCAAACGTCTGCATTTAGATAGTTTATCAACACCTTCAAACTACGGCAGGAGTGTTAAGTCGTCACCCCAGCTGTTTTTATAATTTAGCTCTATTAAAGTCTTTAAGATTTTCATATCCAAGGAACTAAAAAAGTACTTAAGTCTTTAGAAAGTAAAAATAACAAAGTCTTAAAGTATAAATATTATACTTTGAAGTATTATAAAAACGGAGACCTAAGTGCTTTAAGGTTTTCAATATAAAAGAGCACGGAAACACACCATGAAATTGGTATAAATAGAGGAAAACATTTATAAAATGGCAACACCAACCGGGACTTCTCGCTCCCTCACACTCCCTACACTCAGAGGGCGCAACTTATTTGGCCTCTTTGTTGTGTCCCTAAGAGGGGTAAATTATTACGGTTTTGCGATAACATAATAGAATGGTGCACTAAATAATCGAAAGGATAACGCTTTTTACTGGTCCGTTTAAATATTGAATTTTCGCGCCGAATATTTTATGAAGGTCCAAAATATCACTTTAATATGAGACTGTTGGGCTTGATTCAGTTATCTTGGGTACGTGTGAGGTATAAAGTATGGAAATTGGCAGAAAATTGCAATAATACAGGCCTGCCCCATTTTTCCCGGAAATAAAATTGCTCTGACGATAATTGAAGTTTTAAATACTTGTTATAAAATATTTAATTTGGTCAATTGTTGTATACACGGCCACACGTCCGCAAAAACACATTGACCTTGAGCAGGTCTCTGGTTTCGGGCGTTAGTAGCGTAGTGCTAGTTCAGCTTATACTGGTTTTGTTTCCACTTCCTTGCTACATTGCGTACTCTAGTTGTAATTTTCTACTCCATAAAAACTCCACTAACAAGGTGTTTTATTATTCAAAACCTTGGAGCTAGCCTGATTTGGATAAAGAACATATCGATTAGTTCACATTCACTATTTAAATAGGTCGTTCGTTACACTGTTAGCTACAAAGCCTTAAAAAAACTTACCATTATTCTAGATACTTGATATTTACACATACCTGAAAACAACAGAAGAATTAGATATTAAAATTCATAATCAGAATTTCACTTATTCCATATTCAAAATTGAATAAATTACGTTACCACATGAATGAACATTTGTGCATGCGTTATAAAAGCGAGTAAAAAGACAGATTAGGTGACTGGAGCAGCTGCGAACAATACTACAAACAGACAGACAAAAATAGAGCTAATTATTATAGGCGTCGTGGGACCTCCCTGGACGGACAGACATTACGACTTCATTATGTGGATGTGCAC
The DNA here is from genome assembly GCA_947532105.1 of Athrips mouffetella. Classification (NCBI taxonomy): domain Eukaryota; kingdom Metazoa; phylum Arthropoda; class Insecta; order Lepidoptera; family Gelechiidae; genus Athrips; species Athrips mouffetella. The sequence goes on from OX383967.1 coordinate 25,935,130, forward strand.
ATGTGGTGATTTGTTTCTTTTGTGTGTGATTGAGAAATTTTCTTGTTAACCTATCTTTGTTATTTTAAGTCTATACGCCAGATGCATAAAGCTTCTTCAAAGATAAACTTACGTTAAACTTAAAAGTGCTTTTAAAATGTTAACTCAACAGAAAGTAGCGGCTATAGATGTAAATGAAGTTCATCTTAAAAAAAACCGGCCAAGTGCGAGTCGGACTCGCGCACTGAGGGTTCCGTACCACCACATAAACATAATTGTATTAGTTGAAATTTCAGTAAATTAATGTGCTAGATTTTCTGAGTCCGACACGCGCTTGACCAAATTTTATTATTTGTTGTTATTTTATAGCCTATGCACTATAAACAAACCAATTTTCAAGTTTGTAAGTGTTCCCGTTTTTAAATAGAACTAAAACAAAAATCGCCTCAGCAACCATCCAACTTGACCCCTCTCTTATATGAATGTTCTTGAAACGGGAGCTCACCACAATTGGTTACCATTAGTTGTGAGAAAAGTTGTAATATTTAATGATTTCAGACTTTTCCCATTATTTGTACTGTGAGACCTAGCTTCTTGCCAAATTTCATAATTTTAGGTCAACGGGAAGTACCCTGTAGGTTTTTCATTTTTGAATAAATGTATGGAGATGAGAACATAAAATGCCATATCTTTTTATTGCGTCGTTGTAAAAAATTGAAATTTTCAGATCTTGTGTGGTTCATGAATCCTAATATATGGTATTAATTTCAACCTGATACCTTTACCCGTTCGTGAGATAAAGGGTCTTGACAGACAGACAGACAGACAGACAGACAGACAGACAGACAGACAGACAGACAGACAGACGGACAACAAAGTGATCCTATAAGGGTTCCGTTTTTTTCTTTTGAGGTACGGAACCCTAAAAAAGACACATAAGCAACTTGCGGCGCGACAAATAATATTTTTTTAAGGATTTATCACTTATTTGTTAGATATGCTGCATGCCGAGGTAAAATAGCAGCCAGTAAAAAAAGTAGGCATGTATGTTTTCGTTTGAATATCTTATTATTATTACATTTAAGCTGCAAACTTCATGTGTCCGTCAAATTACATAGAGATGGCCAAAGTGAAAATGCAAATGGAAATTCAAAAATTAATCCGTCTAAGTGTAGCTGACTAGGGAATAATAATTACTGTATCCAGCGAATTAGTGCACGCGCGCGTCTAGACCGAGGGTCGACGGTTCAAGGTTACTGCGGACGGAACGCGAGGGGAATTTCGAATTTCGAAGGACAATGCGTTCGAGTTTGCGTAAAGTTTAAAGAAAAAATAAATGCAAACAATTTCGTTATTAACTTAAGAACACGCTGTGTGATTTCGGATGTAGAAAAGCGCCCTGATAGCATAACCTCAGAAAAAGCATTGATGACAGATAATACATTTGACAGAACTTTTTAGTTTCCGCAATTTGATCTGTTTGTATAGTCACGATTCAGGATCAGAACTTAGTAACATGTCTTAACTTTTGTGATCGGAAAGTTCAAGTAGTACCTGGCTAGGCCACAGCTGTAATGTTTTTAGGAAGGACTTTGAAAAAGCACGGTTTTAATTCCTCATGTCAAGGAGCTTTATAATATTGAGATAACGCCAAGACATATATTCGACCCTGTAACGGTTGTTGCTTTTTTATAAAGCGCATAGTGCCTATAAAGAAAGAACCTTAGATACACACGGCAGCAAGCAAGTGGAAACAAAACCAGTATAAGCTGAACCAGTGCTACGCCACGAACACTTGAAACCAGAGACCAGCTCAAGGGCAAAGTGTTTCACGGACATGCGGCCGTGTGTACTACAATCAAAATAATGTAGTTTGATTAGAGAGACAGCATGACGGAACTATTCGTGAGAAAAGGACGGAGCGATATGCATCTCTGTCGCTCTAAGATCTAAAGCATACCACCAACACTGTTACACTGCTGTCATTCTAATCTAGCTACATTTATTTCAAAGGTAGATACAAAAAGAATGAAACATTTTTGAATTTCGAAGCTCTTTCAATCCGTATAAAACATTTTACTTACCTACCTAGTTAAATCACGGATTCTTATTCCCCTTAGCAACATAACATTCCTCGTAGTGCACGTATTTGACGGATCGGCCGGGCCGAATGCCCGGTCCGGTTTACGGGCGCCGGTAATGAGCCCGGTAATCGCGGGGGGTTTTATCTTGCAACTGACTCGCTTGATGGATGTTCTGCTCTAGTTTCGTGAAATTCGCGATACGTCTGTGTATGTTGGTCGCTTGCTACAGGGAGAAAGCTAAACAAAATGAGCTTTTACGTTTCTTGTACGTTCGTACAAGGTTACTGCGGATAGAACACGAAGGGATTTTGAACATTTTAATGAAATTTTAAGATACAGTGCGACAAGGCTTATAATGAACGTGGGAAAAAAAACCGGCCAAGTGCGAGTCGGACTCGCGCACTGAGGGTTCCGTACCACCACATAAACATAATTGTATTAGTTGAAATTTCAGTAAGTTAATGTGCTACATTTTTTGAGTCCGACACGCGCTTGACCAAATTTTATTATTTGCTGTTATTTTATAGCCTATTCCCTATAAACATACCAATTTTCAAGTTTGTAAGTGTTCCCGTTTTTAAATAGAACTAAAACAAAAATCGCCTCAACAACCATCCAACTTGACCCGTCTCTTATATGAATGTTCTTGAAACGGGAGCTCACCACAATTGGTTACCATTAGTTGTGAGAAAAGTTGTAATATTTAATGATTTCAGACTTTTCCCATTATTTGTACTGTGAGACGTAGCTTCTTGCCAAAATTCATAATTTTAGGTCAACGGGAAGTACCCTGTAGGTTTTTCATTTTTGAATAAATGTATGGAGATGAGGACATAAAATGCCATATCTTTTGATTGCGTCGTTGTAAAAAATTGAAATTTTCAGATCTTGTGTGGTTCATAGATCCTAATATATGGTATTAATTTCAACCTGATACCTTTACCTGTTCGTGAGATAAAGGGTCTTGACAGACAGACAGACAGACAGACAGACAGACGGACAACAAAGTGATCCTATAAGGGTTCTGTTTTTTCTTTTGAGGTACGGAACCCTAAAAAACCGGCCAAGTGCGAGTCGGACTTGCATCCTAAGGGTTCCGTACCTATCTACCATAATGCTATACTAAAAGCTTTAGCTCTTTGATTTTAAAAACTCCACGACCATCCAACTTGACCCCTCTTTTATAGAAAAGTTCTTGAAACGGGAGTTCACCTTAATTGGTTACTAATAGTTGTGAGAAAAATTGTAATATTTAATGATTTTAGACTTTTCCCATTATTTGTACTGTGAGACCTAGCTTCTTGCCTAATTTCATAATTTTAGGTCAACGGGAAGTACCGTGTAGGTTTTGCATTTTTGAATAAATGTATGGAGATGAGGACATAAAAAGCCATATCTTTTAATTGCGTTGTTGTGAAAAATTGAAATTTTCGGATCTTATGTGGTTTATGGACCTTAATATTCGTTTTCAATTTCAACCTGATACCTCTACCCGTTCGTGAGAAAAAGGGTCTTGACAGACAGACAGACGGACAACAAAGTGATCCTATAAGGGTTCCGTTTTTTTATTTTGAGGTACGGAACCCTAAAAAAGAAACTAACACCGCCACCTTGTGAAACTTAACTTTTGACAGTTCTCCTCATACAAGCCAGCGTTCATTAAAAGCCTTGTCGCACTGTAACAAGAAGATTTTGTTATGAGTAAAAAAAACAAAACAATAAATTGTTGTATGGTTCGTGTTTATCTGATCGTTTATTTGCGATTCACTCACAAACTACGAGGCCGATTCAAATGAAGTTTTCAATTACGTTAGGCTTATTTTGACACAACATAATAAGCTTTATTTTACCGAAATCAGTGTAAACGAACGTAAGTTACCTAATTCTATTAGTGAGGCAGACTCTGTATCTTTATTTGGGTCTCCATTATACACGTAAGAACACTTTGTATGAGTGCCGCAGTGGTAGACCTTGTATTTTTTTGCAGATTTGGGGTATGTGTCTGTCGCAGGCAAATCGTATAATTCGCCGTTAACAAACGGCGAGCAAAGTGTAAACGGTCGGCAAATTGTAAAACGGCGCCAGCAGATTGAAAACGGGTTTAGATCACTGGTGCATTTTAGGTTCGTTAACCACGGTAAACCCAACCTTTCAATCCCGAGCAGGGATTGGTTAGGTTGGGTGACGGTATCTTTCGACCACAACGCACGAGCCGAGCGAGCGAAGCGAGCGTACCGCGGCGGCGGCTAGCGAGTGCCAGAAATGAAGTTTCTGCGACAAATTAATAAAAGAAATGTAATTTCGAAATATGTACTTACACACAATACAGCGTGAATTTTCATTCGTTTCAAAGCCGAAGCCCAGTGTTTCTACTCATGAAAACAAGCAACTTTACCCAAGAAAAAATTGTTTTACTCGAAAAAAAATTTTCACCGTCCCGGGAAAGTTGCTTGTTTTCATGAGTAGAATCACTGGGCTTCGGATTTAAAACGAATGAAAATTCACGCTGTATAGTATAGATAGTACTTTACAGCAAAAAAATGCGATAAGTTGTATGAAAAATATTTTCAAATTTAATACACATTATTACGTGTAAGTTGATAAAATGTCCATAAGGCATTACTTACAATATTTTCTACTCAAATTTCAAATTCCACACCTCGCCAACACTCTACGGTTTTAGCACCGTACGGTCCGCCACACGTGACGTTGGTCAGCTTCAACTACGTGTTCCAAATTCGAAATGCGAAGTAAACGAATGCACTGAGAGAATTTCTTGGAAGTAAACCTGCGGTGTGGATGACATTTTGATCACTAAAACATTTTTTTGATATAAATAAGTTATTTGAAACTCCTGATGCTGGTACAAATGTAGCGAAACTATATTTTGCTCATAGAGTTATGGGTTTGGAGCCCTGCCATGTAACAGGGAAAGCTGCTATCTCTAAAGGACTTAATGATAATAAATTAATATGTTTTTGAATTTAAGATTTTGGAACCCTGCCATAGTAAAAGAGAAAGGTGCCTTTTCTTAAGACTGTCGATTTCCTGGTCACTGTTGTAAGGACTATTTTAAAACCTTTTTGATTGGTTCATATCCAAAAGACAAGGTTTTGCCTCTGAGGAGCATTTATTGACATAAAGCACCTATTTACTTAGTGAAAAAAAAAATATATATTCCAAAAAATAAAATACTTGACTGTGTAGAAAAATATGAACTGTCCTTCTGTTAAAAACAAGTTCAATTTATATAAAGATACAACTATAATAAAAACATAACTTGAATTTTATGAGGTATTGCAGGCGGGCACAAACCGGGGTGGACTAAAATTAGTTTGGAGGTGGATTTTTTTATATCAAATATATTTTGTAGTTTTTGTTTGTCCCCGCCTGTAAAGCCTCATGAAATTCAAGTTATATTTATGTGATAGTTATATATTTTTATTAATTGAACTTGTTTTTTTTTTTAACAGAAGGACAGTTCATATTTTTCTACACAGTCGGGTATTTTGTTTTTTAAAATAATTGTTATATTTGGTACTTTTAGGGTTCCGTACCTCAAAAGAAAAAAACGGAACCCTTATAGGATCACTTTGTTGTCCGTCTGTCTGTCTGTCTGTCAAGACCCTTTATCTCACGAACGGGTAAAGGTATCAGGTTGAAATTAATACCATATATTAGGATCTATGGACCACACAAGGTCTGCAAATTTCAATTTTTTACAACGACGCAATAAAAAGATATGGCATTTTATGTCCTCATCTCCATACATTTATTCAAAAATGCAAAACCTACAGGGTAGTTCCCGTTGACCTAAAATTATGAAATTTGGCAAGAAGCTAGGTCTTACAGTACAAATAATGGAAAAAGTCTGAAATCATTAAATATCACAACTTTTCTCACAACTAATGGTAACCAATTGTGGTGAGCTCCCGTTTCAAGAACATTCATATAAGAGAGGGGTCAAGTTGGATGGTCGCTGAGGCGATTTTTGTTTTAGTTCTATTTAAAAACGAGATCACTTACAAACTTGAAAATTGGTATGTTTATAGTGCATAAGCTATAAAATAACAACAAATAACAAAATTTGGTCAAGCGCGTGTCGGACTCAAAAAATCTAGCACATTAACTTACTGAAATTTCAACTAATACAATTATGTTTATGTGGTGGTACGGTGGTGTGGTGGAACCCATACATACCCGTGGGTATCGCAAGAGGCGACTAAGGGTTAACTGGAGGATGGGCAGCAGCATCCTCCTTTGTATCTTACATCTTACTTACTGCGGTCACATAAAAACGCGGTCCATGGTGCCAGCCGTAACGCTAACAAGCGAGGTGACTACGGTAGGTACTTCCCCTCCACATTTTTCCAGAAAAAGCTAGAATTCTGGAGGGAGCTCCCTGTCCTGTAGTGGACGTTTCATGGGATGTTATGATGATGATGATGGTGGTACGGAACCCTCAGTGCGCGAGTCCGACTCGCACTTGGCCGGCTTTTTTATTTTTATTAATGAAAGATTCGTTCAGTTAAGAATTTAATGTATCGGTAAGTTAGTAAGCTCTACGAATAAATATTTTTTTATTATATTTTAATATTTTTTTTATACCCTATGACACTCCTACAATGAATACAAATCAAACGACACCTCACATGTTGAAATCTATCAAGCCGTTTAGGCTGCAGAGCGCGACAAAGAAATCGACATACATACATACTCACATACATACATACATACATACATACATACATACATACATACATACATACATACATACATACATACATACTCACATACATACATACATACATACTCACATACATACATACTTACATACATACACTCGAAAAACATAACCCTCCTGTTTTTGGGCAGTCGGCTAAGAATAGTAGCTACTGTTAAGCGCAGGTCTTCTCGGACGTACTCTTGACTGTACCGTATCACTTTCCGAGACTTTCGTACAAGGCGACTAAGGGATCTCGAACCAGTTGTATGTACTAACATATACTGCAGTCACCAACAACCGCGGGCCCTAGTGCTAGCCGCACGCAATGCTAAAAAGCATGGAGCATTCCCTCAAAAAATACAAAATATTATGAAATTCTGGATGTTTTTTCTGGTTGCATCAAAGAAATTGCTATTTAGCAAAAAGGCCAGGCTCTGGCTTGACAGTCATCATAACATTCCATAAAACGTCCACTACAGGACAGGGAGCTCCCTCCAAAATTCCAGTTTTTGCTGGAATAATGTGGAGCGAAAGTACCATAGTCACTACGCTTATTAGCGTTACGGCTGGCACCATGGACCGCGGTTGTTGGTGACCGCAGAATATAAGATGATGCGATACGCAGAAGGATGCTGCTGCCCATCTTCTGGTTCATTAACCCTTAGTCGCCTCTTACGACACCCACGGGTAGAGATTGGTTGGTACTACTCGTATTCTATGCCGGTACCATACGGGCGGGCTTGACAGTAAGTACACTGTACTAAATCACCTGTAATATATAAGGTCCTAATAAAATAGTGAACATAATTTTTGTGTGTTACTCAGACAATGAAACTGAACAACTTTCCCCAAACGAAATACGAAAAACCAAATTTGACCTCCCATACAAAATGCGCTATCAGCTGTTACAGTTTCTATGGGAGGTCAAAAATTGATTTTCGTACTCGTATTTCGAACTATGTTCCTAGGGGAAAGTTGTTCAGTTTCAAGGTCTGAGTAACATACTAAAATTATGTTCACTATTTCATTAGGACCTTATATGTCTTCGTATTGTACGATATTGTAAGACCAAGTTTTACAACAAAATCTAACATTCTAAACAAAACGTTGACAAATTCATATTTGTCTTCATCATAACATCCCATGAAAACGTCCACTACAGGACAGGGAGCTCCCTCCAGAATTCTAGCATTTGCTGGAAAATGTGGAGGGGAAGTACCATAGTCACCTCGCTTGTTAGCGTTACGGCTGGCACCATATTTGTCTTACGTCTTTGTTTTCCATACGTCTGGTTTAATTAAACTGCTGCTTGCTACCCGAGCAGCCGACCGACGGGAGTGGGTTCAATTTACACTGTCACTTCACTAAGATGGCGTGTCATTCTCGCTATGGTTACTAGTGGTTCTCGACGATATTTTAAAGAGTAGTCGAGTTTTCTTAGAACACTTGTCTAGCTGTATTATAAGAAACATAATACGCTAAAATAAAATAAGCTCATTTACGTAACAAGGACTTCTTTTGCAAATCCTTTATTTTTCTTCCATTCTTTTTTAAGCTCTGTGTAGTTCAATCTATTATTTCGTTCGATATTTTATTCGAAAAAAAAAAATTCTGTTTCACGTTCTAAGTAAATAATTACTAAATGATGTGCAGTTGTGAAAAATAAACCTGCAAAATTATAATGTAGTATGACCATCTATAAAAGAAGCGTTAAAAACCCAAACTTTTAATATTTTTTAAGCATGATTGGGAAGACATTAGACTTACAGAAACATAAATTTAATTTTCGAAAAATATTATCTGTAAAAAAATATGACAAATCTAATGATGAAATCAGACGACATTTTAAGACGAACAATTTTTCGAATATATCCTGCTCTGTGAATATATCAAACTAAAAATAAAAAAAAAAACCTTTAGAATTATAGGAATTATGATCTCATTAATCTATAAGAAAATTTCGGCAATGTCATAGTTAAAGTTTTATTATTACAGTATATCCAGTAGTAAGACCACAGTCTGGAGGAATCAAATGTCTGTCTCGACATGACAATTTTGTAGGTACGTTGTGTCAGGAAGCTCCGAGATGCACCCTAATAGAACAAAGTGGAAGCTGGATTTACATGCGGTTGAAGAATCACCTTACTAAGTCTATTTTTAACTGTAACGAGCTACTTTGTTCGCTTCATTTTATAAACCAAATCGTTATTAGAAATTAGATATTTATTATTTTTACATTAGAGAAGTTAAAAATTCATACAACAAAAAAATGTGTATTCGTTTTTCTTTCGCAAACAAAGTTACGCCGTAAGAAAAAATATATCCCGAAACCATTAAAATCCGAATCCCCTAAATTCCACTCCAAATTGAGAGCTCCAAACGGTGTTAGTGGAAACAATGAAATCACGTAACGAAACCGCTAAGTAACACACGTAAAACAATTTAGAGCACTCCGCGCAGGTACAATGGACGGCCATTCTCAGTTCGCGATAGTTTTCAGAGACAGGGACGAAGGTAGTGGTATAGGGCCCCATTGTTTGTGATTTGAGCGATTTAACAATACATCATAACATCCCATGAAATGTCTACTACAGGACAGGGAGCTCCCTCCAGAATTCTAGCTTTACCTGGAAGAATGTGGAGGGGTAGTACTCCAAAGTCACCTCGCTTGTCAGCATTACGGCTGGGACCATGGACCGCGGTCGTAGGTGACCGCAGTAAGTAAGATGGTATAATACACAGGAGGATGCTGCTACCCATCCTCCAGTTTATGTGGTAGCCTTTAAGTGTGATACATATTCGCTTGTAACCCATAGACCTATATTTTTAAATCTTTATTTTTTTTATAAATTATGTTCACTATTTCTGTATGACCCTAGATAGTGAAAATATTATAGCTTTTTACTCACACCATCAACTGAACAATTTTCACAAAGGAACATAGGTCGAAATACGAAAAACCAAATTTGACCTCCCGTACAAATCAGATGATGCAGTTTTTATGGGAGGTCAAAAATAGATTTTCGTATTTCGACCTATGTTCCTTGGTAAAAGTTGTTCAGATTCATAGTCTGAGTAACATACTAAAATTTTATTCACTATTTTATTAGGACCTTATATAGGGTGACTTTTAATTGGTTCTTGATAGCAAAAGATATGCATGAACTCATGATACTGAACAACTTTTCCTAAGGAACATAGGTCGAAATACGAAACACCAAATTTGACCTCCCATACAAAATGCGCTATCAGCTGATGCAGTTTCAATGGGAGGTCAAAACTTGATTTTCGTATTTCGACCTATGTTCCTTGGGGAAAGTTGTTTAGTATCATGAGTACATTCATACCTTTTTCTATCAAGAACTAATTATAAAAGTCACCCTATGTAATACGTCTGTTGAAAACTACCTGCGATAACCAAAAGTGTTCGAATTTTCACACCATACTTGCTGTACACACGCTTTGTATTGAATCATAAGTCAACCTTAGTAATTTAGTGTTGTTATAGTTTAGGGTTGTAGTTTAATTGGTAAATGATTGACTGGCCTGACGACATGATAACCTCACCATAAGATGTTTGGTTTTGCAACTCGAATACAGGAACTATCTATTATCACTGTACTATCTCGCTTTGTCGCAGTCTTATTATCAAAGTTTTATGCGCTATATGTCCTACTTCAAAACACATAAGTTTTTTGACAAGTTTGTATACAAGACTCGCTAACACATGATATTTACTTTATTTTTCAATATTATCATCATAATTTAAACGAAATTAATAATTGGTCCAACTATAATTTCGGTTCGGGGAGCTTATGCAAGACTTAGATTAAGATAGGCCCCATATTTTTTTTCAGATAGGCCCCAAGGCTGGACACCTCCCTGGTTATGTTTCCACAAGCCCAGTTAACAACGTTATCGGATTCGCAAGTAAGGATCTATTGTGTTATTCTAACCAAACTACAATGCATTTCGAGCCGAGATTTAGGTGGTAGTTCAGGTTATAAACTCTTTGGTAGGTTTCCTTTGCGTTAAAGTTTTCGTTTATGTTTTGTTACGTGGCTCTACGTTTTAGTTTCACGTTTAATAATGAATGTAGCTTTTTGTTTGTAATTTATTGCGCATAGCGCAATTTTGTTTGTAAATGACGTAGTAGCTCACACGTCATCATATATTAACATAACTAACTACGGTTTATTTTTATCGAGGTAATTACAGGAAACGGAGAAAAGACCTGTCCAAAAATTTTGAGTTGTGCTTATACAGAATGATATTCGGTGATGAAACTGAATACATTTAAAAAATATAGGCAAAAATACGGGGAAATGTATGCGACTATACGCTATTGAGTGATGTAGTTTCCATGGTTGTTTTTTTATTTAGACTTACTGTTTTTCGATTAAAGTTAGTTGTGGTATCTTTTTAGGAAAAGGAAAATTTTAGGGAAAGTTAGTTGTACATTTTAAATCTACAGATTGAGTTTTGTTTTCGCGACACATTTTTTTTATTTCATAAACATAAGAGTTGACGTAAAAGTCTATAACAATACTAACTTTATCGCTCAAATTTCTCAGCAGAAATGATAGAGCTTTCTCTTAACTACCCTCAAATGAAAACTTATCAAAAGTCAATATTTAACGTGACACTACAAGGACCTATTATGGAAGCCTGTCTGCAATTAAGTCTAGACTAAGCCTAGGTTTCTGTAGTCTAGTGCATACAGGGTGTTCTCTTTAACAAAGAACATCCCTATAATGGCAGCAGACGGGCAACGGCCGCGCTATTCATACAGCCGTCTATAGTCTGTGGGCAAAGGTATTGATTTATAAAAATAATAGTTTTAATGAAGGATGCACTTCTTTGGACTCTATCTACTCAATAATAAAAATTTCTGCAGTGTTTGAAAATTATCTACAAATTGAGACAAATTTAGCCAACTACATTCGCAATAAGTTAGCTTGTGGTAATGTCAGCAAGACAGCTTTATTTCTGTGCTTTGGAAGGCACACTAAATCATTATTCCTGACTTACATACACAATGTATTAGAAAAGTGTTTTTGCAATATCTGATTTTTTTAACCTGGGTGGTCTTATAGAAGTTTTTGATCAGTACCTATTGGACACAGGGTCGATTGGCACCAAATTAGTTTTTTGATATGCAAAGCAGCAAAAGTGTTATTTGGCGCGAGTGCCTTCTATTGAAACTTAAGCAAGCGAAGGACTAGGATAGGATTTAGGTTTGCACCTGCAATTCGAATGTTTGAATAATTTGAACTATTCGAATAATAAAGATGGTAAAATTCGATATTTGATTTTTTGTTTCATTTCATGCAAGCGAATTAAAACGTCAAAATTTGTTAACACTCACTCGTTTGCAGTGGCATGCCAGTCACCAGTGCCGGGCACGCCAGTGCATCAAAATTTTTATTACCTGAAGTTTTATTTTTTACGGAATCAATTACCAAAAATGAGTGTCTTAATAACTATCTACCCGAAAAACAGTATTAAAAATTGATCCTAGCCAGGTGGCGTAGCTTGACAGGTTGCCTACAAGATTTTGATAGGTACTGAAAGACACCATTATGAAGACCCTTATTGATTTAAGGAACAATGTCACGTCCAGTTCAATTGAGTTTTGCTAAGAGCTACTGGTTTCTATATTGTAAAGGCAACAGCAGTCTCTGTGGCAAGAAAACGCATTTCTGTTTACTGCGGAAACAGCTCTTCAATTTATGATTTCAAGCGACCGCTACCCGAGTCTCCGAAAAACAGGATTACCCTGCCCAGGTACTCTTAAAGAAAAGTGAGATACTTCAAAGACAAAAACCTAATAGATTGGGGGTTGCAAACTTTTATCAAAAATGAGCGTGCAATATTTTTATTGTGCTATCAAATTCCGCAAGCTAGACGATTTATATTATAGCAAATAACACTTAAGTGTTTATTACTAAGTTGTAATGGAAAGTGGAAACTAGTAAAAGATGAACAGTTTGCACAGCTTTTATTGCACTGAGTAAAAACTACTTTGTATAGAGTTAAGACATTTTTGTAACGATCACTTCAAAATTTCAAATAGTCTATAAAATAATATTAAAATAAACTAAATAAAGGAAATTTTTAAAAGTACTTTTACAGATATTCAAACAAAATTTGAATTGTTAATAAATTCAATAAATTAATGAGTAAATTTTTCCATAAGTACTTATAAATTTAGGTTCGGAGGTTTCAAACTAATATCTTGAATACCATTTTTTAACCGACTTCAAAAAAGGAGGAGGTTCTATGTTCCACTGTATGTATTATTTTTTTATGTATGTCCGCCGATTACTCCGTCAGTTGTGAACCGATTTGCAAAATTCTTTTTTTATCCGAAAGGGTACACTCCAGAAGTGGTCCCATTGTCACCAAGTCAGGATCTGATGATGGGCTCCTGGGGAAATCGAGGGCAACCCTCAAATTTTATAGGCACATATAACGCTTTCATTTAATTTTTTTTACATTAAAACGGGATTGCTTTTTACCTATTTGTCTCCAAATTCAATGATTGCATTATTACAATACATATTTCGCAAGCAAATCGTATATTTCGCCGCAAACGGCCGGCAAATTGTATACGTTCGGCAATTTGTAAAACGGCGTCGGCAGATTGTTTACGAGTTTAGATCATTATTGGTGTATTTTAGGTTAGTTAGTTAAGCCGAACCCAATCTAACCGATCCCGTTTGGGATCGGGATCGGCCGGCTAGTACCAGAAACAAATTAACGAATTCGTTATGTAAAAGCCGAAGCTGAATGAGCGCATTATGTAAAAAGACGAATTTAAAAATATCTCGGCATTTTGGAAAATGACAAATTATACATTTCGCCTGCGACACATAGATGCTTATTCTCATGTTTCCTCTCATTTTCACCACCTACTTACTAAGTCACCTTTTCCATTCAAAACTGTTGTAAACACCCGACGTCTTCCCGAACGGACCCGAAACTCTATAAAAAGTATCATAAAATTTCCATTACTACCCATCCTGGCACAAAACGGCCCTTTGCCTCCTTGTCAAAGGTTAAAAATGTCCACATAAATTATGAAAAAGGCGAAAAAAAGGAGCTAGTGCGTAAACAAAGAATATTAATGCGCATAGTTGATGTCGATCATATTTCAGAATAGGCCCCTTTTTGTGGCTTCTCGAGATAGCGGGAGGTGATTTTTGGTATGAATAATATCGACGTGTTTTTGATATTGTTTAGAGAACGTGTAAGAAAAGAGGGAAATTGGCGAACTATACGTGTCTCGTGTGGTGCCGGTAAAGAATAGTACCATCCCATATATACCCGTGGGTGTCGTAAGAAGCGACTAAGGGTTATAAACTGGAGAATGGGCAGCAGCGTCCTCCTGCGTATCATACCATCTTACTTACTGCGGTCACCTACAACCGCGGTCTATGGTGCCAGCTGTAACGCTGACAGTGACTCATCATCATCATAACATCCCATGAACGTCCACTACTAACAGGACAGGGAGCTCCCTCCAGAATTCTAGCTTTTGCTGGAAAAATGTGGAGGGGAAGTACCATAGTCACTTCGCTTGTTAGCGTTACGGCTGGCACTATGGACGACACCCTGTCCTGGACTGCACAAGTCAATGAAGTGAGCAGGCGCATGCATTATTCGTACCACTCACTCAAACGACTCCAGTTCTTCCTTCCGTTTACTACGAAAGTTATGCTTGCCCAATCCCTTCTCCTTCCTATCCTAGACTATGCTGATGTTTGTTATTTGGATGCGACAGAGGAGCTACTGAATAAACTGGAGCGCCTTCAAAATCTAGCAATACGTTTTATCTTATGACTTCGAAAATACGATCACGTCTCTCAGTTTCGTGCCCAGTTAAAATGGCTCCCTATCCGACTTCGCCGTGATGTGCACATCCTTACTGTCCTTTATAACATCCTTAATGATCCCGCTACTCCAGAATACCTTCGATCCCGTTTCCAACGCTTGCCACCTGATCCCCGCCCTAGGCGTCCTTGTATCACTAAGATGCTGGAATGTCCTAGTGCCAATACAAAGTTCCTGTTCAATTCCTTTTCCGTGCGTGCTACACTAATGTGGAACAAGCTTCCCAAACATATCCAAGACAGCCCATCCGTCACTTCTTTCAAGAAAAGGTTGAAAGAGCACTTCTTATCGAACTTATCTTAATAAAATATGTATTATATATATTTATAATATATGTATAATATATTTTAGGTATATATTACTATATGTAGTCTATAGTAGGTATATTTAGTTGTTACTATGTATTATTATAATATTATATAATGTACTCAATACTTATTTCTTAATTTTATTT
Organism: Athrips mouffetella; assembly: GCA_947532105.1. NCBI lineage: Eukaryota > Metazoa > Arthropoda > Insecta > Lepidoptera > Gelechiidae > Athrips > Athrips mouffetella. Next base: position 25,950,269 of record OX383967.1, read on the forward strand.
GATGTGTACTTATTCTTGTCCCCGTCTTATATACTTTTTCTTACTAAACTCTGGTTGGCTGGAAGAGATCTCTTCATAGAGATAAGCTCGCCATTGTGAACCTCTTTTATCATTATTGCTATGTTATACTGTGCACAATAAAGGATATATATATATGGACCGCGGTTGTAGGTGACCGCAGTAAGTAAGATGTTAGATACAAAGAAAGATGCTGCTGCCCATCCTCCAGTTAACCCTTAGTCGCCTCTTACGACACCCACGGGTATGTATGGGTTGGTACTATTCTTGGCCGGCACCACACGGGAGAGTGACTATTATGAGTATAATGCACTTTGAACAGAATGGGTTGAACAAAGTTATTTTTCAAATTCCATGTGAACTTTTAAATAGTTAAAACTTTTCTAAAAAGTTTTTCAAAACATTTGATGCATTTCAATAAAAAAAACCCTTCCAAGTGCGAGTTGGACGCGCGCACTAACGGTTCCGAACTCCACCTAAGAAAGGCTTTTTGGCTTTGATTTCAAAATCATCGCGTCCACTCAAACCTGACCTCCTTCCATGTAAAAGTATTTAAAATGGGAGCTCAAGTTCATTGGTTGTAATTGGTACTGCGAAAAGTTGTAATACTGGTCCCCCCACAGAATGAACTTGTACCACACTTTATCTCTGAAATTCGAAATGGGCTATCTTTTTCAAGGGACATATTGTATGGGATGTAAAATATGTTGGAATATTATAAAATGCTAACATCAAACCAATATTTTCTTGTGTTATATTATTGGAACATATTCGTGTTTGCTCTGAAATTCAGGGGTTAACTCCTTGACCAGTTAGTGGACTATGGAGGCTATAATACTCTATGATCTCCATATACCATACTATGTTCTCCGTCGAAGAACGAATGTTTGTTGCGACTTATTTGTTCTTTTTAGATTCAGATTATTTTGTCCACTGTAGATTCGTTACAGAATACTTATATTCTTCAAAGCCGAGTTTCACTTTACCAATGAAAAAGCTATTTCGTCTCTTCGAATAAAACAGAAAATGTCTCCCTGTAAAGTAAACTGGCTAATGTTCCTCCAGAGCCATTAAACTGCTTTTACTAAACACCACTTATTGTCCCATGAATATTTTAACTGAAGCCCCTTTTTATTTTGGATTTCAGTAGATTGACCTACTTTCAAGGATAAGGTATCGAGGTTTCATTTTGTCTAAGAGACATGAGGAAGGCGTTACAAAAACAAATACCTATTTTGATTTTGATTTATTGAATGAAAATTTTCTAAGTCCATGAAAACTTTTAAACGGCCAACATTTTCCTAAGGCACTGTTAAAAAAATATATGCATTTCAATAAAAAACCTTGAAGTTGTAAAGAATAATGATTATAGGCTTTCAAGTTTGTAATAACACTAACGAATAATAATTATAGGCTTTCAAGTTGCTGATAACACTAACACCATAACTGCAAACAGATATAACAGTAATTGTAGAAACTAAATTAAATATTAACGGGCACATTTGAGTTTTATAAGAAAAGTCACTATAAGTGTAGTGACACACCTGCGGAAATCGCGACGCGGAAAGTTCCGCGACCGAAAAATCGGTCTAGTATGACACCAGCGGAAACTCCGCCAGATGCGTCATAGGTAACCTAGAAAGCGTTGTGAGCGGAACTCTCTGCTTCGGAAAGATTCGTAGGTGTGTCGCTACATTAAGTTTAGATATGTAACCGGAAGATAAATTGATCAATTTTTTAATTTTTTAATTTAATTTATTCAAAGAAAACCTTACAGCATTACATTTTTATAAGAATAATTAATTAAATATAATTGTATGCCAAAAACAAGATTTCACGTATTATGTAAACAAACATAGGTAACAACAGCTGATGAAAGAAATGAATACAAAAACTACATCTACTTTTTTCAGATCAAGAAAATATTACGTTATACAAAATTAGACAATAAAATTAGACAAAAAATAAATAAGTATAAACAATAAAAATTTGACTAAAAACTCGTGAGTGTGTGCGTGTAGGTGTGTGTGTGTATGTGTGTGATATAATTATTATGAATATTTTTAAGTTATATGATATTGCAACTACCAGTTACGCAGAATATTCTGAGCACGGTATACCCACAACGGCGTCCACATCATGGTTAGTGATAGTACCACCAGCAAGTATGGTAAGTACGTGTTTTTTGAAGGTTTCCCGCTTCAAGTAAAAAATGTCTATATCCTTGAAGGAGCTATTATATGTGCGGACACATCGAGTCAAAACCGAGTTTTGAGCGTAGTTTGTTCGAGAACTGGGTTCGCAAAATAGACTTGTGTGTCTGGTACGTACTTTAGGCGTATTAATGCCAATTTTTCCTACCAATTCTGGGCAGTCTACAAGACCGTTAACTATGTTATAAAGAAACATCATGTCAGCAAGCTGTCTTCTCTTTTCAAGCGATAATAAACGGTAATGCTTAAGACGCTCTTCGTAACCAAATAACGTGTCTCCACACCGATGGCTTAAAAAACGCAAGAACTTACGTTGAATGCCTTCTATTCTAGCCGCGTGTACAGAATAGCAGGGGGACCATAACTGTGAGGCGAACTCTAAAATACTTCTTACAAAAGCAAAATATACCGTAGTAAAAGAGTGCACCATTTTAAACGGCCTGGTAATACGCATTACAAATCCTAACATTTTGTAAGACTTCTGCACTATGTGTTCATAATGCATTGTAAACATAAACTTTTGATCAAGCATCACCCCCAAGTCCCGAACGTCTGTATGTCTTTTAACAGGTACATCATTAATTGAGTAAACAAACTCGACAACCTTTTTTTTTCTGGTGTATGTAATACATTGACACTTGTCCACGTTAAGATCTAAACCGTTCAGTCTACAATAACTGCTCAGTCTATCCAGGTCATCCTGAATGTACAAACAATCATTGCGGCAGTTCACAGAAGAGTAAATTTTCATATCATCGGCATACATGGAGAATAGTGAGTGCTGAAAGCATGAAGAAATGTCAAATATGTAGACGTTAAAAAGTAACGGTCCCAGGTGCGACCCTTGTGGAACACCTGAAGGGATTAATGAAAAGTTAGACACACATGCTCCAATTCTAACAGCTTGGCATCTATTCTCCAGGTATGACGCGAACCATCTTAGGAGATCGCCATGCACACCCACAGCTCCTAATTTGCCAATCAATATCGAGTGATCTAAACGATCAAAGCATTTGGAGTAGTCAGTGTAGATGATTTCCTAGCAAGTTGATCAACTTTCTAAAAATAATAAACTGTTTCGAATTCGCTTCTAAGCACCGCACTCGCCGGTTAGAATAGAACCAACCCAACTCTACCCGTGGATGTCGTAAGAGGCGACTAAGGGCTTATGAACCAGAGGATGGGCAGCAGCATCTTTCTGTGTATCGTACCGTCTTACATACTGCGGCCACAAACAACAGCGGTCGCCAGCCGCAACGCTTACTTACAAGCGTGGTGACTATGGTAAATCCCCTCCAATGTACCACGCGTTTTTGCTGGAGTGCTGGAGGGAGCTCCCTGTCCTGCAGTGGACGTTATATGGGATGTTATGATGACTCGCCCACTGCTGCTCGCTCGCTCGGCTCGTGCGTTTGGTCGAAAGAAAACTTAACACTTCCTAACCTGTTTACCTTACCAAACGGACCTACGGATCTACAAATTTCTAACGAGTTTAAGATTTTTTTAAAGTTGATCAATTCATTAGGAAACTGACCATTTTACGATTCTTATCAATTTACAAACGAACATTCTCAGACACATAAAAGCTCAACATACATACATAACATCACGCCTCTTTCCCGTCGGGGTAGGCAGAAACCACAGTCCTCCACCTGCTACGATCTTGACATACTTCCCTTGCTTCCTGTACTTTCATCAATCCTTTCATACATGCTCGTCGGTTTAGGGTACTTTTAACCTGGCCTTTATTCAGAACGTCCTGAATTTGGTCCTGGTAGCTCAAAGAAGCTCAAACAGATACATAAAAGCAAGCGAAACATCAAATGCACCAGCAAGTTGTCCAGACATCTCATTTTCGAATACTACACCTATTTTCAGTAGAAACTGCAATATAATATGACTGTATTGCCTTTTTACTCTCTGGGAAACGACTACACAGACAGTGCCAAGAACACTATTCCAAAAGTATACTTGAAAATTTCCAGTGTTTTGCTATGATTGCGTCTATTTCATTCAACCTTACTGCAAATTTGACTTCTGATGAAGCAATGCACTTTAAACTGCATGAAGTGGTCAGGATAATGGGAAATAAGTGCCATTTAACATCTGTTTTCTGTCTATTATCCTATTGTCTCTACTTTCATTTAAGTGGTTGTTATTAGACGTAGCTCTTTGGTGGTTAATATCTAGTCTGTCCGTTCCTTTGGGGTGATAAGGTATAGTTAGGTACAGTACCCACTTTAAATTGAAAAAAAACCGTAGTCTTAACCAAATTAAACTGTGCCCATTTTTCTTATGTTCATTTTCTAAATACTTAAAAAGTTAATTTTACATAAATACGTACATAATTATTTAGGTTAACATTAATAACTACAAATAAGTAATTCATATACATAAAACTCAAAAAATATTACCAATGTTTAATTAACTATTCGAAACATCGGAACCACTCAATCCCTTTAAACAGTTCAAACTAATCAATATGAACACTAACAAATTTGCGAAACCCATATCTCGAAAGCGTGACGTGAAACTGAAAGGTTGCCAGTGGCAACTATGTAGGGCTCGTTTGCTAGGTATTTCATTACCTCTGTCTGGTACAGGCTCTTTTGACGAGGGCAACCCCAAAACTGGCAACGTTACCTCACCACACGGTTGTTCGAACTTCAACTTTGTTGACGCTATAGATTGCTGAGCATCAGCGACAGGCGCTAGATGTTTGCCTTACATTGATAAGTCCGTGCTGTGTCTATCATGTTACAACTGAAGTGAAACAGCAATGAATGGTGATATTTGAAATCAGAATTTTTGATGTAGTAAGTAGCCAGTGAACTCGTCAATACTCTGACGGTGAAATTCCAAACTTTTGAATAATATTACAAATTTTTATACCATTTTCGCTCTTAAGACAAACGTGTTAAAAGAAAATTGAGCTGCTGTTACAAATTGGTAGGAATTTGAAAGGTATCAGGTAGTGTTGATGTTAATACGTTTGGGTTTGTTCCAAATATGACCCTCATTAAGTAGACGTTTAAGCAAGCATAGATTGATGAGAGAGTTTAAGTTTATGACGTGTGACGAAATAACAGGTTGGTGATATTTTATTATCTTAATTGCAAACAGCGTGTGTGCCATAAATATTTCTGTATCAGTTTAATTAAGGTTATCGTATAACTTTGTTGAATTGAAATAAGTACGTCAATTGATTTACACACTTAGAAGATAATGGCAGACACAAAGTTATTCGAATATGCACGTTAAAATGTTTAAAATCATAGATTTTCAGAGCATTTTGTAATAGTGTATGAAATCTTCTTTAGATATTTTAACTTTGCAGGAAGAATAAACAGAAAGAAAGTGATCAGAGAGACTCTTTTAAATAACAAAATAGTGAACATAATTTTCGCATGTTACTTAAGAAACATAGGTCGAAATACAAAATGCGCTATCAGCTGATGCAGTTTCTATGGATGGTCAAAAATTGTTTTTCAAATTTCGACCTATGTTCCTTGGGGAATATTGTTCAGTTTCATGATCTAAGTAACATGCTAAAATTGGTTAGGACCTTATAGAAGGTAAATATACCGCCAAATATTACTGACAAAGATGCAATCTTTTCACACATGACAGGATTCTTTGTAACAAATCAGCTACATAACGGTGAAGGTAATCAACTGGAAACTATTTCTATTCAGAAGGTTGAAATTTAACACAAAAACGGTCCCATAGGGAGGCTTCACTTGCCCTATCCAGTTTAAGTTGAGCTACGGATGTTTGTCACCGGTATGCCTTAAGATGAGTGAATAATATGCCTATACGATTCTCAATCTCAAGTTATGCTTGGGATTATTGAAGAGATTTAGGTAAAAGATAATAAAGATATAAAAGATAACGATGCAAAATAAATGAATTAAAGTGTGCCAAATAAAAATATTAAATGAAATGAAATTACGTTGAAAAAAATTTTACCTATTGACCCCAAATTGACCCTCTATGAAGACGCAACAGCGGCTCTGATTCTTAGTTACTCAAAATAAAGTAAGAATCATAAAGAGTATGAGCGACAAATATACCAAAACTCATGGCATCAGGGTTTGTTGAAATGGTCGGCGGTCCCAAAACTACAAAGGCTATACAAGATAAATACGATGAAAGACAGGTACAAGGTCAAACAAAGATGGTCGGTGTCACAACAGCGTGCATTCAGCCATTCTTTCCACGTGATTTGGCGCATCATTCCCGAGTCTCAACTCAACACACAGAGGTATAGATGGAAATGGAATAAGTAAGTAGAATTTTCAAGCCTTGTTAAAGTGGCATTTTGAAATCAATTATGCTTGCAGTATGGTAGTTTCTCTTACGTATACTTTTGCTGAAACCTAATATATCGTTATGAGAACCCAATTTTTCTTTAGATAGTATTATTTTTAATGGAATGAAAAAGTATCCAATATACAAGATTACAATCAATTTTAAATATAGATATTATAGTTAGATCTAACTACTTTAAAAGAAATTTGAATGAAAAAAAATACTTTGCGGAAGCATCGAATTCACTATCTGATCTCTGGAATATCAATATATCATGTTATCTGTCATATACATCATAGATATAGCCAAAGATTTTGGAAATCTACGGAGCGCGCATTTTCTCGCGTCAATAGATATAGCAATCACTCGTATCTATACATATGATAAAATCGTAAACTTGCCGATTCTGTACATTGAAAATTTTCGCAAAAATATGATCTGGGAGGTCACATAATCGGTAATAGAACCCATCCGAGTCATTTTTGAATTTTTTTCTGTTTGTATGTTCGCAATAAACTCGCAAACCACTGAACTGATTGAAATGGGGTTTTCGACAATGTATTAAGCTTATTTTTGTGCAACATATAAGCTTAGTTTCATTGCAATCGGCTCACTCTAACATAAACTACATGTATACAAAGTATCAAACGGCATGTGCATCAATAACTCACAAACTACTGAACTAATTCAAACGAAACTTTCAGTAATTTATTTTGATTACTTTTCTGCAACATATAAGCTACGTTTCATTGCAATCGGTTCATTAAAACAGAAGATATGCGATGGTTCAAGTGGCGGTGCCAATAACTGCCTGTCCGCCAATAACAAGCCTGTCCAGTGATACAATATTTATATAGTCTTTGACGAGTCGTTCTTTTTGAGGCTATTATAATTGGGATGGATGATCTATAACTAAGAGAAATCGCTCATTTTGTCAAAATTCCTGCGTATTATTATGTCTCAGTAGCGATAGGATACATCAGAATAGGTACATCATAATACAGAACTACCCACTAAATTCACCCTAAACGGGAAAACTCTATCACTTCGCCTATCCTCAACCATAATGCGATAAAAACATAAATCTGTCAGTTTGAGAAGTGCTGATTCACGCTAATAAATTTCAGGACACTGAATGACACCCCTCTTTGACGCGATCAGGGAATATAATATGGGGTCCTTAAACGATCCAAAAATAAAAGTTCCTTTTTTTCACTAAATTGTATTGAGATGAAACAACAAAACAAACAAGCTTTTTTAGGGCACTAGTAATATAATGTATATTTACCTATAACTAAGAGTAAGCTGGTTATAATAGAACAATAACTGAAAAGCCAGCTCTTTGCAGAATATGTGACTTCCTAACAAATAATAAACTAAAAAGATAGTGAGCGAGTGTAAAAAATAACAGTTTAAACGCTATGAGAATATTAGGATAGTTTTTGGTCAACATAAATTGACGAATCAACTTATTTATCATAATTATTATTTATTTACAGTAAACAAAAAATATTGTTACCTTGTATTTCTAGGGACAATGCCTGGAAGTTCAAGTTACCTCAATCGATTATTTCTGTTTGGCAGTATTGCAGATTTTTTCTTTGAACAGATGAAATAGATAACGAGCAAATAAATTAATATTAACGATATAAAAACTTAAGAATCATAATTTTAATTCATCTAAAAGGTACAATTTTAACAACATTAAAGAAATTACAAGAAATAAATATCTTTATCTTAAAAACTATATTTACAGTAGCTTAAAATTATTAACATAAGTATGTACCTATCTGACCTTACGACTATTAATAGTCCGACAAGTACATGCATAACCCTCCTGACGAAAGACAGACGGTGGGGGAGGTCAGGTGACATAATTTGCACGTTATTCCTCTTTCGAAAAATTATCTCACCCCGGAGACAGGTCAAACATGAATTTGTCGACTTCATACCTCTATACTGATATTACTTGAATTGGTTTAACTAAATCTAGAACACTACTCGATACTACAAACTTATCAGCAGCACTTGCACTTAAATAAACACACATTTCAACCAAAGCTGGTCTGAAATTCAAAAACTGAATGTGAGCTGAGTTTCTTTCAACATCTTTAACTACTAACATTAAATTTGATGCTACTGTTGTATCCATTTTTGTTAAATTAGCACCATCAACTAAAATGAGGGTTTTTTTTTGTACATTTGCACATGCTTTTAAAATTGTTCGACGAACATGTTCGGCAGCACAATAAGATAGAGAGCCGTAAAGTGGTATGATAATTACATCTTCGTTTTGATTACTCACTAAATCAACTTTTACAGCTGGCCTTGCAACAGTAAATAACAAAAGTGCTGCCTCAAGGATTATGCCACTTACAATACCATATTCCAATCCTAACGTAAGGCACACACCTATAGTCACTAGCAACACTAAGAACTCTTTTTTACTATTCCTCCACAATGTTAGAAATACTGAATAGTCAATCATATAAAACATGGCAGTTATAATCAGACCGGCTAATGTTGGTTTGGGTATATAGTAAAATGTTGAAGTCAATAAACTAAGAGCTAGTATTATAAGCAATCCAGTAACAACACCACCGGCTGTTGTTTGAACGCCTGACGCATGATTCAGAGCAGATCGGGTGAACGATCCTGTAGTAGGCATACTACTCACAAATGATCCTATTATGTTACAAAGTCCCAATGCAATCATTTCCTGTGTAGCGTCGACGGCTTTTCCTCCAGAAAAAGCTTTCGAAATAGCAACAGATTCTAAAACAGCTACTAAAGGCAGCACTATTGCTTGTGGTCCAAGTACTGTTGCAATGTCACTAAAAGTCAATGTTTCGTTCCCAACTGTAGTACTAAAAGGTGGAACCTTTAGCTTTGGCAATCCGTTTCCAATTTCACCGGTCAATGTTAACGGTTCGTTACCCAAAGTCACTTTTAAACAGTAAGCAATTATTATTCCAATTATAACAACAACAGCATTTCGGGCAAGGGCTACAAACCATCTTAATTTCTTCAAAAATCCTTCGGATCCATGACATCCTTCACCAATATTTTTCAAAATTACTAGCAGAATGATTGTACATACTCCAAGTATGGTGTCCCATAGTTTAATCGTCTGAACATTATGAACGAAGTTGTTTATAGACTCTGCAAAGTAATTTCCTGACGATCCCGTAAGTCCAAATAAAGACTTAAGTTGACCTGAAGCTATTTGAAGTGCCGCAGCTGTGGTGAAGCCATTAATAACTGGCTGCGATATGAATTCCAATAGAAAACCTAAGTGAAGTATTCCCATAGCTAATATAACTAGACCAGATAAAAACGCTGCTAGCACAGCAAAGTCTGCAGAGTATCCCGCTACATATTTTGCTGTTAATGCTGACAAAATTGCCGTTGGTCCGACTGTAATGCAACTGCAGCTTCCGAATATCATGTAAACAAATCCTCCCATAAGACCGGCGTATAATCCATATTCGGGAGGCAATCCAGCAACTACTGCGTATGCGATTCCTTGCGGTATGGCTGTCAAACCAACTGTGATCCCAGCTATAGCATCTTGAATGAAAAATGTCAAGTTATACGTTGGAACCCATTGAAATATCGGCACTCTCTTTTTCACTGTTTTCACACTGCACGTATTTTGCAAGTACTGTTTTGTTCTACGTCTTATTGTTCTACGTCTTAAAGATTTTGTGTCACTATTTATAACGACCATGGTTTTGTTTACACAATTTTAATAAACATTAATTTTATTCCGTCCGTTCTTCGGCACGTTCATTCGACTGTTGAGTCGAGACTTCTTCTGAGCTTGAGTATCTTCACGTGAAGGTTATCTATCTTGTGAACTTATCGAATGCAGGCTATTGATGTCAAGATTCTATGCTATGTTGAAACTTTGTAATCATCCATTTTGTATATAAGGTCTTACTAAAGCTAAAGGTGTCATATTGCACTATGGAAGCCATGCGAACCTTTTGAATATATAAATAACTTTAACTGACTTTGTAATTGCAAACTAAATCAATTATTTCATACAATTTTGACAAGTCGCTACTATGTTTTAATTCAAAAGGTAAAGGAACCCTGGGAATTACCAGTGGGCAATTAAAGGTGAGCAACGCGCTTTTGCTAGCTCATTAGTGTCAAAGTATGCCACGTAAGAGTCTTACGTAATAAAAAAAAATCTGCTTTTGCGATTATTGCGTTTTTTCTATGCTAAACGATATTGTCTGACTCGATTGGTATACTAGTACTTTAAATAAGACCCAATATTGTTTTGGAGGCCAAGACTCATTTTGGGTCGCTACGCCGAGAAGCAAGTATATTATTACTGCTTCAATCAAAAAGTCGTGAATCTTCCGACAGCTTTAAATGACGTATTATATTATGATGATTACACTACAACATACTAGTTATCACATTTTTTAAACAAACAAGTGTTTAATTTTTGTTTATTTGAAAGTTGTAGCATGAAACTACTTTGCATAGAGTTATCTACTTTTATGGTTTCTTTAAATATTTTAGTAGCGTTCTTCAAAAAAGTTACTTTTTCCATTTATGAGACAATGTTACAAACATTATTTTTAGCAAACGTTCAGCGCAAACTATGTGATCGCTGTAAGTTAAAAAAGAAGATTGTAGGAAAAATGTAAAGAAACAAATATCTGCAATGTTTATTTTAATAAAAAAGTAGTCACTTACAATTAGCTTATGCTACATTACCTCAAGCTGCTATAGTGCCTGTAGTACACCAAACTTATTATAATCGTATTTATTCAATAACATTGCCGTACCTTTTATACTTAACATTATTATATTTAAAATTATTATTTATTACACAATACTATACTTAATATACGGTGCGTTTACAGAGAGTATACTGATACTGCATCCAATCAGATCGAACAATTTTACGGTCACTGTCTCCTAAATCTTTTCACAATCTTTATATCAATATTTCCATCATCTTTAACGTCTTAGATTATTTTATAACAACTTCCCACAACAATTACAAAGAGATTACTTGCACGTCATTTTAAACTCTTTCGGTGCCGACATTGTAGTTAAAGTATTAATAAGCTCTTGAGAATTTTGAGCTGTTACAAATTTTTCATCATATTCTGGAGTAACGCTGAGAATCAAATTCTTAATATCCGTAGAGAAATTTGATAGAACGACTACAAGTTCTTTCTTTTCAAGGTCTTTAACCACTGACACGATATTTGATGCAAAAGTGTAATCCATTTTTTTTACATCATTTCCATCTATAACTAAAATTGTATCTGGAGTTGCCACCTTTGAGGCTCTCAAAATCATATGGCGCACGTGATCGGCAGCACAGTAAGATAAATTATCAGGCAATTGCAACGTAATAAAATCTACTTTCCCATACTGAATAGAAGTCATATTGATAGATGGTTTTGAACTATTATACAAAAGTATCATAGCTTGAACTAAAACACCTACAATTATTCCAAATTCTAAACCTTCAAACAAACATACAAATATGGTGACTAACATAACCAATAGTTCGGACTTGCTTTTCTTCCACAGCTTTAAAACAATCATGAAATTCATCGTTGAATACATGGCTGTAATAATCATCGCAGCCAATGTTGCTTTTGGTATGAAATAGAAGGTTGAAGTCAATGAACTCAAGGATAAAATAATTAGTAAGCTAGTGAATATACCACCAGCAGGCGTAACAGACCCTGAGGCCTTATTTAAAGCCGCTCTTGAAAAGGCAGCAGTGATCGGCATACTGCCAACAAATGACCCTACAATATTACAAAGCCCAACAGCAATAATTTCTTGTGAAGCATCGATGATCTCTCCACCAGAAAATGCACTTGAAATAGCTACAATCTCAAGAACTGATACAAAAGGAATAGCTATAGCTTGAGGCCCCAGTGTTGCCAACATTTCCGAAAAGGTAACAGTTTGATTGCCCACCATTGTAGAAAATGGAGGAAATTGAAACTTAGGCAAACCATTTGTTATTTCACCGATTACTGTCACAGGCTCTCCTACATTCGTAATTTTTAAACAAAAAGTAACAATTATTCCTACTATAATCACAATTACATTTCTTGATAATGAAATATACCAACGGACTTTCCTTAAAATTGATTCACTTTTACCACAGTTTTTTCCAAATCTTTCCAAAACAAATATGACAACAATAGTTGATAGTCCTAATGTAGCATCCCACATATTAGTTGTATTCACGTATCTAATAAAACTTTCAAGTGATTCAGTGAAATAGTTGCCTGATTTTCCTGAGTGCCCAAGCAAAGGTTTTAGTTGAGAAAATGCTACTTGTATACAAGCTGCATTTGTGAACCCGCTAATCACAGGCTTTGAAATGTACTGCACCAAGAATCCTAGATGTAAAATTCCCATAAAAAATGCAGTAACTCCGGATAAGAACGCAGCTAAAATGGCGAAATCAGGGTTATTCACAGAGCTGATGTATCTTGCTATTAGCGCCGACATAATAGCAGTTGGTCCTATAGAAGCTTCCTTGCACGTACCAAAGAACATGTAGACAAATCCTCCCATTAATCCAGCGTACAGTCCATATTCTGGTGGAAGACCAGCGACGATAGCATACGCCAGTCCTTGAGATATAGCAGTCAGTCCAACAGTTATTCCAGCTATAGTGTCTTGAAGTAACATCGAAGAAGTATATTTTGGAATCCATTGTAATATTGGTAGTCGTTTCTTCAAAGTTTTTTCACTGAATAAATTGCTGACATATTTCTTTAATTTTTGCTTTCTTTCTTCTGTACCCATATTTTCTTCTTTTGAATATTCAACAAAATATTCAACTTTGTGTACATGTATGCCTTATAAACAATACAGAAACACAAAAGTTTTCCCAACGAGTGTTCATGAACTAAGATGAATACAGGTGCTGCAATAGAATGTGTTGGCTTATCAGATCAAACGATAAAATTTATCATTTAAGAGATCAAGTTCGTATTCAGTTTTGAATGTTGCTTGAACTCGAAAAGTTTATGGATCTTTATAGCAAAATCAAATTGTACTACATGTGATTTTTACGTAAAGTCTAAAGAAATACTGAATCTTTGCAGTCTCGTCTTTTAATTATTATGTTTTCTGAGACAAAAGAATGTGAATCATTAGCACAGGAAATAATTTTCTGATGTTATCAGAATATTTTTATACCGTCATGAGATAATTTCATATCTTTAGTGGACGTTACTGACACAGGTAAATATTTGTTAATACACTAAAGATGAATTTCTAACGTTAGCACTAATAAAGAAATGTAAATGAATAATCAATCTTCTTACTAATTTTTTTCAAATTTTGCACTTGACAATTTGTACTGACAATTTTGTAAAAATTAAAGATATTTTAGCGAAAACAAATACTTCTTTGTTTTTATCAAACATCGTCATGCAAATTCAGATATCAACGGATATACTCACGCGCAGAGCTGACAGTTTCGATCCGTCAGGAAAATCCTCATCAGAGAATTCGACACCTGTGGTCGGCACTTCAGCATGTCATACTCTGCCGGAAGGGACCTGAAGAGTACTATCTCCCTTCGATTCGGTCCACTTCCTAGATCGGTCCACTTTCCCGTTCAGTCCAATTTCCCAGCATAATTTATAAAACCTTCTTTTTTTTGCAAATCAATATTTTATTTTATATTTACTGTGTCAAGTAGTTCTCTTTAAAGTAGTTTTATGTTTATTTAACCATTTCGCCCGAAACTATTGAGTTCTGAGGTTTAGTCGAACTAAACACTCTCTATATCACTGTCACTATAATCTTATCGCCTTTTTCAAGTAACTTAGTCTGTTATCTTTTGAGTAGGCTTAGTTCCATCCAACTAATGTTTTCTCTAGTCTGTTGTCCTACCTGATTTTTGGTTTCCGGTGTACGTGTCGCAGGAAAATTGCATAATTCGCCGCTTTACAAATCATCACCATCATGAGGTGCCACCTTCGAAATGAAGTTTGGAGGGCAAATTGTAAAAAGGCGAGCGGGCCGCGGTAACGGCCAGCAAGTGCCACAGTTTACGCCCCGCATTGCGAAATAAAGTAACAAACTTCACAAATTGACTGCAAAATGCGCATTGTAGCGAGTACAAACTTTTCTGTAAAAAATCCGCATCGTATCTAAAACAATGATATTACAATTGATCTAAAACTAGCATGTTGGTGTCAACTCTGACTGACCTAAACAAAACTACAATAAACAAAATTTTGACAGGTTTAACCATCTAAAGCTGCCGTTATTCATAATCTAAGGGTTTAACAGTATTTCTGTCTTTGTTACTCTCTATAGATAGAAAATAATTTTTAGAACTGCCAGAATCGACACCAATGAAATGAAATGAAATGAAAAATGAAATGAAAATTTATTCGCATAAAATATGGTAAATAATAGATAGAATTGTTTAAGTATGTGTTCTCATGTCTTACCAGAAATTGGCATGCATAATATAGATTAACCTTAATTCGTTAATTAATGCGAATAAGAATACAATCAAATTAAAGACAAAATAAAAAATAGTTACATCATGTCAAACATTTACAAAATTAAATTAATATATGTCAAAATTTCTCAATTACCTAAAATGTCCTTAATACTATAAAAATTCTTATTCTTTAGCCATGTCAATAAACGTCTTTTAAATAATTTATTCGGCAATAATTTTAATTCTTCGGGAAGAGCATTAAAATTTTTTACACACATTGCGCTACATTGCTTAAGATACATAGTGAGTTGAGGTGTACTATCGAATACTAACCTGTCCTTATGTCTGACATTTACGCGATTGTTGTGAAATTCTGAAGCTTTTTTAAATAGGCTCATATTATATTTTACAAAGGTTGCTACCTCAAGAATGTACAAGCATGGTAGTGGGAGAATCCGCAGTGATTTAAAAAGCGGTACACATGACTCGCGAGGTTTCTTGCCACACATTGCTCTGAGACATCTCTTCTGGGCTATAAAAAGGTCTTGGATAATTGTGGAATTTCCCCAGATTAACAGACCATATTTGAGCAAAGATGCCACATACCCGTGGTAAGCTGCTAAGGACGTCTCTATCGCAGATGTGTTACGCAGCCTGCTCAACACATACACATAACGGTGCAACTTATCTCTTACAGCCTCTATCTGCTGTTTCCACCCGAGGTTAGAATCTATAATCACACCTAAAAATTTTGTTTGGGTGACTTCTGTTATTGACGAACCTTTATAACTAATATTTAGCCTAACTTTTTTTTGTCTGTGTGTCCCGAATTGAATAAAGTTTGTTTTATTTAGATTTACTGTCAAATTATTTGTCTCTAGCCATGTAACTATTGCTTCTATAGCATTATTAATTTCTAGTTCATAGCTATTAATATCTGATTCGTAAGGAATAACGACAGATACATCATCCGCAAAAAGTATACATTTGTGGCTTGTAACCTTAGGCAGGTCGTTTATGTAGAGCAAGAACAAAAGCGGTCCGAGAACGCTGCCTTGCGGAACCCCACATGCATTTACTCTGTAATTCGATATATACGGGACTATGTCTTGTTCTTTAGATAAACTCTTAATTTCAACCGCTTGTTTCCTATTACTAAGGTAAGAAGAAAGCCACTCCAATGCTAATCCTCTAATGCCCAGATTTTCTAACTTGCGTAGCAGTAGTTTGTGAGAAACGAAATCAAAAGCACGGGTCATGTCAAAGAAAACTGCTGTGGTTCTTCGATTAGCGTTTATGTTTTCCATTATTTCCCGTACTAAATGGAAGATGGCCATTGTGGTCGATTTCTGTGGTTGAAAGCCGAATTGATATTGGTTTAAGATTTTGAATTTTTGTACAAAGTTCAACAATCCGTTTTTCATTGCCCCTTCAAAAATTTTTGACAATATCGGAAGTAGTGTTATGGGCCGATAATTTTCCAAACAAGTTTTTGGGCCTTTTTTATGTAGGGGTTTGATAATTGATATCTTAAGCAGTTCAGGAAAGACACCATTTTCCAAAGACAAGTTCATTATCATTAGATCGGCTATTGATAATTTAAATGTTGTTGTGTTTTTCTATTACATGTACCTTTGGACTTTTTATCAACGACGCGTGTCACTATAATTCCTTACCGATGCTATCGAGTTTTCAGCCTGTGCGTTTGCGATACGATAGGGTAGCGGGTTTGACTCCCGGCAGTCCCGGCCAAGTGATAAGGGTGATCGAGGAGAGCGTGGCTACGCATATGCTTTTGGTGTTACGGGCAGCGAAGATAAATAGCGTATGTGCAGTTGATATACGGTATTTGTAATAGTATAAATACGAGTTTTAAAAATTGAATGGGATGGTTTGTGGTATTGTTCTGTATTTGCAAAATCTAGTTTTAATCTAATCTTTCTTTGTATGGGAGGGCAATTGTTTTTTCGTATTTCAGCCTATGTTTCTTAGGGAAAATTGTTCAGTTTTGTTAACTGAACCTGCTCTTAAAATTTAATGGTGTATAAAATTGTAGACTGGCTGATTCTATACTTTGAAAATTTTACTTATCTAGGAACATATTACTTATTTTGGGGTTCACAAAAAAAGTAATAGAACACATTCGGAAGCTTTTGGCAGTTTGTCCGTTTGTCTGTGCTCGATAAACTCACAAACTACTGAACCGATTGAAATGGGGTTTTCGATTTTGTATTTGGCTTATCTTCGAGTAAAATCTTAGCTTTAGATCATTGCAATCGGTTCACTCTAACAAAAATGCAAACTATCAAGTAGCCTGCACCAATAACTCACAAATTACTGAACCAAATTAAAAAAAAAATCTTTATTGTACAAATTTGACAGCATTATTTATAGCCCTGCCTCCCAAACTAGAAAAATCTGTATCTTGAGAGACAGAATCCGAACAGGGTTTTCAATTATGTATTTGGTTATGCTTTCGTGCAACATACCTAAGCAATATTTTCACTCAAACAGAAGATATGCGACACAGCCAATATCTTATTTTAATACATAGGGCTGAGTTCCTTAATGGACCTAAGAGCACTTCGACTTTATGGGATCTTTTTTACTTCCCCTGTCTTACTGCTCCTGTGATCTACAGCTGTCTTCAAATATGCTCGTTATGAGCTTCAATGTAGATTTCAGCGGAAGGAGCCTGTAGTCTTCTGGTGCTGAGTAAGCCTGACCAAGAATCTTCACACGCTTGTTAGCCAAAGCGTTGCATGAGCACAATTGATATTCCATGCGTTCGCTTTCCTCACCACATGCTTTGCATCTGTAGCGTTGCATGTGCACAACAGATATTCCATGCGTTCGCTTTCCTCACCACATGCTTTTCATCTGACTCATGTAGTGTAGATGCTCTCTAGTGCCGAAGTGGCCAGTGAGAACTCCCACAAGCTTCCCTTAGCGGAAAATCCGCCGGCGTGGAATTCCCGCAGGTATGTCCCTTCACTAAATGCTTTAAAATATTATCTTCAGTAACCGCGAACCGCTGATACACTAAAGACGATGACGCTAGCATACAAATACTTACATGAAAACGCGAACTTAGCCAAATAGAATTCTATAAAAATGTACAGCCAACGACAGGTCAAGCTTGAAGCTCACAGCGCGACTCTAGCTCATACGTCTATTGAAATAAGAACGGTACAAAGTCCAATGTGTTACGCTTGATGTGCTCTCGACTGTAGTGCTCAAATTGCCCAGCATATCTTATCAGATGCACATATAGGTAGGTTATATAGGTATATTTGTACACATCAGCATTCCTCGTAATATCGTCTACAATGTCTACATGTTATTTAACTAGTTTATTAACCTTTCACTCCCCTAAAAATTAAGCACGATTCTCTTTTCCTTAATGATGATTGATCATCGACATTCCCCTGTAATTATCACTTTATTGACTATCAGGACCCTTCTTTAAAACAGCTCTATTAAAAGTATTTAAAATTAAGCTTGGGGCATGTGAATAATTTATTGAAGAACATTTCTGTTTAAATGTTTGGCATCTGCCATAATTAATGTTATTATTCCTAGATGATGTTTTCTCAAATAAATAATAAAATGGTGTCAATTCTGGCATACCCAAACTAAAACTAAACTAAATTTGACATGTATAAAAGTATTGCTGTCTTTGTTACTCTCTACAGACTAATAAAAGACAGTATCATTTTTAAACCTGTCAAAGTTTTAGTTTGGGTCTGTCAGAATCGACACCAATATGTACTAAATATGTAGTAATGTATGATTCATTATACATTAAAAAAATAACCTTTGTTTTCTCTTCATTTTATATCAACCTAGACATGTATTCTAATTTTTAATAATTTTGTGACGTTTAAATTTCATATCCCAACCGGAGAGGGCTAATTAAATATCAAAGGTTATCCTCAATACTCAATCGCCGGCAACGCCAAAATGTTGTACCGTCAAGCTTGACACTCGCAGCGAGACTCTAGCCCGTATGTCTATTGAAAAAAGAATGGTATAAAGTCCAATGTGTCAAGCTTGATGTGCTCTTGACTGTACTTCATGAACAAGCGCCATCTATGATAGTGTTTTTTTTCTTTTCTCAATAATAAAGCTTTTGAAAACAAACCGAAGAAGTTAGATCTTGGTGTGCCTTGGTTTTAATAACAATTTTATTGACGTATTGAGTGAAATTGTTATTTGATTGCCCTTACGTGTCGATGGTATCAGCGGCGATATAAACTAATATTGCTATTGGCTTTTCATTCGGCGACTATAATTAAACTCTACTTCAACTTTTAATTGAATAATTTGTGTAGACGTATATTTTGTTCCGTTTCAAGTGAGTTAAGAATAGAGAGGGCAAAGAGGTTTTTATGTAACTTAATTTTTTTAAGTGTAATGATAGATAAGTTAGATTTTAACGTTTATCCCAATTATAATATAAGCTACTTTTATTTAATTGTTAGAAAATCCATAAATCACCACATTATTTCACACGAATTATCCTAGTTCTAATGAATAAATCACGGACGATTAAATATCCTTTCGAATGTGAATCTGATTTAACCCTTCCATGCCGAGGGGTCTGTAAGACCCTTGGTTAAAACTTTCGGACCCAGCACCAGTAATAAATCGGCGACAGAATCCATACGTTATTCATTTCACGATAGATGGAGTTGCGTAAAGTTCAACTGTAGTATATTAGGGCAGTGTATGTTGATGACTTTCATACATTATCGTCAGTCTTGCAGTAGAAGGAAGGAGTCTTTTTCTTATTTGATGCATAGTGGTATTAATACTTACTCAGAATTAAATCTAGGACAACTTAAGAGTGAAGTTTCGTAAGGCGATTTCATATTTTTATTTATTTGTTATTTATTTATTTAAAAATACAACAGATACATGTCTCTTAAAGCCCTGCAGCCTGTGCTAGTAGAAAGAAACTGTGTTACAGGCTACAGTGTTCCCCTAAGGTGACAATCAAGTATTAAAATAATCTAAAAAGTTAGAATCTAAGTTATTAACAAATTCAAGTCTACACAAATAGGTATGCATGCGGAGTTTATGTGAGCGTGTATGTGTATTTGTGCGCGTGTTTGTGTGTGGTTGTATATGTTGATGTGTATGTGTTGCGTGATTGAATGAGTGTATTTGTTTATTCATTCATGTTGCGCCAGATCTGGTTTATATCACTGCTACAAAAAGGTTTTCTATCCCATCATAGTCAAATTCTTCAAGCCACCTAACAACATATTTTTTGAATTCATGGTTGTTATATTTTTTTGTATTTTCTTTGTATATATTTATATTTATTATTATTATTTTTTTCTGTAAACATAATAGTTTTAAATATTGATCGGCAAAATATTAGAAATAGAAACTGACTATGAAATAAAAAACGAACAATGTAGTGACGCAAAAACACTTTTGATACTCCAATTTTTCATCAATTATTTTAATGTATAACATAAACTAATCAACATATAATAGACATGTACAACTTATATGCAGAATTTTTTAAACTATCAAAGCTTTTTGTATGGGAAGAGTTTGGAAAACCTTTCATCAAACTTTCAGTAGCTGTTGTTGAAAGTTTTGGGTACAATGAAGTGACAAACACGAGCTAAGCGCAGGATTAAAGTTTTCAGACAATTTGATACTAATTTATGTTCAGTGGATTGTTCTGTGTAAGTGAATTCCTTATCCATACTTACCCTTTTGTTCTGAGATAGGTAGTCGTTTAAAGATGGTGTACTTACCTGAAAAATAATAAAAGATTTATTAATAATAAGTTGAAGACTTTCAGATAGCAACGTAGTTTATTTTTGGCTGAATCTGATATTATGTTGACGAATTGACAGGGTTTTCCCACGATGTCGGTTTTTGTGGGCTCCCAATATTTCGGCGCTGTTGTAAGAACTTTGATCGCGGGTAAAACTGTTATTATAAACCACAAAACTGTAAAAAATAAGGACCGCTAAGACTGACCGCACACATAGCACAGTTAACCTAGTTTGGTGTCCTGTTTCCCGCATAAACAAGTACCGCTAACATAGACCTTAAGATCAACTATTATTTCATATTTTGTAAGTACTTATGTGTGGGAGAAAAGAATAAATTTTTGTATTTTGTATATCATGTTTTATTCAAAATCTTTATTCATAAATAATTCTTGAAATCTATTAAAGACGAATATTTTGCTGCACTGAACAAAATTGTTTACGAATTAATTGTTTGTTGACAAAAATCCTATACTATTAAACGAGCAATATTTGTATATATATTTGTAATCGGTTTCTCGAAAACGGCTCTAACGATTTCGATGAAATTTACCATACGGGGGTTTTTGGGGGCGAGAAATCGATCTAGCTAGGTCTCATGTCTGGGAAAATTCGTTTTGCGTTTTAGACAAAAACCTACTGCGCCATCTGTTGGCGGGTAGCATAGCTTGCTCACCCGATGATATTTTAATGTTGAGGTAGCTATTATAGAGCGAAGCTCGGTCGCCCAGGTACTTATAATTAATTAATTATGCCCGACACTATCCAGTTTTGTTTATATCATATAATTCATATTATCATATAGGGTTAGTTTTGGACCCCTAGCCAAATTTAAGTATGTTGCTCAGACCAAGAAACTGAACAACTTTTCCAAGGAAAGATGGGTCGAAAAACGAGAAAAACTTTTGGTCGTCCCATACAAATTCCACTGTTGCTGGTGCAAGGTATGGGAGAGAGAAATTCGTTTTTCGACCCATGTCTCTTTGGGTAAGTTCTTCAGATTTGTGTTCTGAGTCACTTACTAAAATTTGGCTAGGGGTCCAAAAATAACCCTGTATAATTAAATGAACTAAAGCTCTGAGTAGGTAGGCAAAAGATTAACGCAATATCTCATGTTCGCTTCATTGCCCCGTGCGCCACAGATCTAATTCCTGCCCAATAACCGCGGGATTAATAGTTTATGACTTTAGACTTTATGACAAGGTAATAGAGTTGCAAATGTGCCGTTGACTGTACTATCGGTTACCAATATTTACTAAACAGCTGTATTATTAGCTATTGAAGGGCTGGATTTGGTACTGTTTGTACTAAGTATTTCATTATAAAGTCTAAGATCCAAATCGAAGTCACATAACTCTCGTACTCTCTAATTCTGTTTAGTATTAAGTATAAAAAAACATTTTTTTTTACACTACGTGTTGAGATATTATATTTAATACGGAGAAGATGTAGAATCTGAAACCTGCCTGTGGTTGTGAACTGCGATTTTCGACTTTCTTGTATCAAAAACAACTTTGACAAAATAAGAAAGCGCAAAAATCTGCTCGGTAGAAAATCTATCTTCGACAAGAATAAAAACTAATATGAAAAATAAGTTAGTATAGTCAAAATTAAACCTTATCAATCTACGTAGGGTAAAGTTATTCTGTGTTTGCTCTGTGGTTTTAGCTGAATTAATTGTATTAGGTAAAATCGTAACCTTCTTTCTGGGGCAGTCGGATAAAATAAGAGTAATAATTTAAGACCATTAACTTATCACTAAAATTTATGGAGAATATTCAAGATATGAAACGACGTAAACTAACAAAAAAACAATAAAAAATACAAGTGATAAAATTAAAACAAGTTCACATAAATCTTCCAGAATTTTTCCATATCATACTGCGGTTGCCAAGTCCAAATATCTCTAACTGAAATGTATGAAATGTTCTGCGGAAGTTATAATAACATGAATTGTGGTTATACTGAGTTGTTGGACAAGGACCAACAAGAGAATACGCAGCGTCGGACTGTGAATAGTAATTGTTGTAGTAATACTTTCGTTTATTTGCAGTTTTCGTAAAAGGATCACACATAACATCCCACGAAACGTCCACTGTAGGACAGGGAGCTCCCTCCAGAACTCCAGCAAAAACGCGTGGTACTTTGGAGGGGATTTACCATAGTCACCACGCTTGTAAGCGTTGCGGCTGGCGACCGCTGTTGATGGTGACCACAGTATGTAATATGGTACGATACACGGAAAAATGCAGTTGCCCGTTTCCAAACTAATAAGAGATTATTTTGTATTTAAAAATTAGTCATAGGTACGGTCAAACGCTTGTCGGTAGAAACTTTTTCAACTCTATTACCACGCCATAAGGTCCAAAAGTGTTTTTACCGATGTGCGGCCGTGTGTACTATTTTATGTTCAGCTTATAGATAAGTAGCTAAATTATGCACTTATGACAAGAAATACGTCACCGCCAAAAGAAGGAGAGAATAGAAGATTACGTACCAAGAGAGGAAAAGTAAAGAATGCTCTAGATTTCACGTGCATTGAGACCAGAGACGAAGCCGAGGGGAACAAATGTGTGGGGAATTATTTATTTCCTCCCGTGGTTAGTATGGTGATTTTTCGTGCCGCTGCGGGGAGAAAGGGGTACATTCGTCCCGCGTAGTCACTTTCGACCCACTGGGACGAAAAATAATGTTTATCGTTAGACCACGTCCGTACGAAAAAAAAATTTTTTGCCTATTCAAGAAGTAGCAGAAGAGGTTGATCAAAATATTACGCTACTGCCTTAGTATGATAATTTAAGAAGAATAAAAGAACAGCCTCCGTATTCTATTAATAGTGGTTAGAGCGCTCGGCTCTCGATCCGGAGGTTCTGGGTTCATTTCCCGGTGGGGACACTGTCAATCAAAAATCCCTATGTCTTTTAGGACATTGCAGGATAAATCACCTGATTGTCCGAAAAGTAATTGTAATATCATTGCGAAAAGTTAGATGATTCCTTGCTTCCACTGCATTGGTCCCGACTACAGCTATCCACAGATTAGTTGATAATGAGCCATGTCAGAGAACTTTCGCGGCTCAACAACTCTGACACCAGGGTTTGTGAGGTCGGTTATCGACCTTGCAATCCACACGACGATGATGAGAAGAATATCAAATCAGATGTTCCGTTTGTTACAGAAATTCTAGCCAATCCCGGAATGCGCTTTGACCACAGGGTTTGACGTATAGAAATATAAGGGTAATAGAAGGAAGAATAATGAAAATATGTGTCACAAGGTATTCTGACATTCATTCAGTCATTGTAAATACGGCATAGGCGTCGTTCAGTCAAATCTCCATTGATGATTTGACATTTCAACTTGAGACACAATGGCAGATGTCATCCCATAGTAAAATAAATTAGTACTTGTTCTATTCCGACCGGAGCAAGGAGTCCAAATTGTTTGGTTTGACGCATTGCTTTAAGAAAGCGGCCAACTTCCCTCCTATCCACTTTTCTTTCTTTTGCAATCGTATTCATTCCTCAAAGAAGTCGGCGTACAATAGCCCATACATCGTCAAATTAATTCCGCCTACAACTGCATTTCACTAGCCTTGACTTTGCCAAAAATCTACGTCTAGACTCACAAACGACTCCACTCATGTATAAATTATTTAAATTTGGGAATATTTTTCAAAATACGACCGTCCAGTGCAGGCTGGAGTGGAGATATGAGCTTGTGCAGTAATGTGTGGTGTTTATGTGAAGTCAGAAATAATTATTTTCTCCTCTATTTAAAAATCTGTCTGTGAAGGGCCCACAATGTATCGTAACGGACCGATGTGGGTGCCGTATAGGGCGACTAAGAGATCTATGCTGTGAGATTCTGAAGAGAGCTGATGATGAGTATGATGAGAGTATAAAGAGTATGTTTGTGACAAAAAGGTATGCTCAGGAAACGTCACTGAACAACTTTCGGTAAAAAATAAATTAGCCTCTCCATAAAAACTGTCCAATAAATTTTGCAATTTTGTATGGAGGCCGATTTGACTGACCATCATGCCCTTCATCCAGTTTTAGAAAATCTGTTCCTTACACTCTGTACATATTGGAAGCGTTATTGTACAAATACAAAGCATTTATTCAAAAAAAAAAAGTACATTAAAAAGCACATAGCATTAAAAACATAGAAGAAAAAATGTGTGGGCGCAGCACACGGGCTGGTTTTGAGCCCACCCGACTTCAATTTAAGGGTAACACAAACGGTTATATCGATTTGGTTTTCAGTAGAGGAGGCCACCAGTAACAATAACAAAGATTACTACCGTTATCATCTCTATATATACGTTATAATCTTACTTTCAGAGACAGTTTTCAACGTCAAAACAATGTTAATAATATTGAAAGCAAACTTCTCACTTTTGTCATGAGAGGGCGTTTTTTTATCTGCCAGTTCAAAAACAGAGGGGTTGTGATTTACTACCCACTGATGTGGCGGCAACCGAGATAGTGTGCGAAAACAATACTTCGTGCCACTTGCAAAAGTATCTCGATTTAAAAGCTATAGTAACCAAAGATTTCGGACCTCCTTGCTTCGCTCGGAAAAGATACCTTGTTAATTTATTTTACTATGGGATGACATCTGCCAACATGTCCCAAATTTTTATGTCAAATCATCAATGATCACTAGGAAACATTCAAAATAACCCGCCAAATCCATAGAACGACGCCTTTGCTACCTTGTGACGAATTATTTCTTCAATCCTCCTTCTAATTACCCTTATTTTTCTGCGATAATATCCTAATTGTTGTGTTCTTTTAGACAGTCATTCTGAGATACTTCGCATGCATGATAATAAGTTAGGACTAACTTGTGGTCTCGATAACGTGCTATTTGACGAAACTAAATGAAATGATATATTTGTGCATAACATGGTATAAGTAAGGTGGTGAGTACATATTTTTTGTTCATGACATGTTTTACCATAGTCTGGTATACAAATATTTCTTAAAACTACGAAAGTACCAACTTAAAATAACATAATGTAAACTAATAATAATAACTATAACTAACTTTAATTAAAATAATTATCCTCTAATAATTCATTAATAGAATAAAATATTATTAAATACGAAAGGGGAAAGTCAAGAAATGTTTGGGATGACAGTTGCCATATTACATTGTTTCCATATTGTATCACATTTCATGATTTGACATTTCAACTTGGGATACAATGGCAGATGTCATCCCATAGTAAAATAAATTCACGGAATAAATTAGTATTCTCGGAATAGTCCGAGCGGAGCAAGAAGTCCGAATTCTTTGCCTAAACCAAATATTTTATGACGTTTGTTTCTTAATTTTTATTGGCACTTAGTCTAGACCTAGACCCCCTTTAGCCTTGGTCTTTCAGAGTGAGAGGTTTTTGCTAGTAATCATCACAGGTGACCAGGGTTTTGCAAGCGTGGTTTTGGACCCGTGCTAGCGAAACGTCCCCGAATGACGACCTTAAATCTGCAGATCTTTCCGATGCGGAGAGTTCTGCTAATTACGCGCCACGCTTTTCTGGTTGCCTATGATTCATCTAGCGGAATGACGACCTTAAACCTGCAGATCTTTTCGATGCGGAGAGTTCTGCTCTTTACGCGCCACGCTTTTCTGGTTGCCTATGATACATCTAGCGGAATGACGACCTTAAACCTGCAGATCTTTTCGATGCGGAGAGTTCTGCTCTTTACGCGCCACGCTTTTCTGGTTGCCTATGACACATCTAGCGGAATGACGACTTTAAAACTGCAGATCTTTTCGATGCGGAGAGTTCTGCTCTTTACGCGCCACGCTTTTATGGTTGCCTATGACACATCTAGCTGAATGACGACCTTAAACCTGCAGATCTTTTCGATGCGGAGAGTTCTGCTCTTTACGCGCCACGCTTTTCTGGTTGCTTATGATACATCTAGCGGAATGACGACCTTAAACCTGCAGATCTTTTCGATGCGGAGAGTTCTGCTCTTTACGCGCCACGCTTTTCTGGTTGCCTATGACACATCTAGCGGAATGACGACTTTAAAACTGCAGATCTTTTCGATGCGGAGAGTTCTGCTCTTTACGCGCCACGCTTTTATGGTTGCCTATGACACATCTAGCTGAATGACGACCTTAAACCTGCAGATCTTTTCGATGCGGAGAGTTTTGCTCTTTACGCGCCACGCTTTTCTGGTTGCCTATGACACATCTAGCGGAATGACGATCTTAAATATGTGGATCTTTCCGATGCGGAGAGTTCTGCTCATTACGCGCCACGCTTTTCTGGTTGCCTATGACACATCTAGCGGAATGACGATCTTAAACCTGTGGATCTTTTCGATGCGGAGAGTTTTGCTCTTTAGGCGCCACGCTTTTCTCTTTACCTATGACACATCTTGCGGAATTTCCGCTGGTGTCATACTTGACAGATTTTTCGGTCGCGGAACTTTCCGCGTCGCAACTTCCGCAGGTGTGTCGCTACACTTACACATGTCAACAACACACCTGCGGAAGATTTGATTTCTTGAAAAGCTGTAGCCGGGGCTGTAATACCCACTATTCACTGGAAGATTTTTCCGCGGCCATGTCTGTTACCAATAAGTTCGGCGACCAAACTCCGATTAAATGGTATACCACCATTGGTGGTTCTAAGACAAGTCTGCACAAAGAAATTTGACCTCCGAGCGAAGCAAGGAGGTTTTTGTTCTGAGAGTCTGCACATTGTGCATATTTTTTTTAACCAGAACTTTTGATAAACTTTTAATGCACAACTACTTCACAAATGCTAACAGCTTTTCAATGAATAGAAAGCTACGTCAAAAGCTTTCCGGCATAGCAACAGTCCCTATGAAGTGTCGTCGAACAACGAACAAAGCAGGCGACGCCGGGTGCCGCGCCTGTGTCGTATCGGCGACACGTCAATCAATGTTTCCGCCTCAGTGTAAAAGATCAAGAGTTAAATTGGGAAAGTGGATGCGGCATAAATATAAATGCGAACTTGAAGTAGCTGCTTTCAAAGATAAAGATGACATTGATAAGAATTATAGATATCTAAGGCAACGTACAGACTAAAGACAGAGAGACAGAGAATTTAATTTCATATAATAAAAACTTCATGCATAATGTCATCTGTAACAGATTGACTGTAAAAAACTGAATAACAAAAACACTCTTTTTTAAACTGTTGTCTTACTTTTGTTTTTAAATTCATTGGTGATAACTCAATCGCAATTCAAAAGAAAAGGCGTCTACAGCGAGTAAACTTTACTAATCATGCCTCTTTCACCTGAAGAATGTGCAAGAATCTTAGCTTTTCTCGAAGTAGGCATCAGTATGCGTGGTACTGCAAGAACGGTAGTTGTAACTCTACGAATGGTTCAGCAAGTAAAGCAAAGGTACGAAGAGACTGGAAACCATCTAAGGAGACCAGGTAATGGCAGACCTAGGTGCACTAGTACCCGAGAAGACCGCTTTATTGTTTCTTCTGTGTTAAGAAATCGTCACCTTAATGCAGTTGAGGTCCAGCAACAACTTCTTCAGACCCGAGCTGATTACATTAGTGAGAGTATAGTGAGAGGAAGACTTGCTGAAGCTAACCTGAAGTCCCATAGGCCAGCAAATGGCCCCAAACTTGAGACAGGGCATCGAGTAGCGAGACTACGCTACGCCCGTCAACACGTACAATGGGGCGAAGAAGAATGGACAAGAGTTTTGTTCACAGATGAGTCTCGTTTCTCTTTATACACTTCCGATGGAAGGCGGAGAGTCTACAGGCGACCTGGTGAGCGATACCTTCAAGCTTGCATCTCGGAAAGAGTCCAATACGGCGGGGGCTGTGTACACGTATGGGCTGGCATCTCTTCAGAGGGTCGCACAGAGCTAGTAGTCATAGAAAATGGCACTCTGACTAGTGAAAGATATGCTTTTGAGATCCTTAACGAGTATGCAGGGCCATATTTAGTAAATATGGGTGAAGGAGCGATACTATTGCATGATATCGCCCGGACACACACCGCTGGCCTCGTACAAGTGTACATTCAGGAGGTTTGCATCTGCTTGATGGCTTGGCCATCAAGAAGCCCAGATCTTAACCCGATCGAACACGCCTGGGATGAGCTTGGAAGGCTAGTCAGAAGGCGCACACCACCCCCCGCCACCTTCAGGGCTCTAAAACAGGCCCTGATAAAAGAATGGGAAAATATTCCCCAACACCGCCTCCGAAACTTAGTGTTCAGCATGCCAAACCGGCTCCAAGCTGTTATCAGAGCCCCAGGCGGTAACACAAGTTACTAAAGTGTGAACCAGGTCCAAAACATAAAAATGAAGTTCTTGACAGTACGTTCAAAATGAACTTTTTAGTTTTTTCTTAATTTAAGTGTAAAACTTGACTATTGCTAAAAACATATATTTTTTAAGAAAGTTACTTAAATGTGCTATAAAATGATTTTTATTTCAAAGCTCTAACTTCTATAGTCTTGGAGTAATTGCAATTTGAAAACTACTTATTTTTGACGCCCAGTGTATTATGTATTCTGTGCTCTAGCGCTAATATTTAGTTCATACTCAGTTTGATTTTATCTTTCCAAAGCATGATTGGCGGCAGATAAAACAGCTGCTCATATCCTGCTGGGTTGCCAGGAGTTAGGCACTTTTGATTTCTAAGAGCCTTTCTGAAGATCGTCTTCCAAAAAATTGGTTCGTACGAGCTGTCTCACCCACACGTTAAATCGGCATTGAGTTACGGAAACCAGTCGGTACAACAATTGGACTTTAAAGGGCTTCCTCCTACAAGAAAGATAGGTGCATCAGATTAGATCAGAGTACACACATGGTACATACATTGTGTTGGTTACACATATGATGTGCCATGTTTTCCTATAGTCAAAATATCTGCGCAGTTTTGTGGGACTTTGTCTACTTAGTTCTTAAGTTAATAGGTATTAGGTAGTATAAATATTATTTGTAATCGGTTGCTCAAACACGGGTCTAACGATTTCGATCCTATACGCGGGTTTTCAGAGGCGAAATTCGCATTCTCCGTTTTTTTTTTTAATTTCTTGCATAACCTTACAGGACCATCTGTTGTTGGGTTTGGTAAAGATTTTACAGAGCACAGCTCAGTGAAATTAATAATAAAAATAGTCGTGTCGTGTATCGGAGCTCATATTACTGTATTACTACATCCATGGTAATAATTTGGTCGGCACCCCGGCACCCAGGCGCGGCGCCGCTAACGTACGTCGCGGGACCTCTGTGAAACTCGGTTGACATTTTCGATTAACTCGCCACCTCACCACAAACAACACGACACAACCTCGCGCATGAATACATGAAATACGAACTCGGGCTGTGTTTACATCTGTGTTTGAAACAGTTTTCAATGTTTCGCTTCGATTGGGTACTGATGATTTGACCCAACTGAACAAAATTTAGAGAATTTAGTTTCAAAATACACGTGAAAAAAAAACACAACACGTAGAAAGCTAAAGGTGTAGGTATTGATATTAATATCTAGGTAACACAATATTTTTTGTATTGTTGTCATCTTAAATCAACGTGGGGAAAAATAGCTTTCAATGTACCGCTATTTTTTTTTTTGTTTAAAATAGATTTAAACTTTTATTTTCTTAATCTTTTTAGGGTTCCGTACCTTAAAATAAAAAAACTGAACCCTTATAGGATCACTTTGTTGTCCGTCTGTCTGTCTGTCGGTCTGTCTGTCTGTCCGTCTGTCTGTCAAGATCCTTTTTTTCACGAACGAGAAGAGGTATCAGGTTGATTGATAACGATAATTAAGGTCCATAAACCACACAAGATCTGCAAAATTTAAATTTTTTACAACGACGCAATCAAAAGATATGGCTTTTTTGTCCTCATCTCCATACATTTATGCAAAAAAGCAAAACCTACAAGGTACTTCCCGTTGACCTAAAATAATGAAATTTGGCAAGAAGCTAGGTCTCACAGAACAAATAAAGGGTAAAGTCTAAAATCATTGAATATTTAAATTTTTCTCACAACTAATAGTAACCAATTAAGGTGAGCTCCCGTTTCAAGAACTTTTCTATAAAAGAGTAGTATATCATAGCATAGTATAGCATAGTATAGCAAAGTATATAGTATAGCATAGTATATCATAGCACAAAGCTTTTAGTATATCATATGGTAGATAGGTACGGAACCCTTAGGGCGCGAGTCCGACTCGCACTTGGCCGGTTTTTTTTATTTGCCAAACTCAGAACTAAAAATAAAAAAAATTGCCACTAGCTGAAAGACCTTGATTGACTGATTTGTAATAAGGTTTTACTATCGATTCATGTGTGTAGAAAGTTTTATCTGCCTTGAACTCAGTATCTACCTAGTACAGGGCACTAACATCACTGGGCAGTGGGCGCCATATAGTCTGCAGGGAGTAAGAATATGGTAATACAAACAATTTTAAGGTCATTAACCTATACTAAAGGTCTATCTACACTCATTAGGACTGAAACTGGCTCGTGTATCGGAGTCCTGTCCGATCCCAGTCCGGTTTCACTCAGATCCGAAGAACGTAATGTTGGATGCCTAACCAAAGATAGAAGCTTCAGGAACGTTTTTCACACTACAACAAAATTATTGCTTCGTGTAGATGCGAAACACGTCTTTACTTGTCGTTGCATGTCTGCCGGTCTTCTACAGATTGTTCTTCGGAGAGTGTGCTCAAGAGCTCCACGAGCTTATTCCACCATCTCCCTATCGGCTCTGTAATAAGGTGGGCATACGCATATCAGGTCCAAAAAAATAACCTTGTATAATAATGTTGGTTATAAGAAAATAAACCGCCAGGAGCTGTAGGTATTATATTAGTTACAGTCCCTTAAAATCCCTTGATATGTCCAGCCTTGAACCTAAGACTCACGTCTCCAGGCGCCATATCGTCTGGGACTTAGAATAATTCATGTGGTAAACAAACCATCCAAACCAAGGTCGGCTTTCAGTTCATTCAACTAGGTTTTTGGCAAGCGGTCAAAGAATTAGTAATACTACTAAAACAGTACGAATCAGCGTATATTACATATTACTTTCTTTGCAGCTGAAATAATACGAGTAGCTGTGCCTGTAACAATAAAATCTAAAACTGAAAAGTTATTTCAAATTCAGCACAAAACTACACTACACTGTTTTATTTCTAGAAGATTTGGTGATGGATAAAATTCGTCATAGTGGTACGTAACTAAGGTCGAATACTTGAATTTAATTTAAGCACAATCTATGATGAATAATTAAATTGTAGTGGAGCAAAATTCATGGGTTTAAAAAAGCAAGCGCCATATGCTTCTATTTCAACTGACATTTATTTGTAATTAATAATGCGTTTATTTCGCATGTTCCTGGAATATTTACCTTTCCCACAGCAAAGCCGAAGCTATATATGACATGACGTCACATCCGGTCGATGAAAAATGGCGTCGGCTGCATTTCCGGCACGTGGGTGCACTGATAATGGGTTTACCTCGCATTTTATGGCGCTCTTTGCCATTTTACGCCGTTTTATGGCATTTTGGGCACCATTGTTTTTTGCATGCCATTTCACTGTCCGGCTTTGTCAGATTATGCTTCTGTGTGTAAGAGATTTTTCATAAACTGAAATCAGGTATAATTGAAATTTTATACCCTATAGGCTTGATATCATAGTTGATCGTAGCACTGCTACGTCGCTACGCCGCCGTAGCTAGATCTTTTTAGTTCATCATCATGAGGTTGTCTGGAAGAGATCACTCTTAGTGATAAGACCGCCTTTTGCCCACATTTTATTACTGGTTATGTGTAAATGTTACTTTGTGTTATTCATTCATTCATTCATTCATGACAAACTAGCCAAAAATTAGGGATAAAATATTTGGATCGCTTTTTTATTATCACCGACGAGAATAATATATCAAAAATACATAATATTAAAAAAACAATATGAGATGTAACCTACCCGGAGTCAAGTAGTGCATTGTTGAGTGTTGGGCATATAAGGCAATCACATAAACAATTTTACATTTACCATAGCTCTCTACTCCCAAATCTAAGGATAAATAAGATACTGCCTCAAGAATAGAATAATTGATAAAATAATTAAAAAGAAAACATTTTTAAAATATGTCCATCTTTTTGCTAGTAAAAACATATAACTTATGAAATTACTTACGTTAAGGACAACTGAAATTTTAATCAGTTAAAACTGAATTCAAATAAACATTTAAGTTATTTAATCTTACGAAAAACATCTATTGGACCTATAGGACTGGACATCCATCATTGTAAAGTACATACAAACAGAGTGTAAATTAAACTCGGCCCTTGATTATGAGCCTGCAGCTGTCAGAATGAATATGATGAGGGTTAGATGGATAGGGATTAAATAAATCATATATTTGTACACTTAGGCATTTTAAGATCATCTTTTGGACTAAATATTCCAGTCTGTGTTTTCTCTATAACACCGTAAGATTTTATTAGGTCCAGTACAGTAACATAGTTTTTAAGCTTCACTTAAATTTTAATTAAATTGCGACTTCTGTTTTAAAGTTAATCAATATTGTTTATTTGTGTTAAGAATTGTGTCGTTATCCTCACTACAGCGAGTAAAATGTTAACGAATAGCGCCAGTACTTATTCATCATCATGTTCTAATTTCAAAAACCTTTTCCACACTAGCGACCAAAAGTTATTTTTGCACGCATATTTCGACCGATAAAGCAAAGTTTTCTGAGTTCGTGAGGTGATGAAGGTATCTCCCAAAAGTCCTACAAAGCTTTTCTTCGTTATTACCTATTAATCTTAACAGCCTTTACCGAACCTGCCATAAAACTAGCATAAGGCAGGTAACGCACGATCGATATTAATGATGGCAGTCTGCTGGCGTCTATTTTTCATCTTCGCCATATCTCTTCTGCTCCATTAGTCTGCTCCCTGCCTTACACCTTGGTCTTTTATCTATCAATTACGTCTGAGGAAGGTATGTGGAATTCTGCTTGCTTGGCTAAGATGCTGTAAGTGATAATGAGTAGAATGTTTTACTTCAAATCTAATCCTTCAAATCTTAGTCTTATTCCATTTGAGAACGCTAGAAACTTAAGTGTCAGGCTGAGCATGCTTTATCTGCACTAAGAACTGTATTTTTAATTAAGTTTGATTAATAAGTTTTTAAGTTTGGAAGATCTAAATACTGAGTGCACTTTCGCCAACAAACTGGTTTTCAGTTTGGCGAATATGTTTAAAGTTTATTTATAAAAGTTATGTTTTATTTGATAAATATTTTTTTTTAAATCTACGGAGGCGACCTAACCTAGGAGATTTGACGAGGGCATTGGTTTTTACATGGAGTGACTACCATCTGACCTCCATAACCCAGGGAGCAAACCAGACCCAATCCTAGATTGGGCTCTCCCAGGTTAGTGGGCAACCTGCCTTTAAGTTTTCAAACCGCCAAAAGGCTTCAGATTTTAATACTTGAGCTGGGACCAACTGCCTAACATGCCTTTTGAAGCACGAAAATGCTTGAGATGTTTTACCACTAACGGTCAGGCACCAAAGTTTTGACCACGGCGAGCAACCACTCGGCCAAGAACACTTTTGTAACTTCATAGAGGGGAAGATTCATTGATGGTCTTTAGGCCAAAGTCTACAATTACGGATAAAAAAGCTTTTCTATTTTTGTCTATTTCAATATTTTGGACATCACGAGTATTGATGTTGGCTCAAGATGAAGGGTAGTCGTAATTCATAGCACTCTGAGAGATTGCGAGCGGCGCCAGGGTGGCGACTTGTCTTACTGCTAGGGGTAATGTTACTCGACCAAAATGACAAGAAACATGTTTTGTATGAACTTTTATACCTATAGAGTTTCTAAAAGTTTTGATAGTGTATTAAACTTGTAGATATTGAAGGTTAAATGGTGTTCGATAAGATGAAAATATCAGTAGGGTGTCAATAACTAATACTTAGTGTAGCGTCACACCTAAGAATCTCCGATGAAGAGAATTCCGCTTATTGGGCTCGCAACGCTTTTTAGGTTATCCTTGACATATCTGTCAAGGATCTGTCCCATAAAACATCCACAGTATGACAGGGAACTCCATCGAAAACAGGTGGTACTTTAAAGGAGATTTTCCATAGTCACCACGCTTGTAAGCGTTGCGGCTCGAGACCGCTGTTGTTGGTGACCGCAGTATGTAAGATGGTACAATACAAAGAAAGATGCTGCTGCTCATTCTCCAGTTCATAAGCCCTTAGTCGCCTTTTACGACACCCACGGGTAAAGATATGTTGGTACTATTCTTTGCCGGCACTACATGGACAAAACAAATGTATATTAACACGGAAGTGTTTTAGAATTACTTAAAGTAAAGATTTAGTTTAGAGAAATCGGAATAAAACGTATTTCTTCTAAAAAGTTTATATGTCATTCTGTCTTCATGGCAGTTCAAAAACCAACAAATGCATTATTTCTGTACGTACAAACCAAAATTGCTCCGACTCGCCACAACCAGCCTCTGAAAAGACAGATTGAAGGCAAGCATGCACCCCTCATGCAAATGACGGAAACATACGAGGTCCAAACTGGAGAGTGGTTTAGTACCCTGTATGCTTTCTGCACTTCCGGTCGTCAGAGCTTCCGGCTAGTGTGAATAGGCCCCTTTTAACTATGAATGGACTGAAAGGAATTTGAATGGATTGGGTGTGTAAAGGGCTTTAGGAAGACAAATTGTTGGTTTTCGTTAAAATTTACAATGCCTAGTATTTTAGTGTAGACGTTTGTCTGACAAACTAAACTGACAAGTCATAATATCATCATCATGTCAACCCGTAGAGGTCCATTGCTGGACAGGCAGCTCCTCACAAAATTTTAGAGCAAAAAAGTGAGTTTAGAAGGATGTAGAGGTAACATTATAGTCACCACGCTTATAGGCGTTGCGGCTAGCACAATAAATTTTGTGACTGAATTATGTGGTATCATCATCACATCCCATGAAACGTCCACTACAGGACAGGGAGCTCCCTCCAGAATTCTAGCTTTTGCTGGGAAAATGTGGAGGGGAAGTAGGTGCCCTAGTCACCTCGCTTGTTAGCGTTACGGCTGGCACCATGGACCGCGGTTGTAGGTGACCGAAGTGAGTAAGATGTAAGATACAAAGGAGGATGCTGCTGCCCATCCTCCCGTTAACCCTTAGTCGCCTCTTACGACACCCACGGGTATGTATGGGTTGGTACTATTCTTTGCCGGCACCACACGGGACAATTGTGTGATGTACCCGAGTGTGTCTGTGTCTGTCTGTTATTTATCTGTATTGTTATGTATGTATATTAGTCACTGATACTTGGGATCAGATGACTTCGTGTGAATCATCCCTTGAATTTTTTTTAATTATTATTCTTTGCCGTCATCACACGGAACTGTTCAGACTGACAAGTATATACAGGGTGTAACTAAAAGGGTATACCAACCCTGAAGGATGTGAATCTGCCCATGAAACTGAACAACTTTCTCCAAGGAACATAGGTCGAAAACAAAAAAAAAATTGTTGTCCTTCCATAAAGACTGACAGGCCATTTTGTATGGAAGGTTAAACATTTTTTTTTTGTATTTCGTTCGTAATTTCTTTTCGAAAGTTGTTCAGCAGATCCTTCTTGTATACAAAACCGATAGCTAGGCTTTTTAATTTATAATAGATTAATATGGTGAAACAAATACCTTTTACTGCCTTTTTTTATATCTATTGAAAATTCAGCGCTACTTCAATATTCAACAAAATATTTCACGTAAAACATTTTTGCATCGGCGGCACTTCAACGCAATCCAATCTAGTGGGATTTTCAGCTAAATTCATAGAAAATTGACTTCCAATTTTCCATTCCATGTTGCTGCGAACTCCCCGGTTTGGGGGTAATCGGGATCACGCTGGGCCAATGTAGGGTGCATAAAAAATGGCCAACAGACTCGACTATGAGGCGCCAATAAGAAAGGGGTGAATTTTTTATACTTTTTAATAAATGGATTTGTTGATCGAATGGTTTTTGAAATCAATATGTCGTTAAGTATATTATGTTATAAAAAATTTATGATAATAATAAAATAAGTAAGAAAGTATTAGAATATCGTCAGGATACAGTAACATGCATGATTATTAATATAAAAAAATATATATATCCTCATTCGTGTAATAAACAGTTAAGTAAAACAATTTTTCAAAAAAGATATAGATAAGATATGACTCAATACTGCTGGATTTTCTTACAGGTTATGTAGAAATAAATGATAGGCCGAGTCCTGAAGCTGTAATTTTTAATTGGCTGGACATAAATCGAAACCGTCGATTTACTATAAAGTTGTGTAATAGGTGGTGGAACATCTATGTGAAAAATATTTTGTAATGAATTGGCTGGCTTTTAGATTCTCCATAAAATATTTTTTTTGTTTGTTTATGCATGTTAAGTCAAGCCAAAAATCGTAACTAATATCTGATAATATCGTGCCGTGCACCCGAGACTTTTTTCCTCTACGTAATGTCAAGAATATGTCAAGCCTGACATAATATCAGGCTTTTTAGTGTTCTTATTTCAACAGTCCAAGTAGCTAGAGTGGGCTGCAAGTGTCTGGCTGCCTGCTTGCACAAACAACAACACTTCAAACTGTCCATTGAAGAGAGAAAATATCATTGTGGGAAGATATACAGTGTTACAAAAAACCGGGCAAGTGCGAATCGGACTAGCGTGCTAAGCTTTTGCCCTTGACCCCTCTTTAAAAAGAATGTACTTGAAAGGAAGCTAGCGTTAATTGGTTGTGAAAAAGGTTGTAAACTTTAATTATTTCAGACTTTATGGTTCCTTATGTTCCGTACCCATAGGGTGAGAAACGGGACCATATTAATATGCCTCCGATGTCTGTCTGTCTGTCAGCGGGCTGTATCTCATGCTGCATAACCTATGAAACATATGTAAGATGAGGACATAAGTTATCGTATCTTTTGAATGTGTCGTTAAATACGAGGAAAACGAATTTTCTCAGACATGACCTAGCTAGATCGATTTTTCGCCCTCAAAAACCCCCGTATGGTGAATTTCATCTAAATCGTTCTAGCAGTTTTAGAGAAACCGATTACAAATTTACCTATATATATTGCTATACAAATATTGCTCGTTTAATAGTACAGGATTAGTGTATCACACGGCTGCAAAATATTCTTTGGTGACCTATTGAATACAGGAATTTGCGTTTAGGGTTGTATTTTAGAATCGTTCAATTTGCTCTGGACTGAAAATATTTTAGAGGTTCATTTAGATACACTGTTTATATATTTTTAAATATAAAACAATATAAGAATTACTATAGGAAAATATTGTAATAAATAGCAAGAAACTTATAAATATTTTGTAACTACTGAAAATGTTTTTGACATTGTGATATTGATTAGGAACAAAACCTCTTTGGTTTAAAGTCTTGTTTACAGTTCAAGCGTATTTCTTTATACATCATAAAAAGCAAGTCTTCTAAAAATGTCCGTCCGTCGGTCGGTCTGTCCGTCACGCTTTGGCCTAGCGGCCAATGATATTAAAATTATTAGCGGCTAAAGGAATTATTGACACCTAAAAAAATTAGAATATAAGAGTTTTATGCAAATCCATCGAAAGATTCTGAGTGGTTTCTTGCTGGCTCTCATTTAGTGAGTAAATGTCATATAACAAAAATTAAAAAATGTACCTAATTTGCGCGGAAATGGCTCAAACGATCTTATTGAAACTTTTCGTGGCTATTCAAGGTATCTTGCGGGAGTATCCATTGGTCTGTGTAAATTCATACATCCCTAACTACCAAAATGTAAACGCATGTGATATTCTCAAAATCGGTTTTATTGAGCTTATTGTCATGTTCTAAAATTTTTATTCTGAACCCGACTGCATATTACATTTAATAATTTTTACAAAAATCTAGTGGTATGTTTGTATTTCTTTATTCATTTTGCAGTTGGTACTTATTTTTTTTTTTTCACTTTCTGCAGCTTCTTTCATCTAGCAGTTAGAGCTTTCGGCTGTTGATTCGGAAGGTCTGGGTTTGATACCCGTTAGGGAGACAGTCAATCAAATGTTTTTTTGTGTGACTTCCCCATTTAGGTTAGGACATTGCAGCATGAATCATCTGAATGTCTGAAAAGTTAGATAAGTTTGTGCTACGAAAGGCACGTTAGGCGTGGGTCTCAGCTACTATCTATCTACGGTATTAGTTTTTAGGTGAGCCAAGTCAGAGGGCTTCGGCGGCTTAACAACTCTTGACATCAGGGTGTGTGAGGCCGGTTATAGATCATAAAACCCATACGATATGGTGATGATGACTCTCGCATATTGCGAGAAAATAAGTGCATACTTACAGATTTTAGTTTTTATTTTTTCTTTTCATTAGGTCAATTCCAAACTTTTATGCGTCTTACTCATGTCAAAACGATAGAATTAACATTCAAACTTTCATCCCTAATTTCACCTTTGATAACAATTTTGCGAAAATACTGAAACACTTGTTTTCTTCTCATAGGCCTAAATCACAAACTTAATACATCTATCAGCAAAACTGGAAGACTTACATACCTACTAATTTTCATCCCCCATTTTTCCCCCTTGGGAAATGTTTGTAAAAAATGCTGATACGCTTCTCTTTTTTCTTTTCGTTAACTCAAATCCAAATTTTTATGCATCTTATATCAAAACTTTTGAATTTTTATACAAACTTTCACCCCTCATTGCGAAAGACGTGATTCATTTTTAGGGTTTCGTACCCAAATGGTTAAAAACGAGACCCTATTGATACAATACAATATATATATATTAGATATATATATTATTATAGATATATATATATATTAGATATAGATATTCTTTATTGCATACGAAATTTTGTGAAAAATATTAATTTTATATTAGAAATAGGTGTACAACGAGGCGGCCTATTGCTAAACAGCAATTTCTTCCAGGCAACCTTTGGGTGCAGGATATTAAGCTAACAGAGATGCGGGGACGGTGCATAAAGATTGAAATAAACCTAAAGTTATATCAAATTAAACATATATAGATAGATAGATATAATATATTTATTAAAAAATGTTACAGTTTTACTTAAAAACTAAACAAGCACCCGCAAAACTGTTAATACAGTTTGACTGCGGGAACAGTCTTGACAAAATCTTACGAGTATGAACTAAAATTAATTAGATAATTTAAAAGAACAACTATTAAGTTACGCTAGGCTAAACTATTCAATAAATGTTGTTTCAACAATTTCGAAAATTTGTTTTTATTCGGTTCATGCCTAATATCAGGGGGCAAACCGTTCATAAGGTACGGTAGACGTTTGTTAAGCGTTCGATCGCCATAGTAATTGTGCACCCTAGGAACAATAAATTTACCCGCCGATACCGACCTGGTACCTTGATCATGTGTTAATAAACACTACATATTTAAAACACTACATAAACACTACATATTTAAAATACCTACCTATAATAATGTAATAAATATATATATATATTTATAGATATATAGATAGATATACATACAAATACATATAAGGTGCATTCGGGTAATTCCAATAATGTCTCATTTCTATAAAATGCGCCATTATTTTTTGTTCTGGCTTCCCTTACCTAGAGATCATTTTAACTCGCTCCCCCGCTTCACTTGACTCCGGTTGCTAAACGCGAGCGTACGTTCATGACAAGCCATTTAGTCCTCAACCGAAATTTTCCCTCGTTTTGTGCATTTTCGGAACTACCCGGACGTCGGTAACTTCAATCTCTGGTAAGTTTTTAAATTGATTGTCTTTACATTTGCAAAATTTTCGTTTTATTGCATTGGTAAATGGATTCAGACCGGTCTAGCCAAAGAAATTTAGTTATTTTCGGATTATACCGACAAGGTTAATTCCGAATCAAAGTCAAAGTCAGGTTAAAATAGTTTATTCATTGTTGGATATTAAAATCTCTTAATGACGTCAGCTAAACTACATCGCTTCACAAAC
This sequence comes from Athrips mouffetella, assembly GCA_947532105.1. Classification (NCBI taxonomy): domain Eukaryota; kingdom Metazoa; phylum Arthropoda; class Insecta; order Lepidoptera; family Gelechiidae; genus Athrips; species Athrips mouffetella. The sequence continues at coordinate 25,991,120 of OX383967.1, forward strand.
AAATTGGCGCCATAGTAGGAAAAAAAGAAGCAATAATAAAAAAACAACAATAGATTTTCCCCACAGATTTCATGTCGGGTAAATCCGAATTATAAATATCATATAAATATGACGGCGCTTCACTACTGCCATCTATTGGATTGCGCCGGATCAAAGAATTGAATTGAACCAGATTGACAGCTGTCGGTCTTGCGGAGCGTCGTGTCGATGGTTGGCGCGGCGATATTGAATCGGGCAGTCTGCGAGCCCGAACGGCTAGCGCACCACGTTTTCGACGAAGCTACGCCAAACGTCAAATTAGTACTGAATTTCCGTACCAGTGTAGATTGTCGATGTTGGACGATGATGTTGGCAATAGTGGCTTTATTTAGATCGTGAGGTTGGTACTACTACAACGAATGGCGCGTAAAGGGGCGTGGTTTGTGTCAGTTTAGCCAACACGTAGCAACGTGAAGACGAGGCTGCCATTTTCAACAGCTCATTCTTGTTCGAGATTTTACCACGTAAAGTTCTAAAGTGATAGTTGGTCGCGAGATGAAGCCTGCAGCCGCTGGCGGGTGAGCCGTGGCAATTCTGCGATGACAGGAGCGACCCTTTAATGACAGCTAAGTGTTTATGATCTTTTCTGCCTTAAACTGTGAGATTTTTAGGTTATGATACGCGAATACCTTTTGTGATAGTGAAACACGGTGCACTGTGAGTTTGCTGTAGTTGAACATGTGGATAAAATCTTATGATAGCCCCTAACGTTTGGGGTTGACAGGATTGTGGCACTTAGTTAATCTTCTTAAAATAAAACAACAGGTGGGACGACGAAACCTGCACACCGCTGTGTTTACCGACGACGTGATAGAAGAGAATACCGTATGAGAGGTCAATGGCATGTCAGGATGAATGATCGTTATGCAAGTAAGTTACACTCGATTAAATTAGGCAACTGTCAAAGATGTTATCGATGTCTACTACAAATAGTTCGGCCAATATCGTGTTCTCTGCTATTCCTGATGACTATCCCTTGCCCACATAGTGCCATCCCTCTCCACCCCAGTAAGTGTCTTCGACAAATACGTTTAAGCTGTTTAATGACTAGTTACGATTAAATATTTTTGGGAGTCTAAACATGAATGAAAAAGCAATATGTTCATTATACCACAATAGAATAAAAACGACCTTTGAGTGTCATTCGGAATTTTCCGCGATTCATTCGGAATTGAACTCGTGCCATGAAATGAAAACCAAATTTTAAAACATTTTTATCTACTTACTGGGTAAATTTTTGGAAACTATCTTCAAGTTGTGGTTTAGTACACATATTCAAGAACCCATTTATTTTGAGTTTGATACTAAAAACTCAACCACATTTTTATTAGTCAGTTATAAATTGTCACGCTGTCAATTTATCTAAAAACGTTTCGTAATTACCCGAATGCACCTTAATATATAAATACACATAAACCTGAAAATACGAACAACAACATGCAACCACAGATCACGAGAGGTGTGACAGTGAAAGGAAGTGTTTTTTAACATTTCTTTTCATAATGTCAAGTGAGGGGGCTTGCCTCAGCGCGGTGGTAAGTGCATTCCAGAGTCGTAATGGTCGTAGCTGTGAAAGATTCGTGGTAAAAATTTGTAGTATGTGAAGGTATAGAGAGGGAAAGGTCAAGAGAGGAGCGTAGAGTACGATCTTGAGAGATGTTAAATTGAAATCTTTCTTCGAGGTATGAAGGGGTGGAAGTGGAAGGAAGGAATAGAATAGAGTACTGTAGAGAGAGAATATGACCATCCCTTCGACGGCGAATGGGCAGCCATTTTAACTGAGCTCGGAAGGACGACACATGATCGTACTTTCTCAGTCCAAAAACAAACCTTATACACAGGTTCTGAAGCCGCTGCAGTTTGTTAAGCATCTCTTCTGTGATGTCAAGGTAAACCAGAACAAAGTGATTGTGGTTTGAGACGACTATTTCTTGACTAGTTTTTGACATCAGTATCAAACAGAAAAACCTAAACGTTCTGCAGGAATCTGCGTCCGTGAAATGCAATACACAGAATCCTCAGCAAGCTACCCCTGTAACTCTGAAATCCTTAAACGACTATTTTCGAGAATTTGTAAGTCAAGACGACTATTTCATGAATATTTATTAAAATAAAAACCAAGTCGATAGTCCCCACGGTTTGCTTGCATCAAAGCTGAAGATTCTGTGTACAGCCTATGCCCATAATCCTCAGCAAACCATAGCTATAACTAGAATTGTAACGCAACTACTATTTTCCTTATGATGACTATTTATGACTATTTCATGACTATTTTTTGGCATCGTCAAAATAATTTTTTATGCAGTTTTGAGGGACATCAGGGTAGGAGGTATCAGCGTAATCCAAGATAGGTAGGAGTAACGATTGTGCAAGAGCAATCTTTGTACTGGTCGGCAAGAAATTTCGCAGCTTTTTCAGTGTTCCATACGCACCAAAAAGCTTTCAACTTAACTCTTGTGGTTTCCACGAAAGTGTGGTATCAAAAAGTATGCCAAGGTTATTCACAGTTTGGGCGTATGGAACACTTTCCCCGTAAAAGACGATTGGAGGGAGAGATCCAAAGTCGAACCTTAAAACGAACCAGTGACTGCCAATTACTATGGCCTGTGTCTTATTTGGATTCACTTGCAATCCGTGAGAGTTACTCCATTCTGAGACATAAGCCAGATCAGCAATATATCAGATACGGCCTTTCCAAGGTCATTAATTCCCGCTTGAGAGTATATTTTTAGATCGTCAGCATACAGGTGGTACGAAGATTCGATTGGGAAAGTCATAGAGCTAATGAAGATAGCGAAAAGGAGTGAGGACAAGACGCCACCTTGGGGTACACTAGCAGATGTTTCACACCACGAGTGATGTTCCTCCGATGTCTGTCTGACTCTCTGTCAGTGGGCTGTATCTCATGCTGCATAAGCTATAAAATATAAAAACTGATCAAGTGCGAGTCGGACTCAATAAAGGACGGGTTGCACTCCGAGAGTGCCGGCAGAAGTAAAAACTAGAATTTTTGAATATTATGCTTTTTGTAAGGGTCAATCGCGCCATTGCTCGCGTACTTCTTCATCGAGACGTATAATTTGTCTCAGCACATGAGTAGTCTAGGGTCTGTAGTTTTCAGGTTATATCGATTTTTACTTTGACAGCTGTCATCCGAAATGTAGATCTCATCGAGATCTATCATTTGACTCAGCACACGACTACTCTAGAGTCAGTAGTTTCCAAGTTATGGGGTTTTTAGTTTGACAGCTGTCATCCGAAATGTAGATCTCATCGAGACCTATCATTTGTCTTAGTACACGAGTAGTCTAGGGCCAGTAGTTTTCGAGTTAAAGCGATTTTTAGTTTGACAGCTGTCATCCGAAATGTAAATCTCATCGAGACCTATCATTTGTCTCAGCTCACGAGTAGTCTAGGGTCAGTAGTTTTCGAGTTATAGCGATTTTTAGTTTGACAGCTGTCATCCGGAATGAAGATCTTATCGAAACCTATCATTTGTCTCAGCACACGAGTAGTCTAGGGTCAGTAGTTTTCGAGTTATAGCGATTTTTAGTTTGACAGCTGTCACCCGAAATGTAGATCTCATCGAGACCTATCATTTGTCTTAGTACACGAGTAGTCTAGGGTCTGTAGTTTTCAAGTTATAGCGATTTTTAGTTTTACAGCTGTCATCCGAGACCTATCATTTGTCTCAGCACATGCGTAGTCTAGGGTCTTGACAGCTGTCATCCAAAATGTAGATCTCATACATTTAGGATTCGCTTTTAAATAACGATCAAAACCAGTACGTCAAGTCTGTCGTGCACATATCACGTTGTGCACAACAAAAAAGCCGAGACTATGACCACATAATATATAATAGTAAACAAGTTTACAGAAGTCGCACTCCTTTGATCTTGGAAAAAGCTGCCTATTTCACAGACAGGCCTGCTATGACAAAGACAAAAAAGATGTTTTGGTCTTTATCACACTTTAAAAGTTTTGTATATATTGAGCCTGCTCTAACTTGGTATGCTTATTTTCAAATCCATTTCTATACTTCATCCGAGATCTGACGCGACTTCTGATGCGAGTTAATAATTTTTTCCCCATCTGAAAAAGTGCCAAGCGCCGCTAAAGAAATTTTCACTTCAAAAATCGACCACAGTAAGTTACTGACATTTCAACTAATACAATTTATATCATGTGGTGGTACGGAACCCTCGGTGCGCGATTCCTACTCGCCCTTGGCCGGTTTTTCCCTTTCATTAGATCAAATCCACAATTATTTTGAGTCTCATGTCAAACCTGTAGAATATTCATACAAACTTCCACCCCATTTTTCAACCCCTTAGGGGATGAATTTCGGAAAATCCTTTCCTAATGGGTAGTCTTGACGTACAAAAAAACTACCTACATAATTTCACATCTGTAGCTTTATCGGTTACGGCTCGGCGTTGATGAATCAGTCAGTCAGTCAGTCGGTCAGGGCATGCTGTTTTATATATTTAGATTAGAAGATCAAAAATATTTTCAGCTTACTACAACCGATGTAAATATTTCATCTTTCATATTTAACTTTAAGTTCCGAAGCGCGTACCGAAAAAAACAGCGAAGCAATGCGACGTTGCCGTACCGTGCAATCACGAGCCGTGTATTATGTTAATGTCAATTATGAACTTTATTTCAATTTCTTTAGGGTCGATATAAAGCGTTTTATAATGTAATTTTTATAGAAAAAGATACGCTATTGCCTGAAATGTTTAATTTTCAAAGTAATCAATGTAAGTACAGTTTTAGAGTATAATCAAACACTTTTCATTCAGTTAACTATTTTGGCCGAAGAGAAAACCCTCAATAAATATACCACTGTAAAGCTTTAACATATTTTGTTCACTTTTATGACTGTTTGATCAAGTACAACAAAATTTTGAAGTACAAAAAATCACGAGATAGTTATGTATTTTGCCCGAGCAGACAAAAAGAAATAAAACTTTTAGTGGGATTTTTTTAATTTAAGCTTTACCTAAGAACTTAGGTGCTTAATTAGTTTGTAAAATACTAAAAGTTTATCATTGAACGAGCCCAGAAAACATTTCGTTTAGTTGGCATTTTTGCCACAGTAACTATTTATATAATAGGGTTTTTTTAATCTGCCGCCTTGTCCCATTTGGTGATATGCTTAATTTTAAGTAATTATGTAATTACTTCCAAGACTTCATAAACCACAAAAAGAAAATCTTGGTTCCGATTTTTGTCTAGGCCAAAATCTAATTATCTTGGGGATGAAGCGGAGTTCGGTTTTCAAAAAGGCGGATCAACAGATGGTGCGATATTTACGGTTACACAAACTGTTGAATACTATTTGAAAAGAAAAACGAATATTTTCGCATGTTTTCTTGATCTAAGCCGGGCTTTTGATCGCGTAAAATATGATTTGTTAGGAATAAATTAAAAGATAAGGGGGTGCCCTCGGCTTGCATTGCTTTGCTTATGGCTTGGTACACAGATCAGGTTAACATAGTGAAGTGGCAAAACTCCTATTCTTCAGAATTTTACTTACCTTGTGGGGTGAGGCAAGGGGGCTTAACCTCCCCCCTACTTTTTAACTTGTATGTTGACCAGCTAATAGAGGAGCTCAGCAGCACCCGTCTCGGCTGTCATGTTGGTGGAGAATGTCTAAATAAACTAAGTTATGCCGATGACATGGTGCTGCTGAGCCCCTCTCTTGCTGCATTGCGTCAGTTGCTTGAGATATGTGAAAAATATGCCGTGGCGCACAATCTCCTTTATAATGCCAATAAATCGGTTTGTATGGCTATTCACTACGGGAAAAGAAGGCGTTTGTGCTGCCGATACGATTGGCCGGAGCCGAGCTGCAGTGGGTAGATTCATTTAAATATTTAGGGCACATGGTTTGCTGCAATCTGCAGGATGGTAGTGATATGGACCGTGAGCGACGAGCACTTTCAGTACGCGCAAATATGATCGTGCGAAGATTCTTCAAATGTTCTCGCGTAGCCAAGCTGGCATTATTTGCAGCATACTGTCAACCGCTATACACCCCACAACTGTGGGCGCGCTACACTGTCGAAGAATATCGGCGGCTGAAAGTGCAATATAACGACTCGCTCAGGGTTCTCTTCCGCCTGCCGCGATATTGCAGCGCCTCGCAGATGTTTACGGAGGCTCGCCTGCCGGGTCTGGATGCACTGATCCGCCATCGTGTTGCCAAGTTTAGGAGCGTTGTCTTTGGATCTCAGAATAGATTAATAAAGGTGCTTAGTTGTAGATGTAATCAATGTGACCTTTTCTCCCACTGGGGAAAACTGTTGTTTTACAAATTAAATTAATTTAAGCTATTTTTGTACTGTTCTATGGATATTTCTATCTGAAATGAATGAATTTTATTTTATTTTATTTATTTATAAGTCAGCGAAGATTTGTTTGTGTCTCTTTCTAGCAAAACGAAATTTAACACGGAGTTTATATGGCCGTAGTGAACTGTGACGTCACTATTAATGTCGGATCTCTCTGTCTAATAGGCGCCTAAGTAATAGTTTTGAATGCTTATAACCGCCGTATTTCTAAGCCGATTAAAATTTTAATTTCAGTTTTTGTCATCTCTTCTACGACATTTTCATATTTTGTTAATAAATGCGACTAAAAAAATTTATGCATGTTCCCAATTTGACTAACCATTTTGTCAGAGTAGTCAAGTCATCAAACGTATTTATTAAGATAACTAAGAACAACTACTTGACGAGCCTACTGAATAACTAAAATACCTACTTAGCCATTGTTGATCAGAAAAAGAGTATTTATATTCACTTCTATGCTTCAAGAGGGACAATTTTTTTTCGTATAGTAGTTTAAAAAAAATGGTATTGGGAAAAAATCCTCCCATTACTTGAAATTATACCCTAAAAAGGCGCCCTTTTCTAAGAACTATGATTCAGAACGCACCCCTACCGCCCTACAGAAGGGCATATAAGTTATAGCATCTGACTCATAATCACAGGACAACTACTTGGCATTGCCAGTAGTTCGAAAAGTGTACATAATCTCATGCGAAAATCGACGCCAAAGATCATGTGAAAATTTTCAATATATATAGGTAGATGATGTCCAAAGAGGCATGAAGAGGTGCATGGAAAGGACGACTGGCAGCTTTTGGTGTTGAAAGCCATGATATAATACTTTTAAGTCCCTGCGCCAGCAAATGATAGATCTTTAGTTGGTACAATTTATGATCTGGTTCAATTATGGCGCCCCTAAATACAGGGTGTAAGGGTGGACCGATAACTGAAATGGCGTGCTCAATCAACGAAACTGAACAACTTTCCCATTTTTATCTCTCCAATGCTCACTCTGATCGAACAGTTTATATGAAAATGTTTTTTTGTCTTCATTTCCCTGAAATATTTTTTTTTTGGGAAAGTTATTCACTTTAGTCGACTGCATACTTTAATTACTTACTTCCTGCATAAGGATTAGAATACTGATTTAACATCAACTATACCGTGAATACACATTGGTTTTTAGGGTTCCGTACCTCAAAAAAACGGAACCCTTATAGGATCACTTTGTTGTCCGCCTGTCTGTCTGTCTGTCAAGACCCTTTTTCTCACGAACGAGAAGAGGTATCAGGTTGAAATTGATAACGAATATTAAGGTCCATGAACCACACAAGATCTGAAAATATATTTTTTTTACAACGACGCAATCAAAAGATATGGCTTCTTATGTCCTCATCTCCATACATTTATGCAAAAAAGCAAAACCCACAGGGTACTTCCCGTTGACCTAAAATTATGAAATTTGGCAAGAAGCTAGGTCTCACAGTACAAATAAAGGGAAAAGTCTAATAGTAACCAATTAAGGTGAGCTCCCGTTTCAAGAACTTTTCTATAAAAGAGGGGTCAAGTTATATGGTCGCGGAGTTTTTAAAATCAAAGAGCAAAAGCTTTTAGCATATCATATTGTAGATAGGTACGGAACCCTTAGGACGCGAGTTCGACTCGCACTTGGACGGTTTTTTCTCCCGAAGCCCGGTGATTCTACTCATGACAACAATCAACTTTCTCGAAGAAAATAACTGATAACTTAAAAAAATTGTTCTCCTTCCCATTAAAATGAGTCGATCATGTGACCACTTTACTATGGAAAGTCGAAAAAGTTTTTACCAGTAAAAAAATGTTTTCTTTGGGCAACTTTGCTATCATGAGTAGAATCACTGGGTTTAATGAGCAAAACAAAAATCACGCTGTAAAGGTTGTAAGGGACGGCATACCGAAAACTGAAAGTGCTGCTCAGTCAACGAAACTAAACAACTTTCCCAAAGAAACATTTTTGGGGAATAAAAAAAAAAAATTGACCTCTCCATACAAATTATTCGATCTGAGTGAGAAATTTATATGGAGAAACATTTTTTTTAAATTATTTTAAAAAATATTTCTTTGGGAAAGTTGTTCAGTTTCGTTGACTGAGCAGGCCCATTCAGACACCGTCCGTATTACCTATATTTGCAAAATAAAATCCATCTTTAGAAAACCAGACTGAAATCCAATTACATTTCATTTGTTCCCCAGTACATTCAGCCTTCCATCAAAATTTTCACTCTACCCTCAATATTGTATCTTTTCACCGAAAATATTGCTCAAAAAACGAGGAGCGTGAATTGAAAACGGTTTTTATATGAAAAATATGAAATTCCTTTTGAAAGCCGTTACACGATGCAGTCAAAGGGCTCTGAACTCATTTGCAATCCAATCTCAAACTTGTAGCTGCTGGCTGGAACTTTTACTAATACTTTGAATACCGTGTTCGGCTGTTGTTGGTAATAATTTCACAGACATATTCATTTTAATTCTTGATTATTGCTTTGAATTTGTGAAAGGAATAAACCTATATATAGGCATGCCATGGTATATTTGGAGGTAAAGGTTGTCTGTTCTATGCTATTATTAAAAGGGAACCTTGATATAAAGGACTTTATAAAATTGTTGTAAAACCAAATTAACAAACAAACATATACAAACTCAAAAACACATGCATATACTGCTAACTTGTATCGATGAAATAAATATACTTTTCTTAGGAGTCTTATTGCCGATTGGAGTAATCTCTTCTCTATCTCTACTATATTAAAATTGTAAATTTATTTTGTCTACGAGTATGTTCATCATATTTATAAAAAAATATTACGTTACATATGCTTTTTGAAACCCCAGAGTCCAAATTACAGATTATTGGACTTTTGTCTGTTTTTAGGGTACCGTACCTCAAAATAAAAAAATCCTTATAGGATCACTTTTTTGTCCGTCTGTCTGTCTGTCTGTCAAGACCCTTTTTATCACGAACGACAAGAGGTATCAGGTTGTAATTGATAAATATTAAGGTCCATAAACCACACAAGATATGAAAATTTTAATTTTTTACAACGGCGCAATCAAAAGATATGGCTTTTTATGTCCTCATCTCCATACATTTATGCAAAAAAGCAAAACCTACAGGGTACTTCCCGTTGACCTAAAATTACGAAATTTGGTAAGAAGCTAGGTCTCACAGTACAAATTAAGGGAAAAGTCTAAAATCATTAAATATTTCAATTTTTCTCACAACTAATTGTAACCAATTAAGGTGAGCTCCCGTTTCAAGAACTTTTCTATAAAAGAGGGGTCAAGTTGGATGGTCGCGGAGTTTTTAAAATCAAATAGCAAAAGCTTTTAGTATATCATATGGTAGATAGGTACGGAACCCTTAGGGCGCGAGTTCGACTCGCACTTGGCCGGTTTTTGTTTATTTATTCGAGCATCACGCTAAAACTACTGAGAAGATCTTATTGTAAGAAGCTTCTTACTGAAAGAAAAAGGAATAGGAAAACTCGCCGAGATTAAGACGTAACAGTAGCGTTTAGTCCAAAATTTGGTAATAAATATGTTTTATCCTTTACCGCATTGATAAAGATAAATAATATTTATGACCAAAAAGGATTACACATGTTTACACACTTGCTCTATCTGGAGAAAGCTATCTTGTAAAGTAAGTGTCTGAATGATAAACCCACTTTCGTTATTTTATTTTCTTATTTTTACAACAAATAAGTGATATGATAAACCGAGTGCCAATGAGATCATCTGGGAGGCTTATAACACTTGCGTACTGACTCGGAGTAAAGCCACGATCACACTGAATTCAAAGACTAAGGGCATACATTGCTCGTTGAAGTAAGGATATTGCAATTAAAATAACCAAACCTCCCAGCAATGTATGCCGAATTGAGGTGTGATCGTGGATTTAATACAAGAGCGTGCGACAGTTCAAAGATGTCCTCAGACCACGAAACTGTACAAATTTTCCAAAGAAATGGGAACATGGTTCGAAAATGATTTTTTTTGGCTTTTAAAACGGTTTGTATGGAGAAGCCAAAAAATTCTCCGATTTTGAACCATGTTTCTTTGCAAAAGTTGTTCAGTTTCGTGATCTGAGTACACCCTTGAGCTCGCTTTTGCATTTACACTCGGTATATAAATCGAAAGCGGTAGGCATATATATTTCCAACTGCTACGATTTTGATTACGATTTTTCTGCTCTCGTCAATACTTTTTAGGGTTCCATAACCAACAAGGAACCCTTATAGTTTCGCGGCTTTGCTCAGAGACCTTCAGTACAAGAAATCTGTTGTTTAGTATGGATGTACATTTTACTTACGCCGACAAAGTGGTAGAATAAAATCTAAAAAAAAGTTTGTTAACCTCCCCTAGAAGTGGGTGCGTGAATTTTTTTCTTGTCTTCCCCATCTTGTGGGGTGTCGTTAAATAGGTCTTTAAAAATAATGTTAGTCTTTCAGTATCATTTTACGATTTAGACATCCGTTTGCTAAATATTTAGCTTGAAAGCACAATTATTTTTTGGAGTCAAGTGTACTTGGTTGTCATTGGAAATGTGAAAAATTTAACAGTAATACTCGTAGAAATTAAAAGGACAACCATCATAGCTCAATTGACTTCATAGGTTAAGGAGCTAAAACCAAATATAATAAAAATAGCAATAGGAACCTCTCTAAGCATTGGGAGGTATAAAGTTAATGCGATGAACGTTATGAAATAAAATCTTCTTTACGACAAAAATCCTAAATAAACTACGGAACCCTATACTGAGCGTTTTTTGTACAGTTAAGAGCAGGTCAAGTTTGACTCTTAAGGTGATCTGTGACGGCCATCTTAGACCCGAACGCAACTAGATGGAGCCACTGCTGCAAATATAAGGTTTTATTTTTTAATGCAATAAGTACCAACTATATATGTGCAAAAAGAAGATTCGCGTAAATTTCATAGTGCAACTTCAACGCCTAACAACAATTTCGATAAGAAAAATATCTCCATATGTCCACTAAAGTCAATTACGATCGCACGCCCACAATCGTAATATTGAACCAAAAATTGCTAACAATATAGTACTTTCCGTACATTAACTGTATTTTTGTATTAATTAGCGAAAAATTTAACTAAAAATAGCAGTATTCGTTCGTTTTTCAACAGAATTTTATGTCCCGCGTAAGAATGCAAGTCATTTGAATTTTTGTATGGAAAACGGATCACCTTAAAGCCCCAATGGTGATTCAGATAAGAACCGTACGAGTATTAAGTGCAATGTGTCATGCCTGATGTGCCCTTGGCTGTAATGAAAAGCTACCAAGCATATGTTTTACATTATTTGGTTACAAACTTACATTCTTAACCATAATCCGAATATAAACACAGAAATCTTCTATTACCCTCTCACCGCCACTCTCCAAGGCATAGCAGCGGTGCAAGTCGGCTGTCAGACTTCTAGACAAATGTCTGGCTGGGCAATGCTTTGTTTGTCCGCTTTCATATTCAAATGGGACTCGGGGTAAAAATGGGAAAGGATTTGTTGCAACTTTCTTGGAGTTGACAGCGAAAATGGGTTTAAAAGTGTTTGTCCTTCCACGAGAGGTTTCCGACTTTAGCTTTACAAACGCAGGTTTTAACATACGTAACTGACTGGCCTGTTGGTTGGTGTAGTTGATAGTTCCTCTGCCTTCTGCTGCGTAGGTCGTGGGTTCGATTTTCGCCCAGTGTAAACATTTGTGTGATGAACATAGGTATTTGTTCTTTGCCTGGATGTTATTTATCTATTTATGTATGTATATCAGTCTCTGATACCTGTAGGCTTTGCCTAGTTTGGGATCAGACAACTTTCTGTGTAATGAAATAATAAAATAAATATAATAATTTTAACATCATGTAACGGTATTAAAAATGTGAAAGTCAATGGCAGAAAATAACATTTTTAGGGTTCCGTACGCATAGGGTGAAAAACGGAACCCTATTAATATGCCTCCGAAGTCTGTCTGTTTGTCGGCGGGGTGTATCTCATGAACCGTAATAGGAAGACAGTTGAAATTTTCATATATTATGTTTTTCTGTTGTCGTTATAACAAAAAATAGTAAAAAAGAAATAAGGGGGCCTTCCCTACTTAAAACGCGTTTTTAGGCGATTTTGCTCTATTTTTTCTTTTAGCTGTTTCGTAAAAACGGGAATACATACAAGCGTGAAAAATTTGGTATGTTTATAATGCATAAGCTGTAGAATAGCAACAAATAATAAAACTGGTCAAATGCGAGTCGGCCTCGCCCAAAATAATACCCGGCCGGTTTTTTTTATCCTGAGACATTAATTTCCAGTAGTTAGCGAAAATATTAGCATAAAAAAAATGGAATAAAATAAGAAAAATAGAAGCAAAATCCAAATTCTAATTACACCTACAACTTTCATCACGAAATTAAGCATTTAATTTTAACGTTTTAGAGTGGGAGTTTTGCATTGAATAATACAGTTGGAAACAAATTAATACGTGTCGACAGCCGCTAACGAGTTCACCAAGTCATTGTTTATTAACAATACACGACACGGTTACAGGAAAGTGTTCGAGGCCATGAAATATGCGAGGTGCGGTAGAAAATTTATAAGCGTCAGCGGGTAATACACAAGTAAGCAAACTTTACAATTTGTGATTGTTGCATTCGACAATTCAAATAAAATTAAAAGACAAGTTGTGTGTTTGTATTGGTCACACACACAACTTGTCTTTTAAACAGAGTCAAAACTTAAAACTTTACTTATAAAGTTTTATGTTTTGAGTCTTAAACACTGATCTTGGATAACTACGGAAGAGGGCTTATTTGATGTGAGTCAGAAAGAAAAATACAGAAGTCCAGAAACTTTTAGCGGCTTGCCCGGAGCTTAAGAGGCCCAGATGGATCATCATTGCTCTAGCCCTATTTCGTTTAATGGAATATTTCAATCACCTACCTTCACTGTGAGATTAGTTAAATCAGTCCGCTTTTAGGGAGTTTCGTGAGTATAGCTTTACCCTAGATTCGTGCCTGAAGTCAAGCGCAGTAAGGCAACTAGTAGCGGAATTAGATCTTTTCTACGGAGTTTCTTGGATGTGGCTTCCCTCTAGTTTCGTGGCCCAACGTCAAGCGCAGCAAGGGGTGACGCGGTGAATAAAACATTCACCAGTTACAGGTGACAGGGTAATTGAGCTTTGATGTGGTAAGCGACCAAATTGCGTACCTACCCCTAGCTACCTCTTGTCCTATATACAGGGTAGTGGATTCCTGTAAAATAAAGGCCTGTGTCACCGCTTGCTACTAAATTCCAGATAGCTTATCTGCTGGACAAACACAGGCACAAATCAAACATACGTATTTAGCTGGCAGATTGTATCTGTAAGCTGTTTGAGTTTAGCAGGAAGTAGTGAGACGGGCCCCTTTGTGCAATTTTCTGAGGTTTAACTTGTTTTCCAAACTTTTGTAAAATTTATATAAAAACACAGTTTAAGTCGATCGTACCAATTTTTATGGAAATAAATATATAGTAGGGAAAAATACCACTATCGGCTCATCAAACTAATTGGTATTGGGAAACAAGTATTTGTAGAACACTTATTTATGTACCTGTAAACTTTAGCACATGCCTAGTTTTCAAAACTTTATACACGTATCATTACGTTTCTTACCAGCGGAAAAAAAACTGTCAAGGAATTTTCATGATGTATGAGATTTTTAATGTCTATTGAAAGTTTTAACAATCCTTGTATTCATGTGGTAGAAAAATCAGCCTTATTAGAATACTTACTAAATTAAACGTATTGTAAATTTATCCGAACACAGGAAGTCTTAAAATAAAATCATGTTCTACTATGACAGTGTTCCACAAATAGCGGTACCTACTTTGCATAAAAAACATATAGAACCCATGTCACCAGGTTTCCCTAAAACAACAATACAGGGAACTCTAATTAAGGAAGTAAACGCATGTATGTGTAATGATGAGGATGTGATTAAAACAGGTGTGGTGGTGCCTTAATTTAACGCAGTATTGACGGGAGGCTAGGGAGCCTTAACTGAATAAAAGATAGCACACGTGTCACGTGTTATAGCTAGAAGAGAGCTAAAGCTATGAAATTGCCGAAATTTTCTTGCACATGAGATCATAATTCATATAATTCTCAAGTTATTTCTTTCATTTGTCTTGTATTTGAAAGTTGACTTCGAGTTTATCAATCCTACTATTATAAACGTGGAAGTTTGTAAGTATGGATGGATGTTTGTTACTCTTTCACGTAAAAACTACTGAATGGATTTTAATGAAACTACAATAATATAGCTTATACGAGTACATCAGAATAATACATTGGCTTCAATTTATAAACCTGCGCATATTACGAAGTCGCGGGCACCAGCTAGTTTACGCATAAAATAAAGTTTTTATTTTTAGTTTGATATATAAAATTTAAGGTTCGAAAATTGTTTTTCTTAAAATAATATCGTCCGATTTCATAATTAGATTTGTTATATTTTTTACTTTCGAGCGGAGCGAGAAAGGTATTGTATTCGTGAAAAAAAAAAGTTTTCTATATCTCAAAAATGTGTTCTATATCACTTATACATCATAAAAAACAAGTCTCCCAAAAATGTCCGTCCGTCGGTCGGTCGGTCGGTCGGTCGGTCGGTCGGTCCGTCGGTCGGTCCGTCGGTCGGTCTGTCCGTCACGCTTTGGCCTAGCGGCTAAACGAATGGTCCTATTGACACTATATTTTGAATTTAAGTATTTTATGTAAATCCATCGAAGGGTTCCAAGTGGTTTCCTGCTGGCTCTCATTTTGAGGGTAGCTGTCATACAACGAAAATGAAAAATGGCAATTTGCGAAAAAACGACTCAAACGATCTTCATGATACTTTGCATGACCAAAAATCACCATGCAAGGTATCTTGCGGCAGTATTCACTTGTCAGCGGAAGTTCATATAAAGGATGTTCCCTTATTACTAAAATGTACAAATGTGATTTACTCAAAATTGGTTTTATTTAGCGTATTTTAATGTTCTATAATTTTGATTCTGAGTAGGTTGTATACCTTACTGGATATTCTATTTGTTTTTTTTTTGTAAATATCTGGTATACAGGTTGTACCAAAAACTGAAAGGGCTTGCTCAGTAGACTAAATCGTACAACTTTTCCTACTAAATATGTGTTGGGAAATTCTATGCAAGTATCTAACGGTAATATCCATTGATCTGTGAAAATTTATATCAAGGGTGTTCCAGATCTGCCAAAATATAAACTTGCAATTTTCTCGATATGGTTTACGGTTAGTTGAATTCTGGATTGATCTGTATATTTTATAAAAAAAAATATTTTAAAAAATTTATATTTAGGTTTGTATTTCCATACTGTATGTATGTATAGCATTACAAATGTAAGTTTTTAGTTGATACTTTTTACTTGCCTATCGCGATAAAGTAAGTGCAGTGCTGCTGTACCATTTATTTACAGATATATTTATCGGAACTTAAATTCAAGCTTGTGTAAGCTTAATGTCTTACCAATCATGTTTAAAATTTTGAAGTGAAAACTTCTTTAGCGGCGCTTGGCACTTTTTTAGATGGGTAAAAAATATTAAACTGGCATCAGATGTCGCGTCAGATCTCGCGTCAAAGCCGTAGCCCAAGAAGGAATCTTCTCTTTGTAGACTTTTATAGGCTTTAGCATGATAAAGTCAGCAACCAGCAACCGATGCTGCGCTGTGAGTGGTTCGCCGGGTATTGTCTTGCAGTCCTTGAACGTGCGTAGATTAGTGCGGTTCGCTAGGATGTAGTCGATTTGGGTACTTGATCCTCCACTTTTGTACGTGATCTTATGTGTATCAGGTTTTTTGAAAAACGTATTGATTATAGCCACGTCATGGGTGATCGCGAAGTCTAGTATGGTCGCGCCTTGTGAGTTCTGGCTTCCATAGCCTTGCCCACCATGAACTCTCTGATGGCAGGGTGAGCTGATCTATCATCCCTATTAATATGAATCATGAGCAAATCATATACCCAAATTGCAGCCAGCACCCTAACTATTTACCTGAATGCTTTGTAAAATAAAACATTACACTATTTCATTCGATACATATAAACACTCAAACTAATATAAGTTACCTTCAATGTGGCCATGCGTAGACCCAAGGTTTACCTGCAAAAATAATGTCGACTATAATTCTTGGACGGTCAGATTTTGGGTGTTTCATTTTGGAAAATTAATTAGGAGATTTAGCAAACGAACGACCCGCTGTGTGCGTGTTGACCGTGTTTATTGTATGAAGTTGATGGACGCCATTTTGTCTAACACACAAAAAAGTCACAGTATAGTAAGAACAGTAGAACAACTAAAAAAACGGGAAAACGTCTTAATTTCTCCGTTATATGCGTCGCTAAAGCTTTTACTAACTGGTGGTTAATTTTTAATTTACTGGCTTTCTGCCCTGCGGTTTTCCACTCACCTTACTCGTACCCGTCAAATATAGCCAATGTCACTCAGGAAAAATAAGCTTTCTGCTGGTGAAATAAATTATAAAATTAGTACGGTAGTTTCAGAGATTACTTCCTACTTACCTGTTTAAGATATTAATATAGATTTATTGATGTGTTCTAAGTATTTTTTTATTTTGTACTAATTAATATTAACTGAAAAAGCAGATTAGTTAATTCAATATTAAAATGATAATTAAATGAAAATGTATCATTTATATCTACTACCTATACTGTGGCAAAAAGTTATGATGTTAGGGATCAAATGAGTTAGGATTTTGTGAAGCTGAGGATTAATTACACAGGAAAATATTGTGAACTTTGTTTATGAGAACGTGTTAGGGTTCTGTAACAGTGACTGACTGATGGATGACAGACAATTTTGCAAAGAAGTTTCTTAGAATTCTTTTTACTTTCGTGCGGAGCGAGAAAGGTATTGTATTCGTGAAAAAAAAAGTTTTTCAAATTTTCTCACAAATGTGTTCTATATCACTTATACATCATAAAAAACAAGTCTCCCAAAAATGTCCGTCCGTCGGTCGGTCGGTCGGTCCGTCGGTCCGTCGGTCTGTCGGTCTGTCCGTCACGCTTTGGCCTAGCGGCTAAACGAATGGTCCGATTGACACCATATTTTGAATTTAGGAGTTTTATGCAAATCCATCGAAGGGTTCTGAGTGGTTTCCTTCTGGCTCTCATTTTGAGGGTAGCTGTAATACAACGAAAATGAAAAATTGAAATTTTCTCAAAAACGACTCATAGAATCTTGATGAAACTTTGCATGACCAAGCATCTGCATGTAAAATATCATGCACCAGTATCAATTGTGCTGTGTAATTTCATATAAGGGGTGTTCCTGTACCACCAAAACGTAAATATGTGATTTACCCAAAATTGGTTCCATTGAGTTTATTAAAATTCTCTATAATATTAATCCTGGATTGGTTGTCTACCTGACTGGATATTATTTATGATTTTTTTTCAACAAAATTTAGTACACAGGGTGTACCAAAAACTGAAAGGGCTTGCTCAGTAGACTAAACTGAACAATTATTATATAGAGATTTTAACCTCGCTCCGCTCGCGAGGTTCAAATCTCTTTGGATTTACTCGAAATCGTTTGACAATTTGAATTCTGAATTGATCTGTATATATCATTTGAACATTTTTTTGGAAAAACGTAAATAAAATTTTGTATTTCCATACTATGTGTATGGCATTACAAATTTAAGTTTGCGGTTGATAGTTTTTCCTTGAGTATTGCGAGAAAGTAAGTGCAGTGCTGCTGTACCATTTATTTTTTTTTCGTTTATTCCAACGCTTACCAACACATTTTGCAGCTATGTCAAAGGCAATCGTCTAAAGTTGTCAGAAAAAACAAGTTTGTAATACAATGTTATTCTTTCCGTCAAATATACTCTGGTTTTAGTGTCATGGCTGCAAAATGTGTTGGTAAGCGTAGGAATAACTTAAAAAAAACCGGCCAAGTGCGAGTCGGAATCGCGCACCGAGAGGGTTCCGTACGAACCTGTAGGTATACAAGTAAAAGTCAATGTGTTTTAATTGCAATTTTTTTTTATTTTTATATTTGAGTTGATCGAATGAAAGATATATTGCGGTTTACGATTTATGACGTATTAAAAAAAACTACTAACTAGATCTCGTTCAAACCAATTTTCGGTGGAAGTTTGCATTGTACATCAAATATTTTTTTAGTTTTATCGTTCTCTTATTTTCATTAGAAGTTACGGGGGAGGACACACATTTTACCACTTTGGAAGTGTCTCTCGCGCAAACTATTCAGTTTAGAAAAAAACTATATTAGAAACCTCATTATCATTTTTGAAGACCTATCCATAGCACCTCACACGTATGGATTTGATAAAAAAAATTGAGTTTCCGTTAAGTATGGGGAACCCGCAAAATGTATTGTTTTTTTTTTTCTATTTTTGTGTGAAAATCTTAATGCGCTACACAAAATACATCTACTTACCAAGTTTCAACAGTATAGTTCTTATCGATTTTCGTAATTTTTGAAGTTAGAAAATTTTAAATCTATGTTTAGACTCTTGTTTTACCTTTTCTTAGTGTTTTGGAAATTCATCAACGAAAGTAGGGACGGAAATATCAACAAGTAGTTTCACGTATGTAACAATGAAATAGTGCATATAATTTTGCCATGACGATGACCATGAAACTGAACAACTTTCCCTAAGAAACATGGGTCAAACACAACATGAAAAAAAAATGTAACTACCATAGAAACTGCATCGGCTGATAGAGAATTTTGTATGGAAGGAAAAAAAAATATTTTTTTCGTATTTCAAGTTTATCGCCCGAGTAACATATTTAATGAAAGGAACGGAGTTGATTAGGACGCACCCTATACTACACTTACCGGCAGAAATAACCGGTCGGTCTGTTTTCTTTAATATAATTTCATACAAATATGGGGTCAAACGAATCGTTAATATCTTACCTAAATTTTATAAAAATACAAATCTGATTGTTGAGGTCTTTAGATAAGAACCTTATTAACAATATTGTCAAAGATTAGTTATATGTAAAATGTTGAAGAAAACCCGTGCGCCTCTTAAAACATTTTAATTCGCAAAATGTAATAGATTTCTGACAAAATGACGTATATTTTTTTTAACGTAGCACGGAATTTCCTGGATACCGTACAAAGGTCTAATCATCAAGAATCGGTAGTCAGACACCTTATTTAATGATCTCACGGTTTATTCACGGATATTTGTTTCGTTTAGGAAATATATTGACGCTTCATTTGATCCCTAACTTGTATGAAAATGTACGACAGAAAATAGACCGGCCGGTTATTTCTGCCGGTGAGTGTATAAAGCGTTATTTATTATCACCCCAGATATTTAAACCTAATTCTAATTATAAGTCTCCACTTATAAAATATTCTTTTGTTTCGCTCAAAGTTTAGTTAATTCGTCTAGCATTTCCACTTCGTAATTACCATTTACCAAAACCTGCTTCAGTGTCGGGAAAATACTTGTTAAGTGCCAGAAATGGTATTGCCAGGTACCAGCAATAAATAACTGAAGTTAATTGGTACTTCTTTTCAATTTTAAAATATTGTTTGGCTTATTTACTCGTATTTCCGTAACACATTCTCGTGCAGAAAAGTTGTACCATTTAAAGAAACCGCAAAGGTTCCTTACGTTCACACAACACAATATTTTCAATAGATGAATTATCTGTCTTACATTAAAAACTACTGTACTATTTTTTAAGTCTTTTTTTAATTGAAAATGGGCTTACTCTTGACCTCGATCTAGTCTAGAAGACAGAGATGAGTCTGACTCCTATTTGAGCGCATTTTTTTATTTGTTATAATACTATTGTGAATCACAATTAAAGTAAGTTGGACGGTTGTACGTGTTACAATTTTTAAGATAGAGCTAAAATTAAAACAGCTAAAAACCCATTTATATGTATCCCTTGTTTTTAAACTATTCACTGTCACACTATTTCATATTTCTAATTTCAAGCGAGGGTGGAACAGATTTTTTTACCCTCCAGTGCTACCGTACGCTTTCCCGCTCGGTCCACTTTCCCGTTCGGTCCACTTTCCCGATTCGTACATTTGTTTATTGTACAGATCCATCAATTGTTCCGAGTCATCCATTGAGAGGATCATTGTATGAAATAATGAGTCGTTTTCTTTATTGTTTTCACAGTTCAAATGTAGCTTGAAAATGACAGAAGACAGAGCTATGCGTGAGAGCAGCACGGTGCGACAAAGACTTATCTTTGTCGTGCCAATCGCGACGGTACGAGTCTAAATAAATAAATAAATAAAATAAATAAAATCGTCACGCCACCTTTTTCGTGGTCTACCCCTGCGGAGTTGGCCATTCTGCGGTATGCATTGGGTGACGATTCTCGCCCACCGTCGCGGATGCATTCGGCTTATATGTCCAGCCCAGTCCCACTTAAGTCTGGCTGTTTTTCGACCCACGTCAGCTATATTTAATTAAAATGCGTTTGGCAACACTGGCAGAAAGTGTAAAGTACAAAATGCAGGTGTTGTGTCGAATGCAACGTTGCATAATTTGCATCTGAAAGTGCGCGGCGAAATCCAGGTTTGAAACTCGGGACTTCCTTTATTTAGCTCGTTTACGGTTTTGCTGCTTTGCAGTATTCATGTTGTAAAAAGTCTTTGTTTTAGGGGTAATTAAGTAGGTGGTAATTTAGTGCATTCATGTGCGACAAAAATTTTAAAGCTGTTTTTATGCGTACGCTGAAGCGTAACAAAAGTTGTTGAATCCTATACTATTAAACGAGCAATATTTGTATATATATATATATATATATATTTGTAATCTGTTTCTCGAAAACGGCTCTAATGATTTCGATGAAATTTTGTATACAGGGGTTTTTGGGGGTAAAAAAACGATCTAGCTAGGTCTCAAGTCTGAGAAAATACGTTTTCACCGTCTTTTTTAATGTTTCTTAACGCGTTTTAGTGCGTTCAAGAAACTTACAGCGCCATCTGTTGTTGAGTAGCATAGCCTGCTCACCCGATGATATTTTAAACATACAGAGCATAGCTCGGTCGCCCAGGTACTTAAATGTAAAGCTAGCAATAAGTTCAATCATTGCACAAAATTACTATGTTACTCATACCATAAAACTCATAAAACTTAACAATTTGTTCAAAGAAACATGGCGCAAGATAGGCACATGAAAAGTTGGTCGTCCGAAACAAAACTTTCCATTAACAGCATAAGTCCTGTATGAGAAAGCCAAAAAAATTCTCTATATTCGACCCATGGTAGTTGTAAGTATGCAATAAATAAATAAATAAATGTTTTTTTTTAAACGTTATTCAGTACTTATACGAGGTAGGTAAAGTATGAAACCGAAATCACTTGCAGGAATAGAAAATTTGGGAAACTATTAAGTATACTTACCGAGTTCTTTTATTTCGTAAAAAGAAGAAAATAACTTTAAGTCAAATCAAACGACGTGTTGACGGAGGTCTGACAATTCAATTCCTTGGGGACAACTTTAAATTAGTTGGTCAACTTCTAAAGGTATCGTTGTTTTTTCAATCGAAGGAGAAAATGGTGAGAATTGGTTTAAACCCCGTGGACTTTAAAAAAAATAAGGGGCCTGGAGAATTGTAATATCATAATTATTTATGGATTTATGGAATTTGATTTTATGACTTTTTAATAATCACAAAAAAATTGAGGCTTTATAATAGGCTATACTTCTTATTGGAAAAGTGTTTCTATAGCATTCAGGAGTTTGAAACCCATAAAATGTGTTTGTTCTGATTGTTTATTTAGAATACATGTATCCATGACTTGACTTTTATCTTGTAATTAGGAATTTTGGTGACATTTTAATATTGTTTTGTTGTGTCTAATGTCTTGATTGCTGGTTATTGTTTTCATTTGATTTTATGTTTATTATAAATTTGTGACATTTTATAATTATTTATAATTAAGAATTTATATTTTTTTGTGACATAGGTATATATAATTTTTGTGACATTTCTCTAATTATTATTGTTAATTTCTAACACAATTGTAAAAAATTGTTTATGAATAAATGAATGAATAAACTAATGATCAAAATTGTTTTATGTAGAATATTTTAAAATTTTTGATGATAACCAAACTCAACAAAAATTAAAGCATCAGTTACACCATAAGAAATAAAAAAGTATCAGATCGGATTTTCCTTACTTTCCCCGCCCTAGGTAAATAATGAACTATTTCCATAAACAAATCTACAAACTGGTATGAAACGATTAACATTTTGCGTGTACCTATATAGCCACCTTTCATTCATGATACCTTTGAACCTTCATTAATTAATATTTCCTTTAAAATCCTCCTCCTTTCATTAGAAAACTTTTCCATTTAATTTCGCTAAAATACCTTTAAGACCGTAATAGAAGAAACAAATCATATTTCCATTTTCTTTAAGACTTATTCCATAGTAATAAAAGTTAGTTTTGGTGAATTTGAAAGCAAATAGGGTGTGCAAGGGTCGGAGCAAAATATTAAACATGTCCCGTCATTTGAAATCAAAACATTACCAACTTTTGGTAAAGGAGAGACGGTACACAAAGTTTTGTTTGGAAGAAAAACCTGCTATCTGGCAGTGTAGGAAAATATAGGTAGGAAGTTATTGATATTTTCCTGCATTGGAAAATCAAATCATAGAACAAGAATAAATAATAAATAGACTACCATTATTTTGTCGTTTTATAATAAGTACTGGGGCGACCTAGCTTCGCTCTGTATAATCTTAACCAATGTCCACTAAAAGATAGCGCTGCACGGTTTCTGAAAAGCGCTCTTGCTAAAAAAAATGGAATATTCCCAGACATAAGACCTAGCTAGATAGACTTTTCGCCCCTGAAAACCTCCGTAATGTAAATTTTAATCTTTAGAGCCATTAAAGCGTTAGAGCCATTTTCGAGAAACCGATTAGAATATTTTATATAAAATCCACTTCTTGACTACCCGGTTAAAAATATTTCAACTTTCAACAGAAAATTTTGGTTATTGTATATGAGGTTTAACCAACTAAGCTAACCAGCATCACATTTTACTTTCACGTGATTATTCTACGTAAGGATGGACGAAAATTTTCTTCCCTTTCTAGTTTGGAAAAAGGAAAATTTACTTCACTTACCACGTTCTGTAATACAGCAGTAGAGAAACACTAAAGTCATAGCGAAGTGTTTGCCAAGCATAATTACGAGGTAAATGAGCGTGACCGAGGGGTCCGTGCTTTCTGAGGCGAGGAAGGACACCCCTGCGTTTCATTTATTGTCTAATATAAATTAAAGATGTTCCAGAGGTGCGGGTGTAAGAAATACGAAGCTATGCGTACTATGACATTCTCTATCATATTATAATTAACTTTTCTCTTGCATGAAGTCTAGTCTACTCTTTCTTACTTTTCAAATAGGTTGTATATTTAGACAAAAAAAGAAGAATTTAAGTGTTGAAACTGGGCCCTGAGTCAAGTGGCTTTCTACAATCGCAAACGCCAGTAGAATAGAATAAAACTCTATGGATTTGACATAAGCTGTCTCGTGACATTTCGTTAGTTTATGTCAATCCCATACATTTTCATTCTATTCTACTGGCGTTTGCGATTGTAGAAAGCAACTTGACTCAGGGCCCTGAAGCCCAGTGATTCTACTCATGAAAACAAACAACTTTTCCGAAGAAAAAATTTTGGGAGCGAAACCGATACAAATTCACGCTGTATAATGTGTGGACCGCACGCTGCATGTAGCCGCCCACTGCCTTCTTCATTGTGTCTGACCCTCTCGTAAGTGCCCTACCTTGACCACGTCTGCCTTCCATCTGGCCCAGAATATTCTGCTTCTCCAAACAATGCCTTGAAGACTGCATATGTGTCCGAAGAAACGTAAGGCACGCTTTCGGCATATAGTGGAAAGCCGCGTAGTGATGTTAGAGTTCGCATGACAGTCCAAGGTATTCGGAGGTATTGGGAGCCACTAGATTATAAAACATATTTAAGATTTTTTCTCAACATCTTTTGCAAAATACATGCGTCGAAATCCTTGAAAAGATTGTGGTTTAATTCACGTTTTACTCCAAAAACTTAATTTGTTAACTTACTTTCTTTATTGAATTGAACAATGAAGGAAGAATGTACGTCACGTACAAAATGAATACAGAGTGTTTTTTTATTGGTTTTGCCATAAGCTGCCGTTATTCATAATCTAAGGGTTTTGCTATTTTTTTTTTATCATGATTCACTGGGCTTCTGGAGCAAAACCAATATAAATTCACGCTGTACAATTCTTTAAAATCATTTCAGTCGTTCAGTAGTTATGGTAGCTTTTTATGGACTTCACCGCTTCGAGTATAATAAGCATAAGTCGAAAAAAAATAAAATATTGTAATCGTTTAAAAATAAATCCCCAAATGGCGACGAAATTGAATGAAATAGCCAATAAAAATCCCGTGTTTCGAAATTGGTCAGTTTTATGGACTGAATAACATGAAAAAAATGCCTATACGTTTGATTCACGTTATACTCAAAAAACAAAAATTGTCTGTTTGTCAATCTGTCTGTCCTATTTCCGTGCGACATCAAAGTGAGTATTCCCCAAACAAGGCTCTCAAAACAACCGTTAGTGGTGTGTTGCCACCTGTCTCCTGATTGTTTCCTAGAAAAGTATATTTATTTCAGCTACTTTACGAGTTCTCGGTTTGATTCTGTAGTGGTGAGGTGGCTATCTTTTCAGAATGGCTACCTATACAGAAATAAGTTTCAAGTTTCTACTTAATATACTACAAATTGCCTAATGACATTCAAATAATCGAAAATATTAATTCTTTTAAATCAAAATTATTAAAATGTCTTTTGACAAACTGTTTTTACACTATTAGATAATATCTAGCGTATAATGAGATTTAATTTAACATTTTAAAATTTTATCTGACATTGAGTTTTTTTGTACATTTTTAACACATTTTTTTCTATTTGTTTTATTTTCTCTTGTATTTTAATTGATGATTTAATATATATTTTTATACAAAAAACCGGTCAAGTGCGAGTCGGACTCACGCACCGAGGGTTCCGATATACTTTTTGTTTTTTTGGAAGTAATACAGTCCATTTTTAGGACCACCAACTAAATTTGTTTGTAAAGGTTATTTGCAGATTTCTAAAAAACTGTGCAACTTAGAAAGATCGTTTTATTTTTGCTGTAATGTTTACATAAACTTCTGTCAACTGTAATTAATTCAGATTTTTCCTTTCACAAACTTCGGAGATAAGGGGGCGGGGAATGGTATTTTTTTTACATTTTTCATCATAACTTGAAAACTAAGAGACGTAAAAAAATACAAAAATATATTTTAGAATGTACAAGTAAAGCCCTTTTATACGATCCCCCACTCGATCTAGTAGCGACAATTTGAAATTTGTCCCCCCCTACTTTAGCCCCCTTTACATTAATATTCATATTTTTTTTAATTATTTCATGTGCAATTCAGTAAGGCAATTATATTCTAAAACTATACCAAATTTCAGGTCGATAGCATGAGTGGTTGCTGAGATATAGAGGTGTGACAGACAGACAAAGTCGCACCACAAGGGTTCCTTTTTTTACCATTTTGGTATCGGAACCCTAAAAATTGCACGCTTGACGCAAGCAGAATACTGTACTGGAATCTATTTTATATAATAGGTCTTTACCTATGAAATTGCCGAAATTTTCTTACAGATTAATGATATCATAATTCCTATAATACTAATGCAATTTTTTTCATTTGTCTTATATTTGAAAGTTGACTTCAAGGTTATTAATTTACGCATAAAATAAAGTTTTTATTTTTGGTTTGATATATAAAATTTAAGGTTCGAAAATTGTTCGTCTTAATTGTCGTCCGATTTCATCATTAGATTTGTTATATTTTTTTACAGATAATATTTTTCGAAAATCAAATTTAAGTTTCTGTTAGCTTAATGTCTTCCCAATAATGCTTAAAAAAATAAAAAAGATTGGATTTATAATTCCTAAGAAAAATGCAAAAATGTTAGTACTGAAAATTGAGTTTACCTAAAATTCGCCATACAAAACGGCAATTTCATAGGTAAAGACCTAATATTTTAAGAACGTTTTATGTATTGACATGTATTTATAAAAATAAATAATTTCTATTCTACTTAATTAGTTATTTAAGTATAGTTGCTAAATGGCTTACTTCAGGTAACACAGCAATTTTAAAGTGAAGTACAGTGTCTCTTGCAAATACCGTCCAATTTCTAGGGTTCCGTACCCGAAGGGTCCAAACCGAGCGTATTACTAAGCGTACGTCGTCTGTCTGTCTGTCCGAGGGCTGTATCTTTTGAACCGTAGTGTTATATGGTTGAAATTTTACAGAATATGTGTAATTATGTAGGATTACCCAACAAATGACTAAAATAACGAAAAGCTAAAAATATAAGGGGGTTCCGGTACATGAAACTTGTTTTTTTTTTGTGTATATTGGTTACTCTCTATCATACAAATGGGAACACGTGTTGGCATATTTAGAGTGCACACGCTATCAAATAATAACAACTAAAAAAACTGGTAAAGTTTAAGTCGGACTCGCGCGATGCACGTCTCTCACGAAAACGGTGTTTTTACCTTAGTGGTATAGTATTATATTATCTGTGGTGGTACGGAACCCTCGGTGCGCGAGTTCGACTCGCACTTAACCGGTTTTTGTCTGTATAACCCTAGCGTATAACCGTTCTTTGTCAGCAGTTTTCTCTTTCTTTACTCTGCTTTAATAAATTGTCTTTTATTAAGCGCAGCAAGCATTTCGAAGCTTTTAAATTTACAGCGAAAGCTCGCTTCCATATTCAAGATGCAGAAATGCAGACTGTTTACGATTCAAGTCATTTTCAAGCTTATTTTCTTGTATTTTTAAGATTTACTTGAGTGGTCGCTCTAAGTACTTATCGTAGTATGCTTTTACACTTTAGTGTGCTATTTCAAAGTGGCGGCTTGGTGAATAAATTATTAGTAATATACTAAAGTATGTGTATTTTGGGTGTTTTTAGATGGTTTTATTAACGAGTAGGAAAAAATGTGTAGATCCAAATCAAAAAGGAAGTTATGGCGACATGTATTTTCGACCTTATAGTGCGAGTTATAAGGTTGAAGGTGCATGCCACCATGAGGTCGATCGCCACAAATTATCTTTGACGCTCCTACTTTCTGAAAACACATGAGCTTACGAATAAACAAAAAAACCGGCCAAGTGCAAGTCGGACTCGCGCACTGAGGGTTTCCTACAAACCTGTAGGTATATAAGACGTAAAAATTATGGTATTTTTATTGCTAAAAAAATTTATTATGTGATATAACTAAAATTTTAAGGATTTCGGAATTTTTCCTTTATGTGTGCTATTAAACGTTTAGGTTTTGATTCCCTTGCGAAGAGTTGCGAGTTTCAAAATATGGGGCTTAAATTGCTGTTTCTTTTGATTGCGTTAACATAGAAGTTTGATTTTGTTAAAGGTA
Source organism: Athrips mouffetella (assembly GCA_947532105.1). Classification (NCBI taxonomy): domain Eukaryota; kingdom Metazoa; phylum Arthropoda; class Insecta; order Lepidoptera; family Gelechiidae; genus Athrips; species Athrips mouffetella. The sequence continues at coordinate 26,019,081 of OX383967.1, forward strand.
TTATAGACTTTAGTATTTGATATGAATTTCAGCTCGATATGCGTTCCTGAGAAAAAGGGTCTTGACAGACAGAGAGACGGACAACAAAGTGATCGTTTAAGGGTTCGGTTTTTCCTTTTGAGGTACGGAAACCTAAACAAAAAAAAACCGGCCAAGTGCAAGTCGGACTCGCGCACTGAGGGTTCCGTACCACCACATAAACATAATTGTATTAGTTGAAATTTCAGTAAGTTAATGTGCTAGATTTTTTGAGTCCGACACGCGCTTGACCAAATTTTATTATTTGTTGTTATTTTATAGCCTATGCCCTATAAACATACCAATTTTCAAGTTTGTAAGTGTTCCCGTTTTTAAATAGAACTAAAACAAAAATCGCCTCAGCAACAATCCAACTTGACCCCTCTCTTATATGAATGTTCTTGAAACGGGAGCTCACCACAATTGGTTACCATTAGTTGTGAGAAAAGTTGTAATATTTAATGATTTCAGACTTTTCCCATTATTTGTACTGTGAGACCTAGCTTCTTGCCAAATTTCATAATTTTAGGTCAACGGGAAGTACCCTGTAGGTTTTTCATTTTTGAATAAATGTATGGAGATGAGGACATAAAATGCCATATCTTTTGATTGCGTCGTTGTAAAAAAATTAAATTTTCAGATCTTGTGTGGTTCATGGATCCTAATATATGGTATTAATTTCAATCTGATACCTTTACCCGTTCGTGAGATAAAGGGTCTTGACAGACAGACAGACAGACAGACAGACAGACAGACAGACAGACAGACAGACAGACGGACAACAAAGTGATCCTATAAGGGTTCCGTTTTTTTCTTTTGAGGTACGGAACCCTAAAAACAGATAAACTTCACCAAAAAAAACGGCAATCGGCTGTGTCAAGCCATTAATCACCAAACATAGAAAATAGGCTAGCAAACATTTAATGACCAATATCCCAATACGGGTCACGACATACTCGTACAAATAAGAAACAATTTCGAGACAAGACGGAAACGTGCTTAAGATTACTACTGACAAGGAAAATGAGAATCACACAGAAAACAATAAACGCAGGAAAAACGTGGCGTTTGTAAAATGTATCAAGACACCTTGATTCGAAAAAAACCGGCCAAGTGCGAGTCGGACTCGCGCACAGAGGGTTCCGTACCACCACATAATCCTAATTGTATTAGTTGAAATTTCAGTAAGTTAATGTGCTAGATTTTTTGAGTCCGACACGCGCTTGACAAAACTTTATTATTTGTTGATATTTTATAGCTTATGCACCATAAACATACCAATTTTCAAGTTTGTAAGTGTTCCCGTTTTTAAATAGAACTAAAACAAAAATCGCCTCAGCAACAATCCAACTTGACCCCTCTCTTATATGAATGTTCTTGAAACGGGAGCTCACCACAATTGGTTACCATTAGTTGTGAGAAAAGTTGTAATATTTAATGATTTCAGACTTTTCCCATTATTTGTACTGTGAGACCTAGCTTCTTGCCAAATTTCATAATTTTAGGTCAACGGGAAGTACCCTGTAGGTTTTTCATTTTTGAATAAATGTATGGAGATGAGGACATAAAATGCCATATCTTTTGATTGCGTCGTTGTAAAAAAATTAAATTTTCAGATCTTGTGTGGTTCATGGATCCTAATATACGGTATTAATTTCAACCTGATACCTTTACCGGTTCGTGAGATAAAGGGTCTTAACAGACAGACAGACAGACAGACAGACGGACAACAAAGTGATCCTATAAGGGTTCCGTTTTTTTCTTTTGAGGTACGGAACCCTAAAAATACAAATTATAATAGAGGTCACATTTTAGCTTTTTATTTAAGATGTTTTATCGTACTTATAAAATTACTAAGCGTATTTTGGCACATTATAGCTACCGACGTAACTTTTTAAAATATTTTCAAATTTAGAGAAATCTCTAGATGTTTTAAGATGTGTTGCAAAATATTCCTAATCATCCGTAATTCCTAATTATGTAAATACAAAAAGGAAAACGTTATGGCCTGAAAGCATGAACGTAACTAATGTTGATTAACGGCAAAATCTTTGCTGCGCAGAATATTCAGACGCATTGAATTTTCAGCAGCATCACCTTGGTGTTTATGTGTTTACTGGGTGAGAAGGACAGCTGAATAGGATGTTAGGTGTTCCACCATAAGTAAGTAGAAACGTCACTAATTAAACCTCAGAACCGCGACGTTTTTCCGACCCAGTGTGCAACACACCCAAGCATTAGGACTAGGACATAAAGATCCTTGTCTCCTTAATAAGGGTGGCGAATAGGCGGGTCATCCGGATTCCGACATCATATGTAATTGAATACCCCAAGTTTGATTAGTACGGATATGTTACGATTATTGTGAGTTTCCCCGTTTGAGATACATGTCTTTGGATTAAGGGGATAGGTATAAGTGGGTTGGTGAAGATAAATGTATTAATGGGCGTGGATAAACTTAAATGGGTTGTATTAGAGCATTCTATAGGTGGGTAAAGGACAACAGCACAGTTGAAAATTTTAAGTTTGTAGTGGTAATTTCGAGAAGTGGTAAATATATTCTTATTAGTATTCTTATATACTAATAAGAATATATTTACCAATTCCCGTTACCTTCCCTTCCCCTTCCCTTGTCCTGTGTGGTGCCGGCAAAGAATAGTACCATCCCATACATAACCGTTGGTGTCGTAAGAGGCGACTAAGGGTTATAAACTGGAGGATGGGCAGCAGCATCCTCCTGTGTACCATACAGTCTTACTTACTGCGGTCACCTACAACCGCGGTCAATGTTGCCAGCCGTAACGCTGACAAGCATGGTGACTATGGTTCTTCCCCTCCACATTTTTCCAGCAAAAGCTAGAATTCTGGAGGGAGCTCCCTGCCCTGTACTGGACAATTCGCGGGATGTTATGATGAAGCCTAAGGTCCCTGATCCGATTCCTGGTAGGAAAAAATATTAAGTTGTTTATTTATTTATTCCGTTCACAAGGCACTGGATCATGTTGTACTTTGCAGAATGCTTCAAAATGCAAGTGAGAACTATACAATCAGCTCAAAACATTGCTTACATGAAACCAGACTCTAATTATGAATAAGGAACTTATTATTGCAAAATGTTGCGTTGCGAAATATGACATCAAAAACACAGTGATTAACGAACACAGGTGTCGTTAGTCTCTGATCAAAACAAAACGGACACTGAGTAAGTATTTAGGTGAGGAACCTGGAACACGTCCAATCTTATTGCATTTTTACATTTGCAAACGAAAATCAACTTTAAACCCTAGCTGAAAACAACAATAATCCAACTCATAAATGACTGCACTTATTACCGTTTTTCATAGGATTTAAACAAACAATGATCACTCTGAAATGACATTTACGACAGTCGTAATACGTCACAAATTCGAGTTTGAAAATTGAACTATAAACGTCAGTTCAATTGACAGGAGACGAGTAATGCGAAACATCCGGCTCGAAGGACCATCTAATTGCATTCGCACGCATTCCGGCGCGCGCGCCGCTTCGCCTTTGAGCGCATGCGCGAATATGTGCGTGCGCATACCGGCTGGCTTCGCGGTTAATTAGCAACGAGATTGATTCATTAGTCAGTTTCCTTGGCGATTTGTTACCGCCCTGTGATGTGCGATGAAAGGACGAAGCATACAAATTATTGCCTTTCGGGTAGTAGGTAATTAAGACTAATGATCAAGAACTTTGAGTCTATGCGACGGTCATGAAGTAGAATGTGTAGACAGATTAAAAGAAAATAGGAAAAAGGGCTTTTTTATTTTGTTACAGATCTATTCTTTTTTAGGGTTCCGTACCCAAAGCAGGTACTAGTAGGTATTATATCATCTGTGCCCAAAGGGTGAAAAACGGGACCCTATTAATATGTCTCCGATGTATGTCTGTCTGTTTATCTGTCAGCAGGCTGTATATAATGAACCGTAATAAGTAGACAGTTGAAATTTTCACAGATTATGTATTTTTGTTGCCGCTATAACCACAAATAATAAAAATTCAAAAAAAAGCGGGCTTTCCTACTAAAAATGTGTTCAATTTATGTTTTACCTTTATCGTAAAAAAACGGGAACACTTACGAGATTGAAAATTAGTATGTTTAGAGTGCATAAGAATAGCAACAAATAGTAAAATCTGGTCAAATGCGAGTCGGACTCGCGCGCATTGCCGCGTCCCTGACTAAGACGATATTTTTACCTAGTGGTACAAAACCCTAAGTGCGCAAGTCCGACTCGCACTTGACTGGTATTTTCTTAATAAGGTGGCGCTTTGATGCCATGTTAGAAATGTTTTTGCAAAAATTCTTGATCAGAATCAGAATGTTTTTTTGAACTGGCTCCTGGATTCACGTCCTCTACCCATTTTCTTTCTTCCATCAACGATTCCGTCGCAACGGATCACAAATCTCAGGTCGCGCCAAGTATCCTAAGAACGCCGAATGTCTAGGACGTCTATAACTACTCTGTTTATTTTTATTGTAGCCAACCATGCAAGCATTCAGACAAAGACAGGAACTTTGATTAGTGCATTGTAGATTGTTCTGTTTGTTTGATGAGGAATGTGATTTCATTACAGCTGATGAAATCACGAACAATAATCGGTCCAAAGTTGTAAAATGATTGCAGTGTTTACGTAGTACAAGTTTTAAAAGACTAGATGTCTAGTACAGAAAATAAAGCAACAGAAAATGAAAGGCATATAGCAAGTAGATCATGATTTCTGTATGGGACATAATTAAAGCTAAGGTGAAATGAATGAGATTAGAGAGACCTGAACTACATTAAAGAGAAGATGCCCAAATGCCTGAGATACTTGGATACGGATTGCTAGGGTCATCATAACATCCCATGAAACGTCCACTACAGGACAGGGAGCTCCCTCCAGAATTCTAGCTTTTGTTGGGAAAATGTAGAGGGGAAGTACCATAGTCACCTCGCTTGTTAGCGTTACGGCTGGCACCGTGGACTGCGGTTGTAGGTGACCGCAGTAAGTAAGATGTTAGATACAAAGGAGGATGCTGCTGCCCATCCTCCAGTTTATAACCCTTAGTCGCCTCTTACGGCACCCACGGGTATGTCAGGGTTGGTACTATTCTTTGCCGGCACCACACGGGACATGAAAATAAAATGGGAAAGATACTTATATTAAAGCAGAAGACAAAGTTACATTTTTTTGTTACAAGTGAGTAAACGTGGTGGGCAACTTTTGCTGGCTCCCTTAACCTTCAAACCGAAACACAGCAGTGCAAACACTGCTATTTTACGGCAGAAATACGCAAGAGGGTGGTAAGACGGACTTTGCACAAAAGCCCTACCACCTTTAATAAAAACAAGAGTCAGAAGAAACAAGGGCAAATATTAAGGTCCTAATGAAATTGTGAACATAATTCTAACACGTTACTCAAACCATGAAACTAAACAAATTTCACTAAGAAACGTAGGTTAAAAACACGAAAAAATTATTCTCCCATGGGCGCGTGAAAGACGTCCACTGCTGGACATAGGCCTCCCCTTAAGATCTCCATGACGACCGGTCCTGCGCTGCTCGCATCCAGCGGCTTCCCGCGACCTTGACCAGATTGTCGGTCCACCTGGGGGCCTGCTAACGCTTCGTCTTCCGGTACGTGGAATTGGCATTAATTTCATGTTCCGAATCACGCTTTAAGAGAATCATCGAACTTGCAGACAAATGCCTGTTTAGTTCTTTGTTCGTCATCATCATATCGTGTAGATTGCAAGGTCGATGACCGACCTCACAAACCCTGGTGTTCGTGTTGTTACTTTATATCTTTCTTTGGTTTTATATTAAATGCTTTCCAAACTTTCTAGTTAGCAACAAACACACTTTAAGTTTTAAGTGGCCTTAATAGTCCACCCAAAAACTTAAACCCATCCTTGAAGGCAACAAAGAAAAGCACTCAGTCTTGCGTGCATCCCAAATTCTGTGCGCATAATCAGTGCAAGTTTAATCTGTAACAATTCAAGTTGTGCGCTACTGCGAATGGGTGAAATTTAAACTTTCTCTCATATATCGTCTGGCGTTTTGCTTCAGAGTTCAGATGTGCTCTTGTGGGGCAGTGTTTCTAAAAGTATTACAATTTTGTCATCGACCTAATAAAAACATGGGTATCAGATTGTACTGGTGAAATTGCGTTATCCTATACTATTAATTAAGGGAGCCATATTTGTATATTATATAATTTGTAATCGGATTCTCGAAAACGGCTCTAACGATTTCGATGATTTACCATACGAGGGTTTTTGGGGTCGAAAATTCGATCTAGCAAGGTCTATTGTCTGGGAAAATTAGATTTCTTTGTTTTTTGAGAAATAAGGCTGTTATTTTTGGGTATTTTGTTACACAATAAATAGCAAATTTTTAAATTTACCGTTTGGGAAACGCTGTGCAGTAGAGAGTTTGTCTTAAAACGGTATGCCGGCAGCATAGTTAGAGGAGTTATTGCTTCGATGAAGCAGGGCTTAATGTTCGTGTGATGGTTCATAATGAGGTTCTATAACAAGTGCGATTTCGTTTGCTTACCTATATTTCTTTACTGTTCGTATTATTCTAGTTTCATTTAATCGAATTGCCCTTTTTGAAAATAATGGTGGAAGTATTTACTTACATCAAATAGTTTAGTTTTGTACTTTGTTCTTTATAGCACAATTACACATTAGAAAGATACAAATAACAGGATATTGACAAAGGCCGGTGGGGGACTTTATACTTTTTTCACTTCTCATGCTCTGAAAGTGCTTATTTGTGCAGGATATAGGCTGCACAAAGTAGAATTTTGTGCACTAGGGCAAAAAAGTAATCTCGGTGGTGTACGCCCTGCGCGCGGGCCTGCTGCACCCCCCCATGCGTCAACATATTCTTCACTAAAGCAGAACAACTCATTCTTCAGTTACATTTAGAGCGTACTTTTACGTTTTATTTCCTCGGAATCAAAGTGAAAAGCAGAGTTTATAACTCGTCCACAAAACCATTTTATCCTCGACATTACTATCAGCCCTCGCCTTCGGCTCGGGCTGCTAAAAGTCTCGGAAAAATGGTTCGTTTTGTGCACTTGTTGTAAAATCTACTATTGTTCTATTTTCTGTATGTACTTTATAGAAAAATTATACCGCTTCATAATATTTTTACGTCGTAATTTTTTAAAATATATTAGAAATGTACGCAGACAAAACATAAATGGAGTACCTATTATACAGCGTAAATTTTTATTCGTTTTAATCCCGAAGCAAAGTGATTCTACTAATAAAAACAAACAAGTTCACCTTCCTATACAAAATGAGTCGATCACGTGACCACTTTGCTATGGGGAGACGAAAAAATGTTTGAGCAAAAAATTGTTTTCATTGGTAAAGTTGCTTGTTTTCATGAGTAGAATAATTGGGCTTCGGGCTTAAAACAATTAAAAATTCACGCTGTGTAGTACGCGACAGGTAGGCCGTCGGACGTTGTAGCATACTTTACATAAGTAGCCTTCCAGCCATGCCTATAAACTGTATCTAATACTTACAGCAGTAAGCTCAATTTTTTAAACTTCACATACACCAACTAAAAAGGGCCATAAAAAGCATTCTTCCAAAGTTAAAACACATAGGTACGTCCTAGAATTCATAAATGTTGCAACCATAGCTATCCTAAGCTGTAGCTCAAACACAGACAGAGAGCAAACTGGACTGGACGGGGTGGCTGTTTGCGGTCCCTAGTTCCAGTCCCGGGGCGGTCACGCTTACACCAACTTTAATGAAACATGTCACGGCGCGACTTCATGTAAACCGTTTAGATAAATAAACTTGGTGGTGATGGAGCCTATATCTGGAGGTTGGACGAATGATTGTTGTGAAAAAGACATGAGATTGATTGAAATTATAAGAAGTTTAGATGGTTATCTCAATTTTTTGTTTCTGAAAATTACTGGTGAAAAAAAGAATAAGACATAATAATATGCTAGTCCAGCATAAAGAACTTCTCGCTTAGTCCTGCTTTTAAGGCTCCAGGACATAGATAAGGTCAAGAATATAAGGACTAGTCCTAGAATAAACCTATTCACTCGCGACCTAATAAGATTCGAATTAAATATGAATATCACAGGGAATTGGGATTAGTGATTTAGGAAAAAAAAAATGTCATATTATGTTATAATACCCAGAGCAAGCTAGACTTTATTTATCTGAGTCTTTAATTTTTCTTATTACTTTACGAATTGCATTGGTACCTAAGTAATGGTCATAGACCTCTTTTCACAAATATAAAAACATGATTGACAAACGTGTGTAAGAACAAATGTTCTTACTTACATCTCATATCCCTTGAAGTAAACCTAGCATTGTAATAAATAAAATTATTTTATCACGAAAGCGATGAAAGCTAAAGCAGTAAACCCTAGCCGTAGACAGTCCCCAAGGAATAAGATCGTCTGATGAAAATGCAAATATATCATCGACATATACAAAACAATGAAAAAGAGTTCCAATCAATTTAACGCTGCAATCCGAAACTCCCTACAGACCGATTTCCAGTTACGAGCAATGAAAAATAAATAGCAGATTGAACGGAGGAATTCTAGTGAAAGGCTTGTTAAAATCAAAATTATTTTTATTTTAATATTTCCTGTGTTTGGTTTAGATAAATCTACAAATAAGAAAATCGCATAATTTCACAACCACACACAGAATTCGAACCTGCGTCTTCTCCGTCAGTACCGAAGACGCATTTCCAACTAGGCTACCGTGATCCTGCCTGATTTTGTGAAATTTGCAAGCTCTATACGCATTTGTCTCGTGTGGTGCCGGCAAAGAATAGTACCAACCCTTACATATCAGTGGGTGTCGTAAGAGGCGACTAAGGGTTTACTGGAGGATGGGCAGCAGCATCCTCCTTCGTATATTACATCTTACTTACTGCGGTCACCTACAACCGCGGTCCATGGTGCCAGCCGTAACGCTAACAAGCGAGGTGACTATGGTACTTCCCCTCGACATTTTTCCAGCAAAAGCTAGAATTTTGGAGGGTGCTCCCTGTACTGTAGTGGACGTTTCATGGGATGTTATGATGATACGCATTTCAACCTTGCGTTTGTACTGCCATCTAGTAAGCATTTGCTGTACTTGTAAACTAGTCCATCTAGTCTTATTTGTTAAAATTTCTCTTCATCATTGCCCAAGCTTATTCCGTTTTTCTTAATTTGCCAGGTTAGTGGCCAAGCTAGCTGTCAGAGTTTTTAGGCTACCAAATGGCATCTACGAGGGCCACACCGAAATGATCGGGAATAGAAAAAAGTACAAAAATAATACAACAATATTTACTTTCATTGTTTTTCGAAGTATTCTCCGTGACAATCGATGCACTTTTGCATTCTATCAAACCAATTATTATAACAGTAATTCCAGTCTAAAGTGGATATAGTCGAAACGGCCGATTTGTAAGCTTCGACTGCCTCTTCTGGGCCTTGAAATCGTTGACCACGTAGCATATCTTTAATTCTTGGGAATGTAAAATAATCATTGGGGCTCAAGTCAGGGCTATACGGTGGATGGTCCATTAACTCCACGTTTTCCTGATTTAAAAACGCGATCGTTTTGCGAGCGGTATGTGAGCTCGCATTATCCTGGTGAAGAATGATGCGACGATTCGGATTAATTTAACGAAGTTCTCTTATGACTTCCGGCAAACAAACTATTGTGTACCAATCAGCAGTAACCGTTCTGCGTTCTTGTAAAGGAATCGTAGCCACATGACCAGTTTTCGATACAAACGAAGCGACCATTTTTTTCGACACGCTACGAGAGCGGACAACTTTTGTTGGCTTGACCTAGCCTTCGAAGACCCAAACAGCCGATTGATGTTTTCTTTCGGGCTCATATGAATAAATCCACGATTCATCACCAGAGACGATATTGTAAACTGCATTTGAGCTCCCTCTATTGAACCGTTGCAGAGTAGACCGACACCAATTAACACGAGCCGACTTTTGTTCCTCGGTCAAACGATGGGGCACCCAGCGGGAAACTAACTTCTTGACACCCAGTTCATCATGTAAAATAGTTTGAATCGCTGTCATACCAATGCTGAGAGAAGCCCGAATCTGCTCGTATGTCACATGTCTATCTTCTTTTATTAATTGGCGCACAGCATCGATGTTATCTTGTGTTACCGCTGTTTTTGGTCGACCAGTAGAAGGAACTGTCGTGAGAGAGGAACGTCCACGACGAAACTCAGAATACCAACGATATATAGTCGTTTTACTGGGTGCTTCAAGTTCATAAACAGAAACAAGCTCGGCGAGACATTGTTTTTGAGATAAATCTCGACGAAAGTTGTGAAAAATTATGGCACGGAAATGTTCCCGCGTAAGCTCCATTTTCCCCACTGACTTGTCAAATTCAAATGGCTACTAACTACTCTTTTCTTTTTTATTTTTTTTTAAATTCAAAAATGGAATTGTGTTTGAAATAATACTACATATCATAAACCAAAAAGGTTTTAATCTAATTTATTCCTGAGTATTCTATTCCCGATCTTTTCGGTTTGGCCCTCGTACTATTATTGACAGTAGCCGGGACCAAAGGCTTAACGTGCCTTCCGAGGCACGGAAACACACTAGCGGTCACCCGTCCGGGTTATGACCTGGACCAGCGTGAACACCCTGATAAATAAAGAAAACCTGCACGACCCGCAACCTTCGACAGAATGTCATGGCGCAAGAAGATTAGCAGAGCCGACCCCACCTAATGTGGGACAGCGCAAAGAAGAAGAAAAAGATTACCCCATTATTATATATTTTGGGTTGTATCGATGACAAACAATCCCTAGTGTCAGAGTGGTTAAAACAACCGTGGATGACAGCTGCTTAACGTGCCTTCCGAAGCACGAAATCATCTCATCCTTCGGAAAATACGGCGATTCTATATTTTTGTAACTAAAAAGTGATTCTTTTTTACTGATGTCTCAACCGGGAATCGAATCCAGAACCTTCGGATTGGGAGCCAGACACTCTAACCCCAAAGTATTACTGGCAATCAATTGAAATATTTACGCAAGAAATCTCCTGTCTCGTTTCCAAATCCTCCTCGATACAGCTCTGACAGTTACTCAAGGGAGTTGATTGGATTCCTAAGGGTGGAAGTAATCCTTCCGTCGTTAAATATTGCTTCTGCGATTGAACAATTACTCTGACGGGGTATTGTACAGGTGCAGGTGTACAGATATTGGGTTGCTTAAGGTACCCCTTAAGAAGTTTAAGGAGATGCTGTAAATACTCGTATAACCGACATGGCCACATAAATTTCCGTATCTTTTTGCTTCAACATAGGAATTTTATGACAGTCTGACAGCCAGTTGCACAAAACGTCTTTAAAGTTAAAGCTCCTTTAAATCTTTTGCTGTCACTTTCTTTGTCAACAAAACGGAAAGAGTCAGCAATATACTTAAAGGAACTATAATTTTAAAGACGCTTCGTGCAACTGGCGGTTAGAATTTCTATAAATAAATGAAATCGTGTCAAAGCCTTTGGAAAAGTTGGCAGTACCTTTTAAGCTTAAGCACGATAGCATTTTTTTCTTTACAACTTTACTACAAGATGGTTAGGGTTCTGAACCAAATGTCGTGCTAGGCTAGTAAGTGAGGTATCGTATAAAAGGACCTCACTTTTACATTCCAAAATATTTTTTTGTATTTTTTACAATTATGTATAGAGTATATGTATTGTGTTAATTATGTATATGTTTCAAGCTATAGTGAGGAATGTCTAAAATATAAACATTATCTCCGAAGTTTGCTAAAGGGAAAAACTGAATTAATTATAGTCGATAGAGATGTAAAATATTACAGGACAAATAAAACGATCTCTCTAAGTAGCGCAGTTTTTTTTAAAATCTGCAAATAACTTTTACAAACAAATTTGGATTTGCGGTCCTAAAAATTGACATTTTTGGTTCTAAAAATGATATTGATATATCGGAACCCTAAGCGCGCGAGTCCGTTATGCACTTGACCGGTTTTTTTATTTGGATATACTATGATAATATTGTTAATTTATAGTATGTACCATAGGTAGGTACACTCAACGGCACGTCAGTAGAAACACTTTTGGACCTTATGGCGTGGTAATAGAGTTGAAAAAGTTTCTACCGACGTGCGGTTAACCGTAAATACACAGAAAATTAAAATGTAGTGCGTTAACTTTAATTAGGTTGTGTTTCAAGATTTTATGTAGCTAATGCTTCTATTAAAGTATCTTCTCCTTAACAATCCGTCACTTGTCAATATTAGGCTTCTTTTAATTAACCCTCTCCCTAACAAGGGCCTACACTGGGAATTTGGGGCTGCCATTCCATTACAAAAATATCCCACCTTAAATAAACTTGAATTAGCTCATTGTCAGTAAAAAAGCTTTGAATGTTAACTAACTAAACTAAATAACTCAACATGGTGATTGCGAATATATTTATTTTCAAAATATCATTCTTCGTATTCAGATAACATGTATAAAAAACTGTAAAGGCACTATTTACATACATTGTAAAGACAAGCTTGTTGGTGTGGTTGCCTTTCATTCTGAGGGCCGCGGGTTCCATTCCCGCCCAGGGCAAATATTTATGTGATGAACTCCAATGTTTGTTCTGTGTCTGGGTGTTATTTATCTATTTATGTGTGTATGAAAGTGAAGTGTCTCATTACCAAACTATTAATTTAATAATTTCAGCTGTAATCCGGTTCTTTGATTTTTTTGGATTTCAGGGTGTCCGCGGGACCCCTGAGAACCACTAATATAATAAGCCTGCGGAGTATGTATGTCTCTCCAACTTCCTTGAGTAGTCTAGACAACGAAGCGGATCGTTGTATGAAGACCCCCGCATTAAATCCTCAGTCGATGAAACTTTGCTGGGGTTACACTATATGAGACAAAAGTTCTATAAAAAACTCCAAAAAAAAATCGGTACTTTTAATTTTTCTATACAAAAATTACAAAAAATGTATTAAAGAGATACTCGTAAGCTCGCCTTTGTAAACAATTTTCATTTAAAAACTGTATGTTATTTGTGTGCAATAAAGAATATATATAAAAAAAAATGTTAATTTTTTTTTATATATTTTGAATTCACATTTAATCCTGTCAAATAAAATCTGCCTGGGAGAATTATGTTGAGGTCAACTGCTTCGTTGCCTACACTAGAGAGGTAAAAGTGCGGTGAGATAGAAGTGAGATGGAAGCGCTCGTGGCCGAGTGGTAAGTAATTTCTCTTTTTTTCCGACCACGAAAGTTAAGCAAAGTTGGCAATGGTCAAAACTCGGATGGGTAACCGCTAGTGGCATTAAACCAGAGAGCTTCCGTCCTTCGGAAGGCACGTTAAGCCCTTGGCCAGGGCTATTGTCAATGATAGTAGTCGTTAAGCTAAGTCAGAGGCCATTGCGGCTAGAAAAGTATTGGGTCTGGTTTCCCCTCTGGGTTGCGGAGGTCAGATAGCAGTCGCTCTGTGTAAAAACCAGTGCCCTCGTCACATCCCCTAGGTTAGGTCGCCAACTCCATAAATAGTAGATTGTATCACAAGGCTATAAAATAATATTTTTAAGGCGAGGGCGCTATTTTGAATCCAGAGCGAAATGAAGGATTCTTGAGTAGAATCCCAAAAGTAGTAGAATCCTGAATGTAGCGAGGGATTCAATTGGTTGCCCAAGGTAAAAATATTTATGCAGCCGCGTAATACACTCTACTTTTCATCTCCCTCTATGAGAAAAGAATAAGAGGCTCATAGAGACACACACTCATCATTAATTTTAAATATAAAATACCATTTTTTACTCAATATCATTTAAATTTTTTTTATTATCTCTAAATGTAAATAGTTTATTAAATAAATATACAATGTCAAAATCAAATTAATTTGTCAAACGGCTATAACAAGCTTTAGTCGAAAAGACCGCCCCGAATCGTACTCGATGCAAACGTACCCATAACGCTCGCGGCATTACCTCTCTGAATAGCTAAGGAAATACCATTACAATATTATTACTTGATGAAACAATACTAAAAATCATATTTAGTATTATTTGTAAAAAAAACAACTGAAAAGGTTATTGACATTTTTGTATCAATTAGGAACAGAACCTCTTTGGTTGGTAGTCTTGTTTACATTTCGAGCGTATTTATTTTTTTTATATTCATAATAATATTAAAAATACAACCAGTCAGTATCACTTTTCATACAATACGAGTATTTTTGTTCGACCTAAAATGTTGTATGGTCCCTATGGTGGACCTAAATTCATGTTCGAATTTCAAATCCCATTTTTACCCGCTACGAAAGTCTCTTGGAGAAAACAGCTATTTTGTTCGCCTTTATTGACGAACCGATCAGCGATTTTCGAATAGATGGGATGAAAAAACTATTGGCAAAAATGGAATAAGGCTAAGGAAATGAATAAATCTCTTGAGGGGTAAAAACTAGCCAGTTGTTTCATTCTGCATTCTTTGTCTCATTCATTTATAAAGGACTCATTGAATAATTCAACAAATTTTCTAACTATTCTTTACTGAGTTAACAGTTTTCTCACCCCCTTCAACCCCACCTTTACACAAAACCTTCATAAGCAGGTATAAGCAAGTTCAATTAAAACAGAGTTTGCGGAATTCAACGTTGAACATTTTTTGCTCGAATGGTTACGGCGGCGTCGATAACCAATAAAGGGCGTACCTGTTAACGTTAACTGCTATGGGCTTTGTTAATCTCTACGCTTGTTAACTGTCTGCGTAACTGTTAAAATTGGACTCGATATGGTACGATATTGGTTGCTGAGGTTTACTAGCGGAAATATTGTCTCATATTTTTTCGTTTGTCTAAAAGATCTGAATATTTAATTATATAAAAAACGGGCTGCATGTAAATGAAAATCAGCTAAAGAGTTAAAACACTTAGTTTTAAGTGACAAAGTATCTACATTAGTTTTGCGCGTGCAGTCCCCTCTTTGCCGGATGCTCAAAGCTCTCAATGCACTCCTGACAATAACTAATTGTGATATACTCGTATTTGATGACGAAGTTAGAAAAATATTTAGAATATGTGATTAATGTGATTAATAATTTGTAAATAATGTTTGTCATGTTAATTTGTAATTAATGTTTGTTTAATGTTTTAATTAAGTAGTTACTGTAACTGGGATGTAATCTCGTCGTAATTATAAATAAATAAATAATAATAATTACATCTTTCAAGTACCTACGTTTTGTTAAAACTTAAAAGGAGAGTAACATTTTTGACCATTTATAAATTATTGTAGTCGTTGTTTAAATATACAAAAATTCTAGTTCTGACGCAGAAAAACGTTCAAAATATCCGAAAATGGTACTCTTTCAGGCGGGGTCTTTGACATGTCTCTGATAACAACTTTTTATTCAAAATAAGCAATATTTTTGAAACTGTAAAAAGTCGTACTACAAAAATACTTCAGTTTCACGGGTAGAGCAGCTAACAACTCAAAAGATTTTTAGAGCTATACAAAATCATTAGACTAATATAAAACTAACAATTTTCAAGACTATAAACTATATGTCTAAATAAAACTTTAAAATCCCTTACCTTAATCAATTTGTTCTGCAATTTGGTGACAGCCATTCTCTCCCGCTGCATTTTACGTTTTTCCTCGTCCAGCTGGGATTCCAGCTGTTTAATGCGCTTTTCCAGCAGTTCCTGAAACAAAAATAGTACAGTTAAATAAATTATGTAAATAGGTATAGGACATCAACAAACTTTACCAATAAAAAAAACTCTAAATTAAAATTACAGGTACAGACGACAAAAGTCTTAGTAACCTTAGCATTAGTTCTAAGGCGTCCTTAAACAACATTGATTGTTTAAACAACAATGGCCTAGACAACGTGCCATTATAATAAGCGATTGAAAGCAAAAGTCAAAATGTAGGTATGGTATAGACCAAAGAGATTTGAACCTCGGAATTGACACATAAGCTTTCGACAAATCACGTGTTCAATCGTCATCGCTTCAAGACGATCAAGAAAAAAAATTCGAAAATGACGACAATCGTGATTTGTAATTCATGTACGCAATCATATCATAAAGTCCCGTGTGGTGCCGGCAAAGAATAGTACCAACCCTTACATACCCGTGGATGTCGTAAGAGGCGACTAAGGGTTATAAACAGGAGGATGGGCAGCAGCATCCTCCTTTGAATTTAACATCTTACTTACTGCGGTCATCTACGGTGATGCCAGCCGTAACGCTAACAAGCGAGGTGACTATGGTACTTCCCCTCTACATTTTTCCGGCAAAAGCTAGAATTCTAGAGGGAGCTCCCTGTCCTATAGTGGACGTTTCATGGGATGTTATGATGATGATGATGAATCATATCATAAATTCAAAAGTCGTAATAAGGACAGAATTTTTATTAAAACACGTATATTCCGTGATACTAAAAGTATTAGTTCAGTGGTTGGCTATACCAATAATCGCCCTCCTACAAAGAAAGAAAACAAAACGTAGGAACTCTCACCATTGAGCTCATTTACGCTCAAAGGCAGTCGTTAAAAACGGCCATTTTGTTTTTAATTTTTTTAATTATTTTTTCCTCGCTGGTTAGGCCGTAAACTCTAGGGAATTTTCTTGATTTGGTGCAAAATTAATGATCTGGCTATAATTAGGAGTTTGAACGGCAATTTAGAATGTTTTAATGTCCTTTGTTTGGCAATTTGGCATCGCTTTTTATGGTAGGGTTGATATAAAAACGTTAAAAATATAGTCCTTGCACCCACTTAGCCGTCGCTTGTGACTTCTATTTTAGGTTTCTTTAGTTCAGGGGTGCCGAAACAAGGCTTCAATTAACACCATGCGAGTTTCATTATGTGATTTGATTACAATAATTTTTCATGATTTTGAAACAATGGTTTTCAGGAGGTTATAAACAAAAGCTTCAATTAAAGTAAAAAAAAATCCTTGTTGAAAATCCTATACGCAGTCCTGAAAATTTTCTGTCGACAAAAAACTCGTCGCCATAAAATAAACACGTCTTCAATTTGAATCGTCTAAGTTGGTGGGGAAGGAAATGGGGCGATCGGACGGAACGGTTACCGGAAGTGACGTCGTTTATCCACTGTCATTAGCCGGAAGTACCCCCAGAACTAGGAAGGTTCTATTTTCAAATATCGCGCAAGGGGAGTCCAGTCTGCATAGTTTCTTTTGTCTAAGTTATAGTGGGAGCAATAAGAACACTTTGAGTAGTTTAAAGCAAGGACTATAAGAGGACGAAAACTTTTTCTAATTAACTTTCAAATCTCCCTGAGGGACCTGGAAACAAAAAGCTCTTGTCTTTTTATCAGGATGTTTCTTGAATAAAAGTTGATGAAGTTTTTCGTAATGATGGAAATCACCGCATTCGGCATCACAAAAGCTTTTATAGTTTTACACACAACGCACAACTTTTACACCTTCCTTAATTCCGAAACTATTTCGGCATACATTGCTGGTTGTAATAAGGATATTGGAATGAACAGAACCAAGCCTTCCAGCAATGCATGCCGAATTAGTTTTTGTATTTAGGTGGGTGTGTTTGCGGCCTTATAAATAAATTAATTGCTTCCTATATCAAAACAAAGCCTTCTAACCCATTGTAATCCAAGTGTCGCCACATAAATAACAATATGAGTAATACCTATTTTATGCAGAATTTACTTCCGAAAACGGCTCATTTAGCAAAGGGCGCAGTTTAGAACAAAGAGACGGAGATTCCAAGTGGGGTTATGATAATTATGATTACGAATAACACCGAAAAAGGGGATAAATCAGCTAAATAGGAAATGGAACATAATGTAGGTTTATTATAGGAAACACTATTCTTAATTATTTATAACATTTTACATCTTATTTTTCTACAACTTTTTTTCATCTTTTATAATGAGCACGGCCAAAGAGTGGATTTCTCTGCCTGCGTCTGTGTTCCCGAGTTCATATAACCGGATTCTATTCAAGTCGCGAGTAAATAGGCTTCTTTTGGGCAAGCTCGTCCCATCGTCGACCTCAAACTAGATCGAGGTCAAGAGGAAGTCCATTGACAATAAAAAACCTTTCAGTCTATCTGTAATACTTAATTTGGAGACTGTTATAGTAAAGTTGAGAAACGTAGGCTTTGAAAAAAATAAATTATAGCGTGATGAACACTACGTAGCATAAACATATAGGTAAATAAAAAGACTGAAAATCTAAGTACAACACTACTAGGTCCCCCCCTAATCTGTTCGCAAGTGTCCGTTTTACAGCTAGAAAACACAATTCGCGAGTCTATCAATAATGTTACAAAAAAAAATAAAGAACACTAATTTTCGAGCAACAGCAGGACAATTTAAAAAAAATAACACAACAAGATAAATCTTTGAAACAAATCGTAACATTATAGCTGTATTTAACAATGGTAATGACATTTAAATATGTTTTCAATAATGTAATGTCTTAAATTACAGGTATTAGGTAGGTAGCGCCACTAAACTGCTCTTTTACAGTTTGGCGCATTGTTTATAAAAATTGAATAAATGATTTAATAATATTATAATAACAATCGTTTTACAACACTGGACGGTACAATCTCATAACGTTTGCGACCCTTCATCACATTTCATTGACATATCCTGTCCCTTCATAGAATTTCTGGCGCCTGCAATCCTAAGCATTGTACTGGGGTATAAATTACACTTATATTGTCTCAATGTTTAAGAAAAACAAGAACGCTTGTCTGTTTGTACGTAAGATTTGAAATCTGTGCTGCAGTATTCGATCTTCATTAAACAAAAATTACTTTGTCGGCCTTCCCCAGCTTGGTTAGGAAATTGCAGGATGACTCACCTGATTATTCAAAAAGTAAGATTTTCGTGCTTGGGGGGCACGTTATGCCATTGGTCCCAGCTACAATCTAAAGCAATAGTCGTTTAATAAGCTATGTCCGAGGCCTTGAGCGGCTCAACAACTCTGACACCAGGGTTTGTGAGGTCGGTCGTCGACCTTACAACCCACACGATATGATAACAATACCTACATTAAAAAATATTTACAATTAGAATAGTACCAACCCATACATACATACCCGTGGGTGTCGTAAGAGGCGACTAAGGGTTATAAACTGGAGGATAGGCAGCAGCATCCTCCTTTGTATCTTACATCTTACTTACTGCGGTCACCTACAACCGCGGTCCATGGTGCCAACCGTAACGCTAACAAGCGAGGTGACTATGGTACTTCCCCTCTACATTTTTCCAGCAAAAGCTAGAATTCTGGAGGGAGCTCCTTGTCCTATAGTGGACGTTTCATGGGATGTTATAATGAAGTACTAGTTCTGCTACTTTAGGCTACTTTTTTCCTACCGGTTTTTAGTGATTGGATTGTTGATTCAATATAACCACCAAGAAACATAATCACATTTACACAATAAATTATTCAGTAATAACAAAAGTCATTTAAATTTTGTGGTATTTCCTAAACAGGGGTGAATGAAGGCTTTAAGTAGCAGGTTACTTTGAGACACCAACAATAATAATATTCTTGCTTTATTTCTACAAACAACACTTACCTAATGAACAACGATTGCATAAAATCACAAGCACAAAAGAAAATCAGACAAACACAATAATAATCCAGCTACAGTTTACGTAGTCAAAATTTTTATGACTGCTGCTAAAACCCACAGACCAAAGTTAGTCAAGATTTGACTTATATCTATATGATGTCTGGTTGGGGGGTGAAATCTTTCGGAAAGATCGCCAAATTAATGGGTGTCGTCATGGGATATTGATACGGAGGTGCATTTAGCATTGCCATTGTCATATTTTAGAGAAATTGCTTGGACGTAATAGGAGGGGCAAGTTTGTGAAAGTCACTTTTAGACGCCATACATAATTATCTCCCCGGCCAAATATGTAAAAATTGTATTTTGTGTCAAAATAAAGAAGAAAAAGTCTCACAAAGAAAGGCATTTAACGAAACAGAAGAAACTGCTCTGTTACAAGAAAGCCTACGGGTCTATGATATTGTGCCTTTAAGATTTTAAATAACAGTAAAATTTGACCGTCACTAGCTCGGGAATTTTATTAAACATTAAAATCGTACTAATGCCCATATTATATGCTTCCGAGTTCATAAGTTCGAATAATTCAAAAGAAAGAAGTCTGAAAATTCGCTCAATTTTATCTCAACAATTAGCCCAATCCATTCCACAGATTGCCTTAGCCGATGACATGAGAATCCCCAAGCGTGCCTGTCAGTGTTCACGTCTCTTGAGAGACAAGGCGCTGAAGGGCAGAACAAATGGCTTCCCAATCTGTCAGAATGATAGCATCAGGACTGATGAACATGCTGGTCTGGTAAAGTTGGTATTGTCTTTTATACCGACTTCAAGATAGAACTTGAGGCACAGATGAAATAATAATAGTTTAGTTACGTTTGCAGGTAAGGGACGACAGTACGGCAGAAACTAATTGTTTATTAAACTAGAGAAGAACTAGAACTAGTTCGAGATGACGTATTTGTTTCAACTGTAAATTGTTTATAGACATTCAAGAAAACTTGACCTCTTTAAGACTGCTCTCTGAAAAAACTAAGCAGATATTTTATAGGTGTACTTACTCGTACCTCTAAACTGTTTTCTACGAGCTTCTCTTTTAGAAAATTCGATTTTTTAGTTTAAGTTTGTTGCAGTTCAACACAATTTATATCTTTACGTGTATGTACCACTTCTTACTTAGGTAAATCTTATTTTCTTTCGTTTGATTCAGCGGTTTCAAATTGGATCTCGTAAACATTATCTGTCCGCGCTGGCCCGCCTCGAGGGCGGTGTAGCTTCGAGGTATCATTTTTCACGCACTCGATAAATTCGTCCCTCTTGTCGAGATGTCAACGAAAGAATCGCTTTATTCTGTGATTGTACACATTACGGATACTACAGACTGCAAGCAAATGTTAATTCATTAAGACTGCACTCTGCGCACACTAGCGCCCTCATCAGAATTTAATTAATTTCTTTGAATTGGAGACCAAAATGAAAAATTGAAGAACGGCTAAGTGTTCTTTGTCAGGATAGCGTTATTTTAAACTATTACAATAAGCTTTATGTTATCCTGTTTATTCAAAATCCTTTGAACGGAACGCGGTGGCCACCAATTTCCGTTTTAAGGATTTTGAATAAACAAGATATCATAAAGCTAATTGTAATAGTTTAAAATAACGCTATCCTGACAAAGAACACTTAGCCGTTCTTCAATTTTTCATTTTGGTCTCCAATTCAAAGAAATTAATTAAATTCTGATGAGGGCGCTAGTGTGCGCGGAGTGCACTCTTAACAATCTATAGATTTATTTTCTTAAGAAACAGATTTAGATTCATAATATAGATATTGACAAAAAACGCTCACTAAGAGCGTAATAAATAAAATGTTGCAAAGTCAGAAGCCATTTAAATTTTACATGATTCGGTTGTCTAAGCACAAAGCATTGAGTAGCTTACTTCTTATTAGCCAAATGCTAAGCAAAGCGCTTTAAAACATCTTTTATAATGCGCACAGCTAAAGAGTGGAATTCTCTGCCTGCGTCTGTGTTCCCGAGTTCATATAACCCGAATCTATTCAAGTCGCGAGTGAATAGGCTTCTACTGGGCAAGCTCGTTCCATCGTCGACCTCATCTCTGTCATCAAGACTAGATCGAGGTCAAGAGTAAGCCCATTGACGACAAAAAAAAAATACTAAGATAAAAAAAACAATTTCATCAGGATTGATATGTTATGAATTTATGATTGATTCAGTGTTTTCTATTTGTTCCATAAATTTGCTTTTACGGTATGATTTGCAGTATGCTTTGTCAAACGATTTAGTTTCTTGTTTTTTTTTACCAAAAATCTTAAAGTCTTCTGTAAATTACTTATCAAATCAACTTGACGCTAGCTCCATAAGTGCATCAAATCTGTACATTTCTCCATCACCATTTCCATTTCCTACAACTCTGTCCCATTGTGCAATTGTGTCGAGCCGCCTTACCATTGTTTCCCATCCATTTGTCTCTGAAAAGGCTCTATTGTAGCGTTCCCTAATTATTTTCTCTGAGGTACATATCAATTAATATTTAATATTGTGTTTTGTGGGTTAAAAGCATCTGTGTTAGTTGAGAGCATTGTTAATCTATTAGCCATATCCCGTGTGGTACCCATACATACCCGTGGGTGTCGTAAGAGGCGACTAAGGGTTATAAACTGGAGGATGGGCAGCAGCATCTTCCTTTGTATCTTACATATTACTTACTGCGGTCACCTACAACCGCGCGCGGTCCATGGTGCCAGCCGTAACGCTAACAAGCGAGGTGACTATGGTACTTTCCTTCTAGATTTTTCCAGTAAAAGCTAGAATTCTGGAGATAGCTCCCTGTCCTGTAGTGGACGTTTCATGGGATGTTATGATGATTAGCCCAGTAGGTAGTGAATAACGGATTCTGCTGATTCTTGGACTACTCAACAGTCTTTTCCTAAGAGTGGATATCAATCGGCCGATGTGATGATGATGACAAAGAAAATCAATTTATAGCTTAGAAATGTCATTATTACATACATAAATTAAATCGCAAATGATTTTTATCTTAAAGTAGAAAATCTCAAAATTTCACAACCACAGGCAGGATTCGAACCTGCGTCTTCTGCGTAAGTACCGCAGACGCTTTACCAACTAGGCTACTGTGGTCCTGCCCGATGTTGTGAAATTTAGCGACCTCTTTACGCATTTCAACGTTGCGTTTGTGCTGCCACCTAGTAAGCGTCACACCGCGCGTCATAATAAGTGTCGTGTTTCCTAACCACAGTAGCCTAGTTGGTAAAGCGTCTGCGGTACTTACGCAGAAGACGCAGGTTCGAATCCTGCCTGTGGTAGATAGATAGATAGATGTACACTTTATTGCTCACATAAAAGAAAAATACAAACATACACGGACAGCTTAACCTAATGTGGGCAAAGGCGGCCTTATCGCTGCAAGCGACCTCTTACAGGCAACCTTTGACGACAGGAATACATTTTCAGAGTCTGCAAGTAATTATGTGATAACAGTTGCCACGAAAAATGCTGCTGTTGTGAAATTTTGCGATTTTCTACTTTATAGATAAATTAAATTTCTCATTTTTTCCGATTAATCTTGATAAACATAGCAATATTTAATACAGAAACAAATTTTGATTTGAATAGAGTTAAAGTTTCCTGTAGTTAAAACATTACGTAGAATGCTAGAGATACATTTTACTCTACAAATTTCATCAAGACCTCGATGACTCCATCGTATCATACCCAAATCAACATACCCTGTACCAAGTAATCTCACTTGTTAATTATCATCTAGATCTCCGGGGCTGTGATGAAGTGCCCTACACGTTAGATTAGCCATTGTCCGCTAATGATGGATGAAAGAGGGTGAGGTGATGTGATGCTTGGATGGCAGTCTAAATTACAGGTACAAGCGAGAGCGTTTGCTGATAGGCTGCTGCGACAGCGGAAGAGTAATTCAAACGTGTAACAATGATGGACAAAAGATGGTAGGTATTGCCTGGAATAATGCAAATGCATCAAGAATCAACGTTCTAAAATACAGTCCGGTATGGTATTAACTCTGGTTAGAGTCCGAAACATAAAATGGGCATTAGAAAAATTTGTGTATAAAATTTCCAAGCTAGTGACGGGTGTAAATTTACTGTTATTTACAATTTTAAATGCACAATATCCCCGTAGGCTTCCTTGTAACGGAGGAGTTTCTTCTGTTTCTTTAAAATGCTTTTCTTTGCGAGCCTTCTTCTTATATTCTTTTTTCTATATGCGCATCTTTATTTATATTATTTATTACTCTGTTAAATCTGGACAAGTAAATTGTTTTTCTACTTCTTCGTTTCCTGGCTAAGCTTCTTTCTGCTCCGATTCTCTTCAGTAGTTCGTGCAAACACCAGCTTACTTTTATATCTTATTCCTGAAAATCAAATCCACCGGTGAGGATGCTGTCGCGACCTCTTATTACTTATCCCATCCAAACAGTAAGGTTTCCGGGCACCGTTTAATTCGTCCCGGGTTAATCCCGCCTCATTGTCTCTAGATGCCTCGCTGGGGACTCGAGTGAGGTCACGCCACTTCAACCATTGTCAACAAATTCATCCGTGCTGGGAGATTTTAAATTAATACGGCTCTGCGTATGCGAGGGATGTTTAATTAAAATAGTATTGTCATCGATCGTCTGTTATTGTTTTGGTTTGACTATTGTACTCGTAATGTTCCAGGTGCGAGCGTATCACTAGATTGATGTTCGATTTGGTTGAATATAGAGTATTAATAATTACTGATGGTCACCTTTGTTAAAACATTCAGACTTGATTGTATTTGATTCCTCATACTAATAATAAAAAAGGTAACAAAAGTGAGGGATGTGAAATTGTTCATAAAATAGGACAACATTTTCCAAAACACTTAGGTCGAAAAAAGTGTTTCATGAGACGATTCACATTCTTTAGTATTGTTTTTTTTTAATTCGCATAGTTAACGGGTGAAATTCTCTGCCTGTGTCTGCGTTCCTGAAATCATACATATGTATAACCCGAATCTTTTAAATTGCTGGTGAAAAGGCTTAAACTGGGCAAGCTGGTTCCATCGTCTCCTTTTCTCTATCCTCAGGACTAGCTCGAGTCACAGCTGCAGGCGAGACTTTAACCCACGGCTTCTTCGTTTATACCGAAGACGCTGCCATTCTAGCTGGGCACTGTGATCCTGTCAGATATTGTGAATCATTCAGTATTGTTGATGAACCTGAAAAAAGTGACATAGAGCCCTCGCAGTGGGATGGATCATTAATTTAGTGACAGAACCTTGATGCCAGACGCGATGAACTAGTTTGAAGCTCGTCCACCTATAGATAAACAGAGTGCTAAGGTGCCTGCAATGCGCGCGGACCTTTATCAATAAGAATGGCTATATGCAGGCATGTACACCACCAATAAAGGAGTTGGAACAGCCGTCGGGACCGAAATCTTTGAGATAGTATATCATTATCATCATGCTTGTAAGCGTTGTGGCTGGCGACCGTTGTTGTTGGTGACCGCAGTATGTAAGATGGTACGATACACAGAAAGATGATGCTGCCCATCCTCCGGTTTATAAGCCCATAGTCGCCTCTTACGACATCCACGGGTAGAAAAGGGTTGGTACTATTCTTTGCCGGTACCACACGGGCAAATATATCTACTTTTAATTTGTAAATCAACACACATTGAATTCAAAAGCTCGTAACTGACTTTAAAGACACGTTTTTCTATTAAAACCAAGCAAATCGCAAATAGGTTTCCATTTTAATTTAACTTCTCATAAAAAGGAGTGTAATAAATTTCCACAGCACTAAGCGATTCTCAAGAGGAAGGAAAGTGTGAAAGAATGAATAAAAATGAAAATAGAAAAGTATTGCCAGTACTAACTGGAGCCAGTTTTACTAAATGTTCGTTGGAAAAACTTCGCGAGGCTCTCTTGGCTCCATTGAAAGATATTTAGAGAAAATTGTAACTATAATTTTCAACAGATCATTTATAAATAAAAAGTTAAATGGATTGTTTGGTTTGGGTATTCCGATTGGTATTTTTATCCAAAGATTACTTGGCATCATAATATGATTTTCCTATTTTGAACAACTTGAATAGTTTTTGTCTGCTTATGTAATTTACGGAAAAATATTATACGAGTAAAACAAGTTAACCTCAATCATTCAGACTGATGACTATGACGTAACTTGAACTTCGTAGTCTTCGTACTCGATTCGTACCAAAGATTACGCCAGCGTTTTTCTTACGTCAATGATTCGTACGATATTTTCATTGACGTAAGAAAAACGCTGCGCTTCTTGGCGTAGTTTCCAAAATCTTTGGATATTTTATAGGTATCCATCCCTATCTCTTTCTGTAGGTGTAGTAAAGGGTGACTAAGGTATCTTATCAAGGCGCTATATAACCTGTGTAGCGCTTTGGGGTCTAGATCCGAGGCTCTAGACAACATGCCATTATATTTTAGAGATGACGAAAGCGAACATCATAAAATGCTTAGATTATAAATATCGGATAAAATGTATGGGATGACATAGTACCTATATCAAATGTCATCCCATACATTTGCGCATACGACCTTAAAGTGGATACCAACTTAGATTTTGAATAACGGCAGCTTTACTGCCTATGCTTATGTCTATGGTTACCAATCACCATAATCCTGTAATTCCACCACAACATATTTTTGACAACACATTTTTGACAAAACAAACCCTGTTCAGAAGTTCACTTTTTGTGAGATGTAAATGATGATACTCGTATAGCTATCCCAATTTTTTTTTATGATGTTGAAATTCACATCATATACATAACCTCATGCAGAAATCAACCGTATGTACCGGAGAAACCTTAACCAACTATTGCGTTCGTTAAAATATTAATTCGATTTTTTTTCCCGACTGCCCCAATGCCTGGTTGTTTTTCAGGAAGAACAACGCAATTCTTGGCCGAAAATATTGTGAACGTCTTCATAAACAATGACGCTTACACTCGGTTCGCGCTGGTTCAGCTTACACTGGTTTTTGATGCCGTACGTACGGTCAACATCAGTCAGTGGAAGCATTTTCAACTCTATTGCCATGCCATAAAGTCCAAAGTGTTACTACTGACGTGCTGTTGGGTGTACGATGTCTTTTATCCAAAGTATAGCGAGTATTGCCACATATTCACATCCACCACATCGTTGTTTCGTCTCCCATCTTACGTACATGGGAATTGGAAGGCATTAGTTAGTGCGGGAACACACCTGCGAACGCAAGACAAATTGTGCTTTCTTGTGTACACCAAGCTTTATTGCTGTACGTGATTCTTGTTGAATAGTCTGAGCTCTTCGTGATTTACGTACATAGGTTCTTTTTCCTTTGGGTTTGTCGAAAACTATTAAAATAATTGAAAAGCAACCATTTAAAAATGTTAGTAAATGTTACCGATTTTCTTTTTTTTAAGCTATGTGAAGGTAAGCCTTGAGTAACCATAAGTTCTAAATATTAGGTACCGTTTCAGTTATACCTTGTATATGTCGTTGTTAAAACCGGTAGAAAAAACCAGTAAAAAAACAGGTAGAAAAAAACCGGTACAAAAAACCGGTAGAAAAACCGGTAGAAACCGGTAACAAAAAATATTTCTTCGTATATCATAAACGTAAAAATCTAGAAAATTCATGTTTAATTTAATTGTCTCAGGTTTATTTACTTCGTTTCTGTTCAGGATCATCTCGTGCGCTTAAAAATTACGTCCTCCAAATGAAAGTCATGCCATTTGTATGGGAAGCTGATTCCTTTTTCCCATTTAAGTGGCTCAGTTCTGAAACTATACAAAGTTATTTTTTAGGGTTCCGTACCTCAAAAGAAAAAAAAAACCGGTCAAGTGCGAGCCGGACTCGCGCGCCGAGGGTTCCGATATACCTATAGTATTTTTGGAAGCAATAAAGTCCATTTTCAGGACCGCAAAACTAAATTTGTTTGTAAAGGTTTTTTGCAGATTTCTGTAAAACTGTGCAACTTAGAAAGATCGTTTTATTTTTGCTGTAAAGTTTACATAAACCTCTGTCAACTGTAATTAATTCAGATTTTCCCTTACTCAAACTTCGGAGATAAGGGGGGGGGAATGGTATTTTTTTTGACATTTTTCATCATAACTTGAAAACTAAGAAACTTAAAAAAATACAAAAATATATTTTAAAATGTACAAGTAAAGCCCTTTCATATAATACCCCACTCGACCTAGTAGCGACAATTTGAAATTTGGCCCCCCCTATTTTGGCCCCCTTTACATTAATAATCATACTTTTTTCAAAAAATTTTCATGTGCAATTAAGTTGGGCAACTATATTCTAAAACTATTCCAAATTTCAGCTCGATAGCGTAAGTGGTTGCTGAGATATAGAGGTGTGACAGACAGACGGACAGACAGACAGACAGACAGACAGACAGAGAGGCAGCGGTTCCTTTTTTTTACCATTTTGGTATCGGAACCCTAAAAACGGAACCCTTATAGGACTACTTTGTTGTCCGTCTGTCTGTCTGTCTGTCTGTCTGTCAAGACCCTTTATCTCACGAACGGGTAAAGGTATCAGGTTGAAATTAATACCATATGTTAGGATCCATAAACCACACAAGATCTGAAAATTTCAATTTTTTACAACAACGCAATCAAAAGATATGGCACTTTATGTCCTCATCTCCATACATTTATGCAAAAAAGCAAAACCTACAGGGTACTTCCCGTTGACCTAAAATTATGAAATTTGGCAAGAAGCTAAGTCTCACAAAGTCTGAAATCATTAAATATTACCACTTTTCTCACAACTAATGGTAACCAATTGTGGTGAGCTCCCGTTTCAAGAACATTCATACAAGAGAGGGGTCAAGTATGATGGTCGCTGAGGCGATTTTTGTTTTAGTTCTATTTTAAAAACGGGAACACTTACAAACTTGAAAATTGGTATGTTTATAGTGCATAAGCTATAAAATAACAACAAATAATAAAATTTGGTCAAGCGCGTGTCGGACTCAAAAAATCTAGCACATTAACTTACTGAAATTTCAACTAATTCAATAGGGAACATGCATAAATTTTATTAGTCGCATTTATTAATAAAATATGAAAATACCGTAGTAGAGATGCCAAAAAATGAAATAAAAATTTAAATCGGTTAAGAAATACGGCCGATATAAGCATTTAAAACTACTAATTAGACAGAGAGATCCGACATGAATAGTGACGTCAAAATTCACTACGGCCATATAAACTCCATATTAAATTTCGTTTTGCTAGAAAGAGACAGGAACAAATTTTCGATGGCTTATATCTTTTTTAATATTATTTATTAGTTTAGTTTAGTTTAGTTTTGCAAGTCTGTTTATTACATGAATGAGAATAATGATTATGATTATGTGGTGGTACGGAACCCTTGGTCCGACTCGCACTTGGCCGGTTTTTTTGGATCTGATTTCCTTTTGCCCACTTATTTGTCAGGTCAAAAGCAACAACTTTTGTTCTACGACTTTGCTAACAACGCACATAAAATTTTCGACTCTCCATACTAAAGTGGTCACGTGACCGACCCATTTTGTATGGGAAGTTGAAAATTTTTCGTCCGTTGTTAGCAAAGTCGTAGAACAAAAGTTGTTGCTTTTGACCTCATTAATAAGTGGGCAAAAGGAAATCAGGTCCAAAAAAATAACCTAGTATTATAATAAATTTTGTTTAATGAGCTTTTTTCGTACTGTCAAATTTATTAAAATCTATTATAAATATCGACACTAAAGTAGCTGTTTTAGAAAGTTTTTGTTAAATCTAGTTTTTTGCATACCATTTTTAAATGTGTTCAGTGTACTCGTAGCTACGCAGCTAAAAACGTAAAACAGCGCGAATCCGCTCTCAGTAAATCTACGATATGAGGTTGCATTAAATGCACATTTATAGAAATTAATTTTAAAATTTTAATATACTTACACTTTGAAAAAAAATTTTTTTTGTAAGATTACCAGTATGATTGGCATTGTGATGTAGGATGATATCCAGTGAATGCATGACTTGATGACCTTAACAAAATATCTTTATTCATATTAGGATGATTTAATTCACTTTATGATGTTAATAAAATTTACGTCATAGATTATATCAACATTAACCATAATGAGGTGTTACCAAAAAAGCGTCTCAGGGGGATACTGAAAACCAGCAGCATGCTGAGTATCTTTCCTTTTCACCAATCACATATTGTATAACTTAGAGTAAGCATAATTATTTCACACTATATTTATGTTGTGTATTTGGTGAATAATAGTACATTAAGATGCACGTGCGCTATTTTGGATATTACGGCCGAGGCTCAGAAATTGCAGCCCGAGCCGCAGGCGAGGGCGTAATGGAGCCGAGGGTGTAATCACCAAAGCGCACAAGCTTCTTACGACGTTTTTCAACACATTTGCAAATAAAAACGAATCAAATTCGCTTATCTTTTTTTCCTAAGGAAATTTTGTAGACGTTTTCCTCACATTTCTAAGTCACCCGATATACCGGACTTGTGTTTTTGGTTTTCCTCACATTTCTAAGTCACCCGATACACCGGACTTGTGTTTTTGGTTTTCCTCACATTTCTAAGTCACCCGATACACCGGACTTGTGTTTTTGGTTTTCCTCACATTTCTAAGTCACCCGATACACCGGACTTGTGTTTTTGGTTTTCCTCACATTTCTAAGTCACCCGATACACCGGACTTGTGTTTTTGGTTTTCCTCACATTTCTAAGTCACCCGATACACCGGACTTGTGTTTTTGGTTTTCCTCACATTTCTAAGTCACCCGATACACCGGACTTGTGTTTTTGGTTTTCCTCACATTTCTAAGTCACCCGATACACCGGACTTGTGTTTTTGGTTTTCCTCACATTTCTAAGTCACCCGATACACCGGACTTGTGTTTTTGTTCAAGTATTTTCGACGTTCTACACTTATCACTGTTTTCTTTATTTGTAGAAATCATTTATTTTTTAATTACATTAAACACATTTCACAACAAGAACTTTTTTCGAAGACACAGATTATACATACGCGCGCAGGAGACAATGACTACATACTATCAAACAGACTACTTTTCAAATTATTTTAAAATTGAATATTTTGTTACTTTAAAGACAAATTTGTAGTTAGTTAGTTGATTAAAATCAATATTTTCGTTTAATTAACGTTTATTTATCATATTATCGAACACAGTTTCTTAATTAATTAAATTATTATGAATGTTATAGATATAGAAACTCCTTGCACCTTGCCGCTATAAAAAACAAAACTAAAATAAATAAAACACTAACCTGCCAAACAGCTTACTCAGCAAGGAGGTCTTTGTTCTGAGGCTCACTCCCTTGAATTATTTAATATTTAATATTTTGTTATTTTAAAGACAAATTTATAGTGAGTTGGTTGATTAATATAAATGTAATTAACATTTATTGATCATATTATCTAACACAGTTTACTTATTCATGAAAATATTATGAATGTTATAGATATAGGAACTCCTTGCATCTTGCCGATTTTAAAAAAAGACAAGAATTACAACACTAGTGAAGTTATACAGTGTGAATTTGTAGTGGTTTCGCACCCGAAGCCCAGTGATTCTACTCATGATAACAAGCAACTTTCCCGAAGAAAAAAATTTTTTACTCGAAAAAATTTTTTCGCGTCTCCATAGTAAAGTGGTCACGTGATCGACTCATTTTGTATGGGGAGGTGAAAATTTTTTTTCGAGTAACAAATTTCTTTCTTCGGGAAAGTTACTTGTTTTCATGAGCAGAATCACTGGGCTTCGGGTGCGAAACCACTACAAATTCACGCTGTATTAATGAAAAAAGCACGCGTGTTTAATAAGCTGGGTTATGGACCTTAATGTAGTGCAAATAGAGCTGTTTTATGAGCAAATGTGTTGAAAAGTTCTTTTTATTTTATTTATTTTATATAAGCTGACCTGTGCTACATGGTAAATATTACACAGGTTGAGTTCACCTTATACTGGTTTTTGGAATATAAATGTTATGTCGGGGATTACTGTGGTTTTAAATTTTTGAATGTTTTTACTGGTTATTTAATAAATAATCCCCTATGTGCGTTTAATGCAACCCTCTCCATACAAACTTTCGTAGATTGACTGGAATATCTGTTCTAACACGCGCATTCTGCCTTTTCTTAGAAAGGGAGGTAATTTTGACTATGGACGGCGTCTTAAGTAATATAGAGTAGTCGTTTATTCTGTCAGAAAACATCAAGATCCCTCACTCAATGTCAACTCAATGTCCACATGTTTTCAGTTTTATTTGTTTATTGAAGAGTTTAATGAATAATTTGATAGGGTGTTATGCTGTAAACGTCTTTGAAAATGAACATCTATTAGAAGATTGGAATACATTCATTTATCAAGATTTTTGGATGGAGAGAAGCGGCCCATCGAGACTTCAATAAGTTTCCCCATCAACTTATCGGAGTCATCATAGTACACAGGCCCTCGTCCTCGTGATGTGGATTCCTGTGTAAATCTTCCACTTGACATTGGCGAACTCGCCATAATTTTATAATAATTTGTTAACTTGACATTGTGCAAAATACATCTGAGATGTGACGCCATTAAATAAATATCTATCTAGACATTAGACAATGCGCAGACAAGCGGCGCAAAATACAAACAACCGAAACGACAATGACACCAATTTGTGCTAAACGAGTGTAAATGTTACTATTGCACGAATACTCGTAGTCCCTGTAATTTAGCGGTCAAAGCTTCGTCTAGATTATATGAAACTACGTGTTTCCTAGTTAGATGTTGTACAGGTTGTAAAAAAAAGTATGATGATCCTTCTAAGAGGTGATTATTTTTCACTAATGGATTGTAAAAAAGAAATATATATATATATTTTTGGTGATCATGAAATTTTATTTTCCTTCGTACAATAAGTTATTGTAATATATATGTATTGCTAGTGACTGGATAATTTATGATTATGTGGTGGTACGGAACCCTCGGTGCGCGAGTCCGACTCGCACTTGGCCGGTTTTTTTGCACCCTGTATACGGCCAAGAGAAGCTAAAGCTTGACACTTGCAGCACGACTCTAGCCCCAATATTAATTAAAATAAGAACGGTACAAGTCCAATGTGTCAAGCTTGACGTGCTCTTGACTGTACTATTGCGGACTTTTCGACCTACTCATTTCAGATTATTTTCATCTGAAATTTTTGCCTGAAGAGATAATACACGAGTTTTTATATTTTTTTATTTTATTTTGTTTACTTTTATTATTTTGTTTTGATACTAATCATAGCTTCCAAAAGCCAATACAGTAGGGTGGCTATGATATAAATCTGAGGCCCTGTGTTTCCACGGACCTCGCAGAGCCCCACCTGCTGAGGCCCATATATTTGTTGACGGTGTACGCATCAACGTCCAGCCAACCATGAAATACCTTGGGTTGGTCTTGGACAGCCGCTGCAGATTCATCGAGCATTTTAAACGTCTGGTGCCAAGGTTGCGGGGCACGGCGGCGGCTCTTGGAAGCCTCTTGCCAAATTTAAGTGGACCCAATATAACCTGCCGACTCTTATTTATTGGAGTCGTGAGGTCAATGGCCCTGTACGGAGCACCCGTGTGGGCAGAAGCCTTAAAAAAGCATACGATTACCCTCTTGCGGTCTGTACATAGAGTGATGGCGATTAGGGTGATCAGAGGTTACTCAACAGTTTCCTATGAGGCGGCGTGTCTTTTGGCGCGGTCTCCTCCTTGGGACCTCGACGCCAGCGTCCTGGCGAATGTGCACCGGTGGCGCGAGGAGGGGATAATGAATGGGCAAGTGCCTTCCCCCAGGGAAGTTGAGGCACGAAGGGATGAGTTACGTCAGGAAATGGTGATGCTGTGGTGGCAGAGGCTAGATCAGCCGAGTGCTGGCAAACGCACAATAGAAGCAATACGTCCGGTTTTTGTTGAATGGCTGGGGAGGCGACATGATGTGCTGACATTCCAACTGACGCAGTTGCTCACGAGGCATGGGTGTTTCGGAAGCTTCCTTCATCGGATTGGAAGAGAACGATCTGCAGCATGCTATCACACTGTGATGGCTGCCCAACGCGGACACAGCCCAGCATACGCTGGATGAGTGCCCAGCTTCTCTGTACCACAAAAGAAAAGGGCAGAAAAGCGCAGAATTCTCTGTACCACAATTGGGCATGACCTCTCGTTGCCTGCTGTAGTCATCTCTATGGTTGGCGTCGAGACCACTTTGCAAGCAGTTTCTGCTTTCTGTGAGGAAGTTCTTCTC
Organism: Athrips mouffetella; assembly: GCA_947532105.1. Lineage (NCBI taxonomy): Eukaryota > Metazoa > Arthropoda > Insecta > Lepidoptera > Gelechiidae > Athrips > Athrips mouffetella. The sequence goes on from OX383967.1 coordinate 26,053,029, forward strand.
CAGAAGGAAGCGGCAGAGCGAATAAGAGAAGCGGAAGCTTCCGACCCAAACCGCCGCAGACGTAACGGGCGTCGAAGACGTGCGTACGCTCGTACGCACGTCCACCTAGCTGAGCTAGGAGGGTGCCCTGTAGACCCGGGCTTAGAATAGGGCTTCGGTATTTCCTGCCTGTCGTAAGAGGCGACTAAAAGGAAACCTTGGAGACGTGTTTATTCAGAACGGGGGCTCGGAATAACCATGGAGCGACTCCAAGGCGGACGGTAACGCACAGTGGCCGTGTGCTATCGTGGCACCCAGACGGTGCTAGAGGTAAGCCAAAACTTCCCTGAGGTGGGTCTCTGCTTTAGCAGCGACAAGGCACGAGGAGTACCGGCCGTATGCCTGTGGCGATTCCCGGGACCTCTTCAAATGTGCCATTGTTGGCCACCACGGGGTTTTAGTCAGTAAGACTCTGACATAACACTGTCGTACCCCCGGACGGCAGTGTATCCATGACGGATTTCCCCGTGTAAAAAAGAGAAAAAAAAAGGTTGGCTATGATACATTTTTTCGTATATTCCTAAGCTCACCAACACATTTTGCAGCTATATCAAAAGCAATCGGCTAAAGCTGTCAGAAAAACAAGTTTGTTAAAATATTGTCAAAATTTGCTGCTCACACTACTCATTTAATGTACTAGGGAAGAGCGGGGCCTCCCAACACAGGTTTAACACTTAAAGGGAGTGTCCTAGTAATTATAACCTAAGCACTGTAAGAATGAAATTAAAACCTATTTTATTTTATTTTTTATTTAATGTAATTTTTTCGTCAAATATACTCTGGACTCTGGTTTTAGGAAATGGCTGCAAAATTTGTAAACGAAAAAAATAAATTATAGAAAAAGAGTGCTACTATTTTTGAAACGTTCGGCGTTCTTAACAAAATATAGGATTTCAATCAAAATCGTTTTAAATTACTTCATACCCACCTTAATGCAGCCGGCATTATTGTATCTGTACGATGAAAAGTTATAATTGTTATACATTTTACGAACGAACACAATACAACTAACACCATCACAGGCATGTAATCACCAAATTTACACAATTAATCTGCTAAATCAATTAATTGTTTCACATTTTAATAAAACGTAATGGAAATAAAAGATTAGTTTACAACACAGAGTTATCCAGAACAATAAAATTATTATACCGCAACGATGCCTCTGCAACAAGCATCAATGTGGACTGAAGACTCAGTCAATTATTTGATGCAGATTAATACTGTAACACAGAGTCAACATATATTTTTCTGAAAAATATATGTCATATTTTTTATTGTTTAAAGACTTTTATGCTCAAACAATTCAAAAATCTAAACTTTATTTTAGTTATTTTACTCAAACAAATTTATAATGTGAAAACTGCAGTAAACAGGCAGGTAACAGAATTTATTATGGTTTTCATTGAAAAAAAAAAAACATACTGCAAAATAAAATAAGTAGGTACTACTATATGCTGAGTTTTTTTTTTTGTATTTTGTTAGCCAGTTCTGTCCCACTGCTGGGCAAAGGCCCCCCTACGTCTCCACTCTTCCCTATCGCTCGCCATTGTCGGCCACTCCTCTTCGAAAGCAACCAGGTCATCCTCCATCGCTTTTTTGGCCTTCCTCTGCCCCGGCGTCTCAGAATAAAAAACAAAAAATACACGGGCCTCAAAACAAAACATTCGTCAGCCAAGATAATGTAGCTTATTAAAATGACAGCAGGAGTATGGTCAACCGCTCGTCGGTAGAAACTTTTTCAACTCTATTACCATGCTATAAGGTCCAAAAGTGTTTCTACTGACGTGCTGTTGAGTGTACGATATTGGAGCGACAGAGACACGTATAGCTCCGTGCTTCGTCCTGTACTCAAGTATACCTCTCTCCTGCTGTCGTTCTAATCAAGCTTCATGATTAAGACAGTAGTAAAACAGCAGTATAACAGAAGGACGCTGAGATACTGTAGCAACATATACACGTATCGCTCCGTCCTTTTCTCACGCATATATATGTTGTCGACCATAGAGAATTTAAATGAAGTCTCTGACTTACACTACTCTGTGTTCATTTGGCTCATGAGCGTACAGCGTCTCTTTGACTACGAACGTTCAATAAAAGCTTGTTGGAAACATATCCCGATGACCCATTATGGACGTTTTAAACACACTCTTTGAGTGTATTGAACGGCAAACAAAGTTTTTCTATCGTTATCATAACATCCCATGAAACGTCCACTACAGGACAAGGAGGTCCCTCCAGAACTCCGGCAAAAACGCGTGGTACTTTGAAGGGATTTACCATAGTCACCAGGCTTGGAAGCGCTGCGGCTGGTGACCGCTGTTGTTGGTGACGTCGCAGTATATAAGATGGTACGATGTACAAATAGATGCTGCTGCCCATCCTCCGGTACATAAGCCCTTAGTCGCCTCTTACGAAATCCACAGGTAGAGATGGATCGGTACTATTCTTTGCCGGCACCACAAGACCACAGGACAAGGAGCTTATCGTTATAATATTCTTCATTCGGGTAAGCTCAAACTTTTGTCAACTTCACATCTGCAGGACTATATTGAGGTAGGAATTTCATTGTACAGTCAAAAGCACGGCAAGCGAGACACACTGGACTTTGCATCTTATCTTAACCAGACAGAGGCGAAAGTTGCACTGCGAATTTCAGGCTTGACCTGCTCTTGACTTATGTATGATGTTTGTTGAGAACTTTTGATTGTTGATTGGATTTGTAGGTAATTTGTAGGTATATTGATGATTCAAAAAGATCATGATGTAAAAATGCAGAAAGGCCAAACAGCACAGAGTCGCCAAAGTTTAAGGGAAAACTTTGATTTCTTACAAAGAACTTATTCAAGAAAAATCTTACCTTAAATTTTACATGAAAAATTAAGTGCAAATAATAAAGGCCCACGATTTTTAACTCAATCGTAAAACGTCTTTTCATTAGTATAGTAGCGTCACAAACTAAAATGCAAACTACAAATGCATTTTTTTTTAATTACGAGTACCTAGCTATCTCATAAAATCTCATTGGCTATCCTTGCTATCTCATAAATAAACGGTGAAACAAAAAATTATCACTCAGCTGGCTTGCCGCCAGCCAATACATGGTGCTCTAAATTAATCGCTGCTCGCTGCAACAGATGGCAGCTGTGCAGGTGCACGCTGTATATGAGATTCAGTTTAAAATCCAATTTATTGGACAAAAACTTATATTGAAAGGTTTAATCAAAAATAAAAGTCATAATCCATTTTTTTTGTTAATTCCAACGCTTACCAACACATTTTGCAGTCATGACACTAAAACCAGAATATATTTGACGGAAATAATAACATTGTTTTACAAACTTGTTTTTTCTGACGGCTTTAGCCGATTGCTTTCGACATAGCTGCAACATGATTTGTCAAGCGTTGAGATAAACTAAGATCCTGTACATTTTTATTATCTTTCAATACAGCACATATCAAAGCAACAACTAATTACATCTAACAGACAGACAGACAAGCGGATTACGCAAGGGCGCCATCAAAGAGCTCCATTTGCCAAATTTGTTTTTCCATTACTCAAATTGAGTTCCTAAAAAGTATCTCCTGCTATTGCTGCAACTCACTTGGGTAGAAAAATGTACCTACATAGTAATCTGTGACTTTAAGAAATTTCCAATGGATTTAAGATGTATTGAATAGTTATTAACTGTTTTCGGTCTATGTAGCCAATAAATAAAATTTATAATATATCTTTTAACTGAATATTTCAGATTGTGATTAATATTAATGTTTGACTTCTAATCTTTATACGGATAAACAATAAGTTCATGCGTGTTATTTTAATTAACAGATTTTTCTTAATTGATGAAATAACATTTGCTTATAAGCTTTATTTTTTTTTGTTGGGCGTATACTGCGACAGAAAAGGCGTAGCCGAAGAATATATGCATAGCGCAGGCCAGAACACATCTTCCTTGTCGCTTTTTTACGAAGAAGCTGCGCAGCGCTATCTGAATCTTACCTGCGTCTTAGCATACTCCCACCTTGTAGTTCTGCAAGATGGAAGTCCTCCTTTAAAAAATCTTCCGAGCAGATGCAACGTTTTACCATAAATTTTTTAACATACCCTTTCACTCTGACTCTGGGTATTACATCTCGACCGACAAAATATAATTAATTTCTTAACTTTTGACGCAAATGTCTAACAAAACAAAAACAAACTAATCATAAAAAGTGCGCATGCAAGCCTAGCCGGGGCAATCTGTTAAATGACAGTTATCTGCCTGATTGATTGCATTTGCATGGTATAAAACGCGGCAAAATCTATCAATAAAGGGTGACAGGTTAGGGTGGCTATGAGTTTCAAAATCACAAGATAAATGTTTGTTTTATCCTCGGGTTTTATCTATAAAAAATCGAATTACCAAAGTAACAACGAGATTTTAAACCCAGTATTATTTATTTAAACAATGGGATCGATTGTAGCGTGGCCACTGAAAAGGTTAAAATTTGACAGGTCTAAAAGTAATGCTGTTACTGTTATAGGCTAAAAATTACAGTATCACTTTGAGCCCAGTCAAATTTAAGCCTCAGATTTTAATATTTTTACAAATCGAAAAAAGAAATATACTCGTATCTAATGCATAATAATTTAATTTAAAGCTGCCGCTTTGTAAACAAGCTTTTACAGAGTACAAAAATTCGTTAAAATTTTAAGGCATTTCAATACAATTTATATCGTCATCGTGGTTAGTGTGATGCAAGGTCGATGAACGACCTCACAATCCCATTGAGCTGCCAAAGGCCTCTGACATGGCTCATTAACGACTACATCATTTATATTAAGTAATAATTCAACTACTATCGATCTTAACAGCAACTAAAACTTATGACATAATACCGAATTTTGTATCACTTTTACCAAAAAAGTATTTAGAAGTAATCTGAAAACTACACACAAATTAAGACAAAAAGTATGTTTACAATGTGACAAACGAGGGCTTCGTAAAAATATTCATAGGACAATCTGCATTATTGATGAGGAATAATCACTTTTTGTATGACTTTTTACCAGTTTACTTCCCTTTAGAGACCTTGCATTATACAATTTAAACTTTCTGCAAAGCGAATAGGTACAAAATTTTTGCGATAATACAGATAGATTTATTTATTTTACTATAACATATAGATGTTAAATGTCATTACAAAATCAATATAAAATAACGTGCTAAATTTATCGTCAAAAATAATATAAATTTATATTTGTAAACTCAATAAAATAAAAGAAATATAATATGAGACAATAAAAACCAGTAAAACTAAAATGACAAATAAAAAAATTCGTTAACAGAATATAATTTTTTATCCAACAAAAGATTCTTATGTCGGTGACAAAACGTGGTTTGGTTTGGTTTGGTTCGGGTAAGTTCTTGTAGTTTGTTGGGCCGAATAACGCGAACCCAAGTATAGTTGAACAAAAGTAAACTTTAGATCAAATTATAGGATTTTAATAAATTTGTGTAAAACTTTTTAAGGGTTTTTTAAGGTTAACTCTTTATTCTGGAGGCGGAAATTAACAATTTTTACTCTACGAGATTTAGAAAATCGTTAAGAAAATTATTACTCTTCATAATAATTAGACTGATTAGCTAAATTTGTATGAAGCTTACAGAAGAAACCCTTAAAACGTTTTACACGAATTAATTAACACCCTGTACAAAAATGTTATATCGGCCGACAAAAGCAGGTTTATTTGGGATCCAAACTGCCAGTTGTACAAAACGTTTTCAAAGTTAAATCTCCTTTAAGTCTATTGCCGACTCTTTCTGTTTTGTTGATAAAGAAAGTGACATCAATAGAGTTAAAGGAGCTTAAGCTTTGAAGTCGCTTTATGCAACCGGCTGAAAGACATACAAGTAAAGTAAGTACCTATACAGAGGGAAGAAAACTGGACAAATTTGTCCCCCTGAGGAACACTTAATTAAAGTCTGTCTAAACTATGCCAGAGTTTCTCAGAAATGTTGAACAGACGGACCGATGGTCAGACAGACAGTCATATTAGAGTTCCTGCGTAGGATAGCCTGTAATTCTACCGTCTAGCCTTTAGAATTAACGCTAGCCTGTAATTCCGTTCGATCGCTTCTCAGAGTCTAGATGGTCCATTCTCTTTGTTAGAATTTCTACCACACATTGTTCAATCAAATAGAGATAGGGTTGAAATAGCCATGTCGCATATCTAGCAATGAGAATTAGAATACATTTTTAATATGGAAGCATTAAAAGAATGTTGAGAGACAGTGGGACAGTCATCCTTATCGTGACGGACCCACCATACCACTGGCCATACCCCTGGGGCACTCCGGACCCACCATACCACCGGCCATACCCCTGGTGGTAGGGTGGGACTGAACCATACCACCATAGTAGTGTTGGGATTTGAAAAATTTAAAAGCAGTGTACTAGGTTAAATACAACCCACCCTACCACCAGGGTTACGGCCGGTGGTATGGTGGGTCCGGAGTCATCCTTATCATCATATCGTATTGGTTGCAAAGTTGATGATGATCTCACAAACCCTGGTGTCAGAGTTGTTGAGCTGCCACAGGACGACGTGGCTCATTAACGACTACGAGTACATCCATAGATAGCAGTCGGGACCAACGGCTTAACGCGCCTCCCGAAGCACGGAATCATCTAACTTTTCGGACAATCAAGTGATTCTTCCTGCAATGTCCTAACCAAACTGGGGAGGTCACACAAAGAGTTTTTTTTTGACAGTGTCCCCACCGGGAATCGAACCCAGAACCTCCGGAACGAGAGCCGAGCGATCTAACCGCAGACCACGGAGGCTGTGGACAGTTAGAGGCTATTTAAGTGGAAAGATCAGAAAAGGATTTCATGATAAATGAATTAAATAGTTTTTAATTTAAATTTATTTTCTCTTTATTGCATTAAACGTATCTTAAAAAACATTATTATTTTTTCTAGGTGCCATATCATCAATACACACGTACCTTCAATGAAAATTAATTAATACCTTTTAATTGCCATAATATACAAGTTGCATCAAAAAGGGTATGCCAACCCTGAAGTATGTGAAACTGCCTATGAAACTGAACAACTTTCCCTAAGAAGAAATTTTGGACCTTACCTAGAAACTGAATCGGCTATTGATGATATTCCATAGAAACTAAATACTGAATTTTGTATGGGAGGTAAAATTTCTTTTTCGTATTTCCTTGGGGAAAGTTGTTCAGTTTCATGGGCAGAATCACATCCTTTAAGGTTGATATAACCTTTCTGTTACACTTTGTAGAGAGCAGGACTTCTTCCTAGACTTGAATCTGCCAAAATATTACCAAATAAGTGTGAAAGTGTAAACTACCCAGCTTGAACTGTTCTATTAGCCACTATTGGGCTTGGGCACAGATAATATAATACTATACTAGTACAGATGCCTCACGTCATACTCGTAGAACGAATTTGTGCCGAAAATTGTTCGGGCTATTTTTTCCATAAGGTATTTTCTTAGAATAAATTGATATCTGGATGTTAAAATTGAATTAATGTCATAGTTTACACCTTTACCTACCAAACTAGTAGTAACATTTAGTTCAATTATTAGAAACAAAAGGGCCAAATGAATTCGGGCTATTTACTCCGTCGAAAAAAACGTAGTACGGAATGAGACCCCATGGCTTGGGTAAAAAAAAATACTTCTAACGTTGTAAGTAGTAACTATAACCAATAGCACAGATCATATAATACTAGTAAACTAGTAACGGTTTTTCAAAAATTATGACTAGTTACTTAGTTCTTAAAGTTGATTAATTTCATAATTTAGGTAAAATTTGGTTGTTAGTTTTTTACCATGGAAAAATTTTGTCTAAGGTTCTCGACGTAAAATCAAAAAATTTCTTAAATAATCCTGTATTTTCGTCAAATATAAAGTCCATTACTTTGTAAACCAGTTTATATATAAGATCTACATACTGTTTAAATATATTCATGATCAATGATGAAAACTTTCCTCAGTCTTTATTTTTTTAACATCTTGTGTCTTTTGATCGCTATTAGTTCTTTATGAATTTTCTTAATCTATAAGTATTCAGAGGCTTTTAAAAGAATATATTTTTAAATTTTGGGTTAATTAATTTAAAGTTTGTTATATTTGTTTTTGGGTTGTTGTTTTTCCCAAAAAGCTGTATTAAATATACATTAACTTTACCACAATATTAGTGTTACAGAATATTTTGCAAATAAAAACCACTATTGGATATTTTTGTACATGGTTTAAACCAAGTTTTGGTAGTAAACAGTTTGTTATAATTTTCTTTCTAGTTTCTTTTTTTTTTTCTCATGCCTATGGAAATATTTCTACGAACTTTGACAAAATATTGAAAACATTCTTCACTAATTTTCTATTTAACTCAAAGAAGCAGTACACCATATCGTCAACTCGTTCTACAGTTTCTTCTATTTTATCCTTCATAATATTATCACTTATTTAATTTTAAATGTTTCTCTTTACTTTCACTACACAATGTGCCTTTTGTTTGCTGTTCGTTATTTTTTTTTTCGCTCTACGTCTGAGAATATTTAAAAAAGAATTCTTCTATTTCACATTCACTTTCTTATCACTTCTTTTTAAATTTGTGCAAATCAGTTTTTATTACTTAGTTGTAATTTTAATGTAAGTTCATTTGATATCAGCGCCCACTCAAATATTTGAATTATAATTGTTGTCTGGTTCGTGTAATTTTTTTGAGAATGTCTTACATTCCCGCAGATTTGCTAAATCAGCAAAAATTTATAAGATCACTTTCTTAACAGTTTTTTTACATCATACTTATTATTTTGAATGACAATTATAATTTTCCGGATCACAAACTAAAACTGACCTTACCGTTTATATAACTGTCGCAATAATCAGTCACCTTAAAAATAAAATTGTTTAAAAAATATATTTTGATCTGCTCTGGTTGACTTTACAATGCTTAATGAATGATTCTATCAATAGTGTTCATTAGATTATCTTGTTCACTTAAATAACACGCATTGTTTTAGCCATAGCAATGTAGGTTTGGCAACACTAAAATAATTGTGAGGTAATTGTTATTGTTGATAATTGTATGTGAGATAATTCGGAACATTAGCGTCACACTGGATATACATATAGGCTGACTTTTAATTAGTTCTTGATCGAGAAAGGTATGAATGTACTCATGATACTGAATAACTTTCCCCAAGGAACATAGGTCGAAATACGAAAATCAAGTTTTGACCTCCCATAGAAACTGCACCAGCTGATAGCACATTTTGTATGGGAGGTCAAATTTGGTTTTTCGTATTTCGACCTATGTTCCTTGGGAAAAGTTGTTCAGTATCATGAGTACATGCATATCTTTTGCTATCTAAAACTAATTAAAAATCACCATGTATAGTTTTGATAGCATTGTTTCAAAGAATTACAAGTAATTCTTTACAACAATGCTATCAAAACTAAATAGTTAACAGAATGTTAATTTCACACAGACGGCACCATTGTATTACCACGGATCATTAACAGGTCTCGTATCCTCAATATTGCTGTAAGGGGGCAGAGATAATATACGATCCTCTTAAGCTAATGTGAACGGGACAGACTGAAAGCCGCTTAATAGGACATTGTCATTAAGTACCTGTGGTAGTAGACCTATTATTCTATGAATATGAGTATGTTACTCATCGTATTAGTAAGCAATGTCAGGCTAGTGAGTGGCTAGCTCTCAGAACAAAGACCTCCTTGCCAAATTTCTTTGGGCTAGCTCAGCTGTTGACAACAGTTTTTCAGCCGTCGAATCGTCTCTTTAGTCTTTTTTTTTATTCAAAACAAAAATTTTGTTTTGTTAAATAAAATAAATGTTTATACATGTAGTTAGTATCCGGAAACCTCGCAGGGTTTATTTGTGTACCAACTAGTCGTTATTTGACATAATTTAAATGAAAAGGACTGACATAGTGGTCTTTGAGCTTGCTCTTACAATGCTTCTTACTTACACTATAGCAGTCATGGAGGTGTTAAGGTAACTTGTTTTAGTAAGATGGTGTTAAGTAACATTCTAGACCCTTCTTGCTTTAGTATATATATTTATTTGTTTAGATTCAAATTCAGATTATTTATTTAATGTAGATTCTTTACAGAATACTTATTGAATGTCATGTAGTTAAGTAGGAATACTTCCCGCAACTCCTTTTATGTTAAGACCTGTGATGTTAACGATTGTATCTATGGATACTTTAAAGGTACTTTTGAAGAAGAGCTTATTAAAACATGATTCTTTCTCGTCGGGGTAGGCAGAGATTACAGCTCTCCTTCTGCTACGATCTGGAAATACTTCCCTCGCTTTCTCTTATTTTATCAACCCACACATACATACTCGTTTGTCGGTTTAGGGTACTTTTAACATACATACATAACATCACGCCTCTTTCCCGTCGGGGTAGGCAGAGACCACAGTCCTCCACCTGCTACGATCTTGACATACCTGGGCGGTCCCAGAAATATTCGACCTTACTTACTTACTGGCAGTTTTTATTTGATTAAATACTCTTTTTAGGAAGCGTGAACATTAAGAAATTTAAATTTAGAATTCGAACGCGCTAGGTCATTTGGCATATTTTGTTCTGAAGCATACTTTGTGAATGTTGTCATCGAATTTTTCGATAATGGATAAAATTGGTGTTCGTTTCTTAATTCAATACTTTTATTTGAAAGGTCTCAGCCCAACTAATATCAAAGTGGAGCTTGATTCTACTTTGGGGGAGTCTGCTCCTTCATTTACAACAATAAAATATTGGGTGGCAGAGTTCAAGCGCGGCCGCTCGAGCTGCCAAGATGAACATCGCAGTGGACGACCAAATGAGGTGACTAATCCAGAAATAGTAAAAAAAATCCACAAAATTGTACTGGATGACCGTCGACTGAAAGTACGTGAGCTAGCAGATATGGTAGGCATTTCAAAAAGTGCAGTCCATCGTATTTTAACAGAAAACTTGGACATGAGAAAGCTATGCGCAAGATGGGTGCCGCGATTACTCACAGTAGAACAAAAACAGCTCCGTGAATATGTGTCAGTCGAATGTTTAGCAAAATTTCGAAGCAACAAAGCCGAGTTTTTGCGTCGATTTATCACCATGGATGAAACATGGGTTCATCACTTTACACCTGAGACTAAGGAACAGTCAAAACAATGGACTGAAAGAGGAGAATCAGCTCCAAAGAAGGCAAAAACAGTTCCATCGGCAGGAAAAGTCATGGCTTCAGTTTTCTGGGACGCGCGTGGCATAATTTTTATAGATTATCTTCCAAAAGGAAAAACCATTAATGGCGAGTATTATGCCAACTTATTGCAGCGTTTGAGTGAAGAAATAAAGAAAAAACGGCCTCACTTGTCAAAGAAAAAAGTTTTGTTTCATCAAGACAACGCTCCAGTCCACACATCTGGCATTGCAATGGCTAAAATCGAAGAATTAAAATTTGAATTGCTTCCCCATGCACCTTATTCACCAGATTTGGCCCCATCAGATTATTTTCTGTTCCCAAACCTAAAAAAATGGCTCGGCGGGAAAAGATTTTCGAGCTATTTTGAAGAGTTTGACAATTCCTACTATAGACGTGGCATTGAAGCTATAGAGCACCGCTGGGAAAAGTGTATCGAGCTACAAGGAAGCTATGTAGAGAAATAAATATAGTTTGTCCCATTTATTTTGATTTTTCTTGGTTAGGTCGGCTACTTCTGGGACCACCCTCGTACTTCCCTTGCTTCCTGTACTTTCATCAATCCTTTCATACATGCTCGTCGGTTTAGGGTACTTTTAACCTGGCCTTTATTCAGAACGTCCTGAATTTGGTCCTGGTACTTTTAACTTGGTCTTTATTTAAGCTCATTAAATCGAAACCATAATAATTAACTAAACACGCTGCTCTAGGACTATTGTCTGTCTTTTGGTGCCAGTTGCACAAATCATCTTTAAAGTTAAAGCTCCTTTGAGTCTATTGCTGTCGCTCTCTGTTTTGTCGACGTAGAAAGTGACGGCAATAGTTTTAAAGTAGCTTTAACTTTAAAGAACCTTTGTGCAACTGGCTGTTAGTCAGTTATAATAAATAACGCGTCATTAAAACACATGTCCTGTGTGGCGCCGGCAAAGAATAGTACCAACCCATACATACCCGTGGGTGTCGTAAGAGGCTACAAAGGGTTAACTGGAGGATGGGCAGCAGCGTCCTCCTTTGTCTTACATCTTACTCACTGCGGTCACCTACAACCGCGGTCCATGTTGCCAGCCGTAACGCTAAAAAGCGAGGTGACTATGGTACTTTCCCTCCACATTTTTCCAGCAAAAGCTAGAATTCTGGAGGGAGCTCCCTGTCCTGTAGTGGACGTTTCATGGGATGTTATGATGATGATGAAAACACTATGTACTTAATGAAAGAGTCTACTTTTTCCTAGGTAGAGTCGCGTTTAAACAAAATAAGTATTGCAATCTTTAAGGTATAGATAACAAAACCCGATAAATTCTGATAATTTTGTTTTAATAAAAAAAAAACCGGCCAAGTGCGAGTCGGACTCGCGTCCCAAGGGTTCCGTACCTATCTACCATATGATATACTAAAAGCATTTGCTCTTTGAATTTAAAACCTCCACGACCATCCGACTTGACCCCTCTTTTATAGAATAGTTCTTGAAACGGGAGCTCACCTTAATAGTAACCAATTATTAAGTTGGGAGAAAAATTGTAATATTTAATGATTTTACACTTTTCCCTTTATTTGTTCTGTGAGACCTAGCTTTTTGCCAAATTTCATAATTTTAGGTCAACGGGAAGTATCCTCTAGGTTTTGCTTTCGTGCATAAATGTATGGAGATGAGGAATAAAAAGCCATATCTTTTGATTGCGTCGTTGTGAAAAATTGAATTTTCAGATCTTGTGTAGTTTATGGACAATAATATTCGTTATCAATTTCAACTTGATACCTCTACCTGTTCGTGAGAAAAAGGGTGTTGACAGACAGACATACAGACGGACAATGAAGTGATCATAAAAGAGTTCCGTTTTTTTTGAGGTATGGAACCCTAAAAATATTGTAAAGTCTGGTTATAGGGCAAAGCAACAACTTGCAAGATCTTGCTCTTGAAAGACCGTATGTATCAATGTATGTATGAATGGTATGGAGTGACGTAATTGAGAAGTGTTACTTCCTTATTCAGTTTCAGTTACGTAAATACAAAATTAGCGTAATCTTCACAGATTTAGAGTACATCGTATGTCCATGAGTTTTATCTATAAGCACTAAAAAATGTGTTAACAGTGCGACCACGTTATCTATGTAGTTGAAAGAGTCGCTATTTGTGGATATTTTACCAAGCCTTTTTGCCATTTCATAGATAAATGTTTAGTTCCAATTTTGACCGGCTGAATAAGATAACCTGGTAACGTTGTACGACACTACAACTTTTCAGTTCTGCTCCAAAATGTGTCAGAGGCTAAACGTGTCTTGAAGAACTCTTTTTAGTGACCTTCATAAGCAACTGACAGTGACATTACAACGCAACGTGACATCTCTCAAAACGTCAAAACATTTTCTGTTTGGAGAGCACCAAATTTTTCGCCAAATTTCGCAAAAAAAACACAAATGAAAAGCTGCATTTTCGGAACATGAACATCGTATCCTATGTAGTATGGCAGCTGGAAGAACACTACCCGATTGTCTTTATGGTAATTGTCATGATGTTCGTCTTGTTTGTACTTTTGGACGCAAGAGAGAGAGCCATGAGGGTTGACCAGGCCGAGGAACTGGTTAAGTCTCTCGACGACCTCACCAGCATCGGGGAGATATCATCAAAGAAAAGCTGCTCATTATTGTCGTCGCGGCAAAAGTCTAATACATCCTCACTCGGAAAGCCCATACCAAAGATTGAATGAAAGTTTCTGTTTTTCTTGAATTTGTCGTTTTTGAATAAAAATTTCTGTTTTTTTTTAATTTGTCGTTTTTTTTAGTAAGTTTTGGTCATTGTACTGCTAACTACCCTCAAACTTCGGAACTATCTTTTTGTGTTCGATAAGGAACAGATAAGGTTAAACATATGTATTTTTGTTTTTTATCTTATCTGATTGCGTTTTCTGCATTTTAATGTAAACAGCAGATATGCGTAGTACTTATTTAAATCATCATCATAAAATTTGACAATATGAGAGGGAAGGCACAATGGACATAGTGTGAGAAGAGAACACCAGCCTGTGACCAAGAGAGTGATAAGTATGGAATATAGCGCTGGGCGGGCGATGGACTGTGTATGTATCTGCATAAGTGAATGTAACATCCTCTGTGGCCCAGTGGTTTTAGGGTTCGGCTCTCGATCAGGAGTTTCTCAGTTCGATTCCCGGTGGGGGACACTGTCAAACAAAAATCCCTTTGCGCGACCTCCCCAGTTTGGTTAGGACATTGCAGGTTGTCCGGGTCTTGTCAGCCCAACATGTTTCTCGCTTCTATTTCTCTCTACCGGCCGTCATCACAACTTTCACTATCATCATATCGTCGATGAAATGACCGACCTGACAAACCCTGGTGTCAAAGTTGTTGAGCCGGCAAAGATTTCTGACATGGCTCATTAACGATTACATCCGTAGATAGGAGTCGGGACCAACGACTTAACGCGTCTTCCAAAGCACGGAGTCATCTAACTTTTCGGACAATAAAGTGATACAAACACTAGATATAGATAGTAGCAAGTCGAATCTATATTTAACTTCTATTCGCATTATCATCTTAGGAAACATAAATTACAAGGCTCCGGCATGGTCATTAAGAAATTCAAAATCGAACCTGAAATTATGAATTTCCAGGACCTTAAGCCCCATCATTCAGGACTAGTGCATTACTTAACTCACATAAAACTCGTTTGACAAACGTTCTTCATACAAAACTCAGCGATATAATATTAGTGGCAAAACGAGAATGGCTTATTGAAAATACAAATTAATCGGATACCTATCATTATTTTTATTTAGGTTTCATTTACAAAATCAAATTCGAAGTGTCCACCATCCGATTTTTTCCAGTTGAATTTTTGAGCAGGTGAAAAGCTATTCGGTTAAAATTCTGACCAGCAAAATTATTTCGCAAAACGAGCAATTCTGTGAAACATTTTTCGTAAACATAAGGGCGGTGACATTAAGGCCTGGACAAGTGCGAAGTGGACGCGGAGCGGACGTCCAACTCAGATGTCCGCGACGGGCCTTAAAATATATGAAGCCTGTATAGTTCGTTCAGTCCAATGCGGAGCTATCCGCTCCGGATTCATACATTTTACTGTCCGTCGCGGACTTCCGCGGACATTCGTGTCAGACACTGATCCAGGCCTAAGTGCTCCTTCGACTCTTTGTCACCACGACTGCACTTACCGTCATCATCTGTGGTGACATAGTCCTAGCCCTATTTCTGGATTTAGGTCAACGCTTACATACATACATTACATCAAGCCTCTTTCCCGTCGGGGTAGTCAGAGACCAGAGTCCTCCACCTGCTACGATCTTGACACACTTCCTTCAATTCCTGTACTTTCATTATTCATCTCTCATGATCAGACCATCTCAGCATCCCTTTCTCAATTTTAGTCACTACGTCTTCTTTTACGCCACAACGTTCTCTTATTGCACTATTTCTAATCCTGTCACTCAAATTAACACCAATCATACTCCTCAACGCTCTCATTTCTACTGCATTTATTCTACTTTCATGCTTCTTCTGCCATACCAAGCTTTCACTGCCATACATCAGTGTCTACTCTTTCCATGTCTATCATATTTCCACAAACATTGATATGAAAAATAACACCCAATATTGATCTATGTTAGTTAATATCTGGATAGTTAATATCCTGGAAGCAGTTCTGCATGAGGGATCCAGTTATCATCTGTTCAAGGAATTTCTTAGTTCAGAAAATTAATACTAAGTATAATTTTGTATGGAACACACCAAGGAATCGAAGCTCCTACCGTTTTCCATCTTATTAGCATTCTGTAGGAAAATGCAGTTAGTTTTAGTTGAGAACAGAATGCATTAGAGTGAATTAGCGCTTTTAGTGCAAGACGTGTTTTATTAGGACTTAAGTTTAGTAGTTGGATATTTAGCTCCAAAATTTACAGGTTTTTATCAAATTCGTGTAACCTAAGTTTCAGGGTAAATTCTGGTAGCTAAATACTTCAACAATTGTTACGACTTATCGCGAGATATGGTGAAAGTTTTAAAAAGTGTCAAAATTGTGGAAAAGATGGATACTCGTAGGTCTCAACCACAGGCGCTAGACGGGACTGGAAGCCACAACTTCCTAATTTATAAAAATAAATACGAAACTTCGTTTCTAAATCAATGAAAAAAGCATCTACTTACCATTTGACAAAGCCGCAATAAGGAGCCAATTCTTGAATATTTTTGGGTTACTTTAAATACTTATTTTAAAAATTCAAATTCACCCTGAAAGTGTTAAAAAGTTAATAAAAAAATATGAATATTAACAATAATACCACAGAATATACTATAGTAAACTAGTTTAATAAATAATAATACACTACTATATATTTATTCATCTTAATGTTTTGGTTTTCTAGTGCTATGTTATCATCCCTTGATATTCAAGAATTGGCTCTCTGTTCACATAAAAAAGATTTACTAACTTCCTTAGTCACAATCAATTCTCTGATCCGGTTATCCAGAGGGTGTTCAAAATAATTGCTCCGATGCACCTTAATGCGTCTTTAGTCGCACTTAAATTGTTTTTTGAAAGCCCCCTGTATTCGCCGTTGTCGCAACAGGGATTTATTTTTGATAAAGTGGGATTTGGTAAATCATTGTGTGTATAAAGAGTGTAAGGAAAGGTGTTCCGAAAACGAAAAGGGCGTGCTCAGTTAACGAAACTGAACAACTTTCCCAAAGAAAAATTGGCAACTGACAAAAAATTTTAACCTCCTAAATATTTTTTTCGATTTCCAAAAAAGTTACTTAGAGAAAGTTGTTCAGTTTCGTGGACTGAATACGCGTACAGTTTTTGGTACACCGTTCCTTACACCCTGTATAAGAAGGCACCTCATCATAACATCCCATGAAACGTCCACTAAAGGACAGGGAGCTCCCTCTAGAATTCTAGCCTTTGCTGGAAAAATGTAGAGGGGATGTATCATAGTCTCCTTGCTTGTTAGCGTATGGTGCCAGCCGCATGGACCGCGGTTGTAGGTGACCGCAGTAAGTAAGATGTTAGATACAAAGGAGGATGCTGCTGCCCATCCTGCAGTTTACAACCCTGAGTCGCCTCTCTCGACACCCACGGGTATGTAAGGGTCGGTACTATTCTTTGCCGGCACCACACTAAACGTTACGTTTTTATTGTTTTCAATTTTTATTAATATATAGGTATAATCTAACTAAAACGAGAAATAATTAATACTGGTCAAGTGCGAGTCGGACTCGCACTAAAATGAGTTTCGAAGTATTAAAACGCACACGGTAGGGATAGTAGCATAGTTATGATTATTACTTTTATAATAATCTGTGATAATATCCCTCGGTGTGCGAGTCCGACTCGAACTTGACCGGCTTTATAAATATTTGGATGTAAAATAGCGCCACCTACCTTATCTCCATCGAACTTCTCAACCGGCTCGTCGTAAATGCGAACCTCGCACTTATCTCGACTCCCTCGCCTCACCAGCAGCGGAGTCTGCGGCGGCGACAGCGCCACGCTGTTTCTAGCGCTCTCTGCCGGCGACTTTATGAACTCAATCTTCCCTCCCTCGACACAAATGTTCGGCGTTAGCGGATACATTGGCGAGTTCACTACATTCGTATTCGCTAGATGGTTGTAGTGGTTCTCTTCTATAGCTAATGTTTTTGGTTTATTTTTCTTGCGGAAACTGGAGTCGTATGCGAGGACCTGGGTTTTTTCTTCAGGGTGCACTTGACGAGCTTTCCCGGGGGGTCGGTCAGGAGGTTCCGGTGATACGCTCCCGTCTGTTTCAGGACTTTCATTTCTTTCGTTATTGTTTGACGTTCTGAAACAATAAAAAATAAACTTTAAATAACCTATAAAATCAAGTATTTATTTAAGCACCTACGCAGTGTTGGTTTCTTTCTTTTTTTGACAAGTTTCATATTTTCAGACATTTTTCTAAAACTAACTAAATAAAACTAAGAGTCATAAAAATATGAAAAAGATCTATTTTAGAAAGTAAAAGTAAAGTTCTGTCATATGATATACTACCATTCGACCCAGGACAATTAAAAAAAAAATATACCCTTCCATTTGGACCCCCTTACAAATAATAATAACATTTTATGATTATTTTGTTTGGAATATCGTTGGGCAATCGTATTTCAAAACTACTTATTCCAAATTTAGCGGTTGCTCAAATATAAAAGTTAGACAGACAGGCGAAGTCGCACCAAAAGGGTTCCTTTTTTACCATATTGTTTAGGAACCCTGAAAAGCCCAGAAAAACTCAAATCACACATACGAGTAACATTATGAAAATTAACAATTATAAACTTTTACCACTCTGCACTGTTGAAAAAAACCTGTGATTTTAAATTTTAGGTGATTATATATCATCCAGTGATATTCAAGAATTGGACTCCAGGTTATTGGGAAAAATTATCGGAAAAACGGGAAAAAACAAGAATTCGGGATTGTTGAGCGCACAACCGTTAAGAATTTTGAAAACAGAAAAGAAATGAGGGCAAATCCGAAATACAGGCAATGAAAACTTCTGAAAAATATTCACAGATGGCGCTACGGTCTTTATAAATTCGTTATCCCCGCTGTTTTTCGATCAAAGACGTCCTTACGGCAGCTTTATTACAGTTTCATTTCCATTGCTTATCACTTAATGTACATTCAGAATAAATACGCTGAAAATGTTTTGGAATTTCGTTTAATTGTCGGAGTTATTACAAAAAGATCTAAAACGCGCTATCAAAGTTTTAGCGTTCCGTGACTATATATACGTTAAGAGAAGAAAAGTAAGTGGAAGTGTATTTTCTAAGTGTGATGCCACTACTGTTCATAGATCGCTAGCTCTAGTTAGAAGGTCTCTACAGACGGTGACGTCACGTTCGTTGTCGGCTAGGCTGCTCCTTGTAACGTGCGCTGCCAACGCTCGCCCGCGCGGTTGCGACGGCTGTGCGGCGCACTTTCCTTGGGCGGCTCCCCAACCTTACGCGGTTTTAGTTAACTTGTTAGCTTAGCTCCGGTTAAAATTCTGAGCACTTCTATAACGAGGCGGCGAGATTACTCGATTGCCTGCTTTTTTGGAGTTTAAGTTTATTTTATCATAATCTCGAATTATAGACACAACAGTGTTTTTTTAAACGCAATGGGCTTTACTCTTGACCTCGATATCCTGAGGACAGAGATGAGATCGACGATGGAACGAGCTTGCCCAGGAGAAGTCAATTCTTGAATAGATTTGGGTTATGAACACCAGACGCAGACAGAGAGTTCCACTCCTTAGCCGTGCGCATTACAAAAAGATGTTGTGAAGCGCTTAGTGCGAATGACGGAATTTCAACCAAGTGTGTGTTATACGAGTATTTTATGAGAGCTTTAACTTTTCGACAGTTTGACAGGTTTGTGAGGTCGGTCATCGACCTTAAAACCTACATGTTATTTTATGATGAGCTAATCACTTTGAATCGACAGTAAAATACATTAAAAATTTTGTAGGTCAAATGAAGATATTTTAATAATCCTAAAGGAGCTGTTTTCAAAGCAAATTACGCCGTGAAATTACGTAACATGGACATCGATCGTTGCCAACTTTCGGTACAAGGTCGCTAGGTCGAACATCTGTTACCGAGGACTGGAGTTAGGTAAGTGGAAGCATTTGTACCTCTATTACCATGCCATAAAGTCCAAAGCGTTACTACTAACGTGTTGTTGGATGTACCTTTATTGCGCGTCTATCTGAAGGTTTTTAAAAGTATACCTTCCTGAATAAAATTAAGAATGAATAACTTTGTAACCACGTTTTACATTAAATGTAGCATTTATTTTAACAGAAAAAAAACGTAGTACTAAACAAGATATGGCAAGTGATGTGGTCCACATAGAGTTTTAATTTAATTTGTATAACTAAAGAAAAAAAATCTAAAATGACCCTTAATTTTGTAATTTTTTTCCCATTTGTACCTAATCATTTTACTGCTACATTTTTTATCGAAAACATATGAAAAATTAAAATATTTTAGACAAAACTATATTGAATGATGTGGTCGTTTTACATTTTTGATGTTTATGAAATAAAATAGAAAAAAATACTTTTCTCTCATTTTTGTGAATTTCAGGGTCACCGTTGGTCGTAACAGTCACGTTGCGTTATGTGAACGTTATTGTCTTGTAAATAAGGTCGAAATTAACATTGACGAGCGTGTAGCTGCAAGGATTCCTGACAGGGACAAGCACTAATGTCCCCGGTCGTGGACTTCCCTAGTTTGGATAAATCATCTAATTGTCTGAACGATAGGAAGATTCCGTGCTTTGTAATGCACCGGCTACTATCTACGGAATTAGTGCCATGTCAGGGACTGTTGGTAGCTCAACAACGCATATTAGTGTGTGTGTGTAGGGTCGTCGGTCGGTCATCGATCTTACCTTACAATCATAGTTACCCTAGTCGAATGTGGGTACTTTAAAAAAGAGTGTCGTAAAAGGCGACTCAGGGATTTTGAGCCGGAGGATGGGCAGCAGCGTCCTTCTGCGTATAGATAGATAGATAGATAGATTAACACTTTATTGCACACTAAAAAAAAAACAAATTAAAATTAAAACAATAAATACGTATCGTGCGTACGTATCAAGTGCCTGACAAGCGTGGTGAGACTTGGTAGGTACTTACTTCCCCACCAAAATTGATCTACTTCTCTTATTTTTTTATATATCTGGTTAATTATTTTTGGTCACTATAAAAAAGAAATTCAGGGTCACTTGGTATGTATTTTGTAGAAATCCATTCAGTAATTTTCAATGTAGAGCAGTTCAAATTCAACTCTGAATTGCGAAATTTTTGGACATTTTCTAGTAATTTGTTAGACAAAGTAGTGAAAATTTTAAAGTGTGTTATATATTTGTAATCTACTCGTAAAGCCCTTTCATTAGATACCCCACATGGTATGTTTAAGAGATTTTTGTTTTTTTTGTATAACCGTCTTTATGATGTCACAGTGTCCACCCCCACCACACGCGCGCTTGTCATCTCTTAAATGTTAGTTCAGGACATGACACTGAATGCATTGATACCATATATGCCCATTTCCGAGATGACTTGAGCGAAAAACGTTTTCTAAGCATCTTTTGAATAAATTTACATTATACTTCATGCTTCGTCCTCGATATTAGCATAAACACACGTAGTTGCGGCCAGCAATTCGCCATCTTCGCACTTTATTTCAGATACCTACCCTTGTTTTTGTTTACATTTTTTAAAAAGAAGGTAGATATCCCTCGACGTCACTCTAGCTGTAACATGATTCATTCGCGTTTTAGTGCTTCGCCATATCGCACGGTGTTAATAAAAACCGGCCAAGTGCGAGTCGGACTCGCGCACTGAGGGTTCCGTACCACCACCACACCTCGGAAGCTCCATACGATCGGGCTCAAAAGTGACAGCTGTCATTTTTACACGCGCAAATGTGTGGGTGGGTAAGACGTGTGAGTGTAGGGTTGGTGGTATCTAGAAAACACTTACCTACCCTAGAAAACGTAGATAACAGAACATTAGCATTATACTTTTAATACAGTTTCGAGTTGCACATTTTTCGTTCGACTATAAAGCGACTTACACAATTCACAAACGAATTATAACTTTACTATCACTCGTCACCTCACTTTGTTGTATTTAGTAATCGAATTTCAATTAAATTAACAAACACATGTTGAAATAATCTCACAAACTCTAAAAACAATCATTTTTTTCACTAAACTTCATCTTTGACGGCTGGCTGGCCGCCGCCCCGCCGGTGCACCAGGGTGACTATCGCGAAAATGGCGAATCTGCTCTTCTCATCACTGCAAAAAAATCTGCCAAACTTTATTCCAGAAAATGAAAAGAAATGCTGTTTATTATTGCTTTAATGTGGAAAGGAATAAATAAATACATACTATTCAAAGCTTTATTTTTTTCATTTAACCCAAAAAATGCTCTATTAAATCTATCAATGAAAGAAATGTTTAAAGGAAAGAAAACATCTGTGTCTACCTTATGGTGTTTATTCCATAATAATTGCTTCTTATTATTGTTTAACTTTATTCCAAATTTTACTTTGTCTTGGAGAGTCGAAAGACAACCGTAAACTGCACAACCACGCACCATTTTTTCAACTTTTGCAAGCGTTGCATATCGCGTGGCAACAGGACGAGAAATGGGACGAGATATCGCGCAGGGCCCCGCGGGGTGATGCACGCGCACTTGAGGTACTCCGATTGGTGGGAGGCGGAGAGCTTCCGTTCTGTATGTAGTACTATTATTAATTCTGTGCCACCACATAAACATAATTGTATTAGTTGAAATTTCAGTGAGTTAATGTGCTAGATTTTTTGAGTCCGACACGCGCTTGACCAAATTTTATTATTTGTGGTTATTTTATAGCCTATGCCCTATAAACATACCAATTTTGAAGTTTGTAAGTGTTCCCGTTTTTAAATAGAACTAAAACAAAAATCGCCTCAACAACCATCCAACTTGACCCCTCTCTTATATGAATGTTCTTGAAACGGGAGCTCACCACAATTGGTTACCATTAGTTGTGAGAAAAGTTGTAATATTTAATGATTTCAGACTTTTCCCATTATTTGTACTGTGAGACCTAGCT
Source organism: Athrips mouffetella (assembly GCA_947532105.1). Classification (NCBI taxonomy): domain Eukaryota; kingdom Metazoa; phylum Arthropoda; class Insecta; order Lepidoptera; family Gelechiidae; genus Athrips; species Athrips mouffetella. The sequence goes on from OX383967.1 coordinate 26,075,950, forward strand.
TCTTGCCAAATTTCATAATTTTAGGTCAACGGGAAGTACCCTGTAGGTTTTTCATTTTTGAATAAATGTATGGAGATGAGGACATAAAATGCCATATCTTTTGATTGCGTCGTTGTAAAAAATTTAAATTTTCAGATCTTGTGTGGTTTATGGATCCTAATATATGGTATTAATTTCAACCTGATACCTTTACCCGTTCGTGAGATAAAGGGTCTTGACAGACAGACAGACAGACAGACAGACAGACAGACAGACAGACAGACAGACGGACAACAAAGTGATCCTATAAGGGTTCCGTTTTTTTCTTTTGAGGTACGGAACCCTAAAAATAGTTTATTTAAGTGATAAATTTGATATAAAATGTCAAAAAGGAAGAGTTCGCGGGATGAAGACGATGAGTTTCATTATTTACAAAAGAAATTACGGAAGTAGGAAAGGAAAGTTCGTGATGCTCGTTCTAAGAAACGAAAACGTTCGAGGAGGCGGTCAAGGACGCATTCGTACTCGCGTTCACGTTCATTCAGCGTGAGTTCAAGTGATTCTCGGAGGATCAACTTATGAACCGCCGCCATCGGAACCAGAAGGTTAGTGTTATTTATTTGTCTATTTGACGATTGTTCGGTATTGCGAGCAGTACTTTGGGCTGTCTCTTACCGACTGCTGGTTTGCGGGCAGTACTATGGGCTGTCTCTTACCACTATAAGCAATCATTTCTACCTAGATGTACACGGGTTTGCGTGCTTCTCTTTGGAGTTGTCACTACCCACTTTAGTTTTGCGATTTTTCGGTATTGCGAGCAGTACTTTGGGCTGTCTCTTACCACTATAAGCAATCATTTCTACCTAGATGTACACGGGTTTGCGTGTTTCTCTTTGGAGTTGTCACTACCCACTTTAGTTTTGCGAACAGTACAATGGAACTGTTTCTTAACTACATGACATGAAGTGTCTTTGTGATTAAGTGATCGATTTATCGATACCGCCGGGGACAGAAAAACAGACCTAGTCCCATAAAGAAAAACAAGTTGAGTCTCGTCCAGAACCTATTGCTGACGCCGCCGCTGCGTCGGCTGCATGCATATCCAGAAGTCGCTCTAGAGCTGAATTATACCATATAAGAAATTCTCGGTGATTACCTTACCCAGATTACTAACTTTGGCAGTGAAATACAAAAGTATGAGGCAGTCAGATTAGAATACTGCGCGACTAGCGGCTTGGCAAAGGAAGTGTGAAAATAATATTTAGTGTCTAGTAACTGAAATTTAATCAATGCTCCAGCGTTGAACGCGGAAATAAAAGCTTCTTCTTAGAAGTAGTTGTACAACGAGATAAGATAATTGAACTTAAACAATACCAGCATCTGCAATTGCAGCCCTCAGTCAGGCGTTAACGCGCCTTCTCGAGACTTCGGAGATATATGCAGAGTTAATAAAGCTCCTCATAGACACGTGTCGATTGTTCTGTGACTGCCAACACGCCGATTCAATCACGTGACGTAATTTCGTGCTATCCACTTTAAAGAGGGACATGACGGACCAACTATAAGACACTAAAGTGGATAAATTCTTATTTGGCGAGAATTTTGCTGCAACAATAAAGTTTGCAAAAGCTATTACTAAGTCTGGTGCTGAGCTGAAAGCCGCTCCAGCTTCAAAGGCAAACCCTGCAAACAAAAACCTGACAGTGGGGCCATCCAACAAGAATTTGAACACGAAGAGTCCGTTTCTGACTTGCAAGCTCAGAGGACGAAGGAGCCTGCGACAACCAAGGGTCGGCCGTCGCATCATCGAGTACCGCCATGCAGCAGCCGCCGATAAAACTGGTAAATGACGCTAGCAGATCATGATATTTTTTAATCACAAATGACTTTGTTATTTTATCTAATGTCGATGGTTATAAAATACGCTTTTCTTGCCCGGTTATTCAGATCTGAAAGCCACAATTACAGAAGTATTCATGTTCCGAAGAGCTCAATATTATGAAGCTATAAACAATCTTATATCTTCAGGCGCAATGTCAGTGTTCGCCTTGTGATGACCAGTTCCTGTCAAACATTTTCCTAATACTATAACGAAATGGTAAAATAAGATTCATTTTAAAGCTAAAAGAGTTGAACAAACTTATTGATACATTACATTTTAAACTGGAAGATCTTCGTACCGCTTTAAAATTAATCACGCAAGACTGTTTTATGATTAAGATCGATCTCCAAGATGCTTGCATTTTATCAAAATTCATTAAGAATCAAGAAAGTTTCTTAGGTTTGAATATAAAGAAAAATATATGAGAATTTAACGTTTTACCGTTTGGTCTCAGTACTGCGCCTAACATATTCACTAAAGTGATGAAACCAGTCGTAAGGTTACTTCGATCTGCTGGCCTTCTGTCCACTGTACACTAGGACAATTTCTTATTAATCGGACGTGATTATAACGTGTGCTTGTTTAACGTTACCAACAAATTACTTATAGGTTCTGGCTTTATTATAAAAAAGCTGCCCAGTACCCAAAACAAGTTGTACGTTTCTTAGTAACATCATTGAATCGAAAAATGTATAGGGCGAACTAACAGATTAAAAAAAAGATAAGGTTCGTGTAAAGGAAAATATAGAAGATTCTTTAAATAAATTAATAAAAAAAAAAAAAAGTAAAACAAGAAACATGTTGAACATATTAAACAGGTACTTAAATTTGAAAAAACAGTTTCATAATTACGAAACATCCGTGATCTTGCCTGAATCTGTATTACCAGACTTGAACTGGTGGAATGATGTGATTTTGCACTCTGTGAGTAAACCTCAACTTAGGGGTGGGGCATAGCGTGCGGGCACCAAAGAGGCAGCGGACAGTGGATTGACCTTGAGTAAGGTTTGCTAAAAATTTTACTGATTGTCAGATTCTACTATAGATAACACGACTGCTATCTCATACATGGAATCCAATTCCCACACATAACAGATATTACTCGTCAACTTTGGCAGTGGTGTGAATGTCGCAACTTACATGTGTTCGCGTCGTACATTCGGTCGGCGGACAACAAAACGGCGGACGCGGAATCACGGCGCGTGTACCCCGACATAGAATGGGAGTAGTCAGAAGATGCATACACACAAATCGTGCAAAAGTTAAGCACACCGGATAAAGATTTATTTTCTAGCCGCGTAAATTTTAAAAGCTCTTAATACGACGCATGGCATAGGCACCCGGTCGCGTTTGCTATAAATGCCTTTACTATATCGTGGTCAGACATTTTTTATGCCTTCCCGCCGTTTTCAGTTATTTTTAAAACTTTACGTAAAATTGTATCCGACCAGGCAGAAGGAATATTAGTAGTACCTGCATGGCCCACTCAGCAATGGTACCCATTATTTCGTGTAGCCTTTTGTTGTCCGCTCCAATTATCTTTAAGGCGGGTGAAAGCTTGATTTTGTCTCATTATTACATCAGTCGATAAATATACAACAAGCTTTTCCAGGCGGCCGGAGTCTGCTCTGGGAAGCGTGGCTAAAGAGAAGCATCCCTCCATCTGCGATTGACGTAATGTTGGCTTCTCTCACAGGCAACTCATATAAACAATATAATGTATACTTAAAAAAAAAATAGTTCTCGTTTTACCAACAATACTACTGGAATACCTTTGCTATATCCACCCCAAATATTTTTTCTTTTAAACAAAATTATATGAAGTCGGAGCCCAATATCATTAGCTTATTGAGTCGGTACATGTAGGTCGGCTTAGGCATTAAGGGCTCCCGCACACGACCGAGAATCGGTGGCCGATTTTTTGTCGGCATCCCGCTCTGACGTGTTATCACCTGGATCTTCCGTCCTTGTCCTGGGCGATAATCGGCCACCGATTCTCGGTCGTGTGCGGGAGCCCTAATACTTGTGCCCCCATCTAGGTGAAGATGATCGAATTTAAAGGTGTTTCAAGGGCATATTTCGCTTATGTCCTCCGTTACCTAAGTACCGAATGACATGGGATACAACGATTGTACTTAATTATCTGAGTAGTTTATTTCCAAATGAAGAAATTTCTCATAAACTAGTCACATTGCTTGCTTCAATAACCGCTAGAGAGCAAACACTATCAAAAACTGATATAAAAATATTTAGTAGGTACTAAAATTTACATAAAAATCGCAAATACTATTAAAACCTTACGTTGGGCTGATTAGAACTTAGGTTCTATTCCGTTCTAGAAACTACAGAAATTTGCCCGGGAAAAACCTTCCAAGCTTACCTAGAAATGACTAAACATTTGCGAAAAAACATAAAAGTAAACTTATTTATTGCCGTTAAAAACCACATAAGGCAGTCGGTTCACAAACTTTGAGCCATTGGATCTGGTCCACTACGCAAAAGTGGAATCGATGTGAGCATGTTCACGGTACACAGCACACGGCACGCTGCCACGTCTGCTGCGTACAGAATTGGTGTCAACCTTGACTCAATTCGATGAACCGCTGCTGGTTGGAGCGGTTCTTCCTCAACATTCGTCTATAATAGAACTTTAAATAGTAATATGGTTGATGAGGAATGTTTTGCTAGAACAATTATTAATAATTTTAATATTACAGAGGGATCAATTAGATTTATTATTTTCTGTTTTCAAAAATATTTTTTAGTTCAAAATTTACTTTTTTGTAACTACTCTGAAGTTAGAGAAGATTACTTATTTGAATATTTAATCATTAAGTTCTGAACTTTTTCTACTTGTAATAAAAATATTTCACAACAATAAGCTCTAAAAGTCTACGTGTGTTTATGCTAATATCGAGGACGAAGCATGAAGTATAATTAGTGATTAAATGAACTTACCAGTAAGTGAAGTTTGATCATAATTATACGAATGCTTCGTCCGAAGATATTAGCATCCCTCCCACCCATTTCAATTCAACCCAAAGAGTTGCAAAATATTTTTATGTATGGCTGAAAATCTCTAAACTAAATGAATCATGTTACAGCTAGAGTGACGTCGAGGGATATCTACCTTCTTTTTAAAAAATGTAAACAAAAACAAGGGTAGGTATCTGAAATAAAGTGCGAAGATGGCGAATTGCTGGCCGCAACTACGTGTGTTTATGCTAATATCTTCGGACGAAGCATTCGTATAATTATGATCAAACTTCACTTACTGGTAAGTTCATTTAATCACTAATTCTACTAGTAATGCGTATCGTACTACTGCGCTCACCGCGTTTCAAGTGCCTGACAAGCGTGGTAATACTTGGTGGGTAGTTACGTCCCCTCCAAAATATTATACTTATCACGCCTTTTTGCTTTTAATTTCTGGACGGTAATCCGAAAAATAAAATTTATATGATTCTGTGGGACTGGGCTGGTCACGTTAGTCGCATGCCGCTGGAACTCTGGGCCAAGACCACAACTATCTGGCAACCGCCAAGTAACAGACGGCGTCGAGGCCGACCACGGCGCAGATGGCGCGATGAACTCGACGCTTTCTGTAAAGACTGGTAACAAGAGGCTCAGAGTAGAGACCAGTGAAAGGAACGGAGGGAGGCTTTTGCCCAGCAGTGGGACAGAAATGGCTAATAAGATAAGATCAGGGATGATGAGTTTATGATGATAGTATTTTTTCCTAACTTATATTGTCCCATTGCTGGACAAAGTCCCCCCCCCCTCCTAGTTATTCCAACCACACATTAGATAATAGTAAACTGCTCCAACTATCGCGGTCTTGAGGTCCACCAACCGCGTTGGTACAGTTAAGAGCACATCAAGCTTGACACTTTGGCCTTTGTACCGTGCTTATTTCAAACGCGTAGGCGCTAGACGCTTGACGTGCTATTAGCTGTACGAATGTAAGTCGTCACGCCATCTTTTTCGTGGTCTACCCCGACGGCGTCGGCCACCACGATGATAAGTATTATAAAAGAAAATATTTTGTAATAAACCCATAAAAATTGCTTCTACCTGCTAACGACCAAATAACATTGTTAACAAGTTAAGCTTCTCCATAAAAAGTCTGTATTTCCCACAATAAACGAACTTATCTGTCGCCGGGAGCTCTAATCAAACTGTTGATCTTGGCTATTCCAACTTTACTGCTAATCACAGTGTTGACTTGATAGTAAAATCTCTTTCATAATAAGATAAAAAGGTTTATTTCAGATATTTTCTCACAAATTTGCGTCACAGACTTCTGAGGCCTATGGAGACGCATAATAATGTTTCGACGGGTTCTTACAACGATAATCTGTTAATATATTTTATATAATATAGTTGTAGTATATAAATTAAGTTGCTTTTATGCTGAGCCAAAGCCTTTTCTCAGTAACCATGCACAAACATAGTAAAAGTTTCACATCTTTGCCGCCTTGAATTTTGTATTTCTTCTTATTTTTCCTGTTTTGGAAGTTTTGTCTTAGTGTTATGTGTTCTGTATTTTTGTGTTATATTATCATTGTGTATGTTTTCTGTGAACAAATGTTATGTCTATGTTTTAATCTATGCGCTCCTGAAAATTTGTTATGATAGGAATAGCACATAGATATCTAAATAGTTATACTAACGTGCAGGTAGTGATAGAGACATAAAAATGCTGCCAGATGTTTATCATCTAAAGAGAGAAACAAAATGAATCTTTATGCCACTGTAATATAATAAGTCCCGTGTGGTGCCGGCAAACAACAGTACTATCCCATATATACACGTGGGTGTCGTAAGAGGTGACTAAGGGTTATAAACTGGAGGACGGGCAGCAGCATCCTCCTGTGACAGGACGTGGAAACATCCCATTTTTTCAAGAAAATTTGTTGTTTTCAGGGATTTGTGAGCAAAACGAAAAAGAAATCATCTTGTATTAAGAGGTTACCCGCCGTCTACTAGCGCCCCCATCAGTTAAAAAATATTGCTCCCAATATACAAAACTTTTCGAAAATCCGGAAAAACTGATTAAAGTGAAGGTGCCCTAGTTTATTTATTTAGAACTTATCAATTCTGAAAAATATAGTTCACTGTAGTTACAGCTACAATAACTGTTTTGGCATTTTTTGTATCTGTAACTACAATGGACTATATTTTTTAGAATTGATAGGTTCTAAATAAACTAGGGCCCCTTCACTATAATCTTTCTTTCCGGATTTTCGAAGAGTTTTCTATTTAGGCAGCGATATTTTTTAACGATGGGGGCGCTAGTGGACGGCAGGTATAGCCCCTTAAATAGACACCCAAAAATCTCCTATATAACCACTCAACTGTGGTAGTCAAAATGGCGAAATCCCCTAGACTGTGGAAAAACCCTCTAAGGGGCAATGTCATATTTCCCGTGTCTGTGGTGAAACCCACTCAGGGGTACTGCTTAGGCGCTCAAATTTTAATCAAAAACACACTGATAAACTACTTCTATCTTTTTCTACCATATTAAAACGTAGTATACGTGAAGCAAGACAGCTAGCAAGCGGTCGTTTGAGTACTTGGTAAAGGCAGTTACTTGCTCGATGTTTTTGGCTTTTTCTAATACTAACAATACATATAATACTGGTCGTATTATTATATCATGATGATAAATTAACATAGATTTGTTAACGTATACTCTAACATGGTTACTACATCACGTTAATTATAAATAATTACGAAAACAAGGAGAAGTTCTAAGGAGAAGTTCTAAAGATATTGGAAAATATTAAAACGAATACCTCAGGTCATGACAATATTAATATAAAAATGATTTTACTAACCTTACCAAGAACTTTAAGAGTCATTACAGGTATTGTGAATAGATCAATATCCACTAGTACTTTTCCCGAAGAGTGGAAGTTAGCAAACGTCAAACCTATACCTAAAACAGCCACTGTAGAGACTCTTAAAGATCTTAGGCCTATAAGTTTGCTTCCGGTTGTGTCAAAGGTGCTCGAACGGGTAGTTGAGAAGCAAGTTAATGCTTTTCTCCGAGAAGCTAATGTTATTCCATTACATCAATCCGGCTTTAGGTCAGGCCACAGTACGGAGACGACATTGTTAAATGTGACAGACGATATAATTACAGCTTCCGATCAAGGTCTCAGTAGCATATTAATACTACTTGACTTTTCTCGAGCATTCGACTGCGTCAACACATCACTTTTACTGACGAAGTTAAAATATTATGGTTTTTCGCAATCTGCCTGTAAGTGGTTTGGTTCGTTTTTAATGGGTAGAAAACAATTGGTTACGGTAGATCAGCCCAATGGGGAACCCAAAGCATCAGAGATTCGTTTGATTGGTCGTGGAGTGCCACAGGGGTCGATTCTTAGTCCCATTCTGTTTTCTATTTATACTGCTGACTTGCCGAGGCATATATTAACATGCAAATATCATTTATACGCCGATGATACTCAGGTATATTATTCTTTTACACCTGGGGATGTCGAAACAGCAGTTCAAGATATTAATAGTGATTTAGAACGGATTTTTGACTGGGCGCATAGTAATTCTTTAGTTTTAAATCCGTTGAAATCAAAATACTTAATTATAGGAACAAAGAGGCAGATTGTAGACAGTGATGATGCGAAAATATCTGTTCATGGTCAAATTATTCCCAAAGTAAACGAGGCAAAGAATCTTGGCTTAATTATAGATAGTGAGCTAAGGTACGTTACACACATAAACATGAAAATTAGAAATTCTTTCTATAAACTAAAATCCCTTTATACCATAAGAAAATATTTGAAAGTCGAAGTAAGAGAAACGCTGGTGGATTCTTTAGTACTGTCACCCTTTAATTATTGTGACTCTGTGTATGGTCCCAGACTTTGGGCTAAAACGGAACATGCTATACAGAGACTACAGAATGCTTGCGCTCGTTTTTGTTATGATGTTCCCAAAAGAGCGCATATTACACCCTTCCTAAATGAAAGAGGAATTCTTAAAATGAAAGCCCGTAGAGAACTACATTTTTCGTGTATCACTCATAGAGTGATCTGGAACAAATCACCTAAGTACTTGTACGATAAACTCAAATGGAAAGATAGGAGTAAAAAGCAAAATATCAGATCAAATGATCAGAACCTTCTGGAAATACCGCAATATCATTTGGCTGGCTTCAGAGGTTGCTTTAAATACAAGACTGCGAAAGTGTGGAATACATTGCCTCCACCTTTAAGAAAAAAAATAAGTACGCTCACATTCAAAAACAAAATTAAATTAAAATTAATACTTCTGCAAAGGTCTAGTGTTTAAACAATCTCTGGTGACTTTTTATGTTCATGCTGTGCACATTCACACACACACACACACACACACACACACAAAAACACCCTGACATACACACACTCACACACTCACACACACTCAAATTTTTGCTATACATTTATATATGTTTGATAGAACCGCTTGTCTTTTTTTTCTCTGTATTTTGTGTGATTAATTGGTATCGGCTTTTGTTAATTAATTAATTTATCATTTATTTTTTGTTAATTATTTTATCATTTTTGTCACCCTCGAGTATAAAATGGTTATTTATAAAGGTTCAAGAGAAGGGTAAGAACTGAAAACCAGTGCTTTCAGTGTTGCCTAGTGTAGCCTGGGAGCAAGAACTGAGTTTCTTGCCTTTTGCTTACAAAATTGTTGAATAAGAATAAGAATATCGTGATTTATTTCCGAAATTTTTTGTTAATCGTTTTGTTTTTCATATGTGTAAGCAATAAAGATTTATGATTATGATTATGAAAACAAGTACCGGTCGATAAGAATACCTATTAGGGTCTCTCCACAGACAGAGAGATCACCTGATCGGGTCGCTCCACAGATGCGTGATCCGAGTTAAAATGGCCGACAGCGGGTGGTTCGCTTAGCATGGATATGCCGTGGCGGGCGGGTGGACTAACGTACAAATTATATTTCATAATAAAAACCAACAATAAATAATTAAATAAATAAATAATATATATGTTTCAAGTTTGCGTATGTTTATGTTTAAAGCTATATTTGATCAAAACAAAATGATAAAAAATAACTTGAGGACCTAAAATATTTTTGTTTTGTTCGGCTCAGCATAAGAGCATATGCTCGACCGTTTGGTGCCGGTTAAGAATAGTATCACCCCATCTCTGCGTGGGTGTCGAAAAAGGCGACTAAGGGATTTTGCTTTTTTGATATTCTACAGTTTTGATATTGTTTCGATTATGGTAAAATACTTGAGTATTGCATCTAAGTAGAAAATAAAAATTGTCTTATCCATACTAGTCTATACCGTTTTTTAAAAAATGTGATCACTTTTGCTTGTTTTTAGAAGCATGTTTATGTTATTTTCCTTGAATTGATGCTACTTTTGTTGTTTAATTCTTAAACTTGTTTATTAATATTACAAAAAAAAACAAAATTCTCTGGAAAAAAGTTACTAGTTGCTTCGATAATTACACATGTATCAAGGTAGTAATTTTTATGAAAAAATAAACATCTTTTTTGTGCAACTACTACATAAAATCTATTGAACCTACAGTAATGATATTCTTGTAAAACCTTCCTTGTAACCTTATTTCATTGTATATGTAATATTGTTACTCATAAAGTGTCAAATGACTTCCAAATAACATGTTATACAAAGCCTAATTGAGGCAGTTCTTAGGGTAGGAACCATTTTTGTTCTTCAATAAAATCTTTGATTGTTTAAAATATTTGTATGGGAGACATATGAATATATGCTTTTTATTTGTAAATAGTATGTTAAGGTTATAATTAAACACATTAATTTCGTTAAAAAGTGGTTTATTTTAATAATATGGCCAAAATACTATTCAAAATTTAGATACCCTTGTAATAATGCTATCTGTACAACATTATTAAATCACAAAATAATAGAAAAGAACTTAGTTTTAAGTAGCAAATTTAATTTTATAATGGTTTTTGATAAAGTAAAGGCTGTTCTTTCTTTTAATTAGGAGGAAATTCAGTTTTAGCGTAGGATGGGCCCCTAAAAACATCGGTATGTGACGGGACCCACTGTGGGGTCCACAGACTGGCAAAATTCGCCATTATTTTCGCCACATATACGGGAAATGTGACATTGCCCCTCAGAGGGGTTTTCCAAAGTTGAGGGGGCAAGCAGGGCTAACATTAAAGAAGTGATCACACCTAGCTGAATTCAAAGACTAATTCGGCATACATTGCTGGGAGGCTTGGTTATGTTAATTGCAATATACTTGCTTCAACGAGCAATGTATGCCGAATTAGTCTTTGAATTCAGCTAGGTGTGATCACTCCTTAAGACAGAGATGTTTTCCTCTCAGCAAACACATACTCGTAATAATCACTTAGTCTTGGCTACCGGTTTCAACGTTATCGTGACGTTGCCGCGTTATCGCAGCTTGGAGTTGACATATTACTTTGGACATCTTCATAGCTATGTGTTAAAAAAATTGTTTGTGCAGGTGGTAAAGATATGATGTAATAATAAATCACACATGATCTACGTTGTATGTATGCACAACTTAACTCACAGTTGCTTACTAAAATCTTGTATGGTTCGAAGTGTTTGCCTGTCCACTGTTTAGGGTTCCGTAGTTAACAAGGACCAACATTAAAGACGCAGCTACGTTGGCAAGAATGGCGCAGAATAGAACGGAGTTTGCAGAGGTGGTCGCCGACGTCCGTTAGGGCATGGCAACGGAAGAAGAAGTTAACAAGGACTTTTTTACTGTTTTAGTTGCATCATGGTCATATTATCCGTCCGTAAAGCTTCTGCAATGTGAATTTCATTGGTTTTTAGGGTTCCGTACCTCAAAAGAAAAAAACGGAACCCTTATAGGATCACTTTGTTGTCCGTCTGTCTGTCTGTCTGTCTGTCAAGACCCTTTATCTCACGAACGGGTAAAGGTATCAGGTTGAAATTAATACCACATATTAGGATCCATGAACCACATAAGATCTGAAAATTTCAATTTTTTACAACGACGCAATCAAAAGATATGGCATTTATGTCCTCATCTCCATACATTTATTCAAAAATGCAAAACCTACAGGGTACTTCCCATTGACCTAAAATTTTGAATTTTGGCAAGAAGCTAGGTCTCACAGTACAAATAATGGGAAAAGTCTGAAATCATTAGATATTACAACTTTTCTCACAACTAATAGTAACCAATTGTGGTGAGCTCCCGTTTCAAGAATCCATATCCATACTTCCATACTAATATTATAAATGCGAAAGTAACTCTGTCTGTCTGTCTGTCTGTCTGTTTGTTTGTTTGTTTGTTGCTCTTTCACGCCTAAACGGCTGAACGGATTTTGATGAAATTTGGTATGGTGATAGATGGTAACTTGGAGACGGACATAGGCTACTTTTTACCCCGGGAAAATATCTCATTCCCGTGGGAATCTACACATACAATAATACTCTAGCGGGGTTGTATCTGCTACAGCACACCGAAACTACTTAACCGATTTTGATGGGACTTTTTTTATTCAACTAAGTATCGCTGATTACGAAAACTACTACAATTTTGAAATCCAACGTGGTAGACGTAAACTACCATTATCCCCTGGGGATAAGGTTGAGGTGCGATAGGGTTGAAATGTCTAAAAATCAATATGGGTGTCGTTTGTAAGGTTTATCGAGCCGCTGATTATAAAAACTACAACAATTTTGAAATCCAACATGGTGGACGTGAAATGCTATCATCCCTTGGGGATGAGGTTGGGGTGCGATAAAGTTGATATGTCTAAAAATCAATATGGGTGTCGTTCGTATGGTTTATCGGGTCGCTGATTACGAAAACTACAATGATTTTGAAATCCAACGTGGTGGACGTGAAATACCACCACCCCTGGGATGGGGTTGGGATTCGATAGGTTTGAAATGTCTAAAAATCAATATGAGTGTCAGTTGTATGTTTATATAAGGATAGGGATAGCGGTTAAGATGGCGTTAGGGGTAGAAGCAGGGATAGGGGTAGGGTCAGGGATAGGGAGAGGGAGAGGGGGAGGGATAGGGAGAGAGTGTAAGGGAGGGGAATGGGAGGAGGGCGAGGGGGGAAAGGGAGGGTGATGGGGAGAGGGGAAGGGGGGAAATGGAGGGGGAAGGAAGGGTGAGGGGGGGAAGAGGGAGGGGCGAGGGAGAGGAAGAGAGAGTGGGAGAGGGTGAGGGAGGGGGAGTGGGAATGTAGGGGGGGGGATACAAAAGGATAGATAGGGAGGAATAGGGACCTTTTTTACTTTTATGAATACCTCCTCGCTACCCATTCACTTCACTCCCTTTATTGCCTTCTTTTTTAAGTTCGCCTGTAACGGTTGACAATGAAAATTCCGCACTACCTACCAAGTTTAGTTAAGTTACCAATTAAGTTTGTAGTAAGATGCATTTATTCAACTTGGATAAGTACAAATGCATCTTTTACGTAGGGATCAAGAAGGATAAGCGCTCCGTAAAATATGTTTCAATTAAGTTCGAGTTCTGTTTTTTTATAAAATCTACGCGGACGAAGTCGCGGGTAACAGCTAGTATTCATATAAGAGAGGGGTCAAGTTGGATGGTCGCTGAGGCGATTTTTGTTTTAGTTCTATTTAAAAACGGGAACACTTACAAACGTGAAAATTGGTATGTTTATAGTGCATAAGCTATAAAATAACAACAAATAATAAAATTTTGTCAAGCGCGTGTCGGACTCAAAAAATCTAACACATTAACTTACTGAAATTTCAGCTAATACAATTATGTTTATGTGGTGGTACGGAACCCTCAGTGCGCGAGTCCGACTCGCACTTGGCTGGTTTTTTTTAACGGTCTTTTCTCCCGAAACACAGTGGACAAAAAATGTTTTTCGACTTCCCATACAAAATGACTCTACCACGTGACCACGGATTTTCGGGGGCGAAAAAATCGATCTAGCTAGGATGTCCGGGAAAATTCGTTTTCTCCGTTTTGATTCGGACTGATATTGCTAACTAGCTGTGTGTAAAACGATAGCCTAAGGCTTGAGCGTTTTTCAGTGTCAGTGTATGTGCGGTTACAAACGTGTATCCTGTGTAATTGAAGAGAAATCTTTTTTTAATTGCAAAATGTTCGTGCTTATACAAAATGTGACGCTTTTACGTGAACTCTATTAATAAAGCCTGTACCGATGCGATATTAGTTACCTACAATTGTCACATTCTTTCTTGTAAGTAATGCCCGAGTGTAAATCTGTATTTCCTATCAAAATACACTCGCCTCAAATACAACTGGGGCTTATGGCGGATGATGGCTCAGTTTTATTGCCGCGATAAATATTTTATCGCCATCTCATCGTAACATGATCGCTCTTTCGATATACAGTTCTGTCTGTATGAATATAATAATATGAAGTTAGATATTCTGCAGATAGATCATCACTTTCGTTTATATATTTTGTGGTTTAGTTTGCTTTGTTATAGTACTAGTTATTCGCGACTTCGTTCGAGTAAAGCGTAGCCTATGACACTATCGAGCTCTCATCTCCATACAAATAGGGTGACTTTTAATTAGTTCTTGATAGCAAAAGATATGAATGTACTCATGATACTGAACAACTTTTCCCAAGGAACTTAGGTTGAAATACGAAAAACCAAATTTGACCTCTCATACAAAATGCGCTACTCGTATCAGCTGATGCAGTTTCTATGGGAGGTCAAAACTTGATTTTCCTATTTCGACCTATGTTCCTTGGGGAAAGTTGTTCGGTATCATGAGTACATTCATACCTTTTTCTATCAATAACTAATTAAAAGTCATCCTATATAAAGTCACAATTTTGACAGGGAACCCAGTCTTCCACGCTCGGTCGGCCGAACCCCTAATAATAGGTACTCAAAACAGCTGATATTTCACAGTGTTTTACAGTCACGCTTCTGTCCTCACATAATTACAAGACACTAATTATTTTGACAAATTAGAAAGCTGTTGGTTAGTAAAATGTACAGTTTTCACTGTAAATGTAGCAAATAGAGAAAGTTGCCAGGGTCTGTATAGTTGGTTTGAGAAACGTGTATAATCACTTGTAGTAATTTTGTAGTTCAAATTAGTAATTTCATGGAGTAAAACAGCTTCCACGGTCTAGTGGTTAGAGGATTTGGCCTTCGATCTGGAGGTTCTGAGTTCAATTTCCAATGGGGACATTTTCAAACAAAACTTACTTTATGGAACTTCTGAACGTTGGTTGCAGGATAAATCACGAGGACGATTCTGTGCTTCGGAAGGCACGGCAAACCGTTGGCCCCGAACATCTACGGAAGTGGTCATTAACGGATTATGCCATAGGCATTTGGCGTCTCAAAACTTTGACAACAGGGTTTATGAGGTCGGTCATCGATATTAAAGTTACAAGCCACACGATATGAGGATGATGGTGGTTAGTTCGTTCAGTAAGTATATTCCAAGTCTTGGTAAGTTACATTCCAGTTACTGGCAAAGTGTTCAATACAGACGATCTACAGAATGCCTAAGAATTGTATAGTTGCAATCGAACTGCCGATACGATTGAACGTAAACAACTGATTTGATCATTACAGGCGCTCTATGTAAAAAAATTCGCCCTCTTCAAACTACCTAGGTTAGGAAGTCAATTCCATAAAAATGCGATTTTTACTTCTTACTTCCAGTACGCATAGCAGCAAGCACACAGAAACAAAACCAGTACAAGCTGAACCAGGGCTATGCAACAAATGCCCTAAACCAGAGACCCGCTCCAGGTCAAAGTGTTTCCACCGTCGTGCGGCCGGGTGTACTTTAAACGTCTTCTATCGTCAGATTTTAATGTATTCAGTTATTCTAAACTATTAATAATCTATTACATAAGATATTCAAAACTGTTGCAACAGTCATATTGCGACAACCACTTCACATTTTCCGAACTGCCAACTCTATTTGTAAACCGAAAATCGCCTGTAATGAGCTGTGATAGGGCCCGCGCACACCAATAGGCAGAGCAGACAAGAGCAGTTTTTCATAACATTACAAAATGGACTTTATATCTAAAACATAAAATACTAAATTGCCTGAGAGACAGAGCCGCGAGCAGTTTTCGTGCCTCTCAGGCAATTATGCATTTATTTCTTAAGATATAAAGTCCATTTTGCAATGATATCAAAACCTGCTCTTGTCTGCTCTGCCTTTCGGTGTGCGCGGACCCATAGAGTTCATTTCACAGTCCAATAAGCCGTCATTATGAAAACATTCAGATATTAAAATAGGGCTGTAGGTAATTTTGTCGATAATTTTCTACACAATGTTTTAACTCTATAATATAGCAATAATTTTGCCAAAGTCAAAATAATAACACATCTAATTTTATAAAAAAATATATTGCAGAATAAATTAAAAATGTAACGAAATACCGCAAAAAATTAAGAAATTTCAATATTTGTACATGGATATTAATAACAATCAATCTTTGAAACGATATTCGCTTGATAGGACATATTAAAATCACAATTCAACTGTTTATAGGTCGTCCGTGATCCAGCTGCTTACTGCATGACGTGGTCAGAAACTGTAATATTGATGTGCGGCAATAGGGAGTTCCCTGTGACGTTTTTCAACTACGATATGTTACGTGACGATGGGTGGCGTGCTAAACTTTGTTGAAAATTACTTTCCATGTGGCTCAGTAAATTAAGTATAAAAAAACATTTATCTAGAAAAAATATAACACATACATTTAACAGCAGTAATCAAACTAAATTGATCGGTGTCTTTTCAGTATCAGTATTGCTATTTTAATTTTATTTTTTTTTATGCTTATTAGCCGCACTATGAATGAATGAATAACTCTTTATTGCACACATCTAGGAACTCAGAACTCAGATCAACTCTTTGAACTCAGATCATGTAAGATTTTAATGATCGAACAGATCAAAATTTTAATCTTTTGCATTTAAATCTATCCTATCTATCCATCTATTCTATACATTTATCCCTATCGATTTGAGTGTATATTGATATCTCGAAAATTTGCTTCTTCGTTAAAGAACAGTCTTTACCGATATCGATAAACTGTTTCACAGCACTATAAATGTCTTTGAAGTAAAGTAAGATAGATGGATGATTTAGTATGAATTAAATTGTGATATAAATAATTCTAAATGGGTGTTTGTAGCAGTATTTTAGCGTTGATAGATTCGGTTACAAGTAAAACTATTATAGGAACACGCTGTACCTCGATTTGGAAGCATTAATAATTTGCGATTGTAATAAATTACTTTAGTATGCAAGTAGCATTCAAAATTTAATGTTCCTGTCGATATTTTAATGCTTTTTATACCTTTTAAGATATTTGATTAAGTTACAGGGTTAAATCTTAATTACCAACTAAGTAACCAGTGTGTAACAACAGTTACACTTTTAACTGACCATTCGTTAAAGGAAAACCCATAGTCCGGTCGCTTAACGTCTTATGTCGCTAAATTCACCAAATTGCACCAAAAATTTTCCATGTACTAGTTAGGTACATAGCTCTCAATTTTTGATAGGAACCAATTCTTAAATTTTCAATGGAAATTTTTTGAAATTCAAGAATTGGCTTCTATCAAAAACTGAGAGCTATGTACCTAACTAGTACCTGGAAAAAATTTGGTGAAATTGTAAGGCGTGTCTACGTGAAACAGCTAATTGACCGCACTACGAGGGACATTATAAAAATAAAAGGGATGGAGCTCTTGTTCTGTCCTACGTTCTATTTTATTTGTTACTCAAACCAAAACTGATACAGCTAAGCAACTTTAAAAGAAACATAGACAGGAAGGAAAATTTATGCACTGTAAAAACAATTTTAATAACACATAATTTATTCTAAGAAAATTTCAACCACTTAGCTGTTACGGTTAAAAAATACAGCCATATTAAAGTAAGACGGACAGAAAGACGACGTAGGCTTTTAATAGGATCCCAATTTATAAAATAAAGCCTACAGAATCTCTTCGAAATAAATTTAAAGAAATCAACATTTTGACTTTTGTGTCGCAATACATTTATGAGAATTTAATATAATGTTAAACGGAATATACATATTTTTGAGAAAAATTGTGACAGGCACAGTGTCAACATAAGAAACAAGAATCAACTTGCTTCTCATGTCAGCCGTGTTCACAAAATTAGTAAAACATATAAAGGTCAATGTATACGCTTCTATAATAAGGTACCCACTGATATTGAAAGTTTTCCGTTAGATAAATTCAAAACTGTTATCAAGCAGAAATTGTATAAGAAGGGTTATTATGAAATATCAGATTATCTAGAAGAGAATAATTTATGGCATTAGGCTACGGTTCTAATAGGCTAATTCAAAATTAAAACTGACTTATGTTTGTTGTATATCAAAACATATTTAAAAGAGCGCGTGGGTCTTTATTGTCGCTTCTTTTTTTACCACTATGGCGCCACATTGTTTGTGAAGCGATGTAGTTTAGCTGATGTCCAACAATGAATAAACGATTTTGGCTTTGACTTGACTTCCCTTTGGCAGCCGGTCGGTACGGAACCCTAAAACTGTAAGCCCAACGGAAGTGTTTCGCCACAAGATGCCACATCTCTTTTAGAAACATCCGCGGAGCAGACAAGCCGCGACCAGCCAATTTACTGGCTTTGATGCTCGCGACCATCGCAATCCCTTTTGCTGTCACCCGAATAACCGAGTGCACGCTAACACTGGGAACTTGATGAAATTTTGGTAACGAACAATAAGCTTTTGACATTGGAAATGTCTTTTCGTTCGTTCCAGTATAGGCCCCGTTTTCACAAAAAAGTGCGATTCCCTTATATCTCGGAGAGTTCTGAAGATATGATATTCCAAAATAGCTTAAAAGACGCGTATTCATAAAATCTATAAGATGCAAAAAGAGTTATTCAAGAATATCAACAAATAAAAAAAATATGGACCAAAATAGTGAAAAAAAAATCAATTTTTTCCGATTTTTTTATTTTGGCGCTCGATATTTTGGAAACGAAGAATGATATCAAAAATTTAAGAAAAAAATTCTCTGGACAATTTAATCAGCTACAATTTTAGCCTAAAACAAAGATGATCGGGTTAAGGGTTTACCTTGTAGCCTAACCTTTTTATTACTAGGTTTTGTTAAACTTGCCTTGTGAGTGTGGAAAAAATCTAGTAACAGGTTATCATTAGGGCATGCAGAACCGGGTCCGGTTCCAGATTTTGCGTACCCGGTTCCAGTGGTAGTCAGAACCGGGTCACCCGGTTCTACCCGGTTCCTAGCGACCAAATTGTATTTTTTAATTTTTTTGTGTAAATGATAATTCAGAGTTTGGTTAAGTAGGAAATTGTAATGTAATGAGATATGAATAAAAAAAAGTTGGTATTGGTGTGAAATCAACGTTTATTAAATTATCATTGTAATCAACAGACTAACTCTTGAAACTATTATTGATTAATAATCAAAGAAAACTTATTTTTCTCAAAACTAAATAATCAACAAAAACTAACTCTTGAAACTATTATTAAATAATCAACGACAAAACGTACTCTCCAACAATTAAATAATCAACAAAAACGAAACGAAAACTATCTCTTCCTTCACACAATAATAATCAACAAAAACTGACTCTTGAAACAATTAAATAATTTGGTTTGTATTTTTTGGTTTGCAAATTACAGAAAATAAAAAAAAAGTTACCTAGTACTGCCAGCTCGCTAAATATCAAAAGCTCCACGATACTTCGACGCGCGTAATTTAAATTAGTAATTAATGCAAAATTAGTAAAATCTTATCAGAACCGGGTCGACCCGGTTCCAGCGCTCAGAACCGGTTCCACAGACTCATTGAAATACCCGGGTATACCCGGGTATTTCGGAACCGGGTAGAACCGGGTGCATGCCCTAGTTATCATTATTCGATTGGGCTGA
This sequence comes from Athrips mouffetella, assembly GCA_947532105.1. Taxonomy (NCBI): domain Eukaryota; kingdom Metazoa; phylum Arthropoda; class Insecta; order Lepidoptera; family Gelechiidae; genus Athrips; species Athrips mouffetella. Next base: position 26,095,762 of record OX383967.1, read on the forward strand.
AATTTTGCATACTTATGTAAGTTTGGTGGCAGTACATCCAGCTAGTCTGGTAATGGAGACAGAAGGTGGCCATAGGAACTTCTAAACGGAACAACGTAACCCCGTCAGGTTTGGGTTCGTTGGATTTGTCTTTTCAAGTACTCTGGCCTCAGATGATCACCAGGATCCTGATGATGAAGTCGGAAGGCCATACGAACTCGTAAATTAAACAAGACAAAGTCGTCGAATTTGGGTTCGTAAGATTTGTATTTCCAAGCACTTTGGTTTCAGATGATGATCACGGTCCAGATGTTGTAGTTGGATATTGGCCATAGGAACTCATGGAATAACCAAGATAGACCCGTCGAGTTTGGGTTCGTTAGATTTGTATTCCCAAGCATTTTGATCAGAGATGATGATCAGGGTACAGACGATGGATTCCAAAGATGGCCATAGGAACTTCTAAACAAAACAAGATTGATCCGTTGTGTTTGGGCTCATCTGATTTGGATCAGCAAATACTCTAGAATTTCCAGGCTTTAAAGATAGAGCTGGAAGTTAGACAAAGCAACTTTCTTATAAACGTTGCCATCTTTACAGTTTTAGCTCGAAGCGTTTAGTGAACGGAGCCATTGGCACAGCTTTACAATCAATCCAGGTAGAGTTTGGGAGTGACGGTATACTCGTACAATATAGACTAAACTCAAAAGTTGAAAATAAAACATTAATAAAACAAACTTTTTAAAAAAACAAGCTTTTAATAAAAAAAATCAGTTGTACCAAAATTAAAAAATAATACATTACTGTTAGGAGTGAAATTAAGGCAATTAACGCCCGAGCGATATTGTATGGCCGAGGCGAAGCCGAGGCCTTCTAAGTCAACAAGGACGATAATTGCCATTTGGCCGCAACTTGTATAGAGCTTTTCTCCTATTTGTAAGGAAACGGAAAACAAAGTTAAAGAATATATCAGCAAGACTCTTGCATAAAATATTTTTTTGAATATTAGCACAAATGATTTTTTTAGGTTGTTTTAAAAAAAGTTTTATATTAATATTTTTTGAAATTATTTTTTTCGATTTCCTTAGATTCATTTCCAATGTGCTCGATCGTGTGAGACACTAAATCTGTGTGAGACACGAAATCTGTGAATTTTTTTTATTGTCAATGGGCTTACTCTTGACCTCGATCTAGTCTTGAAGACAGAGATGATGTCGACGATGGAACGAGCTTCCCCAGAAGAAGCCTATTCACTCGCGACTTGAATAGATTCGGGTTATATGAACTCGGGAACACAGACGCAGGCAGAGAATTACACTCTTTAGCCGTGCGCAATATATATGGCTTGTCAGAGAAAAGAACAAAATTTTTTTTTTTTCAGTTCGCAAGTTTGGAAATCTTAGCTTTATCGGTCGAAATCTGTGTGCAAAAGTAATTTTTGGCCGCTAGCGTGGAAAACGTTTTTGAAATTTTAGTCGAAGTTTGCATGCAAAAGTCATTTTTGGCCAATTAGAACTTGATGATGAATAGTGGTATTATATTAGTAGTCTAGGCAACGAAGCGGAGCGTTGTATGAAGACCCATTAAATCCTCAGTCGTTGAACCTTTGCTGGGGTATTACACTATGTGAGACAAACCTTCTTAAAAAAAATCCAAAACAATATCGGTACTTTAAATTTTTCCATACAAAAATTACAAAAAATGTATGAAAAAATTTATTTGTTAATGTTTTTTTGGATATTTTGAATTCACATTTGAATCATCCTGTCAAATAAAATGTGCCTGAGAGAATTATGTTGGGGTCAACTGCTTCGTTGCCTACACTATAGGTACTGGTTTCTGTAATCTGTGGTACTGGTGCTATTCGTTAGTCTTTTCCACGCTGTAGTGAGGTGAAAATTTGTGTGCTTCGCTCGATTGTAAAGCCAATGCATATTTCGTGCCTTGATACTCTCCTCCTCCTATACTCGCTTCGCTCGTGGCTCAACCTAAAATCCTTCACCTACTCGAGTTTCAATAAAAGGCACTCACGCCAAACAACAATTTTGCTGCCTTGCATAAAAAATAAAACATAAAATAAAAAGGATGGGTGAAAAAAGTACCGAAAAGAAAGATCAGCAAATAAATGAAAAGTAGGAAACGACAAACGCCTGACTAAGAAATAAGAGTAGGTATTACTAACTGATGAAAGAGAAAATCGAGAGAAAAAATGTAGGTACGACAAAAGATTAGAAATAAGTTAAAATAACAAGTGTACCACTAACAGTGCAGCAAAAAAAAATACATTTCATAAAAATACTACCTACCTAGAATTTTTCTAACTTTATTTAGTTTTAACTCCACACGTTACGCAGTCAAACTAAACTAACTAAAAAGAAATAAACACATGAAGTGACGAAAATATTGCCGTAAAATCTAACCCATTCTAGCTGCATCCTTTTTTCAACTTTAACACCTAAAATTAAAGTTCATTTTATTTTGAAAGTATGGCCAAGTTAGTGCATTTTGGTGCCGAAATGTTTACACTTCCTTCCCGTGACGTATAAATAGAGTTAGCAGAACAAATGAGCGTTGATGAGCTCTTTCTAATGTATGATAGAGTTTCTTTGGCAATCGAGCAGTATATATAGATGATTTGTTAGTATTATAGCAGATTGTAGAATTAGGTTAGGAATGGATTCACGTAATTTATTCGAAGTTAAAACGGTAGAGTGTTTTTTTTATGTTTAGCTTGGTGTATCTCTTTTTGCTTCTTTTTATATTTAAGTAGTACTGATGGTAATGAATTGTAAAGTCCTTTAAAGTACTTACTGATTGAACTTTAGTATGAAAATGTTTGATGTCACTTTGAAAATACATAAAACAGGACTGTATTTCTTACGATAAATAGGTAATTGGAATGTTAGCTTTGTACTTAATTACTTGATTTAAATTGAACATAAAATAATCCTTTTTTTACATATCTGTATACTCGTATTATGTTTTGCCTCGTACTTTTTCTATTGAGTTTGAAAGTTATAATGTAAAATTCTTGTTTGAATTTAAATTTAATACTGTAAAACTCCTTAAGTGCAAACTCGAGTTTTCTTATAAAGGGTTTGTACACCAAATGATACACTTACATATCGTTCTCATTATTCACGATATTGTAGCTTAAAACCTAATGCAACTTTGATGCTTAAAAGATTAATTAAATACATGGATCATAAAATATTTTTACTAACTGCTCCAAAAGTGGATTGTAGGTTTCTTTTTAGGGTTCCGTACCTCAAAATAAAAAACGGAACCCTTATAGGATCACTTTGTTGTCCGTCTGTCTGTCTGTCTGTCTGTCAAGACCCTTTTTCTCACGAACGGGTAGAGGTATCAGGTTGAAATTGATAATGAATGTTAAGGTCCGTGGACCACACAAGATCTGAAAATTTCAATTTTTTACAACGACGCAATCAAAAGATATGGCTTTTTATGTCCTCATCTCCATACATTTATGCAAAAAAGCAAAACCTACAGGGTACTTCCCGTTGACTTAAAATTATGAAACTTGGCAAGAAGATAGGTCTCACAGTACAAATTAAGGGAAAAGTCTAAAATATTTAAATATTTCAATTTTTCTCACAACTAATAGTAACCAATTAAGGTGAGCTCCCGTTTCAAGAACTTTTTTATAAAAGAGGGGTCAAGTTGGATAGTCGCGGAGTTTTTAAAATCAAAGAGCAAAAGCTTTTTGTATATCATATGGTAGATAGGTACGGAACCCTTAGAGCGCGAGTCCGACTCGCACTTGGCCGGTTTTTTTATGAAGTAAAGGTAGATTAACTTATAGCCAATACGGGCCTGTCGAATTTTGCATCTTTATGGTTGCATAACCTCGAACTATTGCCAGGTGTGCAGATATTTTTACCTGAAAATAAAGAAAAACACATTTAGTCACAGAACAATATGGGAAATTCCATGAAGGAAAAAAAAAATTTTTTTCCTGGCTTTTAATTATCCTTGACAATAGCCGCAAGCACGGAAGCGCTTTGGTTCTTGTGCCACTAAGCTCAAGGCCACTAGGGGTCACCCATCCAGGTTCTGACCACGGCCAACGTTGCTTAACTTTCGTGATCGAAAAGAAAGAGCAACTACCACTCGGCCACGAGCGCTTCCAGGTAAATAGTGTTATCATAATTTGATAGCCTTTCTGGAAAAAAAATGGCTTTTAATTATCCTTGACAATAGCCGCAAGCACGGAAGCGCTTTGGTTCTTGTGCCACTAAGCTCAAGGCCACTAGGGGTCACCCATCCAGGTTCTGACCACGGCCAACGTTGCTTAACTTTCGTGATCGAAAAGAAAGAGCAACTACCACTCGGCCACGAGCGCTTCCAGGTAAATAGTGTTATCATAATTACATAGCCTTTCTGGAAAAAAAATATGGAAAATAACAATAATATCCATGTTTAAGCTAAGTCACGAGCAATAATGAAGAAACACGCCAAAAATAAAAATTTTCGTAACACTATTTAAAAAACATTTATGAGTAATATTCTCCAATTTTTAGAGTTTACATAGTTTTGGAAGAACTGAAAATGTATACATATTGGTGCTTGTTGCTGTATTCATTTTCAAGCCACTAGCCAAAAGAAAACGCAACTACTTACAATAATCAACAGTATCGTGGCAGAAATGTAGCTAAAATTACCCTGACAAATAAAATAGTACCTTCACACCCAAGCTGGTAACGATAATGACATAATGACTGTCATCATTAGCTTAGCCGTCAAGTACTAGATTAGCAAGATATTCTAGGACGCATCTTGTTTAAGTAGTGCTTTTGTAGCTTGCAGGATTGTAATTACTTACTTGCTGGACAGTAATACAAGTATAAGTTTGCAACGTGTAACGATAAGGGAATAATCTGAATGAAGGAACCTTGAATCTGCATGAAACTGCACAACTTTTCCCATCAAAAATAGGTCGCAATACGGTAAAATTATCAACGAATGGGAGGTAGGTTTTTCTTAGGGTGTGCTTTCTGTTTTATGGTTGGGGCTTCAGACTCCCATTTTCTTAACACTCTGTATAAATGTAAGGCTTCTGTTTTCTTCCACATTTTTGTAATACATAATGACTATGAGTTTCGCTGTGATTTCGCTTCAAAACAACAACACAAAAACATTCAAAATAATAATTTGAATTAGGAATTTCATAACGCATAATCACAAGCTGTCAAAGAGTCACGATCCGTCAGAAGGTACACAATAGAAAGGTGTCGGTATGTGCCTACTTAAGGTCGTCTATGTGGCCCTAACTGTATGGGTATTTTGAAGTATTGTTCAGTCTTTATAGTTGCGTAATAAACTTTTAAGTTGTAACTGTAAATGTAATGTTTAAATGACTAGGGATTAAAGTGTTTGAAAGGAACAAAGAAATGTTTTCAAATGCCTGTTTTAGACGACTCATTATCTTTTAACTAAGTAAGGAATTTTAACGCAGCTCATATACTATTATGGTAGAAAAAAAATGGAAAAAATAATGAATGACTGACTATGCGTTTAAATAATATGACTTAATTATTTCTTGTTTAGGAAATACACGTTCTATCTGTTGTTAAAATTTACTTTTCAAATTTCAATAGGAATTCTTGAAAGAATGTTATACTATACATCATCATCATCATATCAGCCGAAAGACGTCCACTGCTGGACATAGGCCGTTATACTATACATACATTGAATAAATTAATTTGAATTGTATCTAACAAAAATAAGTGGCTCCTTGGTTTAGTATTTATAAATCAGAGTATGAAAGACCTGATTCATTGCTTTCTAGGTTAAGCTATTTTAAGCCTAAGACTAAGACAAGACCGTTTTAAACGACGTTACATCAATAGGAAGGAAATTTGTGAACAAGTTTTATAAAAGCGTGAAGATAAACGGTCTAAGTGGGCCCTCGGTTTTTTAAAACCATTGTTCTTAAGCTGTACTGTATTGATGGTATTTCGATCAAAATTAAAATTGATAAAAAAGCAAAATAAACTGAAAGGTTTAATTCCCTACTTCTTGCTTTTCAGAGATTCAATAGCTATTTCAAGAAGTCGTAGTCGTATCCTCCAGTTTCATGGTCTAAACTTTGTGTCAAACGGATTTTTGTATTTTATTTAAATCTAATATATATTTTTTTAAATACTACTATTAATAAAATAACTAAATGTTTTTCTTACTTAGATTTAAAACTCCAATCGCATGGTTTGCTACTTTCTAAATATTTAGTTACAAAAACCACCACAAAGCTTTAACCACCCTGAGGCTACCTTTAACGTTTTTAAAGCCAACTTTAATCTTATCATTTAATCTGAATCATGGATTGAAACTGCTGGTTAGTAAACATTATTCTGATTTAATATTACAGAAGTGTTCTACAACTATAATTCAGACTGTTTATACACAATTTATAGCAGAAGTTTGATTAAAAGCGAAATACTAACCTTGTCTTTCTAGCAAATGACAAGATTCTGTCATAGATCAGAATATTAATTGCAGAGCCGATGGTGCTAATTAATGCTAGTAGATAGATACCTACGCAGTAACGGGATTTTATTCATTCTATATAAGTAAATAAATATTTAATAGTTATACAGAACCTAGAATAAACCTTATTTGATAATAAAATGCGGAAATCTTGCTCAGTTTTCTTATGACCATTAAGGCAAGTAAGGTACTTTTAAACTGTTTTCATAATAATATGGTTAAAAAGAACCGGAAAACTACAAGATGGAAATACCAGTAATAAAAAAACCAGTCAAGTGCGAGTCGGACTCGCGCACCGAGGGTTCCGTACCACCACATAATCATAATTGTATTAGTTGAAATTTCAGTAAGTTAATGTGCTAGATTTTTTGAGTCCGACACGCGCTTGACCAAATTTTATTATTTGTTGCTATTTTATACCTTATTCACTATAAACATACCAATTTTCAAGTTTGTAAGTGTTCCAGTTTTTAAAATAGAACTAAAACAAAAATCGCCTCCGCGACCATCCAACTTGACCCCTCTTTTATATGAATGTTCTTGAAACGGGAGCTCACCACAATTGGTTCCATTAGTTGTGAGAAAGTTTTAATATTTAATGATTTCAGACTTTTCCCATTATTTGTACTGTGAGACCTAGCTTCTTGCCAAATTTCATAATTTTAGGTCAACGGGAAGTACTCTGTAGGTTTTGCTTTTTTGCAAAAATGTATGGAGATGAGGACATAAAATGCCATATCTTTTGATTGCGTCGTTGTAAAAAATTGAAATTTTCAGATCTTTTGTGGTTCATGGATCCTAACATATGGTATTAATTTCAACCTGATACCTTTACCCGTTCCTGAGATAAAGGGTCTTGACAGACAGACAGACGGACAACAAAGTGATCCTATAAGGGTTCCGTTTTTTTTCTTTTGAGGTACGGAACCCTAAAAATCGGCGTCTCCATACAAACTGTCCAATCAAATTTGCAATTTTGTATAGACGCCGATTATTTTTTATTTCCTAATAGTTTTATTTACTAAAAGTTGATCAGTTACGTTGACTCATAACGCCTTTAAATTTTTTGGAAATCTATCCATTTTGTAATAAATAACCATTTTATTTTTCACACTTAAAAGGTGCATAATTGTAATTGTAGCTGTTTCACGTAGACACGCCTTACAATTTCACCAATTTCTTTCCAGGTATACTAGTTAGGTACATAGCTCTCAATTTTTGATAGGAGCCAATTCTTAGTACCTGGAAAAAATTTGATGCATTTATAAGGCGTGTCCACGTTAAGGCGATATAAGACGTTAAGCGACTGGACTATAAGTATTTTACACAAGCATTTGCTGACAAGGAAGTAAATTGAGATTTCCGCTTACATACCGCACGCCACAGGATGATTATAAAGTGAAGATTATATTAATGTAAATTAGTTATTATCCTATACCATTAAATGAGCAATATTTGTATATAGCTATTTATTTATTTGTAATCGGTTTCTCGAAAACGGCTCTAACAATTCGGTAAATTTTAGCATACGGGGATTTTTGGGGCGAAAAATCGATATAGCTAGGCCTCATGTCTGGGAAAATTAGTTTTCCCCTTGTTTTTAATTTTAAAAAATTCAAATATCCGCGTTTTAGACAAAAACATACAGCGCCATCTGTTGGCGGGTAGCAAAACTTGCTTACCCGAAGATATTTTCATGTTGAGGCGGCTATTAAACTATATCTGAACGGTGTGTCAATTTTGTTTGCGCTGATAATGTAGACAACTGGATAAAACAGATTATTAGCTATAAGGATTTATATATATTGCATGTAAACATACGTTCTATAAAAAAACATTTCAGTGAATTTTTAGTTACTATAAACAATCACATAAAACGGTTAGATGTGTTAGTATTAACGGAACCAAACTTAAACTTTTCATTACTACCTTTATATAAAATTAATGGATTTAAAATTGATGCATACACTCGCAAGGGACGTAGTGGGGGAGGGGTGCTTGTTTACTCGCGAACCGAGTTGGCTGCGCGAGCGAATGAGACATTTGCGCCAGCGAGCACTATGAGATCCGCGGAGTGTGTTTCTGTTACACTTAATTGTAACGGCGAAGAAATATTTTTAATATCTATTTATAGGCCCCCAAGATTTGATAAGCAAGATAGAAAACAGGTATTTTTTACTGAACTTCGTAATCTTTTAAACGGTTTACCTAAAGGCTCACGAGTATTGTTTTGTGGTGACATAAATATAGATCTGTTGGATTTCAAAGATAAAAATGTAATAATGTATGAAAATTTGTTGGCAGAATACGGTTTTACTAAATGCATTAATGACGTTACCCGAAGGGAAATTTTAAAAGATAAATTAGTAACATCTTGTTTAGATCATATATATGTTAGAGCACCACAAGCGTCAATTGATTCAGCTGTAATAAAACATAAGATATCCGATCACTTTTATGTCTCGGCGGCAATACAATGGAAACCGGCTCGATCGTCTGGTGGCGTGGGTATTGGTGGAGGCGCGAGCTTTACCAGCGCAAGCGACAAAGCGCGACCACAGCCGTCCGCACTACATCTGCCCCGTTCCGCGCCCCCACCAGCGCCCCCGCGACTGAAGACTCGCCTTATATTGGACAATCGCTTGGTTAGGGAAAAATTATTAGCAACAAATTTTGACGAACTTTTAAACTTCCAGTGTCCTATTGAATTATACAAAGCGTTTACAAATTTATTCAAAAACATTTATGATGAGTGTTACAAAATTCAAATTATCCCAGATAGCATAAGTCGAAACAACAAATGCTGGATAAACGAAAACTTAAAGAAAATGGTTTTGGAAAAGGACAGATTATTCATGATATGGAGCAATGAACCTAATAATATGCTAAAAAGGCTTACTTATACTAAATATAGAAATAAGTGTAGTAAAGCTATTTTTAAGTGTAACAACGAATATGATAGACAAAGTATTATAAACTGTAACAAAAACATTAAAAAAATCTGGGATAAAATCCATAGTCTTTTAGGTAACGAAAAACAGTCTCTAGATAATGTGATTCTTCAAAACATGGACAAACAAGGCAGTATAAAAAATATTTGTGATAAGTTTGCTTTTAATTTCTCTAACGATATTGAGCAGATAAAACACGTGTGTAGTGATAAGTGGTTAGATAGAAATACCTATGTCAATGAATCCAGCGTGAGTATGAGGTGGCAACCGGTGAGTAGTTGTATAATAAAACGCATCATAAATAAAATGGATAAAAATAAATCACCTGGAAGCGATCTCGTACGCATGTCCGATTTAAAATTAGTCGTAGATAAAGTTAGTCCTGTATTAGCCAAGTTAGTTAATTTATCGATAAGTAGCCACAAATTTCCAAATAAACTGAAAGAAGCACTTGTTCGTCCAATTCATAAAAAAGGTGACCATAAGAATTTTTCTAACTACAGACCTATATCAATATTGTCGAGTATTGATAAAGTTATAGAGAAATGTATTGTTACGCAAATTGGGACATTTCTTCATCAAAATAGAATTTTAAATGAGTGCCAACATGGCTTCCAAAAAGGAAAAAGCACAAATACCCTATTATCAAAGTTTACAGACGAAATTAATACATACTTAGAAAATAAACAAATCGTTGTAGCAATATTTTATGACTTTAAAAAAGCTTTCGACACCCTAGAAACAAACACACTCTTGAATGGATTGGACGAATGTGGTGTTAGTCATCAGCTTAACGCCTGGTTCCGTGACTACCTTACGTCACGTTCTTATCGTGTGAAGGTTGGTGATACGCTCAGCGACGAGACTCAGGTTCGGTGCGGAGTGCCACAGGGATCAGGATGCGGTCCAGTGTGCTATCTAATGCATGTAAACAGTTTATGTGGAGTCATACGACACTGCTCATCCTACATGTTTGCAGACGACCTGTGCACACTCCGTGCCGGTACTAGCCTTGCCGATGCGTGTCACTTAGTCCAGCAGGATATAGATGCGGTCGTTAAGTGGTCGCACGATAATGGCATCATTTTAAACACAGATAAAACAAAGCTTCTTATAATCCACTCACCTTATTTGTGTCTTACAGAAACTCCACCTCCCATGTTCACTCATAGCTTTTCATGTTACCATAAAAATTTATCTGGCTGCCAATGCTTACCCATTGAAAGAGTAAACTGCGTAACCTACCTTGGTGTTAAAATCGATGTTAGCTTTTCCTGGTCTCATCATATTGATTATATTTGTAATAAGTTAAGAATATTGCTTGGGAAATTCTACCATTTAAGCTTTAAGGTCCCCATTAGTACACTTAAGTGTTTATACTTCTCATTAGTAGATTCAATACTGGGTTACGCTCTTGATTGTTACGGCCTTACCTTTAAAACATACATAGAGAAACTTGAGTCACTGCAAGTAAGATTCCTAAAACTACTAGTTAGTAACAAAACTAAAAATCAATGTAAAGGCGACTATCGAAAATTGTTTAAAATTTGTAAAATCTTACCGGTAAGCTTAAAACATAAATACCTTTTAGCTGTAAACAATCAAGAGCGTAACCTACAGCAGTTAAAACAGTTATGTCATAGCCATGGCACTAGATCGATGTCCACGGGAAAATTCGAGGTGCCCAGAGTTCATAATTACTATGGTGACAGAACCCTGAAAAAACGTATACCATATTTTTTAAACCGTTTGCCCGAGGACATCCGCCTCGAGCCATGTAAGAAAAAATTTAAGAGCCGTCTAAAGAAGTATCTGTTAGATAAACTCCCTGTATAATACTTACAGTAACTAGTTACGTAACCTATCAGTTGTATCTTTGACTTTTATTTCTTATATCTTCTTTCCCGCAGTCAAACTGTTGAAACAGTTTTGCGGGGCATTGTTTTATTGTATTTTTAATATTTATTAAGTGTAATGATTTAATAAAATAATAAAAATAAATATTTACTTATGCGTGCACGCATGATCGTAATTTTGTTCTAAAATTATCCCTCATTCTTCAAGTCCTGGTTTAACGGTAACCAGTTATTTATATTTAATACCCAATGATCGTCGCCTGTACACCAGACAGGACATAATTATGTTAAACCTCATGTGTCTCTGCCTTTAACAACCCAGTCCTAATACAGGTTTTACTTGAGTTTACTTGAATATTGTAATGTAATGGTCTTTCTTGTTAACGGCCCGATTGTAGTTGCAAATTACGTCAACGCGTAAATGCGACGGTGAGTGGCGACAAAATATGAAATAATTTAGATTCGTGAAATATTAGGTGAAGATTTAGATCGTTGGAACTAAGTAAATTACGCCTCTTTTTCGTACAGGAACGACACCCCATGTGTTGCCAGCGAAATATACTACCAACCCATAATCTCTACCCGTGGATGTCGTAAGAGGCGACTAAGGACTGATAAACCAAAGGATGGACAGCAGCATCCCTTCATCATTCCGTATCATCTTACATTTTGCGGTCACCAACAACCGAGGTCCATGGTGCCAGCCGTAACGTTAACAAGTGTGGTGACTATACATACCACATTGTTTCAGCAAAAGTTGGAATTTTGGAGGGAGCTCCCTGTCCTGTAGTGGACGTTTACGTTTCATGGGATGTCATGATGTAATACACAAAGACAGAGATCACATATTTCGACATGCTTACCTCTTTCATACACGATATTAAAATTTATTGATAGTGGAAATCCTGGGTCTAGCTTTTGGAAATTTTCGGTCTTTATGATAATCATATCGATGAGGCCCCATTTATCATGGATTTTAATAGTTGAAATCGAAAAATGCTATGCAGATCGAGCTAGAAATCCTCTGTAGTCATTATATAATCGAAGCAGTAAGAATCGAGATGGCCGCCGGAAATGAAACTGTGATTAACCACCATCGTCAGTAAAAATAATTTTGTGGTTAACCATATCCTATGCGCTCGCGCACGGCAACGGGCGGCATTGAATTGTGAATTTCGTTGCTTCTAAGGAAATAAAAAATGTTTTAAACTATATTTCAATTAACATCATGAATGTTTGAACATAGATTGCTAAAAATTCAGTATAAGGATAGCCAAGATACTGTAGAGATTTTACTGTAGCAAGGATGTTCAGAATGTTTCATCTTGAGCTACGAGTATGTCATCTCTGCTGCTTCTTCTAAAACTAAAATCTCGTATGTTTAGTTTAGTTTTTTTTTCTAATTGTAAAATTATACTACATCATGTCAAATTATATGCCTTCAATGATCGTCAGTCTGTATCATCATCATATCAGCTGAAAGACGTCCACTGCTGGACATAGTCCTCCCCTGAAGATCTACATGACGACCGGTCCTGCGCTGCTCGCATCCAGCGGCTTCCCGCGACTTTAACCAGGAGACGCATTTTTGAAGCGTTCGAACTTCAATTCGCATTCGGATTGGCAAGATTCGTATACGAATCCGTAAAATCGCAATTTTTGAATATTCATACCTGTGAATTCTGCAACGAGTGGTCCGACCCTTAGATTATGAATAACGGCAGCTTACTGCCTATAGATAAACAAAGAGCCCGAAAACGCGTAACCAATTTTGATTTGTCAATGTGTGCGTTAGATAGTGATGTACATTTTGGTATCGATATTCGAGTACCCTGGCGACATTGACTTGTCTGTTCAGGCGGTAGCGTCGCTGTCAACAATCGCAGCGTTTCACTTGTAGTAGGTAGTAGTGTCGATAATCCTCCATTTCTCCGCCTGGGGCCGTAGATAAGTGGATTTCTACTATCGTAAATGCCAGTAGTATAGAATAAAAATGTATGAGATTGATATTCACTGACGAAATGTTGCATGACGGCTATGGCTATATTATATGCAACTACCGTTTACGATTACAGGAAGCCCCTTTTCTAGGTACCAACCCAAAAAAGTCGGTGGAACTGTAATTTATGTTTCTTTGTTCAAACCTCATTTTTTTATCTTCGTCACTGCATGACCAGTGCCACCAGCATGAGCCCCTATCTTAGGCCAAATGTATTTTTTTTATTTTTTATTTATGGAGCAAATGTCAAAATATAGCATTTGAGGCCGCCAAAGGCCTCTCACATATGGCTCTTTAACGACTACATCCATAGGTAGTAGTCGGGCCAACGGCTTAACGTGCCTTCCGAAGCACGGAATTATCCAACTTATCGGACTATCAGGTGATTCATCCTGCAATGTCCTAACCAAACTGGGGAAGCCGCTCAAAGGGATTTTTGTCTGACAGAGTCCCCACCAGGAATCAAAAACAGAACCTCCGGACTCCGGATCGAGAGCCGAGCGCTCTAACCACTAGACCATTGAAGACGTTAATGGCTGATAATTCTACAAAGCAGAAAATCGCTAAATTTCACAACCACAAACGCAACGCAACGTTGGAATGCGTATTGAAGACGCATATTTCACAACATCAGACAGAACCACATTTTAGCCTAGTAGGTAAAACGTCTCCGGTACTTACGGAGAAGACGCAGGTTCGAATACTGTCTGTGGTTGTGAAATTATGCGATTTTCTACTTTATACACAAAAATTTTAGAATAGTCAGTTTTAAGGAAGGAATGAAATTATATTTTAGTAACAATTTGTTTGAGCCGATAATAACTATACGGAAGTGCCTCCGCTGCTGCCGGCGCCGGGTCCTATATGAGCTACCGACCGGCGCCGGTTGCTGAAATGGCTGCCGGTGCTGATTTTTTTTTTAAATTGGTAACAGAACTAAATTAGTCAACCCCGATTCCAAGCTGCCGAATCTGTTAGCTCCATTTAATAAAGTTGTATTAAGTCGGCATTTTCTTTTATATACCTACATCTAGAAAATGTTTGCTACAAACTTAAGAGTATTTTTTAGGATTCCAACTCGTCCAATCACCCTTATCAATTTTCCTTTTATATTCGAATCCTTTGGAAACTGTTGAACAAAATGGCAAAACAAAGTTAGGACTGACCTACTTCTGTTTATTTCAAGACGAAAATGGTAAATCAAGTAAGTAACAATGCGTCTGTAAGCTCGTATTATAAACACAAAGAAAATAGGTATCGATAAATGTGAGTCAAGCCCTAGCGTAAATGTGAGCTATATTGATGAAAAATATAACACTAAAATTCAGAACATTATCAACAACTAAACTTTTTTCAATGCAAAATACGAAAATTAGCAATTCAGAAGAAGCTATTCTATATTTTAAACATGAAATATAAGTTATTTTAAGCAAAAAAACATATAGTTCAAAAGTAATAACGTCCTAAGAATTTACCCGTGAAATGTACATTTCTCTGGACTATTTTTGTAATTAACACCACATCCAACTACACTACACACCGTCATAATTAAAAGTATCCTTATTTTTATATAAATATGTAGTTTTTACGCAATTTTTTACAAAAAACTGGAAAGCTGGTTTTTCGCGTGGCTCAAAGTGGCTCCCTGTCATTCAAAATCGGTTACAGAGCTATTCGATTCGCTATCCTTTGCTATCTTGCAGTATCACCATAAGAGATTTGTTTCTCGCTCGCACTCATTGTTGGTCTTCTATGCTTATGTCTATGGTCCGACCCACTCGTTTTGCAATTCTACCACTCGATAGTATGTATAATCTGTGATGACAACGACATTGACGTTTCCTTCACACATGGCATTATACTGACATATCAACTTTTTAATTTGCGTTCCATTCCCTCGCAATTCATTACCGGTTTTTAAAATCAATGAGTAATTGCTTTCCGGTTTTGATTTTTTCTGCGTGAAACGAAAATTGGTTAAAGATTTGAATTTAATGGCAACACTGCTTTCGAATGATTCAAAAATGCGTAAAATCGAGAGCATTAGAAATTAAATTCGTATACGATTCGTTTTCGTATGCGAACTAAAGATTCACTTCGAACGCTTCAAAAATACGTCTCCAGATCGTCGGTTCACCTTGTGGGGGGCATGCCAACGCTTCGTCTTCCGGTACGTTGTCGCCACTCTAGAACCCTTACGCTAGTCTGTCTGTCTTACGTCAGTCTGTATATAATATAAAAAACCGGCCAAGTGCGAGTCGGACTCGCGCACTGAGGGTTCCGTACCACCACATAATCATAATTGCATTAGTTGAAATTTCAGTAAGTTAATGTGCTACATTTTTTGAGTCCGACACGCGCTTGACCAAATTTTATTATTTGTTGTTATTTTATAGCTTATGCACTATAAACATACCAATTTTCAAGTTTGTAGGTGTTCCCGTTTTTAAATAGAACTAAAACAAAAATCGCCTAAGCAACCATCCAACTTGACCCCTCTCTTATATGAATGTTCTTGAAACGGGAGCTCACCACAATTGGTTACCATTAGTTGTGAGAAAAGTTGTAATATTTAATGATTTCAGACTTTTCCCATTATTTGTACTGTGAGACCTAGCTTCTTGCCAAATTTCATAATTTTAATTCAACGGGAAGTACCCTGTAGGTTTTGCATTTTTGAATAAATGTATGGAGATGAGGACATAAAATGCCATATCTTTTGATTGCGTCGTTGTAAAAAATTTAAATTTTCAGATCGTGTGTGGTTCATGGATCCTAATATATGGTATTAATTTCAACCTGATACCTTTACCCGTTCGTGAGATAAAGGGTCTTGACAGACAGACAGACAGACGTACAACAAAGTGATCCTATAAGGGTTCCGTTTTTTTCTTTTGAGGTACGGAACCCTAAAAACAGTAAACTGATAAGTAATATAAAATTTAATGTCAAAATAAGAATAACTAGTAAGTAATGCATAGACTTTTCCCATCTAAATAAAACCAAACCAACCAAACATTGGCATTATCCGACTTTCTATGTCAACATGGCATTCAAATCTACAAGATCCAATTATCCATTCCCACTGCCCATTCCGTTAGCCATTCCAAAGTGGAGTAGATTTATTTGCCCAGAACCAGAAATGATATCCGTTTTAATTTGAATTCACTGCAACTTATAACTACCACTTAGTGCAATCCTACTGTCCATAGCTGGTTGTTATACGTTTGAGTTAAGTGTACACGCTTGGCGAACTATGCTACCCAGACTACCCACTGTAAAGAGATACCTCCTATATGTACGCATAGCATCTGTATAATATGTTCCATTTACTGGTATACTATGTGCAGGGTAAAGGCCTCTTCCTTTTATTTGAAAAATTTTGGTGGATACATAGTAGTTACAGCTGACTTTCATGAACTGAATTTCTGAAATTTGACTCCTGGAATTTAACTAATTTTTCTACTCCGTTTTTAATTGTTATTATTTATTTGTTTGATAATCTATCTCTTCGTGACCACCTAAAAGTAAATTTATGACAATTTTTTCGTTTTGTTGGGTACACTAAATAGATTGTATTTAGAACTGTAAACTGCGGTAATTGATATGATGTTTATTTCCTTAAAATGAGTAGTGAACTCTGCTTGTGAACGAACAGCCAACGACAGGTCAATCTTGACACTCACAGCTTGACTCTAGCCCGTAAGTTTATTGATATAAGAACGGTACAACGCCCGATGTGTCAAGCTTGGTGTGCTCTTAACTGTACCTACTAAATTAAATAAAAACTACACTATTCTATATCAACTTAGTACCACCGCGAAAATAACAAGTGCAATTTGCCTTAAACCTACAAAAAATGCTAAATTTCACTCCTCAAATGAAGACATGACTTATAAATCATTCCTACAACAAGAGCTTGAAGAATATGACAGGTCCTTAACAACACTGGCCGAATGCACCGTCTAATTGCGCGCACGCCGCTATGCAGTTCAACGTACTGCGCATGCGTACAGAGTGAATGGCGGTATTTTTATTAATTACTCCTCATTGGTTAATTGAATTGGCGCCTGCACTGATTAGTTCCGCGACTGGACTGGACTGGATGCGCACTTAGTGGCAATGATTGCACTTGAAGTGGTACGTATACGAGTAATGATCATATTTTTAAATTATAATCAAGAAAGATTATAAAGTTACTTATTGATATTTTTAGCTGGCCTTACATAATTATGAAGAGCGCTATCAATTTTGTGACGATCAATAGTCAATAAGCGATTGTTAACCGGAGAATGGGCGCAGTCAAGTGTCTTTCTGCGTATCGCACACTACAATTCGGTTACCAACCACTGCAATCCACTGTGCCAGCCGCATAGTAACAAATGTGGTAACTATGATTATACCATGCATTTTTGCTATGAAATTCTTGGAGCACTTCGTGACCATTAGTGAGTTTTTGAGATGCTATGATGATTATTTGAGATAATATGTATAATCAATACCGTTTCGACTTTTTCGTGCCAGCTTTGAATTAAACCAACCCTTCTCTGTGGTATACCATGGTCCTACCGGTAGGTCAAATCTTGGAACCACGCTCACTTCAACCTTTTTCCGTGTGTTTAATAAAAGAGAACGGGAAGGACGTGAAATCTGTGACCATGGGAATCTAAACTAAAGAATGAAGGAGCAGCATCCCTCAATTGAAAACATAAGAAAACTAAAGTTTGGATTAGTTTTTTAGCCTTCAAACAAATTACTGGAAATGCTATTAACTGTTCCTAAACTACAACAAAACCAATTTCTAGTATCTAGTTTCTGTAAACAATTTCTAACTCTTAACATAACAAAGGAATAAACTCATCTAGCTTAACTTCTAAACTCGGTTCATGAATAATCATAAATCTTCGGAACGAAACAGAAAGGACAAAGGTTAATTGTATTAAAATTATGCAAGAATTATGGTAATTTTTCTCACTTGTAAATTACAATCAGAAGCGCAGACCACACGGATCGACTCTCAGGTGGTCCGTGAATATATTGCGAGGACTGCATATTAAAAATCGCCAGGTCACTTATTCTGTGCTGACTACAGTTTATCAGAAGAAATGTATTGTTCTATATGTCGATGTGTGTCGCCGGTAAAGAAGGATTAGTACCAACACATTTCTACCCGTGCGTGTCGTATGAGGCGACTAAGGGATTATGAACTGGATGGGCAGTAGCATCCTTGTATGTGTCTTATAATCTTACATACTCGGGTCATCAACAACCGCAATCCAAGCGTGGTGACTATGGAACTTTTACATACATACATACATAACATCACGCCTCTTTCCCGTTGGGGTAGGCAGAGACTACAGTCCTCCACATTATTACAACAAGAGCTGGAGTTTATGGATGATGATGATGAAATGTCGATCAGGAATAATCTTTCACGCCTCTCGGCAAAATTTCTAATAAAGATTAATTAGGTATATTGGTGGCAAAATTACATTGACTTAATTCGTGACAAAATCTTTGTCGGACATTGAAGTGTAAATCGTGGGAGGAGAGCCCTCTTTAATTTGGCGCTTAACAAAATATTTAACATATTATTATCGGAACACAAAAGAGCCTGAGTATATTATTTTACCTTTTACTAGACAAATGACGAATAATTTTTTCCACCCCTGAAGGGCAAAATGCAATATGCGGAACTCACGTCAAAAGGGAGTGAATTAAGAGCCAGGGTCGTCCCCTGACCTACACGCGCACGCAAGTTGCCTTACATGGTGCGCCTGCGCCGCCGTGCAGCCGTAAGGTGAAGCCACGAGTTCTTTAGCCGATATCAAAGAATATTAAATTGGATTTTATATAATGTAAGAAGAACCCTCAGCGAGAGCCCTTCCAAGTAAACCGAAATAAGAGTGTTATTTAAGCTGAAAAAATGGGTAATTTATTTAAATCACGAAAACTTAATAAGCACTCGCGTTTACAGGGCTCGAAGCCAAGAACACAAACAGATTATGCCGTGAAGCGGCGTAAATAAACTTTTCTCTGGTAGAAAACCAGGAGATGCTTCAGCGTCGAGAGTCAGCTTTCAACTAAAAAACAAAAATGAAAATTGTTCTGTGACATTTTTTGAAACTGAAATATTATTTCAATTTTTAGAGCAAACACGGTTAGAACACCATGAAGGCTTATACAATAACGTATAACTATTTTTAATTAATGCTTTTTGGGCTCATATAGGCTCGTAATGAAATAGTAAACATAATTTTAGTACGCTACTTAGACCATGAAACTGAACAACTTTTGCAAAGGAACATAGGTTAAATACGAAAAACCAAAAACTTCTTATACAAAATGCACTATCAGCTAATGCAGTTTCTATGGAAATTCAAAAATTGATTTCCCGAAGTTTGGGGAAAGCTGGAACACTAAAATTATTTTCTCTATTTCATTAGTAAATGTAGCAGTACATTTTCGTGAAAAAATGGCCAAAATTTCGAAATATATGGGTGCTACGTCTAATAAGTTTTTCAATTACTTTGAGGTTTTTTAGTAATTATTAGTTTGTGGACATTTTGATCATACATCTTTAGCTATATTTCGTATACGGGTATTGTTAAAAGCTATGCGATTTATTTTATCTCTACACTTAAATGATATCTTTGGAAAAAGTTCTCTGGGATGCTATGGCAGCGTAGGTAAAAAACGATTACTTTTACTGAATATTTAAAATTCAAATCTTTGTCAAAACTAACAGTCAGGCAGTCTGTTTAAGCATTGGGTAAACCCAAAGTACACCGCATTTGTTTGCATTCGATGCATGGTGCATTGATGAAGCTTGATGCAATGAAGAGTGTCGCAGGCGCAGCTATAGTCAAGTGTCTAAATTGCGTCATGACTAGATTTGTATACAAGCTTCTTAATATTTGTTTAAATTATGCGTTTGATAATAGTTTTAATCATCATCATCATGACATCCCATGAATCGTCCACTACATGACAGGGAACTCCCTCTATAATTCCAGCTTCTGCTAAAACAATGTGGAGGGGAAATACCATAGACACCACGCTTGTTAGCTTTACGGCAGGCACCATGAACCGCGGTTGTTGGTGACCGCAGAATGTAAGATGATATGATGCACAGAAGGATGCAGCTGCCCATCCCACCTCTGGTTCATTAACCCTTAGTCGCCTCTTACGACACCCACGGGTAGAGATGGGTTGGTACTATTCTTTGCTGGCACCACACGGATACGGTCTCAAAAGAAGGTTATCTGGTTCGAGATCCCTTAGTAGCCTTTAACGACACCTTCGGAAAGAGATAGGGTGGAACTATAGCCGGACTTACCGACGTTTTAAGAATAGCTACGTTTAAGGGGCTGTTAAGAGCTGAATCACCTCCCTTTCTAACAAAGAGCAGAATGCGCGTGCTAGAATGGAGCGGATTCGCGCTGTTTTACGTTTTTCGCTCATTTTTGCATTTTTCTCAAAATCTGTAGCCATAATATTAATTATATAACAGCTATATTATTATGCATAATATATTGAATAATGTGTAAAAGTTTTGGAATCATAGATTATTGGGTACTTAAGAAAAACGGTTTAAAAGCTAAAAGCAGAGGTAACTTTGGAATTTTTTTATGGCGTACAAAATAAATTTAATCGTGTTTCGGAGTCGGCCATATTCTTGTAAAGATGCTCAATTATAACATAATTATTTTTCACTGCCATATATATTCATCACTTTTCGTTAAAAACCTGCTCAAGTGAAGCGTATTAAGGTCTTATCAGCCCCTTAAAGAATATAACTAAGTTTTTAGTACATACAAAATGTTTTCAGTTTTTTTAATAGGGTTTTACTATACCTGATTGTCCATTGTTTGAATGGCAAGGGCCAATGATCGATTACAAAACGACTCGTTGCAGTCTTACGTGTACAACTTTTGTTTTTACAGCTGACCAATTAACATTTAATTATGGAAAAGAGCCGTTTACCGTGTGGTAGCGGCAAATAAACCAATCCTTTTCTACCCGTGAGTGTTGGAAGAAGCTTGTCTAGACTGATTGTACCAAAAACAGTATTATTGACTAGGTATATAATACGACGCAAAGTTGCATGTCTGTCGGTCTTTTACAGATTGCACAAGAGCTCCACGAGCTTATTCCACCACCCCCCTTCTACCATCGGGAGTCCATACGCACCGCAGGATATCACCCATACTTGGTTGATATTCCACACATTTATAAAAAGCGCTTTTAAACATCTTTTATAATGCGCACGGCTTAAGAGTGGAATTATTTGCCTGCGTCTGTGTTCCCGAGTTCACATAACCCGAATCTGTTCAAGTCGCGAGTGATTAGGCTTTTTCTGGGCAAGCTCGTTCCATCGTCGACCTCATCTTTGTCCTCAAGACTAGATCAATAGGTCAAGAGTAAGCCTTTGACAATATAAAAAATACAAAGAATTTTCTAATAATGACAAAGTTGGAGTAACAATAAGACTTCATTACATTGTAAGCCTGTATTTCTATTTTAGCTGAGTGACTAAACAATCGTTCGAAGAAAAGGGGAGCGGAATTAGTATAGGCAACTTATGAGCGTGGTACCTTTTTTGCGGGATGAACGCACGGCAGCAAGTAAGTGATAACAAAACCAGTATAGTTGAACCAACGCTACCCTATAATTATTATTTATGTCCATTGAACATAACATGTCAAACTTAATATGTAGGGCATGCAACACGCTGTTCGGGTACAGCAACTATTTTACAATTTTTGTCAGACCAGAAAAAGTCAAAATCTAGGCTAGATTAAAACTACATGCGATTCGTTAACATTGCATTAAATTATACAGCAAATATCTAATATCAACTTATACCTACATATTTGTCAGTCAGGAGTTATTTCACCGAATACGCTTTACTGTAATAGTAATTAAAAATCTTTGAGCTTCATTTTAAAAACTTCGTCACTTTCTAATATCGCCTAAAACAGAAACCCGAAGCTTTTCGACTACTTCTTCCTATTGTCTAGCTATGCACCCTTCAGAAACGAGTACAGTCAAGAGTACGTCAAGCTTGACACATTGGACTTTCTACCGTTCTTATTTCAATAGACGTATGGGCTAGAGTCACGCAACGAGAGTCAACCTTGAGCTGTCGTTGTCTGTACATTCTCGGCAGCTTGGCGCAAAAGCTCAAAAAAGCCGTGTAAGATGAAAAAAAAGCCGTGTAACACTATAACTGTATTGGGGGGTCTCCAAAGTAGCGATTCAGAGTAACTGAAAACCTGCAGTATTGCTGAGTATCTTGCCATTTCACCAACCATTATGTATGAACTTAGAATAAGCTAAACTTTTATAATTTTAAGAAACTTTTTGTGTTTGGTGAATAAAGTTATTTTTATTTATTTATTTTACGATATAGATGGCAAAGATGACAATGGAAAGTTTCATTGTATTAAACTTGCCTCTTGAAATTCTCGTTTTCGAACAACCTTGAGAAAAAGCTCAATCTGCGTCGCAGATCGTTGAACTAAATATTATAAAATTCTTTGGGTTGTTTTAAACAGTAAATTTTGTACGGAGAATCTTGAAGACTCAGATTTTACATGATAAAGATCAATTTTATATGATAAAGAATAATTACAAGTCATGAAATGGGATCACCAAAACGCATAAATTAATTGGTTCGAAAAATATAAAGTGTAGTGCAAAATAAAGAATATAATCTTCTTTTTGATTTTGTTTTATCGTTGGTTATGATTAATTTATCAGATTCTTACATGTTCTCACCATTAGGTTTCAAGACAATGGGCACTTGGGGTCCATCTACCAAAAACTTCATTAAAGATCTCTCGGAGCGTCTCAATGAGACCTCTGGTGACCGAAGGGCTGGCAGCTTTTTTTTGCTCAAAGCCTGTGTCTTGCTACACAAAGGGGCAACGCTGCCAGCCTTTTGGGAACCATGTCTTGTGGGGACGCCCTTGAAGACATTTTTAGTTTATAAGGTACATGTATATGTAAGTTTTAAATTGTAAATATTTATCATATTTAATTAATGCATCATTACCATTGCCAT
The DNA here is from genome assembly GCA_947532105.1 of Athrips mouffetella. NCBI lineage: Eukaryota > Metazoa > Arthropoda > Insecta > Lepidoptera > Gelechiidae > Athrips > Athrips mouffetella. The sequence goes on from OX383967.1 coordinate 26,119,126, forward strand.
TCTGTGGAGTCAGCAACCTTGCAAACCAGTGGGTATATAAACCAGAACCTATTCTAGATTAGGCTTTGTCATGTTAGTGGCCAGCCCGATTTTCAGAGTTTTCAAGCCGCCAAATGGCCTCTAGTTAGAGGCCTATAAAATTGACCTGACATCTGCCAAATTCCGGGGTCAATGTGGCATTTCCAATGTATACCAATGTAAGTACGGAAACGCTGCATCTAATAATCACTATAAATACATGCGTACATCAAAATGTTCAGAATAACAAATTGAGTATTTAGTGGACATAGCGCTTACAACTTAAGTACAATGTTTACATTACGCTTAATGTAAACATTACAATAGTGTGTTAAGTCACATTAAGTATACAGAGTATGACAAACTCAGCTAAACATGTTGGACATGAAGCTGATATTTTTTTTATATCTTAATGGAGGCTAAGAATAGTATCGGCCCATCTTTTCTTTTCCGTCTTGTACAAGATGACAGAAAATTGAACGGGCACTGACCACTGCGCTGTCCATTATCCCAGCCGTAACAACAAACGGGGTAAATATTGTACAGTCAAAGTCAGGTCAATCTTGACACTCGCAGTGCGACTCTAGCCCGTACGTTTATTGAAATAAGAAAGGTACAAAGTCCAATGTGTCAAGCTTGATGTGCTCTTGACTGTATATCTCCCCAAAACAAACCACGCTTTTTTCCTGCTCCCCATGTCCAGCAATTGAGTTTTCAGGTGAAGAGTGTTCATTTCATTAGAATTAGAGAAAAATGACCATTTTGGAGGATGGGCATCAGCATTCTCCTTTGTATCTTACATCTTACTTACTGCTGTCACCTACGAGCGCGGTCCGTAACGCTAACAGACGAGGTGACTATGGTACTTCCCCTCCACATTTTTCCAGCAAAAGCTAAAATTCTGGAGGGAGCTCCCTGTCCAGTAGTGGACGTTTCATAGGATGTTATGATGACCATTTTGGATGATACTGGTTCTGGATACTACTCGTAGGTATGACTTCTTCTATGCTACCCCGTCAGGCACATCCCAAGCTTTACTCACCTTGCTGCCAGGCAAGCCTCAAAGCGTGCTTCAAAACATCAAAGAGCCTCGATGTACACACGGCAACAAGTAAGTAGTAACAAAACCAGCATATGCTGAACCGACGTTACGCTATAAATACCCCGAAACAAGAGACCCGCTCAATGTCAAATTGCTACCAGTGACGTGTGGAAGTGTGTGTGTACCTCAATTTTCAAGACTGTACACTGATGACAACATTGTAGAATATTTGACCTACATTTGACCTTGCGGTTACATGAAGTGAGTAAATAAGGATTTATGCCTCTAAAGATGTGTAAATCGAAGGTTGATTGAGTAGTTCAAAGTTGTTATATTCAAATGAGTGGGTTGACGACTGTTTATGTTTGAGTTAATATGCTTTTTATAGTTTCATTTACTTGATGCACAAATCATTAAGGCCCAAATTACACAGAGGCGGTTTGATTGCGAAAGCGGTCCGGGGGCGGATCTGCGGGAAGAAAATACCACGCCGCGACCGGTTTTCAATGAGACAGGGTGCATAAGAACTCATACTTTACAAAAAATACCGCCCCCGGTACGCTTCCGCTACCGCCTCAGCGTGACTCGGGTTTTGCCGTACTGTATCTCCTTTTATACACACATACTCGTACATAACATCATGCACGCTTCTTTCCCGTCGGGGTAGGTACACACGGCCGCACACCAGTAGAAACACTTTTGGACCTTGTAGCGTGGTAATAGAGTTGAAAAAGTTTCTACCGACAAGCGGTTGACCGTACCTACTTCTTTCGCTTCTTCTACTTTCGTCAACCCTTTCATAAACGATCGCCTGTTTAGAGTACGTACTTTTAACCTGGCCTTTATTTAGATTATTCTCGATTTGATCACGAATAAAATTTAAAAATTCACGAAAAAAAATTTAGTCAGAAGCTTCTTCTAGTTTTCATTGATCGTTCGTTATTTTTGTCAATCAAAATGTAAATAATTCAAATGCAAATAATAAACCTCAAGCTCTGTAAATGCAAATCTTTTTGTGTACGATAGCTAATACTTTTGCATTTGACATCCGACCATCCCAAGTCCGATAAAAACCACATTACGACCCATCGCATAACTTATATCCCTCTTACCATTGTCCAATTCTCAAACTATTTCAGTAAAATATACTTTTATTTATTTTAAGTTCATTGCTGTTTCATAAAACAAAATATTACCAACATTGTTTATTTCGTCCTTTTCTACTTTGTAATGCAAATACTTGTAAATACTTTGGAATCCAAGTCACAGACTGAAGTCTTCTTGGAAACTTTTATTTTAATTAGTTTTAAAGCACGATCGAGTAGGTAATTAACATTCAAACATTCACAGTTAATACATAACTTATCGTGGTCCAAATTATACATATAGACAATAGCTGAAATGTACGCACGGCAGTCACTTAGAAATAAAAACAAAGGTGAACCAGTGCTACGTTAAAAACGGTCGAAACCTGAGAACCGCTCAAGTTCAAAGAGTTTCCAACGGCGTACGGCCGTGTGTGCGTTACCTACAGAAGAGGAATTTGGACTTAACATTTATTTTTGAAATTTTAAATATAGTTTAATTTACTGTGGATATAATTTAGCTTGTTTTAAAGTCACAGAAGTGTGAGACCAGGACGGAGTGATGCGTTAGTTTGAAGCAACAGAGGTATATTTCGCTCCACCCTGCTCTTAAAAATTGCTATATACTACTGTCATTATTATACATTATGGAGATTGTAAACGTTACTTTTTTAATATGAAAATAGTAAAATCCGAACTCTTTCGTACGTGTACAAGTTCATTTCAGCTCTTGACTTACTAAAACGTATCTTTTTACGTTAGAAGTAACGAATTCACTTGCTAGAGTCCAAATAATGTAGCTTAAAGTAAGGCCATTGTAATAGGTCTTCTGTGACATCTGTCAAACGTATTAAAAATTAATGACCTACAAAGAAAAATGAACCCGGTGCGTTAGTGTTAAGGAAACATCACCTAGGGATAAGTCCGCCTTTACATGTAATCTTTTAGACAAATAGTACTTTTTTTTTCGTGCAATAAAGGTTATACAACAACAACATCTTAAAGGAAAGACTTCTTACGTTGGCTCTACTTTAATTAGGATGACAGCAGGACTGTCTCTGCGCTCAAAACTTACGCATTACTCCGTCCTGCTCTCACATTGCAGTAATTTTAATCAAGTTACATTACTTTTAATGTAGCAAGTGAATTCGTCAATTATACTTACAATTTTTTTTTATTTGAAAACATGACGACACTAAACCAGCAATGGATGGCAAAATCGAATGGAGAGTCTAATATGTGAATCGTTTCAAGGGTAAAGACTTGTAAAGATAAACGATGGCAAGTCCCTGACTCCTCGTTTTTCCTTTGAAAGCCTTTTACGTGTAGGATATGATATAAAATGTGCTGAAGGCGAAAGGACCCACCGGGACGGATCACCATGTAGGTACAGTCAACGACAGGTCAAGCTTGACACTCGCAGTGCGACTCTAGCCCGTACGTCTATTGAAATAAGAACGGTACAAAGTCCAATGTGTCAAGCTTAACTTTTTTTTACTAGTGAGCAAACGAGCAGGTGGGCCACCTGATGGTAAGTGTGGTCACTAACGTCCATAGCACCCACTGTCTTATTAATGGCATATTTTGACACTAATAAGATTGCAAAGCGCGTTGCTCACTTTGAGAACTAAGATGGTACGTCTCATGTGCCGGTAATTTCACTGGCTGCCCTTCAAACCGAAACACAGAAGTGCAAAGACTGCTGCTTTACGGCAGAAAAAAGCAAGGACGTGCTCTTTACTCTACCTACTTGAAGGTTTACGTTGTAAAACTAAACATTATAATCTGAATCACACCATGTTGGTGGTAAGGTCGATGTTCGACCTCACCAGTCAAAGACATTTAATAGGTCATTTAATGACTAATTCCGTAGTTGTTACTACTACTAGTTTCACCCTCACTTGATGTTTTCTTTTTCAAACATGTTTCTGTATTGAAAATCCGGTTACCGAAACTTTTTTTTTATTGTCAATGGGCTTACACTTGACCTCGATCTAGTCTTGCGGACAGAGATGAGGCCGACGATGGAACGAGCTTGCTCGCGACTTGAAAAGATTCGGGTTATTATAAACTCGGGAACACAGACGCAGGCAGAGAATTCCACCCTTTGTCATTATAAAAGATGTTTCAAAGCGCTTTGTGCGAATGTGAAGAATAGGTATCAACCAAATAATATGGTGATATCTTGCGGTGATATGTTTCTAGCTTTCGTAAATGATTTACCTGCTTTTATCACAAACGGTTTAATAACCTTGTTTGCAGACGATACGACTGTTATTGTATGTGCGCGTACCTACGAAGAATTAAATAGAAAAATTGTGCAGGTATGCGAAAAGCTTAAAGACTGGTTTACTTGTAACGGATTGATATTAAATCTAACAAAATCAAATGTTGTTCTTTTTGCTGGAAGAACAGTACCTCGGCCAATATCAATAAACAGCCCTATTCCAGTGTGCGAGCATTGTAAATTCTTAGGATTCACTCTTGATGCTACATTAAGCTGGAAATTTCACGTGCAGTCTCTTTGCGACAAATTAAGTAGTGCTACTTACGCACTGAGGAAGCTAAAACCTCTCGTTTCAACAGCTGTATTAAAACAATCATACTACGCATATTTCCATAGTTTGATATCGTACGGTGTAATCCTCTGGGGTAACTCCACAGATTCTGACCGTGTATTTATCTTACAGAAACGAGCTGTTCGAACAATTGAAGGCTTAAAGCCCAGACAAACATGTAGGAACTCATTCCGAAAGCACAGAATAATGACCCTGTATTCGTTATACATGTATGAAGTCTTAATGTACGTCCGACGCAACATATCCAGTTTTGAACGTCGAACATATGACGGACGCGAATTGCGAAACACCGGTAGGCTCAATGTAGTGCAACGGCGGACCACATTAGCTACAAAGAACCCGCGTGTAATCGGTCCAACATACTATGAGTATCTACCCGAAGAGTTAAAAAATGAACCAAATAACGATACGTTTTGTCATCGACTTAAAAATCTTTTGTTGGATAAAGAATTATACTCTGTAAACGAATTTATTAATTTGACATTTTAGTTTTACTGTTTTATTATTTTGACATTTATTATACTTCTTTCATCGTTTGAGTTTACAAATATGTAAATTTTATATTTTGTATGACGATCACTTTAGCATGTAATTTTATATTGACATTATAATGACATTTAATATCTGTATGTTATAGTGAAATAAATGAATCTAATCTAATCTAATCTACTTCTGCGGTGCGTACCTAAACTTGTCTTATGATGATATCAACGATTTTTATTTTCTCAACAGGAATCTCTACATTTATTCATACTCTCTTTTCTATTACAGATTCTAGCAATGTGAATCTATGAACAACAAAAACTGGAAGCAATACTAGTTACAATTCTTCGAAGAAACGAGTAGCAATCTCTACACGTCGCATGCAACAGCCAAGATGTATTGGAGTCATGCAACGGAAAGTTAGTGTAAAAATATCAAAATTCAGGCTAAATATAAACTGGAACGTAATGCTTCCCGCGACAACGAACTGGGGAAAAATGTTCACTTAAAAAAAGGGCAGACAAGACATTTGCTTAAATACATTTCTGCCTACAACCTAAAAACCTTTAAGAAGGGTCATCTATGGTAAAATGTGAAAGTTTCACGACCTAGGTCTACTACAGAAAGAAGACTTTTGGGTGGTGGTAGAATTGGGCAAAGAACAAAATCTAGCCAGTTATAAAGCTTTATTTTCGACCACTGGAGCTGAAAAGCAAACGATTTGAGCAAAAAGAGCCTATTTCTATTTTTGAAAGACAATCTACAATGCAGCTCGTCAAATCATCTTAGAACTCATGCTATATTACCTAACAACATTGACGGTTTTTTTAAGGTTAAACAGCAAAAAATAATAAAATAATAGAGACCACATAATTCATTTGTAAATGTGAATTCTGTTAAAAAACTCCATTAGTCTTTGCAAGCAGCGTGTGCGCATGTAGGACGTCACATATGATTGTATCGCGACCTCCGGGAAGCCACCAGTGCACTTTAGCACTATCTCATGCGTCGGCGCATTCTTCTTCAATCCCTACTTGAAAAGAGACTTGAAAATAAAATACTGTTTGAGTGATTATGGCTCAAATATGACATCATTTCCGTGTTTCGCGTGGCACAAAATTTATTGTAAGCCATTAATAATTAGAGAAAACTACAAGGTGTAACAGAAAGGGTATATTAACCCGAAAGGATGTGAATCTGCCCATAAAACTAACCAACTTTCTCTAAGGAACATAGATCGAAAAACGAAAAATAAAAAATTTTGACCTCCCTCACAAAATGCGCTATTAGCTGATTCAGTTTCTACGGGATGTCAACAATTTTTTTTCGTATTTTTTACGGGAAAGTTGTTCAGTTAATTTCATAGACAGATTCACACCCTTTAGGGTTGGTATACCCTTTTAGTTACACCCTGTATACTTAAAATATTTTTTTTATTGTTGACTGGTCGTAGGTAATAAAATCTTGTGCGACGTCTTTCTACACGAGGTTTATACATTGGGAACACTACAAACAAATCTTTTTGCGCGATTTTAGTCCCTAAACAATGTGTAACGTCCCCTGCTGGGCGGTTTTGTGCGGCTTTGCAGCAGGCGTTTACATCGTCACTCCAGCACTTTCGGGAAGATCCTAGCCTATTAGGTAGGTATTCATCATTTAAGGCTATACCTTCTCTAAAATTTGTAGCTACACGCTCGTCAATGTTAATTTCGACCTCATTTACACGTCAATAACGTTCACATAAGCGTACCTTGCAACGTGGCTGTTATGACCAACGGTGATCCCGAAATTCACAAAAATGAGAGAAAAGTTTATTTTTCTATGTTATTTCAGAAATATCAAAAAATTAAAACGACCACAACATTAAATATTGTAAATTTTCATATATTATTGTTAAAATGTAGAAGTAAAATTGTTACAAATGGAAAAAAAATTAGAAAACATAGAATTATAATTTTTAGATTTAGATTAAATTTGAAATTAGAATTAAAATTTTGAGAATTATAATTTTTTTTGTTTCGGTTCTTCAAATTAAACTAAAATTCTATCTCGACCACATCACTTCTCATAACGTTTTTTTTTTGTTAAGATTAATGCCTTATTTAATGTAAAAAGTGGTTACGAAGTTATTCAGTCTCAAGATAATTCAGAAAGGATTACCCTCAAGTCTATCGATAATTGCACAAGAACGCGATAAATGGAGAAGGATGGGGAGGCCTTTCCTCAGAAGTGGGACGATACGCATTGTTTAGGAGTTTAAAATCGGTTAAGTACAATTTTCAATTTATAATCCTTCTATGTCATAAAGAAGATGTTATCACGACCTGTCTATTCTGTTTGTATGTTTAAATGTTTTAGCTTCAACACTATCTTTATTGACTACTGTAGGATAAAATATTATGACAGCGCGACTTGAAACAAGATAATGTCTCAAAGAAAGCTGTTCGTTTCGGATCGTAAAAAGTTTAAGAGTTTTGTCTTTATAACTTTACGTGTTTTGCATTGTTTGAGTGAACGTTTGGAAAAGCTATTGTTACTCGCTTTGCTTTTCTTATTTTTATTTCTGGTTTATTCAATGTTATAATGAAATTTTTATTGAGTGTTTACAGCACATTCAATGATTTCTAACATTGAAGATAATATTTGCCGCAAATGATTTATAACGATATGGTAATAATGTGCCATTCAATCCAAATAACAGATTTTAGGTAGTCTATGGTATGTTTTTCGGTTTATTTGTTGTATGTTCGTGCAGGCATGCATCGATTTTGATGGAATATGAATATTGCGTCCACCCCCAATTCAACTTTAATAATTTGACATTCAATTAATATTCTGCAAAGAATCTACATTGTTGATTTAATCTGGATTTAATTATACTAAGCTGACTGCAGTGTTTCCTTCAGGGATTTCTTAACAAATACTTAAATGTAATCTATGGTGTTGGATTTACTAAGAAGTTTTTTTTCCACTTTTTCTGTTGAAATAAATCTCCTCGCGCCTTTTCCTTACACGTGACGTGCCACTCATTTTTTGCTGCAGCTATATTTATACTTTCATGGGTCCTAATGAAATAGTAAACATAATTTTAGCAGGTTACTTAGACCATAAAACTGAAAAACTTTCCAAAAGGGACAAAGGTCGAAATACGAAAAACCAAATTTGACCTCCCATACAAAACGCGCAATCAGCTGATGTAGTTTCTATGGGAGGTCAAAAATTAACTTTCGTATTTCGACCTATGTTCCTCGGGAAAAGTTGTTTAGTTTTATGGTCTGAGTAACATAATATTAAAATTATTTTATCTATTTCATTAGGACCTTATATTATTAACCTTATAACGCTCTTTTTTTCAGGGGTTAAGTACTCCGCCTATTCCTATAAATTCTTCGTTCGACCTTTCGTTTCCAGAAATGGCACGAGCCCAGCAACAAATCTACGAAATCATCTCTTCGACATTTCGTAGTAAGCGCTCGTATTTTTTTATCGAATCGTGAACTTTGGTGATTATACAGGATGTTTTTGATGTGTATTTTTTACTTATATATTAAAATAATAATAAAAATTAAATTAATAAATCCTGTGCTAAACGGGACAAGCCTGCAGGATGGCAGATTGTCCTATGTTCGGCAATATTACATTAATAATAAAGAATGTGTCTCCAGAAAATCTCCAGGAAAAAAAGGTTTCTTGACTGTATGTACACGATGATGTAACAAAAAGGGTATACAAACTCTGAAGAATGTGAATCTGCCTATGAACTAAACAACTTTCCCTAAATAACATAGGTCAAAATACGAAAAGAAAATTTTGACCTCCCATAGCGCATTTTGTTTCATTTTTCTTAAGGGAAAATTGTACAGATTCATTAGCAGAATCATATTCGTCAGGGTTGATATACCCTATCTGTTACACCACACCTAGTATTACATATATATACACCTAGTATTATATGTAAATCACACACGAAAACGAAACACATTTCTACTACTGCTAAAATATTTATGCTAATTATAATTTATGCTAATAATAACACAATGTCACACGCAAGATCATAAACTGTCATTACTACAGCACTCTTCTATAAGCGTTCCGTATGGTAAGATTGGTTTTTTACCGTCTATAATATAATTATTTGAAGAATTTATTTCAATTATTATTTACTACAACATTTATTGTTCTGTTTTTTTTTTTGCAATTATTTTAATCACTATAATTATTTTTTAGTAATTTTATTTTAGTTCGACATTGTTAAATGTTATAATGTCGATCAGTTGTTTGATAGTCAACATTATTATTTTGCACCCTTGTTAGGGGAGGCAGAATACACTACTAAGTAGGTACCTGATAATTATTATGTAAGACCTTTGTATACTGTATTTTTGCCAAAAAAAAATATTTTGAATAAAAATTTGATTTTATACATTAAATCATTCAGCATTTAAATACGTAACTCTTTTCGGTGTAGCTCCATCTCTCTTTGTCCTTCAAATTGTTTCTTAAAATCGCCATAGGTTTCAAAAATATCTTCAATCTATAAAAAGGAATGATGAAAGTTTTTTTTTATAAATCCCTACAACACCCTTTATATGTAGCGATCGGCAGTCGTGTGAGATGAAGCGATTTCCATTCGGAGTATCGGAGCTTGGAGCACGGAATGAGCTCACGATTCAAGATTGATTGGAAGTAGGAATTATTTTATAAACCTCTTTCTGTGATAATACTGGGTCTTTTGAACAGTTTTGGTTCTATTTAGAGAACTGGACCCAAAAGTAACAGGTAAACAAGACGAAGTCACTTCACTAGAATCTGTTGTCAAAAGAGTCTTACCTCAAGGATCTTAACTAGAGCCAATTCTATTCCTTATTTATTTATTCTTTATTTTTAAATAACGAAGAAAATTGGCTCTTATTAAGACCCTAAAGGTCATATAGGGTGTAAGGGATGGTGTACCGAAAACTGAAAGGGCGTGCTCAGTCAACGAAACTGAACAACTTTCCCAAAGAAACATTCACAATTGAAATTGAGGAAAAACTCAATCCTATGGCGATCATTAATGCCTAAATGGAGGTTACTAAAGGTGAGTTTAGGTTACCGTGTGGTGCCAGCAAAGAATAGTAACAACCCATCTCTTCCCGTGGGTGTCGTAAGAGGCGACTAAAAGCTTATGTACAGGAGGATGGGCAGCAGCAACTTTCTGTGTATTGTATCATCTTACGTTAATTGCGGTCACCAACGAAAATCGTGGCATACAAGCGTGGTAACTAGTGGTGGTGGTAAGTTCTTAGTACCACGCCTTTTTGCTAGAGTTCTGGAGCAAGCTCCCTGTTCTGCAGTGGACATTTCATGGGATGTAATGAGATTATAATTTACCGTTTACAATTTACCTCTTGAATTATAATTTGACTAGGTAAATTATAATTTAACGGCTCTGACAATTTAGGGTATTGCCCGTGGTCCACCTGCGTGGTTCACCTGGGTGTACCACAGGAGATTTTTTTCTCCCGTGGAACACCTAATTTCACCTGGGTGTACTCGTACCACGGGAGATTTTAATTTTCCGTGGTCCACCTGGATGTAAAATACAGGGTGTAAATAAACTACGATGATCTATAAAGGAGTGATTTTCTATCATTAACTGGTTTTTACCTGCGACACTTATACTGAGTTTGAAATTCCTTCGTCTTTCTCACATATAGTAACAATGGGTAACACCATAGGTAAAAGTACAAACAAAAAGCACGTAATTTTCTTTGATATTCGTTACTAGAGTAGATAATTATTTTAAAATTGACGAAAACGATCTCCACTTAAGACATACTCCCACTAAAGATAAATAACAAAAAACACAAATTTTCAATACTTTGTTACCAGTAACAAAAGGCGACATCTTCATAACAACACCTTGTCTCGGCGTTTAACATAACCCATAGAATTACAAATTACCTTCACAGTCGCGCGGACGTCAATAGTAACCCTATGACATTGTGTGGATCTCTGGTTTTTAGTGTTTGTAGCGCAGCGCTGGTTCAGCTTATACTGGTTATGTTATTGTGTTTACTAGTTATCACTAACTGAAGGTAGTTTCTCTTATTTATGCAGATAAACAGTTCTAAAGGGCTTTTAAAATATTTCGGAAAGTGGAAATATTGTGTAAAAATTGCGCGTTTATTCCAACCCTTTGTAACACATTTTGCAGCGATGTCAAAAGCAATCGGCTAAACATGTCAGAAAAAACAAGTTTGTAATACAAAGTTATTCTTTCCGTCAAATATACTCTGGTTTTAATTTTTTTTAAACATCTTTTTCGTGAAAATGTCTATCAATTCTCATAAACATCAATAGTAGTTTAAGATACAAGTTCCGTAAATAGGGTTATTACAAACGAGTTGACGTTTTGTAAGCTCAAGACGAAGTCGAGGGTTCCATCGGCACGAGTTTGTCATAACCCTTACGGACGTGTATCTTACGACGTTTTCCAATACATTTGTGAGAAAACAGGTGTAAGTAATACACTTGGTAAAGGAACCAACCATGGGTACTGTCAGCCTCTTGTCGATTTATGTTCTCCTGGGGGGTGATCGTGGTAATTTCAACGATATTACCAAAACAAAAACGTTTGCCTAAAACACTTAGTTAAGACTTAACATGACTTTTGAGGCAAACGTTTTTGTTTTGGAAATGTCGTTGAAATTACCACGATCACCCCCCTGGTACCCCCATTTTATTTTAAATATAGGTAGGCAGTCGTCACCCAAGTAAAAAGTCACCACTGTCTGTGCCACTGTAGTATTTTTACAAAATAATTTTATGATCAGAGTGTAAAAACTCCTTGGTATTATTTTTTTTTTACTTACCGCTCTAGTTCGGTAAGTAACTACTTACGAGCAATGTTTACGTCCTCGTAAGTACGTTTTTCGAGCAAATGTATTGAAAAAGACTTTACAGCCAGCTATGTTGTTCATTCTTATCATTATTATTGAACACCCCTCGTAAAGAATGTGGTTTCCGCACTAAGTCCAGTGTGGACGATTGTGCGTGATGTTTGTGATTTTTCAAACATTTGTCGAGAATCACGCGAAACACGTTCGTATAACCACTATATCATATCATCATGAGATCCCATGAAATTACAGGACAGGGAACTCCTTAAAAATTCTAACTTTTGCTGAAGCAATGTGCTTGTTAGCGTTACGGCTGGCACCATGGACCGCGATTGTTGGTTATTAACCCTTAGTCACCTTTTACAAAACCCACGGGTAGATATGGATCTTTACTATTCTTTGCCACACGGACGGTATTTAAATGAATTTTATTAACACAAAACAAATAGTGAACAAATAGTAATTTGAAACTTAATTTAAGTAAAAGTGAACAAATAGTAATTTAAAACTAAATTAACAATAGTAAATTATGAAACGACATAAGCTAATCAAAAATATGCCCATTCTGATTACGTTATTTAAAATTCACCAATTCATGTGGAATGCGCTTCAAGTCTGAAATTCTTTGATATACCACCATCTTAGTTCTCAGGTTGGGCAACGCGCTTTGCTGTCTTGTTAGTGTCAATATGCTACTAAAGGTGCTATGGGCGGTGGTGATCACTTACCATCAGGTGGCCCACAAGCTTGTTTGCTCACTTTGTTACATAAAAGATATATACAGGGTGTTAATTTAATTGCGTGCCATAGCTTGAGGAGTGCTTCAGTAACGATAAAGGAACACAAAAAAATATTTAAAAAATCCTACTGAAAAAAAAACTATAACTCCATTGAAACTTAACTAACGCGGAGCACCGCGCTATCACCGAGGCAGCGCGTGAGAATCAGTGGATAGGTAGGCACATACATAACTGAACTCTTTCGCGCGCTTTTGATAGCGCGGTGCCCCGGGTCATTGCTCTCCGCGTTAGTTTAGTTCCAATGGAGTTTTATTTTTTTTAAGTAGGATTTTTTTTAATTTTTTTTGTGTTTCTTTATCGTTACTGAACCACCCCCTAAGCTATGGTACGCAATCAAATTAACAAGTATCATATTTATATAAGGTGTTTTTAAATTAGACCCAAATATTTCTAGGGGTGGTGTAACTATGATAAAGAAAAAAGTTTATCAAAGTTTTAGATAAATCCTCCCGCTAGTTTTTTTTTTATAATTTTCAAATTAAAAATTAATTATTATTTGCAATCATCCTGTAGTAATGATTTCGACCGTACTAAGAGCCCGAAACCGAGCCGAAACCGCCCGAACCGCGCACTCGGCTTACGCGTGATTGGCTCACGACTCCGCGCTGCCGCCTGTGCTGATACGGAGTGTTTATTTTACGATATTTAACGGTATTGTTTTTAGGATTTTTCTCGAAAACTAGCGAATAGAAATGTAAAAAAATAACACCAATAGTATTCATTTAGGTCCTTGAGGTAACCCTAACAATATTTGGGTCTAATTAAAAAACACCTTATATAGCATTTTCGTCCTGACAACGTATATTTAAGCAAGTCTGTGCATATGTCGTGGCCAGATCGTGGTATTGGCCATTTCATGATATATGTTGGCCATTTCATGAAATCATGTTGGTCACTTCATGAAATGCAACCTAACATAACCGAACCTATCATGAAGTGGTCAGCCACATCATGAAGTGATCATTTATAACGATCTGGCCACGACACATACATAACACACGTGCTCAAGTGCCAAGTCGCGTCGGGTCAGGCAGTTCATTCAGCCCATCCTATAGGTACTGTCAGCAAAAAAAGACGTGCACTGTCAGCAAAAAATAGGACTAAAAAAGTTGCGACGTTTTTATTACTAGACCTTGAAATAATCGATTTTTGTTGCGAGTTTTATTGACAGGGCTAGAATGTTATCTCATTTTTATTGCGACGATAAAGCTGGATGTTGCAGGCCTTTCAAATAAAACTGGAGCATCTCTCGAGAAGATATTGTTAAGAATAATTTGGCAATAAGCAAAGATAAAAAGGATTTGGCTGAAAAGCGCAAGCCATACATTTGTTACGGTCTATCTAACTGAAAATTGGTGCCGAAAGGTGCACTGAGGAGTTATAGTTAATATTAACAAGAAGGTAAAAGTGATGAATTATTTTAACATAATCTATCCTGAAACCCTAGCCCATCTGGTCTCCTCAAAGAATAGTACGAACCCATCTCTACCTGTGGGTGTCGTAAGAAGCGACTAAGGGCTAATGAACCGGAGGATGGGCAGCAGCATCTTTCTGTATATTGTACCATCTTACATACTGCGGTCACCAAAAACTTCGGTCACCAGCCGCAACGCTTACAAGTGTGGTGACTATGGTAAACCCCCTGGTAAATCCCTTGTAGATAATACGCGTTTTTGCTGAGGGAGTTCCCTGTCCAGTACCACTACTGGACAGGGAACTCCCCTTCGTGAGCAACGGAGGAGTTCATAAGGTCAAAAACCGAAGTCGCGGATGCATCGACTCTATGGCGACTGAGCTCGTGACTTGTCCCATAGACGACCTGATCCTGTTCTGCTGGCCCTCCATTTATTCTATGCATAAAGGTAACATTAAACAAACATACATTAATTTACACATTAACGTCCACACGTTTTATGGGATGATATGATGATGATGACATGAAGCTTGATACATTGGACTTCGTACCGTACGTGCCAGAGTTGCACTGTGAGTGTCAAGCTTGACCTGTCGTTGACTGTACCTACTTAAAAAGTCTATTCTGTGTATAAAGTATCTACCTTGACGTGCTGTTGACCGTACCACCAGCAGGTACTCGCCACGCTTCACGGGTTTTCTATAAAAGTTAATATCATAAACTATACAACTCACATGTTAAAAATGAGGAAAATAAAACAATACTGTGGAAGGGGCAACGACACGCGCTCATTAGCTCGCGTTATTTTAACGACGTATGCAAAACGTATGCAAATTCCAATTGTATTAGAAAAACTACGTTTATGTAAAGTTACGTGACATTTAGTCCTGAATATAAGTTTTTGTTTTAAAAGTTCCTGACTGTTAGAAAATGTGGCGTAAAATGAGAAGATATTACTGAGATGGTATAAATCCAAACCCTTTGTACACAAACTTAAGGCGATCCGTTTTCCATACTAAATTCAAATGACTTTCATTCTTTCTTTCATTCGGGACATAATGCTGTTGAAAAACGAGTGTATACTGCTATTTTCAGTTAAATTTTTCGCTGATTAATATAAAGATACAGCTAATGCACCGAAAGTAAAACAGTATAAATCGCACACTGACAATGGTAATACTCGTATTCAACCAAAAATTGCTAAAAAAAACTAGTATTTTCGGTGCATTAGCTGTATCTTTGTATTAATCAGCTAAAAATTTAACTTAAAATAGCAGTATGCACTAATTTTTCAACGGCATTTTATGTCCCGCATAAGAATGCAAGTCATTTGAATTTAGTATGAAAAACGGATCGCCTTAAGCCGCTATCACACCTTCCTTAATAACAGCATTCATCTAGTGGGTAGAGGGCTCGGCTTTCGATCCGGAGGTTCTGGGTTTGATTCGGTTCGAACGGAACCCGGTGGCCACCAATTTCCGTTCAAAGGATTTTGAATAAACAAGATAACATAAACGCTTATTGAAATAGTTTAAAATAACGCTATCCTGACAAAGAACACTTTATCCGTCTTAAATTTTTCATTTTTGTCTCCAAAGTAATTAATTAAATTCTGATGAGGGCGCTACTGTGCGCACAGTGCCATCTTAAAGGTTATTTAGTACTTACTAAAATTACTAGAATATCTAAGATAAAAGACCTAGTTTAACTAACAAGAAATTGGCTTAAGAATAACAGTTATTAAAATGTTAATTGTACCTAATTGGTATCTTAAAAATAAACTTTAATATTAGTGACCATTACTGTGGTTAAAATAATTAAACGATTATGAACTTTCAATTACCATAAATTGTGCTTGCGCATAAATGGGGCTATTCAGTACCTATCTAGGTTAAATAAAACACCTATACTCTAGCAATTTTTTAACAAAATTAACATTTATTTTAACATTTGTAAAATTACTTAATAGTGACGTACCTACCTGCATCATGTCAGAAAACGGAACTTTCTGGCCGTTACGCGATTCTAAAAATCTCTTCGTGGCCACGGAGTTACTCAAAATCTTATGTACGGTCAACCGCACGTCAATGGAAACATTTACAACTCTATTACCATGCCATAAAGTCTAATTAGTTTCTACTGACGTGCTGTTGGGGGTACGCAGGGCAGCAAGCACTTAAGAACAAAACCAGTATAAGCTGAACCATCGCTACGCTACAAATGTCCGAAACCAGAGACCCGCTCAAGGTCAAAGTGTTACCATCAACGTGCGGCCGTGTGTACGCCTTGTGCATCCATACTTTTTTTACACTTATCCGGACTAGATCCGTAATGTGCAGTACAGCCGGCCACATGTCAGCTGGAACACCTGAGCGAGTCACCGGTATCGGGTTTTTGTAGCTTGGCGCTGGTTCAGCTTATACTTGTTTTGTCACTACTAACCTGTTGACGTGCGTACTATCATTATCGAATTATTATGATGACGAAATTGATATTTTATGGTTTTTACGGAAATAAAAGGTAACACGTAAAATTCGCTGACAAGCCAGTTGGTGTGGTTGGTAGTGAGCCTGCCTATCATGCCGTGGGCCGCGGGTTCGATATCTGCCCAGGGCACACATTTGTGTGAAGAACACGTGTTTGTTCTGTGTCTTGGTGTTTATCTATTTATGTACGTATATCAGTCATTGATACCCATAGTACAGGCTTTGCCTACTTTGGGATTTGATGACCTTGCGTAAAATGTCCCCCATTATCTATATATGTTACGGCTAAAACCCGAAGCGCGGCTGCACCTAGTTTTAGCCGGTTAGAACTAGGTGTAGCCACCTACTCTTGGTTAAACCTAGTACCAGCCGATTGTTTTCGGGTAGAACTAGGTCTAGCCTTCATCATGCCGGCTACAACTAGGTCCAGCCATTCCCTGTTGGATAAAACTAGGTCTATCCGATATCATTCCGGCTAGAACTAGGTCCAGACAATTCCTGTTGGATAAAACTAGGTGTTAATTATAACAATGTGATTTATAAGAATAAAAAAACTCTTTACGTTTCTTATTATTGGGTGTTTTTTTAATATCTAAAAAAGCTCTGCCGATAGCATGCCGGCTACAACTATGTACAGCCAATCCCTGTTGGATAAAACTAACACACGCGCTGCTGCTGCAGACGCTGTGAGTCACACTCGCTAGTGGACCTGCAGTAGATCAGCAGCACCTGGCGCGCCTCGCTACGCCCTCCACCCCGCGCCGCTGCTGCAGATGCTGTGAGTCACACTCGCTAGTAGACCTGCAGTAGATCAGCAGCACCTGGCGCTCACAACCTGCAGAGGCACGTGCCTCGCTACGCCCTCTACCCCACGCCGCTGCTGCAGATGCTGTGAGTCATGAGTGTGACGCGGGGCGGAAGGCGTGGCGGGGCACGCATCTAAGTTTTATCCAGCAGGGATTATCTGGACCTAGTTCTAGCCGGGATAATATCAGGTAGACCTAGTTTTATCCAACAGGAATTGTCTGGACCTAGTTCTAGCCGGAATGATATCGGATAGACCTAGTTTTATCCAAAAGGGAATGGCTGGACCTAGTTGTAGCCGGCATGATGAAGGCTAGACCTAGTTCTACCCGAAAACAATCGGCTGGTACTAGGTTTAACCAAGAGTAGGTGGCTACACCTAGTTCTAACCGGCTAAAACTAGGTGCAGCCGCGCTTCGGGTTTTAGCCGTAACATATATATAAAAGAAGAAGGTGACTGACTGACATATCAACGCACAACCCAAACCGCTGGGTCTAGAGGTTCGAAATTTGGCATGTTGGTTCCTTATGAGGCCTAGGGATGCACTAAGAAAGGGTTTTACAAAATTCCACCCCTAAGGGGGTAAAATAGGAAATGAAAGTTTGAATCAAAGTCCGTCAGTTTTGAAGTTAGGATCTTCAAAATTTGTATTTAGGTTTACGACAAAAAATTTAGTTTTACGTGTCTCAGGGTTTTTGAAAATTCTACACCCTAAGGGGTGAAAAGGGGGATGTAGTTGAAAATCCTTCATTTTCAAAGTAAAATCCACAAAACTTATTGTTTAGGCATTAGGGTTGTAATTTTGTGGAACGTACATCACTGTTATTGAAATTCTACCCCAAATTCAACCCCTAAAAGAGGGAAATGGGGTGAAAAAGTCTAAAAACCAATATGGGTATCGTTTAGTATGGTTTATCGGGTCGCTGATTACGAAAACTACAAAAATTTTGAAATCCAACGTGGTGGACCTGAAATACCAACATCCACTGGAGATGGGGTTGAGGTGCGAAAGGGTTGAAATGTCTAACAATCAATATGGGTGTCGTTTGTATGGTTTATCGTGTCGCTGATTACAAAAACTACATCAATTTTGAAATCCATCGTGGTGGACGTAGAATACCATCATCCCTTGGGGATGGGGTTGGGGTGCGATAGGGTTGAAATGTCTAAAAATCAATATGGGTGTCGTTTGTATGGTTTATCGGGTCGCTGATTACGAAAACTACAATAATTTTGAAATCAAACGTGGTGGACGTGTAACACCATAATCCCTTTGGGATGGGGTTGGGGTGCGATAGGTTTGAAATGTCTAAAAATCAATATGAGGGTCGGATGTATGTTTATACAAGGTGAAACATAAAGGGTATATCAACACTGAAGGATGTGATTCTGCCCATGAAACTGAACAACTTTCTCTAAGGAACATAGGTCGAAATACGAAAAAAAAATTGACCTCCCATACAAAATGCGCGATCAGCTGATTCAGTTTCTATGGGAGGTCAAAATTTCTTTTTCGTGTTTCAAACTATGTTCCTTAGGGAAAGTTGTTTAGTTTCATGGGCAGAATCACATCCTTCAGGGTTTATATACCCTTTCTGTTACACCTTGTATAAGTGTAGGAATAGCGGTTAAGATGGCGTTAGGGGTAGGGTCAGGGGCAGGGAAAGGGAGAGGGGGAGGGGAGGGGGAAAGGGAGGGGTAGAGGGAGGGCGCAAGAGAGAGGGGGAGGGGGATTGGGAGAGGCAGGGGGAGAGGGAGGGAGGGGGAAGGGGAGTGTAGGGGGAGGGGGGATGGGGGGAGGGGAAGGGAAATGGGGGAGGGGTGCCGAGGAAGGGGGGAGGTGTAGAGAGGGGGGTTGAAAGGGGGGGGAGAGGGTGGGAGGAGGGAGGGGGAGAGGTAGGGAGGGGGAGAAGGGGTGTGTAGGGGGTGAAGGGGAAGGGTAGAGGGTGGGATGGGGAAAAAAAGGGGGATGGGGGCAGGGGAGGGGGGAGGGGTGGATGGGTGAGGGTAGTGTAGGGGGAGGGGGGAGGGAGGTGGCAATGGAGAGGGAGGACGGACGGCGAATGGGGATGGGAGGGGGAGGGGAAGAGATAGGGGGAGGGGAAGAGGGAGGGGGAGGGGGAAGGGGGGGATGTGGAGGGGGGGATAGAAACAGATAGATAGGGAGAAATAGGGACTTTTTGACTTTTATGAATACCTCCTCGCTACCCATTCACTCTCTTTATTGCCTTCTTTTTAAGTTCGCCTGTAACGATTGACAATGAAAATTCCGCCCTACCTAC
This sequence comes from Athrips mouffetella, assembly GCA_947532105.1. Lineage (NCBI taxonomy): Eukaryota > Metazoa > Arthropoda > Insecta > Lepidoptera > Gelechiidae > Athrips > Athrips mouffetella. The sequence continues at coordinate 26,139,004 of OX383967.1, forward strand.
CAGATGAATAAAATCAAAAGATAAAAAAAATTGTAGTAAGATAGCATTCCACTTGGATAAGAACAAATGCATCTTTTACATAGGGATCAAGAAAGAAAAGCCTTCCTCAAAATATGTTTCAGTTAAGTTCGAGTTCTGTTTTTTTATAAAACATACGAGGACGAAGTCGCGGGTAACAGCTAGTCTATATATATAAAAGAAGAAGGTGACTGACTGACTGACATATCAACGTACAGCCCAAACCGCTAGGTCTAGACATTCCAAATTTAGCACGTAGGTTCCTTATGAGGCCTAGGGGTGCACTAAGAAAGGGTTTTACAAAATTCCACCCCTAAGGGGGTAAAATAGGGGATGAAAGTTTGTATGAAAGTCCGTCAGTTTTGAAGTTAGGATCTTCAAAATTTGTATTTAGGCTGATGACTAAAAATTAATATTCATGTGTCTCAGGGTTTTTGAAAATTCGACACGCTTAAGGGTGAAAAGGGGGATAAAGTTGAAAATTCTTTATTTTTAAAGTAAAATCCACATAATTTATTATTTAGGCATTAATGATGTAATTCTATGCAACGTTCATCACTGTTTTTGAAATTTCACCCCAAATCCAACCCCTAAAAAAGGGAAATGGGGTGAAAAAGTCTAAAAACCAATATGGGTATCGTTTGTATGGTTTATCGGGTCGCTGATTACGAAAACTACAACAATTTTGAAATCCAACGTGGTGGACGTTGAATACCATCATTCCCTTGGGATGGAGTTGGGGTGCGATAGGTTTGAAATGTCTAAAAATCAATATGGGTGTCGTTTGTATGGTTTATCGGGTCACTGATTACGAAAGCTATAACAACTTTGAAAGCCAACGTAGTGGACGTGAAATACCATCATTCCCTGGGGATGGGGTTGGAGTGCGATAGGTTTGTATATTATTTAAAATTCAGCTGGATTTTGAATCATACTAATTGATTTGCGCAGGGTTAGTCCTGTTTTTCCTTAGTTTAAAATTACCCCGAAATGATGGGATAAATAATAATTTCCTTGGACTAAAATATCTCATTGCTTCGGAAAACCGGTAACAACCTAAATACGAAATCCACGCGAGCGAAGCCGCTGGCAACAGCTAGTTAATATTATAAAAAAACATAATTTGTTGATGTCTAATATATCAAAGACAAAATTTGAACTAAAAAGCCCAATAAGTATAGCTTTCACTATGCGTTTATCGAATTATTCAATGAATCAGCATTCTAATTCACTATTCTATCTTTATAATTACCTATGTATTTTTTTTTTGTAGTTAGAGAATCGACCCCTATTTTAAAACCACAGCAAATCCAAAACAAAATTAACCGCCTACGCTATGTAAGGCGCTAGTTTACTTATAAGTGCACATAAAAAAACTAGTCCGTGGGTTATAATAGGGGTAATCAATTTATCCAAAAACCACCCAAAATTATGTTTAATTTTAAGTAATTTAGAACGTTTGTCTGAATATTTTAATTTTGTAAAGACCTTAAATTGTCGATACTTAAATCTACCTTGCTGGGTCGTAATGAATAATAATGACTGATATTATCATAGAAAATCAAGCAATTCACTGCCTATGCAGTTCTAGAATGCTCGTTAGAAGGAAATTCAACATGGCGAACCTTGCACCTAAACCTGCTAGGATGAAGCTTGGCAGGAGTCAAGTACATACCCATAGGTAACATATTAGAAGTGGTGCTCCTCAGCAGGACGCGACTGAGATGGAGAGTGGGGCATAATGTCAAAAATATGTAGTTTTTTACCAGGTTGAAAATTGAATCTGTTGAACCGAATAAGTAGCTGGTTGAAAATTTTACAGAATATGTATTTTTTAAACAAATATATTACCTTATAATAAAAATTTTAAAAAAATAAGGGGGGTCGCCATAAGAGAAACTTATTTTTTTTTGTTTTTGCTCTATCGTCAGAACGGTTAGTAATTCAAGTGTCAAACTTGGTATGATTAAAATTGACTAAAATGTCAATAAAATAATATGTCCTGACTGACTGACTAACTGACTGACGTCTATCCGTTACCGCTTTAGCTATAAGTGTGAAATTTTTTATGCTAATTTATTGCATGCTACAAACACCACCCAAGAAAGGATTTTCCAAAACTCGGGGGTGAAATTATAATTTCTTAGAAAGCCGTATTCAAGCCATGTTAAAGGCAATTTAAAAGCACCCGGCAAATATCATGACTGTTTAACCTGTTCATGGATAATTGTTTGATTGATCTGAAAGAGAGTATGTGTGGACGGAGAATGAATGAGTTACTCATCAAATGTCTTCTCTACACTGATGACCAAGTTGTATTTGCGTCATCTGCTGACGAGTTGCAGGAGATGGTAACAATGATGAATGTGGCTTTGGACAGGAAAGGAATGAAAGTAAATGTAAGCAAGACGAAAGTAATGGTACTTGAAAGAGAAGAATGTATGACAGAGTGTACTATATTAATAGGTGGTGAACAAGTGAAGGAGTTTGTGTATCTGGGCTCAAAGTTTACGAGAGATGGAAAGTGTGAAAGTGATATTAAGAGAAGAGTGAATGCTGGAAACATGGTGAATGGTGCCCTGCACGCCTTTATGAGGAGTCAGAAGGTATCTCACAAGGCTCGTTTGGCTGTTCATTGGGGTGTTTTAGTACCAACACTGATGTATGGCAGTGAAAGCTGGGTATGGCAGAAGAAGCATGAAAGTAGAATTAATGCAGTGGAAATGAGAGCGCTAAGGAGTATGATTGGTGTTAAATTGAGTGACAGGATTAGAAATAGTGTGATAAGAGAACGGTGTGGCGTAAAAGAAGACGTAGTGACCAAAATCGAGAAAGGGATGCTGAGAGGGTTTGGTCATGTAGAGAGGATTAATGAACGAAGATTGACGAAAGAGATCTACCAGGCGAGAGAATGGAAACTTTGGAAGGGGAAGGCCTAGGCGAACGTACCAGGACCAAATTCAGGACGTTCTGAATAAAGGCCGGGTTAAAAGTACACTAAACCGACGAGCATGTATGAAATGATTGATGAAAGTACAGGAAGCAAGGGAAGTATGTCAAGATCGTAGCAGGTGGAGGACTGTGGTCTCTGCCTACCCCAACGGGAAAGAGGCGTGATGTTATGTATGTATGTATGTAAATATCATGACATGGTTATGTTGGGCACAGATAAGCAAGAAGTAGATAAAATTATCTGCCTGTGTCTCACTTCTCGAGTTTATATAACCCGTATCTATTCAAGCCAGGAGTGAATGGGCTTATTTTGAGTAAGCTTGATTCATCGTCCACCTTGTCGTTTTTTCGTCGACCTCATCAAGCCCATTTTTTTATAACCATCCATATAATGACATATTTCCAAGATTTAAATGCAAAATGAATATTGAAATTTAGCAATCTGCCAACCTCTTTGAAAAAGAGTACCTGTGGTATATTTCTATAAGTTGACCAGTGAAAAAATATCCACACCCTGACTCCGTGCAATATAATGTATTCACTAACCGTAGTAACCGTTATCCATACATTTTGTATGGTTACATCAATATTTGTTCCGCAACCCACCTGCCACCTGTCGTCATTCGAATTTCAATCCATCAATAAATGACAGCTACTTTAAAAAAACCGGCGAAGTGCGAGTCGGACTCTTGCCCTAAGGGTTCCGTACCTATCTACCATATGATATACTAAAAGCTTTTGCTCTTTGATTTTAAAAACTCCGTGACCATCCAACTTGACCCCTCTTTTATAGAAAAGTTCTTGAAACGGGAGCTCACCTTAATTGGACTATTAGTTGTGAGAAAAATTGAAATATTTAATGATTTTAGACTTTTCCCTTTATTTGTACTGTGAGACCTAACTTCTTACCAAATTTCATAATTTTAGGTCAACGGGAAGTACCCTGTAGGTTTTGCTTTTTTGCATAAATGTATGGAGATGAGACTGAGATGAGGACATAAAAAGCCATATCTTTTGATTGCGTTGTTGTGAACAATTGAAATTTTCAAATCTTGTGTGGTTTACGGACCTTAATATTCGTTATCAATTTCAACCTGATACCTCTTCTCGTTCGTGAGAAGAAGGGTCTTGCCAGATAGACGGACAACAAAGTGATCCTATAAGGGTTCCGTTTTTTATTTTGAGGTACGGAACCCTAACAACAGCGCATACAACCCGTTGTCAAAACTACAGCGGATAAAACATTCGTAAGTATGTATATGTCTTTTCGGGTCCTTTTAATTTAGGACTTATTTTTGTACTTCCCAAGCACCTTATTTTAGTAGATTCGACCTTGTTAAATTTTTATAATTTGTTAACTCCACGATGATTGCAAAAACATTTAATCTTAAATTTTAGCGAGCTTTAAAGGAACGTTAATAGCAATCATCCGAAATGCTAAGAGAATCGCTTTTTCCATTGTGTTGCATGTTTTGACGTTCAAATAAAATATTCTGTAAAGAATGTACATTGTATAGATAATGAAATCTGAAATTTGATAAATCCGTTCTTAATCTGGGAGTCAAATACAAAGAACTCAGTATTTGAGTTCCACAACGTTATGAAATTAAAAATTAAAACTTTTCGTCCAATTTTAATAAGCCGTTTTTTTTTTAAAGAAAAACTACTAGCGTCGTTGAAGAAAAATTTAACTATCTACTTCTTTTTCCTATCTGTTGTTGTAAGTGTTGCCTAAGGAGGTTTATCTACTTCATGTTTCGTCTATCACAGATTTATTTTAAGTTCTTCAGCGCAATCTATCAACACCTTTGAATACTTAATCGACACTAAACTGTGAAAACAGCTCATTGCAGTATAAAAACTTTTTCTTTATTTATCAAAACCCTATGGGCCGTTTGCACTAAACTTAAGAATCGCCCAAGTTCTTGCTTAAGGGCCGTCAAACTATTGCTAGGAGTGTCCTAAACAACTTAAGGGCGATTCTTAAGTTTAGTGCAAACGGCCCTTAATCTCTTTGTTTTAAAAGAACCTGGTTTCTGCAGCGAATGCACAGGTTTTAAAACAAAAACGGTTTATAAAGCTATTTCAACGCAGCGATGGGCGTGCATTTTTGAAAAAGGAACGTTAACAAAAAAATGCAGGCAGGAGTTGTCTTGTTTTCCTTGGGTTCCGGATAAGTTTTTTTTGCAAATAGGCATCTATCGCGTACTTTTGGATACTGCTTCGTTTATGTGATAAACATTAACTTATGTGCTGTGTCTGTGCTAAGACTTTGATTAAAAGACCTTCTTTTCTTCCATGCAAATTTTAATTGTCAAATCTAAAAATTTGCTAGTCCCCGTAATTACACTAGCAGTGATGGTTTTCAGGTACAACATGATTGAATTTCAGTAAAAAAGTACTTAAAGAGTTTATCACCTTTTTGAGTTAAGTGATAATCAAAAATCTCTTCATAATATAACTCGTTGCAAGTTATCGTCAAGATGTTGCTGAACCCTACTCAAAGTACTCAATCCTACTTTATGGCGATCAATCAGATATCGACAAAGCACCGCAAAGCGTCCTAGTTTTTTTACCCCCTCACGAGTCTCACGGATCCCTAAAGCTCCGTTAAGCTTGCTCCTGAGCACAAGCCAAGCAGCTGGCTGGTTTTTGTTCGAAATTCGAAACAATTCGAACGTCTGTCGATGGGTTAGTTGCTTGGAGGGTTAATTTTGAAATCGGAATACAGCGGCGATGATCAGTAATTTTGGAACCTGTCAAACACCTTGCTTTTTACGAAAAAAGTCACTTCCTGCTTATTGCTTCGTTATGTTTTCTACGAAATTTCGTAATAATATTTTCATTACATTTGCTCGAAAAACGTACTTACAAGGAAGTAACCATTGCTCGTAAGTAGTTACTAACCGAACTAGTGCGGTAAGTAAAAAACGTATACCACCAAGGAGTTTTACACTCTGATCATAAAATTATTTTAACTTTATACGAAAAATAAAATGAAATTTAAGTAATTGTTCAAATTTTACTATTAATTTTAACAACTAGTATTTGTGTTTTTAGCAATAAAATTTATTTGATGTTCCTTTAACAACCTGTTTTCTCACAAATGTATTGAAAAACGTCGTAAGATACACGGCCGTAAAGGGTTATGACAAACTCGTGCCGATGGCTAACTCCGACTTCGTCTCGGATTTACAAAACGTCAACTCGTTTATAATAATCCTACTTACGGCTCTTGTATCTTAAACTACTATTATTTTATTGTTGTTTCATTTTACAACTCTTGTTATTTAAAGATTTTGTGCTCTAACATACTGACACTTACGACATTTTTTTCACAAAATTAATATTTGAGTGTTTTGGGTATTGACCATGTATTTTTCATAGGATAAACAAAAAAAAAAACATTCTATTTTATTTATACGTGTTTTTAACTACCAGTTTTAGTAGCTGAAAAATAACTTATCTCATACAAAATAACCTAATAATCTTCATAAGTACTTACCCATTATTTTTGTGCCTCGTTAAGGTTTGAGAAAATATTATTATTTAAATATTAATTTAAAATATTTATAACTTCTTATAATGAGCCTGTGCATTGTAAATAAAACTTTTAATTTTGAAATATAATTAAAGTAGGTAATTAATTATTACCAATGTTAGGTTAATTGACTTGACATGATAGTTACAAAAATATCAACAGCCAATTCGCAACGATCACACTACCTATAGAATATCCGTTGAGAAATGGCTAACGAACACACCTAACAGCTGAGCTCTATCCAGGCCAGTCAAAACAACTAAAAAAAAAAAAAAAAAAAAAAAAAAATTAAAAATATTTATTTAGGTAAATCTGAAAACATACATACACCGGGGCTTCCCTGTAAGTAATCAGAGATACTTGTAGTGGGAATGCCTCGCTCCTCCAAGTTACATAACACAAGATTTACAGCTAGCTTAAGTCTGCTACTGGAGTCGATTCTGGTAGACACAGGCCAACACTAAACCAAACCCGACAGGTCCAGATCTGTCGCTGTCCCTGTCAAAGAAAAAGACAGTAACAGGTCCAGAGCCGCCGAACCCAAATCAGCCCCAGCCCGCGCCCACCGGAACCGACGCCACTTATTACTTATTATATACAATTTTTTTTGTGTGTGTGCGTGTGTGTGTGTGTGTATGTATGTATGTGACGATATAAATATATGTTAAAACAAGTATATAAATAAATAAATATATATATGTTCATATGTATAAATAAATAAATATATGTTCACATACATACACCATTTGTCTGAGTGGATACCTGTAAAATTATATACGCAAGTACCTACCTACATGCCCTACGGATGCAAGAGTTCCTTGGGATCGGAAATGAAGCCACATGCAGGATACTTTATGTTCTATACCAATCGTACTAAGAGGTCTTCAACCTCATCATATGACAGCGTTTTTAACCAATGAGTGAGAGCTAGTCGACAGGTGTATAATTGCATGGGGTATATTTTTACCTTACGGTTAATCAGATTATATAAATAGGGAGCCTGAGAAGTATATTGCCTCTGCGCGAAGGCAGTGCGAACCTGATGAGCAGGAGCAACCAAATCATTACGTCTTTTATTCTGGAGGTCTTGATCGAATGGAATTGCTTTATGATGTTTCATTATAAGATTAACAATATATAATTTCCTGACAGAAAGCAATTCACATTCAATATAAAGGTTATCAGTAGGGAATCTAAAAGGCTTGAAAAACATTACTTTTAGTAGCGATCTTTGTGCACGTTCAAGATCTAGGAAATTAGTTTTGGTTGCTCCACCCCACACAGGAATACAATAAATTATTACAGATTGCGCTAAAGCGACATAAATTTTCTTTAGGAGTGCCTTATCCATCACATGCCTTAAAGATTTAAAAACATATATTAATTTTCTTACTCTATTCATAGTTAACTCTATATGCGAGTGCCAGCTCAATTTTTGATCTACCATAACTCCCAAATATTTTATACAACTTACTTTTTGAATCACTGGACAGTTACATGAAAGAAGAACAGGATTGGCACAGCTATGAATTTTAACACAGAAATCAGACTTCGGCTGAGAGTTGATGTATGGAGCAAAGCATATGTAATTAGTTTTTTGGGTATTTAGGGTAAGTAAGTTTACTCTTAGCCAGTTGGAGACTAAGGTCAGGCCCTTTTCAGAGACCAGGCGCACTTCATCCCAGGATTTACCACTAAAAACGATCGCAGTATCGTCCGCGTAGGAGATAATCCTCCCTCCAACGCCATGAAGGTTGCATAATTCGTTGATATATATCAAAAAGAGCGTTGGACCGAGGACGCTCCCCTGCGGGACGCCATACGTTACACTTTCTTCTTCGCTGAGGTATTTATCAATTTTTACAACTTGTTTTCTGTTATTCAGATAACTGCTAAAAAGGGCAAGTGCAGTACCACGGATACCAATGCTCTCCAACCTACGTACAAGAACGGGGACAGAAACGGTGTCAAATGCTTTCCTGAGGTCAAGAAACACAGTAACACATTTATTGCCCCTATCTACTTCATGCACTATGCTGGACGTAAGATCCAAAATAGCATCTTGTGTTGACATGCCTTTCCTAAACCCATATTGCGAATTAGATAGGATGTTGAACTTACCGAGGTAGCTAACAAGCCTATTATTAAGAAGTTTCTCAATGATTTTAGAGATGGAGGGTAGCACAGAAATAGGACGATAGTTATTTGCATCGGTGCTGTCTCCGCTCTTGTAAACAGGGGTAACAATGGAACGTTTTAGAGAGATAGGAAAGATACCTGTACTAAAGCATAAATTGGCCAATACACTAATAAAGGGAGTAAGAAAATCCTTGGACAATTTTAAAAAGTGTGTAGAGATTCCATCCCAACCAGGTGCGCTTCCAGAGTCCAAGCCCATTAAAATGCTTTCTACCTCCTGTGGACTGGTGTCAAGAAGCATAAATGAGGACACTTGGTTATAATAAACTGGGTGGTTGAGCAAACCATGACCCATACCGTGGGTAATTTTTTCAGCTAAGGTTTTACCAGTACTGATGAAGAATTTATTAACATAATTTACAGACGCTAGAGGACAATATTTTATATTAAGTAGATTCATATTAGTGCTTTTTGGTGGTTTGTAATTGGTTATTTCATTTATTGTCAACCAAAGAGTTCTCGGATGTTTAATAGATTTATTTATTTTATCTTTATTGTATTGTCTTTTTAATTTCTTAATTAAGTTACAACAATAGTTGCGAAAACGCCTATATGTTATTTTGAGGATAATGTTATGGGTATCTGTTTTCAATTTTAACTGCATGCTATTTCTAAGCCTTATACACTTTATAGCTCCGGAAGTAATCCACGGCTTTAAGACTCTTTTGCTATTTGGAACTAATGAAAGTTTGGTGTTTGATAGAATAGCATCTCTAATCATCCCTATTAGTGCGTTGGCGTAGGTATCAGGATCACGATATATATTAAAGTTAGAGACATCTGCAGTTACAAGACTTTTATGAGCACTTTGATAGTTCGTCACAGTTTTATATTTATGGGGTAAAATTTGTTTATGTTTATGAGAAAGTATCAAGCAAACTAAATTGTGGTCAGTCACAGTGGTGTTTAGCACTGCAACAAAAGCTGAGATATCATTATTTGAGAGTCTCAGGAAAACGTGGTCGAGGCAACTAGCCTCCCTCGAGGGCAAGGTGTGACCCGGTAGAAGGCCATGCAAAGACAGTAAATTTAAATAGTTAAGCCTATTTGTGCGTTCTTGGGAGTTTTCATTTGGCGAAATAATCAGGTCAATGTTGATGTCACCTAGAATAAGAATATTTTTATTAGTAGATATGTTTTCAAGGTGTAAATTGAGGGACGTAACAAAGTTACCTGCCTTTGTATGGGATGGTGAGCGATATATACCAAATATAATATAATTAGAAATTTCAATTTGAAGACCAGTGGCATCAATTAGATTAAGTTCTGTAACCTTGGCCAAGTGACTATTTTTTATGTACACCACTACACCATCATTTTGGTTAAGTTGTCTTGTTGTTTGATAGTAGGAATAGTTTATAATACAAGGAGTCGTTTTCTTTGAGCTAAGCCTACATTCCGTTAGGATAAGGATGTCTATTTCAAAAGGTAGTTGTGATAAAGTAATTTGAAGATCGTCTAAGTTTTTATAAATACTTCGAATATTTTGAGTTACGACTATGATATTATTAGTTTTTTTATCCGATACAATTTTAAGATCCTGAATGTTGCATTTTATTGAGTCCGCCACGTTAAGTGTGTCAATCACTTGCAATGTGTCAGCACTATCCATAATAACATGCTATTATGTACATATTGACATAGCTAAAAAGGTTATATTCAATGCACAGGTATTGCAGGTATTTATAAATATATGGAGTGGGAATCTTTAGAGTTGAAAGTGGTGTAAGGAGTGTGTTCATGACTGTATGGCATTTTATATTTGAAAGGGTAACATAAATAAAGAAAGATAGAATATGAGTGTATATAATATATATGAATTGTTTGTGTGATAGAGTGTATGTGGAAGTGTAATTGTTATAACCGAATATAACATTAAGTACTAAATTAAGCACATAAAATAAGCAGAACACTGAAGGTGAATAACACTTAATCAGTCATGTTTCCTGCATCAGGTGGTGCACTTGATCCTCATTTTGTATATGAATAATTTTCGAGGTGTCGTCGTCTCTCCTCACCAGGACCTTTCCAAATGCAGTCCAACAGTATTTGAATTTACCAGTTTTTACTAGGTCACGGGCCAGGAAGAACAGGCGAGCCCCCTTCGTAGTCAGCTGCTCGGAGATGTATATTGGTGAGTCCTCATCACGGGTGAATCCTAGATGTTTGGCCTGTAGACGTGACTTATTTTTCTTATTAAATTCCTTTACTTTTTTCAAGAAATCCATTCTAACAATAGCTGATCGTAGTTCCACTATAATGGAAGGCTTTTTCACCATATCAGATTTTGCTTTCAGGCGGAAAATATCACATATGTCCTGTTTGTTAATATCCATCTGAATGTTCTTAGAGAGGCATAGCACTAGGTTGATTAAGTCTTCCCTAGTCTCCTGGGGTTTTCTCGGGACGTTTTTTAACTCAATGCTCGTTTTGCGGGAAGATTTCTGTAAGTCTTCAACTTTCTCTTCAAGGATACAAATGTATTCCCGATCCTTTTTAGACTGGAATTCCAGCTGAGTGATTTTCTTATAAAACACTTACTTAAACTAACTGGTGAAATGCAGTAAAAAGCTTTGATGTGCCGACTCAAGTTGCAGACAGACAGACGGACGGATGCGTCGCACCTGCGCGCGTTTAAATTGCACTTCCGTTTTCAAGTTTTCTTTCTTTTGCTGCAATGTTTTATTCAATACTTTTTAAAGGCTATATAGTAAGTTAAGGCACCACCAGGTTGTAGGTAGATATATAATATGTACATCACAAGTATGGACATCAGGTTGTTTTACTTCTTTTAAATATGCGCACGGCTGGAGAGTGGAATTCTCTGCCTGCGTCTGTGTTATATAGGGTGACTTTAAATTAGTTCTTGATAGCAAAAGATATGCATGTACTCATGATACTGAACAACTTTTCCCAAGGAACATAGGTCGAAATACGAAAAACCTAATTTGACCTCCCATACAAAATGCGCTATCAGCTGATGCAGTTTCTATGGGAGGTCAAAACTTGATTTTCGTATTTCGACATATGTTCCTTGGGGAAAGTTGTTCAGTATCATGAGTACATTCACACCTTTTTCCATCAAGAACTAATTAAAAGTTACCCTGTATAGCCCGAATCTATTCAAGTCGTGAGTAAATAGGCTTCTTTTGGGCAAGATCGTCCCATCGTCGATCTCATCTCTGTCCTCAAGACTAGATCGAGTTCAAGAGTAAGCCCATTGACAATAAAAAAAAATCAAAGCAAAGCAAAGGCAGATTCACACCCTTCAGCATTATCTCACCTATCCGTTAAGCATTATCTCACCTACAGCCAACCCCCAACAATGGAAATAGGTATTTTACCTTGAGGATGAGCTCTGATATTTATACAAGGTGTAACAGAAAGGGTATATCAACCCTGAAGGATGTGATTCATGTGACCCATGAAACTGAACAACTTTCCCTTAGGAACATAGGTCGAAATACGAAAAAAAAAATTTCACCTCCCGTATAAAATGTGCAATCAGCTTATTCAGTTTCTATGGAAGGTAAAAATTCTTTTTCGTATTTCGACCTATGTTGCTTAGGGAAAGTTGTTCAGTTTCATGGGCAGATTCACATCCTTCAGGGTTGATATACCCTTTTTGTGACACCCTGTAGACGTTTCTAAAAATTTGGCGTGACTGTACATTAAGCGGCCTTTCCTCTGACCTTTAATTTAAGATCTGAAAGTACATTAAAACGTAATTAACAATGACAAAACACTTTCTAGAAAGCCGCAAGCCTAGTCGTAAAACTTATTAGGCAGTAAGTACAATGCATAAGACGATGCGTCTTGCGTACCCATTGTCTTAATAGGTTTGACCTTAGGGCAACTTAGAGCACTAATGACCTAGGCCTAGAAGGTCTTATTGTTTTGCTGGTTGCTAAGGTAGAAATAGATAAAATTTTAATAGTGTTTCTGTTTGAAGTGAAGAAAGAGTTAGGTATAATATTGTGTATTTTTGCCTAAGTTTATGGGATACAGAGTAAAAAGACATTTACGAAAACTGTAACTGTAAATACTGTAGATTGCGATGTAGTTTACTAAACTGAACAACTTTAATATATTCGGGCTCTCCATACATTCTCCTCCTCATCCATCCTCTCCAAACTGTCCAATCAAGTTTTATTTTATTTATTTGGAGAAAAAACAGAACAGTAATGTACATGAGATATTATGCTAGTGGTAATGTAAAAAAAGACTTAACACTACGTCTATAAACATTTCTCGCAGAGAAATAACAAATAGGCTTATCGACGGCTAAAATGAGAAACATACTTAGCTTGAAACAAGGAAAAAGTGAGTTAAAACTTAGTATTGAGTGTAACGTATATGTAAAGTGTTATGCGGGTGACTACAACTCCGCACACATTGCAAAGATAAATAAAAAAAATCAAAAAGGCACGCGATAAACACACATAGATATTTAAGGTTCCTAATAAAAGTGTTAAGAAACAATCAGAAACTGGTGTAGCAAAAACAAAATTAAGAAAGAAAGTATGTAGAAACCATGATAACCTGGATAACCTGGCTAGCCCTACAACGGAGTCTTCAGTCAGGATCAAATAAAAGCACAAAGTGGCACGCGCCCAGACACAAAACTATGTATCATTAATAAATAATAATATATTACGAACTTTTCGGTTGTAACCTGCTAGAGGAGCTCGCGCTCCGAAGTTTGTAGATACACTGATAGTATGGAAGAGGTTGGCGTTTGGTGCTCTGAGCCTACGACGTGTACAAATACGAATATTACTGACTAATTTTACAATCTTAGGTCGTTGGCAGGTCTTCGCAGAGTCCGCCGCGGGGACCTATCTATAATCTTAGTGTACAATTTTTGTATTTTTTACATTAGGTACCTACTTACTCGTATTTGAGTATTTTGAGTTTCATAAACTAGGGCAATATGTTATTAAAAATACCCTCCCCACCACCTTTTTGAGCGCCCCCTTCCAGTTTTGATAAATCTGTCTTTCTATAGAGCGAGTATCTGATAGAAAATTTCTGTTAAGAGCTTGTATTGTACAAAATAACTGGCTGTGACCGATAATGTGCAGAAGTCAAAAAGAGCGCGGCAGGTGGGGGGAGGCGTGCGAATCTTTCATTGGCTCTCCGCCCGTCATCCATGCGCAGAAAATAACCGTCAGAGCTAAACTTATCCTGCACATGCTATACATTTTACCAATACCTATTCTACATCTACATACAGTTATACCATAACAATATCATGCCACTGTGTCGCTCACCGTGGGAATTAGCGTTACACTAATTAAGTAGTCAAGCCGCGCCCGAAGCGTACACGCGGCGACACAAAGGTGGTCCTATGAATAATTACGTTCACATGTACACGTGTGTATTGAATGGAAAAGATAGCAGCACCTCTGTCATATACTTATTGACAGGGTCAGAGGGTCATTGCTAATTTTATCGCAGCTCGGTCTAGGTATCAGTATTTTATCGCAGCTCGGTGGAGGTTCCAGTATTATATCGCAGTTTGGTCTAGATATCAGTATTTTATAGCAGCTCGGTCTAGGTACCAATATTGTATCGCAGCTCGTTTTAGGTACCAGTATTGTATCGCAGCTCGGTGGAGGTTCCAGTATTATATCGCAGTTTGGTCTTGGTACCAGTATTTTATCGCAGCTCGGTCTAGGTACCAGTATTTTATCACAGCTAGGTGGAGGTTCCAGTATTATATCGCAGTTTGGTCTAGGTACCTGTATTTTATCGCAGCTCGGTCTAGGTACCAGTATTTTTAGGAACTATAAGTCACTAAAGACTAGTACTACGAGTATCTGGCAATCACCGAGGGATAAAAGGCGTTTAGGCCGACCACGGCGCTGATAGCGAGATCAACTCGGCGCCAACTATATAAGGTCCTAGTAAAATAGTTTGAAACTAGACAATTTTTCCCAAGGAACATAGGACGAAATTTATATGAAAATAAATTTTTGACCTCCCATAGTAACTGCGTCACCTGATAGTGCATTTTGTATTGGAGGATTTGGAGGTCAAATTTGGTTTTACGTATTTCGACCTTGGGAAAGTTGTTCAGTTTTATGGTCTAAGCAACGTGCTAAAATTGTGTTCACTATTTCTGTAGGACCATATACTGGCAAGTTCTGGCAACTGGAGGCTTAGAGAAAAAACTTAGTCTTTGCCCAGATGTGATGAGATGCGACTGTAAAAGACGTAGCCACTCATAGTTCTCACATAAGGTTATTTAAATAATTATTTGTCCTACTAAGGGCCCGTCTCACCGCTTGCTGCAAAGTTTCAGCCAGCCTATCAGGAAAATCTGACATATTTATCTGACAGATAGCTTATCCGAAGGCTTACTATCGAGAACTGTGGTAGCAAGCGGTGAGACGGGCCCTAAAACGCATCATGATCGTGTAACTCACAAAATGTTCATCTGAAATATATTATACTAACCCTAAGTGTAGTGACACACCTACAGAAACTACGACGCGGAAAGTTCCGCTATCGTAAAATCTGTCAAGTATGACACCAGCCGAGATTCCGCTAGATGTGTCACAGGTAACCTAAAAAGCGTTGCGAGCGTAATGAGCGGAACTCTCCGCGTCGGAAAGATGCAAGTGTGTCGCTACATTAAAGAATGTACATCTGCACGTTAAACAAGACCGAAATACGCTTCACTTGAGCAGGTTTTTAACGAAAAGTGATGAATATATAGCAGTAAAAAAAATTTGATAATTAAGCATCTTTACAAGAATATGGCCGACTCCGAAACACGATTAAATATATTTTATATGCCATAAAAAATTCCAAAGTTACCTCTGCTTTTTCCTTTTAAATCGTTTTTCTTAAGTACCCATTAATCTTTTATTCCAAAACTTTTACACATTATTCAATATATTATGCATAATAATATAGCTGTTTTATAATTAATATTGTGGGTACAGATTTTGAGAAAAATGCAAACATGAGCGAAAAACGTAAAACAACGCGAACCCGCTCCGTTCTAGCACGCGCATTCTGCCCTTTGTTAGAAAGGGAGGTAATTCAGCTCTTATCAGCCCCTTAAGAGGAAACATTATGATCATATTTAAACGCGTAGGTAGGTCAAACACATAACCTAACCCTCCTTTTGCGCTTGGCCGCTGTCGGGAATAAAAAGAAAATTATCGAATGTCAAATCTTTTTGCGCTGTTAATTCCACTGTTATTATTGTTGCTGGCTTGCTACGAGTTTAATTATGATTATTATTATACAATAATATAATGGTGTTGTACTGTTACCAGTCAAATAGAACTTGTTGTGAACATGTTGAGGTAATGTTGGGAGCATGTAGTACCTGAAACAATGAAAAATAAAAACTTTAATATTATACAGACATAAGAAACTAATAGAAGGGGAATTCATATTAAAAAAAATCGTTCTGTCAGGAGCGGCGAACCATCAACCCAACCCATTCTCATTTTAAACGCATAGTACGAAAAATATTAAAAAAGAAAAAACCCGAATCAAAGGCGAGCATTAAGAAAGTTACTCATAAAAATAGAAATACAACAAAAAACCTTACAATAAGACCGTGCGGTCTTCATCCAATCCTATTCAACACTTCACACCCATTTTCTCCAATATATTATATCTTTGGAGCAAAAAACATACCATTGTTATTCTGTCCCATAAATACTGATAAAAGATCGAAGCCATTTATCAATATTGAATTGAAAAGGGTCAATGTTCTTTATATCTAGAATATCTTCTTGTAAATGTGCATATACATGTTTCTCACTGAATGAATATTAACAGTCACAATAATGTAGTGGGTGTCGTAAAAGGCGACTAAGGTAACGTGCTTTTGATTATCGTACCACATAAATACCTAAGCATTTAACAATTGATGGTGTAAGCAAGGAATAGTATAGGGTCCTTAGGGAACAGTTAAAGTAGATTAGTAGCCAAGGGCTGTAAGGCATCAATTGCAGCCCGAGATATTTAGGCGCACGAGCGCAGCGAGGGCGCCTATAGTTCGAGGGTGCAATTGATGCTTACACCCGAGCTAACTACTCTGCTTTACATCTCGATTGTGAGGTAAGTAGGTCCTTATTACCACCAAATTGTAGGTGACCAATTAGCGCTCTAGGGTAATAATGTAGCTAGAAAAGCCCTAAGGCGGTAAGTTATTAAAAAAAAACACTTCACTCTTTCAAAATTTAATTACTTACCGCCCTAGGGCTTTTCTGGCTACATTATTACCCTAGAGCGCTAATTGGTCACCTACAAGCCACATTTGGTGGTAATAAGGACTAACTTACTGAATATGAGAGATGTAAACGTAATTTTAGTATGTTACTTAGACCATGAAACGAAACAACTTTTTCCTTCAACTTTTTTAGAAACATGAAAAAAATGCTTAAATAAATTTTCACTATTACATTAGGACTATTTTATTGTATACCTAAGTGACGACTGGGCTGAAGAGGTACGGTCAACCGCTTGTCGGTAGAAACTTTTTCAACTCTATTACCACGCCATAAGGTCCAAAAGTGTTTCTACTGATGTGCGGCCGTGTGTACCATGCTTAAAAATGCCATTTCACTCTTGAGTTGTAAGGATCCAAGATTTTATTGTTTGGGGAACATATCTGCAGGGAAGGACTTTTACTATTATGCTGCATTAGGAACGAAGAAGCAAAACTAATATTATAGTTTCGTTGGGTACATGTTATCTGTAGGCGATAACTCACCCTGGGAGGCAATTCTTGAATATCACCGGGGAATTAAATATCACAAAAAAATACTAACTCACAAATTTTTCTTTTCAAAAGTAAAGATTAATAGTACTTACTACTCAAGTACGTGTCCATCGTTTAACTGTCTTGACTATCATTAAATTACCTATCTAGATCGCTTGGGCACAGGCTTGGGGCTCTTCTGCTGACGACGAGACTATGCAAAATGCAATATAGACTTATTATTCGTCAGTGGAAGAGCCAAAAGCCCCACTCGATGGGTATATAAATTTACTGATAGTAGAAAAATTAAATTGAAGATCTCTCTCTCTCTCAGTCTGCATCTGTGTTCCCGAATTCATATAAACCGGATCTAGGTATTCAAGTCACGAGTAAATAGGCTTCTTCTAGGCAAACTCGTCCCATCGTTTACCCAATCTTTGTCCTCAAGACTAGATCGAGGTCAAGAGCACATTATCAGTAAAAAAAAAGTTTAAAATATCCCAAGTTCCACCGTTCATAAAACCTATACCTGACCAATAGTCTCGGCGTCAGCAGAAAGCCCCAAGCGATCTCAGTAGATAGGTAATTTGCTGAACAGTAAAATTATTGACACGAGCTTGTATACTATGATATTCAACCGGTAATATTCAAGAATTGGCTGGCTCCCTGTTACCAAAACCACTAGTAAAAAAAAACTGTGGGAACAAAATCGAAAGAGATGCAGACATTTTCGAGTGACGGAGTTATAATCAAAAATCGATGGCGCAAACAAGATAAAATATGGCCTACTTCGTACTGTGATCGTGTTCATAGATTACTTACTCGTATATTTACTATGATATTTAACAGAAAATGTGAGCTAGTTTAGTTTGTTATTGAACGTTCGTCCTCACGAGGTCAAGTGTAATAAACCAATTGGCGGTTCCAAAACCCTGACAGCTAAGTCCAAAATTATGCTCGATCTGATTTTGGCCTGTGCAATTTAACAAACACAACGACCAATGCATATTATGATTAGATACAAAGAGAACGTTGTGGCGTAAAAGAAAGAAAGAAAATTGAGAAAGAAATGCTGAGATGGTTTGGTCATGTGGAGAGGATGGATGAACGAAGATTGACGAAAGAGATCTACAAGGCGAGAGTGAATGGAAACTTTGTAAGACCAAATTCAAGACGTTTTAAATAAAGGCCAGGTTGAAAGTACCCTAAAGGGCAGACCGTGTATAAAAGGGTTGATGAAAGTTGAGGGAGCGAAGGAAGTATGTCAAGATCGTAGCAGGTGGAGGGATATGGTCTCTGCCTACCCCGACGGGAAAGAGGCGTTTGAGGTATGTATGTGTGTACGAGTATATAATAATAGTAATATTTCGCTGTTTGACTTTTGTTTAGTTATTTCATTCTATTCGAAGCATACTCAGCCACCGACGATTCCTCGCTGTGATTCTTCGATGTCGGAGATCACAATACACTCAAAAGAGGTAGAGTACTTCGAAGTCTAGACGTGAACAAAGCTAGCGGTCCTGATGGAATACCAGCAAGAGTCTTGAGGAACTGTGCGCCTGAGTTGTCTCCTGTGCTGACGCGTTTGTACCGCCTCTCTCTTAAAATAAGAACGGTGCCTAAACCTTGGAAGGTTGCCAATGTACAGCCGGTACCCAAGAAGGGTAGTCGTGCCGACCCCACCAACTATCGTCCGATCGCCATCACCTCCATACTCTGCAAAGTTATGGAAAGGGTACTAAATGGAAAATTGCTGACTTACCTAGAAACTAACGACCTACTCAGTGATCGTCAGTATGGCTTCCGCAGGGGACGATCAACTGGGGATCTTCTAGTGTATGTTACGCATTTCTGGGGCGAGGCCATCGAGAAACACGGCGAAGCCCTTGCCGTATCACTGGACATCTCGAAGGCCTTTGACAGGGTATGGCACGCAAGTCTGCTGAGCAAACTTCCTGCATACGGCATTCCCGCTGACTTTTGCTCTTGGATTTCTGACTTCCTGAGTGAACGGTCGATCCGAGTAGTCCTTGATGGCTGCTCCTCTGACCTCATAGCTATTGACGCCGGGGTTCCTCAGGGGTCTGTTCTCTCTGTGACTCTTTTCCTGCTGCACATCAACGACCTACTTGGTCCTAATATTGTTGGGTACGCAGATGACAGTACTGTCGTCGAGAGATATATGTCAAGCGCAAAAGCCAGCAGTGACGAAATACGTTCTTTGAGAGAGGCCACGGTAGAGCGTATAAACACAACCTTAAGTCTTGTCTCCGACTGGGGTGACAAAAATCTGGTGAGTTTCAACGCCACCAAAACACAAGCGTGTCTATTCACTGCCAAAAGGAGTCCATTCAATCTGGCTCCTACTTTTCGAGGTACATCTGTACCGGTCACCGACAGCCTCGAGCTTCTTGGCATGAAGCTGTGTGCAAACCTGAACTTCGGCGCCAACATTGAGTCAAAAGCTCAAACTGCGGCCAAAAAGTCGGGTATCCTCAATAAGGTTAAGAGGCCTATTACATTTTGAGCGTGTTTTTGCGCAAAATAGCAAATTTCGGCGTCCTAAATCTGAGAAACGGAAAGATTTTGATAACTTTAACTTATAAAATGTTGAAGAATAGTTATTATTTAAGTTCGTAGCGGCCTCGCTTTTTACAATTTTTTCTTATATTGGTAGATATAGCCAATACTCCGAAGCAAGTTTTCATAAAATGCGCGAAGGCACTTTTTGAGCTCGTGGATTGAACGATTGGGCAGAGCAAACAAAATTAAAATAATACAATAAAATCTCTTATATAATAGTGTAGTTCGTAGAGGCCTCGGAATTTTGAAAAATATATTGGAAAATCTAGAAAAAAAATCAATTCCGAACGAAAAAAACTACAAAAAACGCTCAGGTTTAACTGCAAATTGCTCTTTACTATATTACTATTTTTTCGTATTACTTATACCATACTAAACTTTGGTATAAAGAAAATGAAAATCGCCTACGTTTGTTTAAAAACAATTCGTTTTAATACCTTAATTGAACGTACTTAAAACTGCCAAATTTCTCCATAATCCGATGCGCTGGCCTTTCAAACGCAATAATAGTATCAAATAACTTGAAAATCCAAAATTATTTATATCATTTAGTTTCAACTACAAAACAGTGTCGAAAAATCTGGACGCCGAATGAGATTTTCCACTTTTAATTTTTTTGAACGAAATTTTGTGATAGGCCTCTTAAGCGGTATTTCTCTCCTGGACAGTTGCTAGTTTTATACAAAGCACAAGTCCGATCTTGCATGGAGAATTGCTGCCACCTTTGGGATGGCTCAGACAAATACCAACTAGCCGCTCTAGACTTGATCGATCGCAGAGCCAAGAAGCTCGTTGGTGATGAGATGCTAGTGAAAACCAAGTTTCACAGCCTTGCCCACCGGCGCAAAATTGCATGTCTGTCGGTCTTTAACAGATTGTACTTCGGAGAGTGTGCCCAAGAGCTCCATGAGCTTATTCCGCCATCCCCCTTCTACCATCGGGAATCCAGACGCACCGCAGGATATCACCCATATCTGGTTGATATTCCACACATTCGCACAAAGCGCTTTGAAACATCCTTTATAATGCGCACAGCTAAGGAGTGGAATTCTCTGCCTACGTCTGTGTTTCCGAGCTCTTATAACCCGAATCTATTTAAGTCGCGAGTGAATAGGCTTCTTCTGGGCAAGCTCGTTCCATCGTCGACCTCATCTCTGTCCTCAAGGCTAGATCGAGGTCAAGAGTAAGCCCATACATAGTAAAAAAAAAAATACAGTTTAAAATGCGATCAGCATAAGATTTTATGTTACGGCTTTTAAAATTCGTAATTAGTCATAAGTACAGTTGACCGCATGTCAGAGGTAACACTTTGAACTTGAGCCGGCTCTCGTATTTCAGGTGTTTGAACCGAAGCATTGGTTCAGCATATACTGGTTTTATTGCCCCTTACTTGCTGCCGTGCGTGCGTACTAGTTTTTTGTGTTTCTTGGTATCATTCTCTTCTTTACAGAAGCTAATATCTTCTCTATTATTATAAAAAAAAAATATTGATTTTATCTGTACATTGAAGATAATATAAAAAAATATATCACGTTATGCTATTTGGCTGCCTCTGAATCCAAATCACAGATTTTTGGACTTTCTGTCTGTTTATTTGTTCAAGTGTCACGCAAAAACTACTGAACCGATTTAAATGAAACTTTATTGTTTCATAGTTAATACTTTGATTAAAACACTGGTGTATATTTTATTTTACATGTGGACGAAATCGCGGGCAAAAGTTATTTATAGATAAAACTATTGATCGTTCTATCCTAAACAGCTTTTACTCCAAATGTACTTGCCCAGCAAACTGTTTAAGTACTGGAAATAGGTAATCCCAAGAATTTATCGACCACGGTTACCGCAGCTCTTGATAAATGTCAGTAATCTAGCCTGGATATACGAATTACAAGATTATCAACGGGAACCAACATCTATCTAAGCTGGTATTAAACGGACTGGTATATTATACAGTTTATTTATTTGATAAACTGAATCAGATCTTAGAATAAGATCTAACCCACGCAAGGATTATTGAAAGTCCAGTGGTTTTATGAAGTACATTCAAGAACGGGTCCAGCTTGCCACTGTTGTGTGACTTTTGGCTCTATGCTGTCTGAGCGCGATGCAAAGTCCAGTGTGTCAACCTTGATGTACTTTTGACTGTACCTTCCTACTATTAATTTTTGGTCTCGGTGCAAACAACAAAATAAACATGAGGTTCTTAGATATCCTATACTATTAAACGAGCAATATTTGTATATATATAATAGTACATTGAGATGCACGTGCGCTATTTTGGATATTACGGCCGAGGCTCAAAAATTACAGCCCGAGCCGCAGGCGAGGGCGTAATGGAGCCGAGGGTGTAATCACCAAAGCGCACAAGCTTCTTACGACGTTTTTCAACACAACAAAATGTCATAAATATTTTAGACATTAGAACTCCTTGCTCTTTGTTAATATTAAAAAAAAACAAAAATTATATAACTAGTGCTGTAATATATAATGAGAAAAGCATGCGTTTTTAATAAGCTGGATTATGGACCTAAATACAGTGCAAATACAGCTGTTTTATAAGCAAATGTGTTGAAAATATATATACATATATATTTGTAATCGGTTTCTCGAAAACGGCTCTAACGATTTCGATGAAATTTAGTATACAGGGGTTTTTGGGGGCAAAAAGCGATCTAGCTAGGTCTCATGTCTGGGAAAATTCGTTTTCACCGTCTTTTTTAATATTTCTTAGCGCGTCTTAGTGCGTAAAAGGAACTTACAGCGCCATCTGTTGTTGAGTATCATAGCTTGCTCACCCGATGATATTTTCAGGTTGAGGCGGCTATTATAGAGCGAAGCTCAGTCGCCCAGATACTATTAATTAATCTTTCTTTCGTTTGTTCTCTGTATGAAAATATTTTTATACACATATAGCTCGGAAAACTTGTATTTATCAGTCAAAATCTGCGTGTAAAAATCATTTTTGGCCGCTAGCTCGGAAAAGGTATTTGTGAACGTGTCGATGAATAATGATATCAGGTACGTAAGCATTTTTCTCGCTGTAGTGAAGTGAAAAATTGTGCTTTGCTCGGCAGCAAACTCATTTGGAGTCTCGTGCCTTGAAACCCTCGCTATGTTCAGGATTCTTCTTTTCCTAGAATCATTCGCTTGCTCACGGCACTCGCGCGAAATAACAGTATTCTCTTTACTGTGGTATTGCTGTTGTTATTAAAGGCTCCAAAGGCTAAGTTGAAACCTGAGCGAGCGAAGAATCCTGAACGTTTCTCTTACTCCGATTAAAAAATATATTTATCCAGAAAATTGAATTAACTTTCAGGTGGACACAAGCTATATTTTACCGCAGGAAATTATATGGAGCAGGTACTGCCCCCCTGCGCTGTTTTTACTGTAATAAGTTGAATAAAAACACGCGCGTAGTATTCAGGTGTAAAGTTGGTTAAATTTTTAAGGAATTGTTGAAGAATTTTCAGATATTAGAATATTATTTTTTTCAAACGAATATTTTGAGTTTAAAATTAAGATCAGGTAAAATAACAATCACCTTAACAAAAATCTTATTTTAAAGGCTAAAATGCCGGTGCAAGTATTAGGCTTGACATGTTTTGGACAATATTTCATATTACGTCCTCTACTCAACAAATAAAATACATATATCTGTAATCATACAAACTTATTTAGCCAAACCCAATCAAAATAACCTGTATTGCCAGACTAATAAAAAACCTGCAAGACACAAGTTCAGGCACGAGGCACAAACGGATATAAATAAGATTTGACACGGCGCGCGGTTAAAAAGGAACCTTACCAGTCAGCTGACCTTAGGGTCCAGGTGACCCACACTGCGGGGCGCCGGGTATCAGATGGCGATATAATATTATAAGAACGATATTAATGTACAGTCTAGCGCAGGTCAAGCTTGACATATAGGACCTTTCTTCTTTCATACACAAATTTTTTTTTATGTCAAAACAGACAAATGAGCTCACCTGATGGAAACACCAGAAGAGGCGATGCTAGTGCGTTGCCGGCCTTTTAAGAATTTGTTAACACGCTTTTTGAAAGCCCCCATATCGTAGCTACTTTAGGGAAAACCACAGGGGGAAGTTCATTCCACATCCTACATGTGCGCAAAAGAAATGATCGCGCAAACCGCGTTGTATTGCAACGCCAGGGGTCCAAATTATGTGAATGGAATTTCTCCCTGCGGCGTGTGGTGCGGTGGTGGAACTGTGCCGCAGGCACCAGACTAAACAGTTCCTCAGAACACTCCTCAGTGTACAGACGGTACAGAACACACATGCTAGATTTCTACTAGTATACTCTGCGAGGGAGCTAAGCTTCCAACAAACCAATAGGATGGCGCCATTTTCCTATAGCTTGTTTAATGTGCTGTCAAATGGAACTATCCTAATGGCTGGAATTTTCCAGCTCACATCTTAGCTGCCTCGCACAGCACTGATAAAAATTCACCCTTAGTGTCAAACTTGATGTGTTTTTGAAGGTGGTAGGGCTTTTGTGCAAAGTCCGTCTGGGGAAGTACCGCACCCCCTTGCCTATTTCTGCCGTAAAACTGCAGTTTGCACTGCTGTGTTTCGGTTTGAAGGGTGAGAGAGCCAGCGAAATTACCGGCACACGAGACACACCATCTTAGTTCTCGGGGTGGGTAACGTGCTTAGCTGTCTTATCAAGTTATGGCACTAATAAGACAGCGGCCTGTATGGACGGTGGTGACCACTTTCCATCAGGTGGCCCACCTGCTCGTTTGCTCACTTGTCACATAAAAAAAAACCGGCCAAGTGCGAGTCGGACTCGCGCACTGAGGGTTCCGTACCACCACATAAACATAATTCTATTAGTTGAAATTTCAGTAAGTTAATGTGCTAGATTTTTTGAGTCCGACACGCGCTTGACCGAATTTTATTATTTGTTGTTATTTTATAGCCTATGCCCTATAAACATACCAATTTTCAAGTTTGTAAGTGTTCCCGTTTTTAAATAGAACTAAAACAAAAATCGCCTCAGCAACCATCCAACTTGACCCCTCTCTTATATGAATGTGCTTGAGACGGGAGCTCACCAAAATTGGTTACCATTAGTTGTGAGAAAAGTTGTAATATTTAATGATTTCAGACTTTTCCCATTATTTGTACTGTGAGACCTAGCTTCTTGCCAAATTTCATAATTTTAGGTCAACGGGAAGTACCCTGTAGGTTTTTCATTTTTGAATAAATGTATGGAGATGAGGACATAAAATGGCATATCTTTTGATTGCGTCGTTGTAAAAAACTAAAATTTTCAGATCTTGTGTGGTTCATGGATCCTAATATATGGTATTAATTTCAACCTGATACCTTTACCCGTTCGTGAGATAAAGGGTCTTGACAGACAGACAGACAGACAGACAGACAGACGGACAACAAAGTGATCCTATAAGGGTTCCGTTTTTTTCTTTTGAGGTACGGAACCCTAAAAATGGTTTCTTTGTTATAAAATACCTGAATGTCTACTTGATTCGACTATTTTTTAGTTTAAATACCAATAAAATTGAACCTTAACCTTATATAACTGTTGGCTATATTTACCACCTAACACTAGCTGTGATGCTATTCTGTAAAACCGCAACTCACTTCGAACTCACTTTTTAAAATACAAATTTGGAATAATTATTTCGAAGATGTTGGGAAAATTACAACAAGACAAATACTTAAAACCAGCAAAGTGCGAGTCAGACTCGCGTACCGAGGGTTTCGTGCTGCCAAGGTAAAAATACCGTCTTAATCAGGAATGTGCGAGGTGACTATGGTACTTCCCCTCTACATTTTTCCAGCAAAAGCTAGAATTCTAGAGGGAGCTCCTGTCCTGTAGTGGACGTTTCATGGGATGTTATGATGAATCAGGAAGACTCGCGCACCGAGGGTTTCGTGCTGCCAAGGTAAAAATACCGTCTTAATCAGGAATGTGCGAGGTGACTATGGTACTTCCCCTCTACATTTTTCCAGCAAAAGCTAGAATTCTAGAGGGAGCTCCTGTCCTGTAGTGGACGTTTCATGGGATGTTATGATGAATCAGGAATACACAGTCGCACAGAAGTGTATCAATTTTATTGTTATTTTTTAGCTTATGCACTATACCAGGCCACTCAGAAAGTATTGCGAAAAATAGTTTTTATATATGGGAGACTGGCCGGTCAGAATCTTTTTCGAAAATATGATTACTTGTAAGTAAAAATATGTGTGTTCCATTTTCAAAATTTCCCTCCACATTTTTTGCGAGCCAATTCAAAGTATCGTGTCTTACTGAAAAATGGATCTGCGCCGGGAACATTTTAGAGCTATGATTTTTTACGATTTCAAGTGTCGCCTGAAACCGGATGAATCGTTCGATAGACTTCAAATGGCATTTATGGATGAAGGCCCCTCCAAGGCAACCGTGTATCGTTGGTATAACGAATTTAGGCGCGGTCGACCAACCTTGGGGGATGAAGAAAGAAGCGGTCGCCCTTTGACGGCTATTACGGAAGAAAACGTGCTAGCAGTGAAAAATTTAATCCAAGATAATAGGCGAATTACATA
This sequence comes from Athrips mouffetella, assembly GCA_947532105.1. NCBI lineage: Eukaryota > Metazoa > Arthropoda > Insecta > Lepidoptera > Gelechiidae > Athrips > Athrips mouffetella. The sequence continues at coordinate 26,165,603 of OX383967.1, forward strand.
TCAGGAGATTCAGCACATATTAAAGATTGGATCGGGAAGCGTTCACGAGATTCTACACAGGCATCTTCGCGTGAGGAGGATAGTATCGCGCTGGGTGCCGCACTACCTCACCGACGCTCAGAAGCAGGCCCGGGTGGAATGGTGCCGTGATATGCTGAACAAATTTGAAGCAGGCTCGTCTCGGCGTGTTTACGACATCGTAACAGGTGATGAGTCCTGGATTTATCAATACGATCCAGAAACCAAGCGCCAGTCGACAGTTTGGGTGTTTCAAAATGAACCAACGCCTACCAAAGTGAAGCGATCTCGAAGCGGGGGGAAGATTTTGATCGCCAGCTTTTTTAATTTGACTGGCCACTTGGCCTCAATTCCCTTACGAGATCAAAGAAGCATCAACGCCGAATGGTATACTACCAAATGTTTACCAGAAGTTTTTTCTGTTGTGAGCAACAAGCGACCAAACACAGGGCTCCGCGGACTACTGCTCCACCACGACAATGCGCCTGCACACACCGCGCTCAAAACGAGGGACTTCCTGGACAGCACACCAGTCAAACTCCTGGGTCACCCTCCTTACAGCCCTGATCTAGCACCGTGTGACTTCTTTTTATTTCCAAAAATAAAAAATCAGCTCAAGGGGATACAATTTTCGTCGCCGGAAGATGCGCTGGCTGCGTTCGAGCAGGCTGTAAACGAGGTGTCTACGGCGGACTGGAAAAAGTGTTTTGAAAACTGGTTCAGACGCATGAATCTTTGTATAGAGGCTGGTGGAGAGTACTTTGAAAAGATTTAATAAAAATATATGTACCTGTAGAACAATTTTTTTTAGTGTCGCAAATATTTCTGAGTGTCCCACGTAAGTATACCCATTTTCACGCTTGTACAGTCAACGACAGGTCAAGCTTGATACTCGCAGTGCGACTTTAGGTCCTATAACTAAGGAAATAAAAGCGGTACAAAGTTCAATGTGTCAAGCTTGATGTGCTCTTGACTGTACGTTTTCCCGTTTTTACAATAGAGCTAAATCAAAAACAAAATATGCTAATATCGCCTATACACAAGTTTGTAAAAGAAGTACATAGCGAAGCCGCCCTTATTTTTTTATTATTTTTTTATACCCGCAACAGAAATACATTGCCGCTAGCTGGACAACTGTCTAGCTATTACGGTTCATGAGATACAGCCCGCTGACAGACAGACAGGCGGACATCGGAGGCTTATTAATAGGGTCCCGTTTTTTTCCGTTTGGGTACAGAACCCTAAAAACCAACAAAGTGGTAAAGGTTGTACGAAGAAAAGAAAGAGGAAAGCTACATGGACCAGGAAAAGGCAAATGTCTAGTCATGTTATAAAGTCAAATAAGTTGCAAAAGATAAGGAGGCTAAGAAGTGTTTTCCATACAAAAATTCAAATGACTAGCATTCTTACGCGGGACATAAAATTCTGTTGAAAAACGAACGAATACTGCTATTTTTAGTTAAATTTTTCACTAATTAATACAAAAATACAGTTAATGTACTGAAAGTACTATTTTTGTTAGCAATTTTTGGTTCAATATTACGATTGTGGGCGTGCGGTCAAAACTGTACGGTTGTGCTTTGTGTGCATGTGTGAGTGATCGTACTCATGTAAACACGGACTGACGAGAGTAATTGACTTTGGTGGACATATGGAGATATTTTTCTTATCGAAATTGTTGTTAGGCGTTGAAGTTGCACGATGAAATTTACGCGAATCAACTTTTTGCACATATATAGGTGGTACTTATTGCATTAAAAAATAAATCCTTATATTTGCAGTAGTGGCTCCATCTAGTTGCGTTCGGGGCAAAGCTGGCCGTCACAGATCACCTTAAATAAGAATAATTGTGTTGGCGGCTCTGTCATGCCAGTACTGCTGTCGCTCCTGTGGTTCTTTTTCCAACTACCAAGTGCAGTTTAAATTAGCTTATATTTTAATATTCAGATATTTTTACAAAAAAAAGTAGCCCTTACGCACAAAGACTAAATGTGAATCTACGCATGAAACAGTCAACAAATTGACCTCCTTTACAAAATACGCCACCACGTGAGTTTCTATGCAACTAAGAAGTAGTATTTAAATTTTGAACTAAGTATGTTCAGTTTTTTTTTTTTCATAGATTCATACCATATACAGTTGCGTATTCTGTAGTTAGTACTCCGTAAATAATCTACATTAAATAAATTATTTTGAAATAAATCAGTGTGCAAAAATTCCGCCTCATCAAAGACTTCAAGCGTCAATGTTATAGTTTGACGAAAGTTTCACTTCGATTTTCACCTGCAGATTTACTCGTGAAATGTATCTAGTCCCAGAATAGTATTCCGTACGTCCTACGGCTGCCACTCACGTCTGCCATTAGTAACCAGACCGCAGTGAATCACAGCTGACCTAAAAACGTAAGGTCTGATAAAAGATCCGCAAATAGTTGAGTAGGATAGATATAGTATAGATCAGTATTAATAATTTGTGATGAAGAGAGAAAATCTGAGAGAATATTATGACTTTTTCAAAGATAACTGAACTGATTATTCATTCATTGTTCCTTCCTAAATTTAAAGATTAATTTGGCATACATTGCTGACAGACTTGGTTTTGTTAATTCCAATATCCTTACTTTAACGAGCAACTGAATCAAGGAAGGTGTGATTGCGGCTTTATTCCGTTTTTATCAATAGTTTTTACACAGAGTGACTGCCACGTGACCTCCGCAACCCAGAGGGCAGACCCAATCTTAGATTTGGCTTTGCAATGTTAGTGGCCACCCTAGCTGTCAGAGTTTTCAAGCCGACAAATGGCCTCTGACTTGACTTAACGACTACTATCACTATCAGTAGCCGGGACCAACGGCTTACCGTGCCTTCCGAAACACGGAAACGCTCTAATTCTTGTGCTACAGCGGTCACCCATCCGGGTTCTGGCCACGGTTAACGTGAAAGAAAAAGCTGCCATTCGGCCACGAGCGCTTCCAGATAACTAAACTGATTATTCTGTGATAAAATTTTGCATCACACACAACTCTAGGTCCCAATAGTACTTTGTTTTACAAGGCAGCGAAACTGTTATTTGGCGGGAGTGCCTTGTGTTGAAACTCGAGCAAGCGAAGGATTCTAAGAATTGAGCGAAGCGAGTGATTTTAAAGAAGAATCCTGAGCGTAGCGAGGGTTTCAAGGCACGAGACGGAAAATAACTTTGCTGCCGAGCGAAACACAAATATTCACTTCATATCTATCCGACCGATTTCGGTTATGGCGACTGTTTCTTCTCCTTTGTAGGTGGCGCTCATGTGCTCACATGTGGCTTATGAGAAATGGTTTGAGAAATTTCCGGAAAATGTTTTTTTTTTTAATTTTTTTCATCTTATTGATGAAGGTCCGCGCGCATTGCGGGCACGTGAGCACTCCATTTATATAATTAAAAAACTGATCACCACAGGTGGACGAGCTAATATTCACCTTACTTAAGATGCTAATGAATAGCGCCAGTACTTTATATCGTAACTCATCATCACATTCTTAAAAAAATATTTTCCACGCTAGCGAGTAAAAATTACTTTAGCACGCGGATTTCGACCGATAAAGTAAATTTTATTTTTAAAAGTTAAGAAAAAGTTATTTTCTATTCCTTTGAAGTATAACGTGCGTCATTTGCATAACGTTAACTTATATTTTTTTTATTGTCAAAGGGCTTACTCTTGATCTCGATCTAGTCTTGAAGACAGAGATGAGGTCGACGATGGAACGAGCTAGCCCAGGAGAAGCCTATTCACTCGCGACTTGAATAGATTCGTATTATTTTCTGCGTTTTTTTCAGAATTTTTTATCATTGAGAAATCACTAATGGATATGATGAATAAAATATTACCATTATTCGGTCGCCATGACTCCTGCTGTACTTCCAAATAAAATACACAGTGTTGAATTTAGAGTAGAGAGAAACGGGTGAGGCATAATTATGTCTAGCAGAGGAAGTTTCCCTACTGTCATGAAAGTAATGATAATCTAATAATAGTTTATTAGCACCTGCGTTCACTATTAGTGTAACTATGACAGTAACTATACTGTAACAAATAGTAACACATGGTCTAATCTAAAATTTCGTCAGCGAAAACTGTTGAATCAATGTCGATTTGACTATTGTCGAAGTTTTGAATTTGACTGTTTCAAAGTAGATCTAAAACAATGCTTAAACAGAGCTTCCTTTTTAGGGTGCCATAATCAAAAGCTGCCATTATGAAATCCTATTTCTAAGAATTATACCGCCTAGAAACCAGTTAAAACTAGTAAAACAATACACTACTCATAGGTATGTTTATTAAACAATGCACCTTACCTTACATAGGGTGTTAGAGATATAGTGAACATAATTAAAGCATGTTACTTAAGCCATGAAACTGCACAACTTTTCTCAAGAAACCTAGGTCGAAACACAAAAAGCAATTTTTGAACTCCCATACAAAATGCGCTATCAACTGTTGCAGTTTCTATGGGACATCAAATTCTGTTTTCGTATTTCGACCTATTTCGAAAGTTGTTCGGTTTCAAGGTCTGAGTTGGTTCTCTATTTCATTACGACATTATACAGGGTGTTACAGTAAGGGTATATCAACCCTGAACAATATGATTCTGCCCAAGAAACTGAACAACTTTCCCTAAGATAATACGAAAAAAATCTTTGACCTCCTATACTAAACGTGCTGTCAGCTGATTTTTTTTCGAATATCGACCTTGTTTCTTAAGGAAACTTGTTCAGCTTCATTGGCAAAATCACATCCTTCAGGGTTGGTATACCCTTTTTATCTACTCCCGTACCGGAATATTCCGAATTCGAAACCAAGGACAGATTCGAAATTGAGGTCATTGTCCGCTATCATTTTCATTTCCACTCTGTTCCATACTACGAGCAGTACAGAAATGGAGTATGCATTTTCATTCCGCAACTGTTATAATACATAATTTTCAATCTGCATAGGCTCTACCACAGTATACATACAGCCAATTTTAAAGTAATTTGGAAAAAAATACTTACTTACTTTTTACTGGGGTGACGACTGCCTACCTATATTTAAAAGAAAACGCAGAGTACCAGGCGTGACTAGGAGTACATAAATCGACAAGAAGCTGACAGTTGGCCCGCTTCTATATAAAGTGACATTGGCAACAAAAGAAGTGATTTGAACAAAATGGAAAGTATGTACCAGGAGAACATGATTCGACAAGAGGCTGTCAGTAACCATATACATGAAATTAATGTTAAAGCAACGCCATCCACAAGCTTTGGATCTGGAATAACTTCGGGAATAACTTTAATTAACTTTACTAACTGTCCTCTTAGTTCAATAAATTGATCACTACTCTTTAAAAAAAAAATATTTCGTCGGTCGTAGATAAAGTTTTGTATGCAACTATACGTAATTAGTCATTTTAACACTCGATCTATACTATTTTAAGAAGCAGGTCTCGTGTTAAAATTACTCTCATTACGCAACAGTTGCATAAATAACTATTGTAACACCCTGTATATCAGAAAGCAATCAGCACAGGCTTCAAGTAAACGGAGTTGCAGTATATTCTGTGATTCGTCACAGCTACCGTGCCTGCTCATAACTGTTGGGCCCGTTCAGGGTTGCCATTCGCCTGATCTTTCAACAGTATCGTTCGTGACTGCAATTCGTGGGTTATTTTTGGACCCCTAGCCAAAATTTAGTATGTCACTCAGAACACAAATCTGAACAACTTTCCCGAAAAATGAATTTTGTTTTTGGGTCTCCCATACAAACCTTCTTTGGGAAAGTTGTTCAGTTTCATGTTCTGAGCAACATACTAAAATTTGACAAGGGTCCAAAAATAACTACAGTCTATGACAAGTCAAGCTTGACACTCGCAGTGCGATTCTACCCATATGTCTACTGAATTAAGAACGGTACAAAGCCCAATGTGTCAAGCTTAATGTGCTCTTGACTGTACCTGTCGTACCGAAGCTTTTTCTAGAGGCTAGATGTATCAACGTTTGTTCTACGACTTCTTCCATCGAAGTCATAGAGTAAAAATTTTTCTTATTAAAATAATCCATATAAAATATCTAAATTATGTCAACTCCGTTAGACTGTATAATTATCATCATAACATGCTATAAAATTTCCACAACAGGACAGGGAGCTCCCTCCAAAATTAGAATTTAAGCTAGAGCTTTTGTTGGAAAAATGTGCAGGGGAAGTACCATAATCACCTCGCTTGTCGGCGTTACGGCTGCCACCATGGACCGCGGTTGTAGGTGACCGCAGTAAGGGACCTCGCGCACTAGCACCACGACCACGGCCAACGACCAGATTAACTACGTTTGTATGGTGGCTGCTATGGTGGGTGCGTACGGCCAACGACCAGATTAACTGCGTTCGTATGGTGGCTTCTGGTTATTGCGGCCACTGGCCGGTGGTCGTAGCTGCTAGTGCGCGAGGTCCCTAAGTAAGATGGTATGATACACAGGAGTATGCTGCTAACTATCCTTCAGTTTATAACCCTTAGTCGATTCTTATGACACCCACGGATACTAGTAATATAATCAATATATTTTCCATTATTTTGTAGATTTTCTTGTTTTAGTTGGATCATCCCTTCACACTCTTGGTCTTTAGCAATGTCTTTGAAAATCGCAAAATAATATGCAGTAATGTGCAGCAAGCATAGCTCAACAGTCAACAGCCGGACCTAGGACAACTGGGTGACCTAAAATTACTGACTTGAACATTATTTCTCACTTTACTAGTTTATACAATGTGTAAATCAAATAATAGAAAATTAACGTGTGATTTCGATAACTTAAACAATTTGGGTCTAAAACATATACATTTTTCTCCATCTTTATATCGTTTTATTCAGCCACTGAAAACGAACTATTAAAATACTTAATTATGTACTTTTTCCACAGATGATTGAATAAAATGATTTGTAAGTTATTCGTCCAATTTAACGACTTGCCTATTATAAACAATCACTGAGCAATTTTATCCCATTTTGTAACTGTAGACGATGTCTAGACACTGTAATGACATAATCACTTAATTACCTTTTGATGCAGTAGTATTGCAGCTGCATACGTGGTCTTCTACGTATTTTACTCGTGATTACAAAGAAATTTTAGAACGGGCCAGCAATGAAATCCGAAACAAAATAATATTATGTCAAATAGAAATCTCTTGTTGTGCAATGGAATCACGTGAAATGCACCCAAAACGAGTCAAAATTATGGAACCACGTGGAAACGCTCAAAACAAAAATATCCTCCCGGCGTATAATGTCATGTTCGTAAAATGTCACGTTCGCAAAATGTCACGCTCGCAGAATGTCACAATCCCAGAATGTCACGATCGCGAGATGTCACTACCACTGACTTACCTCGACAGCTTGTATTTTTTGCGGTTGCGTAGTCGACCTCATAAAAGTTCTTCATACTTCATATTTATTCATTATACAAATTTTTCCTAGTGTATGTAGGATTGTGAGTTTGGTTATTATTATTTAACAAAATCGTACCAAAATTAATATTAGTCTCGTTGTCCATAGCATTTGATTTCCATTTACGACATCAACAGCGATTTGAATGACTCTATAAAAACTATTCCAACTTAAAATGCGTTAAGACGTATTTCATTCAACACTTTCAATAAGTGTAACGTCCTCGTAAAATATTTTATTGTCTGTTAGATGGCTTTATCAATTTACAAAAACATTCGAACAAATATAATATATTTGGTGCTAGGGTAAGCATTGCGTTCTTTGAAAATGTGCTTACCTACTGTAAGGTTCAATAAATTTTAAAGAAAGAAATTTTATGTCACGAATAACCTTATCAACATTATTTGTAACTGTGTATGATTTTCCTTATTTTTGTTCGTTTAGTAAATCAAAAAGTAGGTCTATTGACTTTTCCGTTTTGCTCAGGCAATTGCAACTAATTTCACATCAGTGTTGGGAAGGGGCTGAGTAATGGTGGGAGCTGGAGCATTACGTTTGGTCAGTTGAGTCAGTCGTGGTTGGTAATTCGAAGTGTATAGTCGTGCCGAAAAGAATAAAAGTGTTCTCAAGTTCGTAGTTGTTTTAATATTGTTTACACTACTGACCATGCTACTGAACAACTTTCGCTGAGGAACATACATACATACATAACATCACGCCTCTTTCCCGTTGGGGTAGGCAGAGACCATTGAGGAACATTGGTTGAAATACAAAAAAAAACATTTTAATATTTTATACGAAATGAGCGATCAGCCGGTGAAGTTTTACCCGACTACGGCAAAAAGGAGGGTTATGATTTTGACCGGTATTTATGTACCTTGGGTAAATAACGCAAAACCTCTCGGGTGGTAGCTCTGGACATGAAACTGAACAACTTTTGTTCTACGACTTTTGGAAATTCCAAAAAAAATTTTGCTTTTTCATACAAATTGGCTCGGTCAGCTGGTCGATTTGTATGCAGAAGCAAAATTTTTTTTGCGAATTTCCAAAAGTCGTAGAACAAAAGTTGTTCAGTTTCATGTCCAGAGCTACCACCCGAGAGGTTTTGCGTTATTAACCTAACAGCCTGTATGTATGTATGTACGTATGTTCATGTGTTCCCTCATAATTTCGAAACTACTTATCGTAACTTCATCATCCGCTTGTAGGATATAAGACGTCACATTAAATTGAATGAAGCGCCCTCTAGAGGAGATTAAGTCATGCACGAAATATGTATTTTATTGTGATGCCACCTACCCTAAAAAGCAATAATAAGCTTTAGGGCAAAGTGGCATAATATTATTATTACCACGGCTATAATTATCTGAATATTTATTAAATACTAGCTGGTGCCCGCGACTTCGTCTGCGCAGGTTTGTAAATTGTAGCCTATGTGTTATTCTGATGAAGAAGCTATATTATTGTAAAGTTTCATCAAAATCCATTCAGTAGTTTTTACGTGAAAGAGTAACAAACATGCATCCATCCATCCATACTTACAAACTTTCGCGTTTATAATATTAAGTAGGATAGTAGGATAGTTTGTACATAACAATTTCAGATCACAAAATTTTCTTGTTTCACTATTTGCCAGTAGTCGGGTTCTAGTTTCTGATCATTTTTTTTTATTGTAGTAGGTTTTTTTTTCAGTCCTTTTCCTAAGGGAAAGTTGTTCAGTTTCATGGTCTAAATGTAAACAGTGTTTACCCTAACACCTTGTATACTTACCAACTGGTTCAACTACTCTTTTTCTACATTTAACAAACTATTATTTATGTCGTCACGTTGGTTACACTGATTATTAGACCAACAAATTCATGCGTGTTCCACCTGCAGACTTTGGGGCGTGAAGTGATGTATGGAGAAGTGACGTCAATTATAAGTGATTCCTCCCCCCGCCACCAGCCCGCCGCCCCCGCTGTCGTCTGACTACCTCGCCCCCAAAGATTTCGGACCTCCTTGCTTCGCTCGGAATAGTAGGGGATTTCATCTGCCAACATGTCACAACCCCATCATCGATGATCCATAGAAAATATTCAAAATCACCTGTCAAATCCATAGAAAAACGCCTACACCACCTAGTGACGAATTATTTCTTTAATCCTCCTTCTAAGAACCTTTATTTTTCTGTGCTCGCCCCCGCAAACTTGTATCACCCTTCAGGAAGGTCGTGCACAAAGCTGTCGAACAATAACTTTTTCTTTATTATAGACGTGAACAGCGCTAGAAACAACGGAACCGTGCCTGCTGAAGCACGAAAACATTCTAGTTTTAAAACGTAGCGTTCACCCATCCATGACGTACAATCATCTTAGTATTTGAAAGTGCAAATTAATTTAGTTCACTATGAGCAAAAACCTAGAACAATCTCGTTTCAGTCTAGTTAAACTAGATAGTAATCAGACTTGGAAAGCCAATCGAATACAATTTCTAAATCAGTCCTAAATCTAGGAAACGATCTTCACGAACTGGAGTTAAATTGGCAAGCTGCGCCGGCGCCGGTGCACGATCGACGTAATCGATTGATACGGAACGATAAAACACGAAACAGGGATGCACAAGACATTCTCATGGACGTTTATCTTATTTTGTAAACAAACAGACAGGACACCTGATGGTAATTGGTTAGATCGCCTGCAGCCTTAGTACTTACATTCAAAGCAAAAAGGATTTATGCAAAAAGTAACCTTATTGCTACGAAATAGAACACGATGATGTCGAGATGTGGTTGATTTAAATTAAAAGAGTAGAAAATATTATCAGATGATATTCAAGAAAACTATGAAGTGTCTAAATAAAATAAACTGCAAATAAATTCGAAAGACATGCAAAAAACGTAATTTGTCTAGAACTTATTTAAATATATACAGGGCCTGCATAGAACTAATAAACAGTCTGATTTAAATTACTAACTAACCCAATGAAAAATACTTAGCGTTTGCTTGTTTCCATCAGGATGATTAAACGAATGAAAATTCACGATATATTGGTATTGCAACTCTGTGTTTGCAACTACTGATTGTGATTTTATTGTTGAAGGATAGATGGTGAATAGGTACCGAATTTATTGCTTTACGTGTTTTTTTACCAAAACCTTAGCTACACATGGTTAACTAAAATCAATCTTTAAAGGAACTAGAAATATTACAGCAGGCGGGGTTCAGCCATTGCACGAAACCCTACCAACAGAACGGGAAATAGAATTGATCCCAGATTCCCAGAGACGCGCAAGAGCATTCCCACGAACGTTAATCATGTGCCAAGGATCTATAGATCAGCGATGACGAAAAGAGTGAGATAATGTAATGAATATTCAATTTATGTTTGCTAATGCACTAGTTAGGTTAGGTTAGGTAGCTAGTTATGAACAGTGTACCATAAAAGCAGATTTACTAGTTTGTGTTGTTGATTGCAAAGATCTTTCAGATAATGGCATAACCGCAGAAAAATAAATAAGTAATATTATGGGAACACAAGATACTTTTCATTGATATACTCTAGGAAATTAACTTTGCAAGAACATCAGAAAAAGTACATTAACGCTATTGTCTAGCCATCTAAACCCATCAGCAGTTTATAGTATTAGACATACACTTTCAAAAACAATTAAAAAGACACGACATAAACGACGAAGATCTTTACGACGCTATAAATAACCCCCTCGTTCCCAAAGGGACTGCTATTCAAATGTCTGACAATAAGACAAGAAATCCAATTCCTCATACCAATTATGTTCTTACTCAAAACGGTCGTACATCTATCAAGCTATGAAGTGAAGTGATTATCTAACGACAAATCGTGGTAGCGTGCCTGACCTACGAGCAGTGCGAGTGAACTCGACAACTTGCCGTAAAAGGAACACGGCAGAGGGTTCTCGTTTTAGAAAAATGCTAATGCCATATAGAACAGGTAGTATTGAAGGTTATGCGATCTTATCTCAGTCTACGTTTTTCTAGTTCTTTGTGTCGCTTTTTACGCTGTCTGATGACAAAACAATGAAGGATTAGTGATGGTTTCGCTAGGCGTTGCGCAAGGGGTTATACTCAAACCTTTGTTGTTTAAAGCGTATAGCGAAGTGACTTTGCCAATTTTGACAGTAAAATTATTTTTAGACCTGAACAACCTTCACTTTTTCTGTTTAAATATAAATATAGCCGAGACTGAAATTATATTTATCGGTGTGGCAGTATTTATGGGTCGATATGGTAGGTTCAGGATGTAGTCGATGTCAGTAAACAAGCACCGCTTATAACAAATTAGCCTCAAGATACAGGTGACTCATACATAAAATAGGGTGACCAAAACAGAGAAAATTGTTTGAAGAAATCAACAAATAATCCGGAGCATTTGATATCATAGTAAATCAAATACCTGAATATTCACGTGAAACTTTCATATTCAATCAATGAAAAAGAGAGGCGAGAAGTGAAGCATCAATAACTGTAACATATAAATCAGTATGAAGAAAAAGGCAACAAAACATATTATTATAGTACCAACATAAACTAAACAAAATAATAAAAATATGAAGACGCTAATATTCTTCTAATCCGTGTCGTTACATTCGTATTGCAATGAATAAGTAGGTACCTACGTAAGTAGTTAGGTCTCGAGTAATCCTATTAAAAGTGATATTACTTGAAAAACGAGACCAAGCCAAGCTTATCCCTTATTTTACCTGACGTGTTGTCACAGCACGCTTCTCACACGCAAGTTATTAAACTGTACTATATACCGGTTTACACTAGTCAGGATTAATAATCACATTACTTATAAAGCATTTTTTATAGACGCGGCGCCAGACAGGCAGTTTTTGTCGACGACTTTTTGTTTTAACCAAAAAGTTTTTTTAAATTAATTTCCGATTGAGGTAGTTTTTTAATTGAATTGTTGACTGTAAAGCTATCAATCTTTTCTGTTACGAAAAAGGTAAGACAACCTGTCTGTCTGTACGAGTAGTTGTGCCACTTTTGTAGTGATCAGCTGTAAGAGTGCATTGACTTTCGGAAGGTCGGGTGTACCCTTTAGTGGTCCGAGCCACTATACCGGTCCTTCAGGATTGAAGACGGACTTGACATAGACAGTCAGTGTCGCAGAAACTTCTAGCTAAAAGTAACTTGTATTCTTTGTAGTAAGTAACTATCTATGTATATGCAATTCTTTTAATTAAATAAATTTAAAAGCTAATATCAAAGAAAGCAAATACGAAAGAACATTTTGTTTTTGATTTTATTCAAGTTTCTCAATTATTTCTCTTATTTTTGCATGCATTTTTTTTAGATAGGTTCATATAGATTTACCAATCCATAAATACTACTTTTCATCTCGTTAAAGAAAACGTGACACACTTCAAGATCGTTTACACTACTTTGTACATTACTTACACTTTGTCTATGCACTCTGAATACATATTTTCATCCACTTTAAGAAGATCTTTCCTATCAGTCATTTCATCTCTATATAGGGTTCTGTTTATAATTGTTATTACCACCGTTTTAAAATGGTCCTGTTTGTCTAGTTGATAGAAGGTGGGAGAAGTTCTTTCAAATTTGGATGCGTAGGAGTCGGTAGCTGCAACTAGGTCGGCCGGCACTAAGCAAACAAGTCAACTCTTTATGTCTATTTACAAGAGTTTTCGTTACGGAAAAAGTCGAAGACATGTGTTGCGTCATTTTGAGGAAGTAAAACGACAACAGTTTTGGGGCGCGACGTGAATAATTTTTGACAGGAAGACAAATGATATGTAGAAACTATGTTCGACCTGCGTTTTTTTGTAAATTGTCAAAGTCAATTGTTTCTGCTCGTTACGAATAAAACACTACCGTTATACAAGAATTTCAACCGTTAAAGTTCATTCAACCTTCATTTTTGTCAACATTGTTGTTGTGATCCTGGAACAGCCAAGAGCACGTCCAGCTTGACACGTTTGCCGCTGTGCCGCTCTTATTTTAATCACCGTTGAGGCTAGGGTCACGCTGTTATGTGTCAAGGCTAACCTTCTTTTGACTGTGGATTCATAGGTTTTCACGAGCTGTCTCACTTCTGTCTTTTTAGGATTCCGTACCTCAAAATAAAAAAACGGAACCCTTATAGGATCACTTTGTTGTCCGTCTGTCTGTCTGTCTGTTTATCTGTCTGTCTGTCTGTCAAGACCCTTTTTGTCACGAACGAGAAGAGGTATCAGGTTGAAATTGATAACGAATATTAAGGTCCATAAACCACACAAGATCTGAAAATTTAAATTTTTTACAACGACGCAATCAAAAGATATGGCTTTTTATGTCCTCATCTCCATACATTTATGCAAAAAAGCAAAACCTACAGGGTATTTCCCGTTGACCTAAAATTATGAAATTTGGCAAGAAGCTAGGTCTCACAGTACAAATAAAGGGAAAAGTTTAAAATCAGTAAATATTTCCATTTTTCTTACAACTAATAGTAACCAATCAAGGTGAGCTCCCATTTTAAGAACTTTTCTATAAAAGAGGGGTCAAGTTGGATAGTCGCAGAGTTTTTAAAATCAAAGAGCAAAAGCTTTTAGTATATCATATGGTAGATAGGTACGGAACCCGTAGGGCGCGAGTCCGACTCGCACTTGGCCAGTTTTTTTTTAATGTTAAAAGTGAGCAAACGAGCAGGTGTACCACCTGATGGTAAGTGGTCACCACCGCCCATAGCACCCACTGTCTTATTAGTGACATATTTTGACACTAATAAGACAGCATAGCGTGTTGCTCACTTTGAGAACTAAGATGGTATGTCTCATGTACCCGTAATTGTCTTTCTTGCTTCTCCCCACGTCAATCCAGAAGCCTTGAACTCGCTATCGGTATTTATTTATTTATTTATTGATCCAGTTGCAAATTACATGTCATCTTATAAAACTAGTAAATGTCAATGGCATGCAACGCCTTGTTCAGGCACAGCAACATATCTTAATCTAATTACATTATTTTAACGGCACAATTATTTATATAATCTATACGAAAATTAAATAAATAAATCATCTAATTTCTACAATTCTTTATCAGTAAGGAACTCTTTCACAGAATAATAACATTTCGCAATTAATATGTTTTTGAGTTCGTTTTTGAATTTGTCATCACTTTCTACCGACCGAATGCTCCCTGGAATCTTATTGTAGATTTTCACAAATCTATTCAAAGGGCTATTACAAAACATAGTCATACAACTTGTGAATTTTTTAAATGTATCCTTAGGTCTCAAATTCCGGGTTTGCGTCTCTCTTGTTTGTTCAAACATGTAGCGGTATTTCCTGACAAATTGGCACACTTCCAAAATATATATTGAGGGAAAGGTTAGTATTTTATGCTTTTCGAAGTACGGTCTACAACTTGTTCTACTGCGTATGTTAAAGAGGATGCGGATGCATTTTTTCTGCATGATAAAAACATCATGCGAATCGGTACTTTCTCCCCATAGGACAACCCCGTATCTCAGCCATGCGTAAGCCTGTCCGTAGTATGTCGATAATGCTGTCTCAAAGTTTGTGTTCCTCTTTACTATGCTCAGCGCGTAAACAAAAGTTCATAGTTTTGTTTTTACTGTTTGAACGTGTTGCTTCCAATTAATGTTTGTATCCAATATTATGCCTAAAAGTTTGCAATTTTTTACCTCTTCTATTTGTGTATTCTGTATTTGTAAATTTATTTGGAGTGGTTTTTTGTTGTGGTGGATAGAATTGGATTATTTATTATAATTGGGTAGTGACTAGTGCGTCGCCAGGTGCGTACCCAAATTTTCGTCTGCCACTCAACTAGCATTCAAAAGCTTACTTATTCTCCAATTTTGAAGGAACACACATATTTCTCTTCCAAATACGAGATTATTGGTTTACATTCCTCTGATTTCTTATAAAAGTTGCATGGGAACACCTCTTTTCCTTTACGCCGTAGGTAGAAATATAGTCATTGTTTATGCCCTATACTTGGCTATACGTAGACCTACTTGCATTATCTCACGCGTCCCATTACAGTCATACAATACTAGATGGTCTAATGCATGTGATTTTAGCGAACCTGCTTCATACAAAAGGCTATCGTAGAGGACATGATCCCGAAAGTTGTAAAAATTTATGTAAGAAGACAGAGGGATAAAGAAAATAGTGTAGTGTAGCGTAGCGACTACGTCAAACCAGAAAATTACCACATTGACTAATTTACAGGTTGGACCTAAATCTAGAATATTTGAGTATCGATTGAATCAGAAATATGTAATTAGTGAAAAACAGTAAGTACCTAAACTTAGGTTAGGTTAGGTTCAAATAACTTATGTTTTACAAAAAAAATGGCTTACAAATGAAAAATAACAAAAAAAACTGAAAGAAATATGACACTGTGGGTCGGCCAGGTACAGTCAAGATCAGGGTAAGCTAGACACTCGCAGTGACTTAAGCTCTTACGGCAGTTGAATTAATAATGCTATAAAGTCTAATGTGTAAATCTTGACGTTAGTTGACATGCACTCGACTGTACCAAAATACACCTCAAAAAGAAAGAAAGACATTCCATATTGTACCGGCACCCATTTTGAAAGACATACCAAAACCCAAAACTAATACTAATAGCCCACAACCCATCTGAGTAAATACAAGTGGTTGGAAATTTGAATATCTTTAGAATTCAGTATTGAACTCATTATAAAGAATAAACGTCGATTTTACACTCAGAATACACATTAATAATTTAAATACTCGGTCGTTACACTTTTCGACCTTAGGTGTAACCATAGAATACATAGTTTCATGTAACCTATGGGTGTAACCTATTATTTAAATGTCTCATCATCATCTCCTTTTAATTTACGAGTAACTGTAATAACCCGTGGTAATAACCGAGTTGAAAGTATTCTGGCAAAGCTAATGATTAGCTCTTCTTTTGCTTTTTTGCTAGCTCTTGTGCTATTTAGCTCTTCTGTTATAAATAGTACGACAAATTTTTCTTCATATTTATGAAGTAATATCTAAATAAAAAGTTAATTTAGTCCTACAGAACTTCAATGAACAGATAATGTCTGGTTTATTTTTGAGTTATTTAAAACAATTCCAAAATCATTTTATTAGTCAGCTCCTTAGATAAATGATTCGGAGACGGTTTTACACCGCTGTTTCTAGGAAGACTTTCTCATAAAACATCACGTATCTAATCCAGCTCCGTTTGCGCAGGTCGCGTGTGAAAATGCGCCGTTTAATCCACCTGTAATACCATCTCTGGTGTAGCCGAAGAGAATTTGTGATTTCGATTGTAGGATTTATAGTATAGTATCTTTTGCTGGCAATAACACTTGCCTTACTAGTTACACGAAAGGGTGCAAGTTCGGTTCATCACAATTTGGAACGACAAAATTGAATGACTTGTCATTCTCATGCTTTCGACTTTCTTTTTATATCTTTGGAATTTTGGTTAGTGTTGTGAATCTTCCATGAATGTTTGGCAACTAGAAGGGGCAAGCAAGTGGGTAATAAAATATAAGTACTCACACGTAAAATATTATTAAAATTTTATCAATTATCATCAAGCTTATTTTAAAAGGAATACTTGCCCCACAACAATTTAGTTTTGAGCAACAATATGATCCTGTATTCTAAACATAAAGGAATGACAACAGAACTCCGGGAATAGGTTACCTAATCAAAGAGAACAGAAGCCAACTTACTGAGTTACAAAAAGGATCTGAGCCTGGAGTAAGAGTTTATTAGTTAGAGTTGAGAATCAGCACTTCAAAGTTTTAAGAATCTAAACAAGGGATAGGAAAAAAGACAGAAAAGAAAGATAGGAAGTAGGTCTTTAACAAAATCCTTATGCATTTAAAAAAAAGATGTTTGCTAACATTCCCATGTTAATCAGGCTGATCTATTTAAATCTGTGTCTGAGGCGACATGAGAAGGAGAGAAGTGAATGTTGAAATGATCATACATACCTATAAATAAAAGCAATGGACGTGCTGTACCGACCTCAAATAATTTGGAATATATTTAAGCAGGCAGACGGGTGTAAGCAGTATGATGATAAAATACCTGAAACAAAACCAAAGAAATCGTTTAAAGTAAATCTTATTTCAAACATGTTAAACCTCAAATTAACTTATTCAGACATTAATTCGTTGAATTCCCACACAAACTACACGACACGATTACATTTGTAACGAGTGCAGGCGCCTATAAAACTTCACACTGATTCAATCAAACCTTTTTAGGTATTTACAGCACCTTCCTTGTTTGGTACAGTCGTATGGTAGTAAATTAATTACATGAGGGAAATTTAGGCATCTACAGACAAAGTGTGTAACTCAGGCAATACCAAGTCTGTACCAGCAAATCACGAAATATTTTATTCATTGTTAACCATTACTTATTTTGGTTAAGACACGTCTTTATGCTATCATGGCAGTTTCTTTACTATTAATTTAAGAATAAATACATTTGCCACATGTTAAACAAGAAATTCGTGTTCGGGCCAGTTGTAATTTCTCGCTTTTTTTCATAATCGTCTAAATCATCTTTACAAAGTCCATCCATTTTTAGGGTTCCGTAGTCAATAAGGAACCCTTATAGTTTCGTCATGTCCGTCTGTCTGTCTGTCCGCGGCTTACATAAATAATGTAAGTCTGCGAAATATTAATATTCAAAGCACAATTTTTGTTGGAGTGAAGTGTCCCCCCCCCCCTGCCGGCTAAACGGTTGTTACTGGAAATGTGAAAAAATTCACAGTAGTAGCATATATGATGAAATTAAAAGGAAAACTATCACCGTTAAGTAGGCTTCACAGGTTAATGAGGAAGCCGAAAAACTAAAAATAATAAAAATAGCAATCAGGCGCTAGGACCTCGCTGAGCATTAGAAGGTAAAAAGTTTGTTATAAACGTTCTATAACACTTACTCAAAACCCGATTTGCGGTAAAAAAAAATTATAAAAAAAACTACGGAATCCTATACTGCGCGTGTCCCCACGCACTACGCCGGTTTTTCTCTATACATCAAGAATCGACAGATTGTAAAATATTATAAAGATAGTATAGAATTGTGTCTATTAAAACTTTTGATTACTCCAACATAAAGTTAAATAGATCTTACTCCAAAGTTTTAATCGGGTTTCCGCTACGTTTTACAATAAAGTTTATTTCAACGTGTAGATTTTGTTTAGGCAATCTGTTTCTATTTCAGTTTAATTTGGGTAAGTACTTCTGTTTTGTATTTTTACTCCGCTATCTTCTTCTGTATTTCTTAAATATCTGCATAATGTTGAAATAGTTATTAAGTTATTCTAAGTTATTCTCTTAAAGGTGGTTGACCGAAAAAAAAAATATTATCAGCTGGATAACTTTTATATCAGGTTTATCAGGTTTTTATATTAATAAGTAAATTGAACAAAACTTAGCTCATTTGTTGTTTTCGTAGTTTCTTAGCTCTTCATAGATTTCAAAATTCAGTGATTTTTCTTTTGTTTTAAAAATTGTTTTTAGTGGTTGGTTGGTAAAATGTTACTAAGTTTTATGTAAAATTTTGTTACTCAAAGTAACAACAATATTACTAACGTTTTATTAGACTTTCAAACAAACAACATATTGCCCAATGTTTGCCTAGAACTGTCTTGCTCATAAACAAATTGTTCTCTGCGCTACCGGGCTATACAAAGTTTCACGTCTCGCCGTAAATCCACAGTTAATTGCTGCTTGTCTTAGAAAATACGAGAAATAAAGGCCTCTAGTTTTGCAATCCAAATAATGCCCTAGGAGCCTTTCTGCACGTACACGTATTGGATTCGTATTTAACAAATTATAGAGAAACGTTCGATGAAGTACAATAATAGTCACATCCGTCCCCTCTTAAAATAACGCACTGCGGAAAAGAAGAGTAGCGACGAGGAAAACGTCTTTGGTACCTAATAGGTATGTATTAAAGAATTTGAATTTTATAGACGTGACTTAAGTCGTGAGTTTTACGGAAAACTGACAGACGAGGAATGAGTATTGTGATTATAATCAAATAATCATATATGATAATCATCAAGGGAGTCGTTACATCTTATAAATGATTATTATTAAATCGCTCGACATCGATTAACTTGTGACCAAAATGCTTGCACATATATTATATGTCGATAGTCAAACCAGCATCGATACGTATCAATGGTTTTCTAATCATCATCATCATATCGTGTGGGTTGCAAGGTCGATGACCGACCTCACAAACCCTGGTGTCAGAGTTGTTGAGCCGCCAAAGGCCTCTGACATGGCTCATTAACGACTACATCCGTAGATAGTAGTCGGGACCAACGGCTTTACGTGCCTTCCGAAGCACGGAATCATCTAACTTTTCGGACAATCAGGTGATTCATCCTGCAATGTCCTAACCAAACTGGGGAGGTCGCACAAAGAGATTTTTGTTTGACAGTGTCCCCACCGGGAATCGAACCCAGAACCTCCGGATCGAGAGCCGAGCCCTCTAACCACTAGACCACGGAGGCTTTCTAATGTCGCTTATCGAAAATATCAGTTATAATGGTTATACTTACCTGAAAACAAAAATGTATAAAAGTTACAGACTATACTTTCTAAAACTGCAAATTGAAATTTGGGAAACTGAAATTAAATCCACATGAGATACGGACAGGTGCACAAAGACTCTTTGTAAGGGCGTGGACACAATAGCGATTTTTGAGCGCGGCGATCTCGCGGCGATATAAATTCATACAAATAAATGACTGCTGCGATATCGCCACGCCGAAAATAGCTAGTGTGAACGTGCCCTAACGGCGCCAAGTCAGTTTTTCAAATCGTGAAATGGTGAATTGTGCAAGATTAATCCCTTCACATTTTGCGTAAGTAAAGGTTAGGGCATGTTTAACGAACACACTTGATTTGATCTAAGCCGTTATTTATTTGACTTGAAGCCTTCCTTTGTGTTAAGCTTGTTAGTACCTAGGTAACAAGCAGCTAATATTGTATCTACAGAGACGAAAATGGAAAAGCACGTTTATGGCACACTCAACAGCACATCAGTAGAAACACTTTTGGACCTTATGGCGTGGTAATGGAGTTGAAAAAGTTTCTACCGACATGCGGTTGACCGTACATCATGAGACGTACTGAAACTGGAGTGTTGGTTAATGGGACGCAGCCAAGCGAATAGGAAAAGAAAGAAAAAACCGGCCAAGTGCGAGTCGGACTCGCGCACTGAGGGTTCCGTACCACCACATAAACATAATTGTATTAGTTGAAATTTCAGTAAGTTAATGTGCTAGATTTTTTGAGTCCGACACGCGCTTGACCAAATTTTGTTATTTGTTGTTATTTTATAGCCTATGCCCTATAAACATACCAATTTTCAAGTTTGTAAGTGTTCCCGTTTTTAAATAGAACTAAAACAAAAATCGCCTCAGCAACCATCCAACTTGACCCCTCTCTTATATGAATGTTCTTGAAACGGGAGCTCACCACAATTGGTTATCGTTAGTTGTGAGAAAAGTTGTAATATTTAATGATTTCAGACTTTTCCCATTATTTGTACTGTGAGACCTAGCTTCTTGCCAAATTTCATAATTTTAGGTCAACGGGAAGTACCCTGTAGGTTTTTCATTTTTGAATAAATGTATGGAGATTAGGACATAAAATGCCATATCTTTTGATTGCGTCGTTGTAAAAAATTGAAATTTTCAGATCTTGTGTGGTTCATGGATCCTAATATATGGTATTAATTTCAACCTGATACCTTTACCCGTTCGTGAGATAAAGGGTCTTGACAGACAGACAGACAGACAGACAGACGGACAACAAAGTGATCCTATAAGGGTTCCGTTTTTTCTTTTGAGGTACGGAACCCTAAAAAAATATCATTCCTCGCATTTTTGTTAAGACCTTAATGGTGGTAGGGCTTTCTTACTCGTACAAAGTCTGCCTGGGTAAATACCACCCCCTTACCTTTTTCTACCGTAAAATAGCAGTGTTTGCACTGCTGTGTTTCGGTTATGAAGGGTAATAATGTAGCCAGTGAATTTACAAATTACTGGCACATGAGATATACCATCTCAGTTTTCAGGGTGGGTAACGCTTTGCTGTTATAAGACAGTGCGTGCCATGTAGCGGTGGTGACCACTTACCAGCAGGTGGTCCACCTGCTCGTTTGCCCACTAATGACTTAAAAAAAAAACAGAATCCATATTTACTGATTAAGCCACGATCACACCTAGCTGAATTCAAAGACTAATTCGGCATACATTGAAGCCTCCCAGCAATGTATGCCGAATTGTATGCCAAGGTGTCATCGTGGCTTTAGCTTTAATATCCAACTACCTACGTGTTTCCTTACATAATTCCCAAAACTCATTCGTTGGGCATATCTTACATATTTTATCTATCTAAATGTACCATCATACATATCATATATCACCAAAACAAAATCGTAACGGTACGGTAACAACTAAATTCGCAGCCGACACCTGTAACGTGCCATTATCAGATTGCACAGTCGAGCACCGAACCTGAACTCCTGTGTGAAGCAGGAAGCTCGTCAGACGGTGTCCAGTGACCGAACCGTGAAACACTAGAGCACAGCTTGGGGTACTATTACTACACCGTTAGAGACCAGCCGTGATAGATTACAACTGGTAACTGTAAAGGATAAATTTAGAACTGTTTCTGTGCTACTAGATAAGTAAAGATGTGTTTCGAAAAGGAGCTTTCACCACCATCTCTCAACACAAAGATGCCTTTTTTTTTTTAATATACTGTAATTGAATCTTCAATAAAGGATTTAGAAATCGATAGATTTAAAAGGAGACAAATCCAAAGAGGCAAAGAGGTCGAAAGAGGTTAAAGGCGTAGAGTAGGTATACATAAACTAAACCCTAAAAAAATCCTATTCGCGCAAAAAGTGATTTTTGCTTTTAAAATCAACTGATCATGCTCAAAAAGTGATTTTTGCTTAAAAAAACCGGTCAAGTGCGAGTCGGACTCGCGCGCCGAGGGTTCCGATATACCTATAGTATTTTTGGAAGCAATAAAGTCCATTTTCAGGACCGCAAAACTAAATTTGTTTGTAAAGGTTTTTAGCAGATTTCTGAAAAACTGTGCAACTTAGAAAGATCGTTTTATTTTTGCTGTAAAGTTTACATGAACCTCTGTCAACTGTAATTAATTCAGATTTTCCCTTACTCAAACTTCGGAGATAAGGGGGGGAATGGTATTTTTTTTGACATTTTTCATCATAACTTGAAAACTAAGAAACTTAAAAAAATACAAAAATATATTTTAAAATGTACAAGTAAAGCCCTTTCATATGATACCCCACTCGACCTAGTAGCGACAATTTGAAATTTGGCCCCCCCTATTTTGGCCCCCTTTACATTAATAATCATACTTTTTTCAAAAAAATTTCAGGTGCAATTAAGTTGGGCAACTATATTCTAAAACTATTCCAAATTTCAGCTCGATAGCGTAAGTGGTTGCTGAGATATAGAGGTGTGACAGACAGACGGACAGACAGACAGACAGACAGACAGAGCGGCACCATAAGGGTTCCTTTTTTTTACCATTTTGGTATCGGAACCCTAAAAATCAACAAATTCGTAGTCAACGAGGAACCCTTAGAGTTACGTCGTGTCCGACTATCTGTCTGTCCGCGACTTAGCTTAGCTCAGAGACCTTTAGATACCTCTAGAAACTCGTAATTTGGTATTCATTTAGTCACAGTGGTAAAATAAAATATTTAAAAAATATTTTGGGGTAACGTAAAGATGTAAAGGGAAGATATTTTTTTTCGTTTACTCCATAATGTGGGGTGTCGGTAGATGGATTTTATAAAAATATAGGGAGTATTCATAGAAAGTTTTTTGATTTAGGGATCCGTTTGCGAAATATTTAGCTTAAAAGCGCATTTTTTTATTTAAGTCAAGTGTCCTCACCCCACCCTCTGCAAGCTAAACAGATGATATCGGAAACGTAAAAAAAATTCACGGTGGTAGTGTATTATGAAGAATTTGAAAGGAAAACTATTACAGCTGAGTAGACTTTACAGCTTATTGAGTAATAGACAAAATACTTAAAATAGAAGAAATAACAATAGCAAGCAGGCGCTGGACCAAAATAGAAGCAACTACGGAACTCTACACTGCCCGTGGCCTGACACGCACTTGGCCGGTTTTTTATTTTGATTATTTTAGCACGTGTGGTGCCGGCAAAGATTAGTACCAACCCATCTCTTCATATATAAGAACCAAATACCAAATTTGACCTTCCATACAAAATGCGCTATCAGCTGATGCAGTTTCTATGGCAGGTCAAATAATTATTTTCGTATTTCAACCTATGTTCTTCGGAAAAGTTGTTCAGTTACAAATACTGATGCCCGCCCTTGAGCTATAGCACGCAATCAAATTAACACCCTGTATATTATGAACCGTAGGACGGACAGTAGCATCCTTCTGTGCATCTTTTTCGCACAATCTTACGTACTGCGGTCACCAATAAACGCGGTGGTACCAAGCTAACAAGCGTGGTGATTATGGTACTTCCTCTCCAAATCGTACCACGCATATTATGCTGGAATTCTGGAGGGAGCTCCTTGTCCTGCAGTAGACGTTTCGTAGGATGTCATGATGTAAGATTATTTAACGTTTACGAACATGTCTATGTTTTCATTACCTCTTCGATGTTTGAAAAAAAAAAAAAAAAGCATTAGTTATTTTGACACGATATCGATTAAAATGTAAGGGCTCCAGATTAGTCTTCTAGCACTCTTACAAAACGTAAACGTAGTCAAACTATTAATAAAAGGACCGTCCAAGCGTGTCTATGAATCACAGCATCCACCTTCGAATAACGGGCAAAGCTAATACTCCAATTATCCGGTGACAATCGGCAAGCACGAGGCCCACGTGGCCATCTGCTTGGGGAGATGACAATGGAGCATCCCTCTAGATATATCCCTCTTCAATAACGAGCTCTTATTAATGAATAGTACAGCCACACACGCAGGTTTGTGAACGTGTTTAATTTTGCTTTCCTTGTGACTTTTTTTTTACCGCCAGTTGCACAAGGAGTCTTTAAAGTTAAAGCTTCTTTAAGTCTACAGTTGACTCTTTCTGATTTGTTGACAAAGATAATGACAGCGATAGATTTAAAGGAGCTTTAATTTTAAATATGCTTTGTGCAACTGGCTGTTAGTCAAAGAGTTTGGAACCTCGCTGGCCTGGCCTCACTGCGCTATAGTAATTTTTTCAGTGGCACCATAGACAACCGGACTTGCGTGGTTTGAGGGTTTGACGCATTCGATGCATTGCTCAGTGACATAAATCTCGCAAGCAAGAAAATGCCAACTTCTTCCAAGTATTTTTTGTTAGTATGTTTGACGGAAAATATAACATTGTTTTACAAACTTGTTTTTTCTGACAGCTTTATCTGATCGCTTTTGACATAGCTGCAAAATGTGTTTGTAAACGTAGGAATAAACGAAAAAAAAATGGATCCTACGCCGTTACATTTGAAATTTATAATAGTAATCTGACCTTTATCTCTGGCTATTCGCTACATTCGCTAGCTTCC
Organism: Athrips mouffetella; assembly: GCA_947532105.1. Classification (NCBI taxonomy): domain Eukaryota; kingdom Metazoa; phylum Arthropoda; class Insecta; order Lepidoptera; family Gelechiidae; genus Athrips; species Athrips mouffetella. The sequence continues at coordinate 26,190,679 of OX383967.1, forward strand.
AATTCAGTCAAATTAACTAGTCTTTATTGAGCCCCAAACAGAAAATATCTTATTATTACATTCTTTATTGCACAATTAACATACAGAGAATTACATACAAGAGGACATTTACAAAAACGGGCTTATCTTCTACAGATTTTGTATATTATTCGCGAACAATGACGTCATTGATTTCTTGCTATGTCGTACAAGATCTTAACGCTCAATTCGTCACACGAATTCGAAACTACAAATGAAACGTAAAATAGTCAGTTTCCTACACGTGCCTCATAATTTACAGATGATTTTATTTATTTTTGGCCAGTCGTAGGTAATGCCATCCTTCCTTAACAACCAAACGTTTATATCGCCCAATTCGTAAAAGCTTACGATTTAGTACAGATTTTCATTAAAACTTCCGACGTGAAAACTGCCAGCCAAATGTAAGCTTTTTGCAGTCTAAAGTTGGGACCGGACGGAACACAGCACTGCGGATATTGCGGCTTGGCACCGGACTTGGCCTGAAGAGATTGTGTAGGTGTATTTGAGCTGGCTTTACGTAAGTCCCACTCAAACCCACGTAGAGTTCTTTCTACAAGAGGATTTTATTTAGAGGTTGCTTTACTTACATAAAGCCAAACAACGAAATGTTTTCTGTTCATTTAAAACCCCCGTTTTTATACCTACGTATGTACGGTCAACCGCACGTCGGTAAAAACTTTTTCAACTCTATTACCACGCGATAAGGACCAAAAGTGTTTCTACTGACGTGCTGTTGAGTGTACTTATTTTTGAACGATGTTCTCTTATTATTTTTTTAGTTTAGTTTAGTTGTTTAGTTCTTTAATAAATAATATTTTTACACCAAACTTTATTTTTCGAAGCGAGGCGTGTTCGGTCCTGAGAATGTTCAAGTCGCCGAGATGAAGATGCTACGATGGATGTGTGGTGTTACGCGTTTAGATCATATCCGTAACGTGCACATCCGTGGCAGCCTTGGAGTCCGCGTGACGTAGCATATAAGCGGCAGGTAAGCCGCCTTCGATGGTTGGGCTACGTCAGCCGCAAGGGCAACAGACTAAGTTGGGAATAGATGCCTTGCACTTTCTGTACAAGGTTCTAGAAAATGCGGCAGGCCTAGGAAACGCTGGCTGGACATCTTGAAGCCTGACATGAGGGAGAACAATCTAAAGACCAGGCAGAGAAGGATGCTAAAGACCAGGCAGAAAGCCGGAAAGTGCACCCTAGCAATAGGCCGGGATAACGCCAGGAAGAAGAAGACTTTTCTTCAAAACCGCAACATAGATAGCCAGAAAAAAGTTATACAAGGCTAGGTCAGCGGTAGTCAATGCGTGCAATAAAATTATTTTCGTAGCGCGAACACTTGAAATTAATCTTAGAGGTAGCGTTGTGTTGCTGCCTGTACAATCGCTTTATAGAAAAAATACAATTTAATTTCAATTTGTTAACTCTTCAATCGTGATACTTTATTATATGTTAGACTGTACCACTTCAATAAATCGAAGAGCCCCCATGTGTTGATAGCTTTGTACTCGAAATTGGTATCGCGGTATCGATTAAATTGAAGCACCATTCTGTGAAGTAGGGTTAACAATATGGCTATTTAAAAGATGTACTTCTGAAACCTGAAAACTTCCTGTGGTAGGTATGCAAAAGACCATGGTATTTAAAGCCTGCGCATAGAATAGTCCCACCACACGTCATATCTTGCTATGGGTGTCGTATATGGCAACTTATGAAAAGGGTTTGGCTCTATTTCAAACGGCAGTGACAGGTTGCAGGATCATCGCCTATGAAATAGAATATTCAGAGCATGCCACCTAAGCCATTGGGTTTCACTGTATTGTATCTCAATTGTATTGACAATCGCTAAGTGTAGCTTTGGTACAGTCAAGAGCAGATCAAGCTTGACACTCGCAGTGAGAAATCCGTCTCACTCTGACTGACTTACTGTGGGTTGCACCATCTAACTCAACCATAACCGAATATACGCCTCTTGCTCTCTCCACTTCATAGAGTGCTAGAGGCGTATATATTCAGTTTTTGGTTGAGTTAGATGGAGAAATCCACGTTAAGTCAGTCAGCCCACTCTAAAGATTGCAACAGGCGTACATTCGGTACCTATTACCTGTTTTACTAATGAAAAATAGCGTAGAGACAAGGTCAACTGAATATACGGCTCTTGCTTTCTATATGGTGGAGAGAGAGCTAGAAACGTACATTCAGCTATGGCGTATAGCGTAGAGACGGATATCGCACTGCGAGTGGCAAGTTTGACCGAATATATGCCTCTTGCTCTCTAAGGGGTGGAGAGAGCGAGAGGCGAATAATCGGTTAAGTTTAAGCTAGATGGTGGAAGCCACGCTAAGTTATATAGTCAACCCGCCCTAAAGATAGCAACAGGCGTATATTCGGTTATGGCGTATAGCGTAGAGACGTATATCGCACTGCGAGTGGCAAGCTTAACCGAATATATGCATCTTGCTCTCTATAGGGTGGAGATAGCTAGAGATGTATATTCGACTATGGTTAAGCTAGATGATGGAACCCACGCTAAGTCAGCTCACCTACCCTAAAACCCGAGTCTCACTGAAGCGGTAGCGGAAGCGTTTCGGGCGTGGTATTTTTTGTAAAATATGAGTTCTTATGCACCCTGTAACATTGAAAACCTTATTTTCTTCCCGCATATCCGCCCCCGGACCGCTTTCGCAATCATACCGCCCCTGTGTGGATTGGGCGTAAAGATAGCAACAGGCGTAGGTATAGGTTTAGCGTAGAGACGGATATCGCACTGCGAGTGGCAAGTTTGACCGAATATATGCCTCTCTCTATAAGGTGAAGAGAGCAAGAGACGCATATACAGTTAAGGTTAAGTTAAACGGTGCAACCCACCCGAAGATAAGCGCGGTACGAGTACAAAGTCATTACTTGTTTGTAGCTTTGTAGCGTCAAGCTTGCTCGAAAAGGAAAGAAGCGTTAGAGTAGATTAAAATCCCATGTGGGCTTTAAACTTGCTCTATCAATAAAATTTAACTGACCAACACTATTCAACGAGAACATTTTAACTGACTTCCAAAAACCATAACAATAAAGCAAGTTTATCATTGAATTACCATAAAATATATCTCGAACAAAAGTTTCAAAATATGGGATTTTGTTTTGCGTTGGAGGAACCAGACATATGATATTGTAAGTAAGGTATCATCCAATGCGTGGGCTGGCTTAACTAGGTGAGGGCAGGGCAGTATATCAAAAGTAAAATGAAACTTTTTGTAAGATTTAATCGTGGCGTCAATAATAAAGACATTGATGTTCATTGCTACTTTTTAGCTTAAAATATTAAACCAGTTTTGAATAGGCTTCTTCTAGGCAAGCTCATTCCATCGTCAACCTCATCTCTGTACTCAGGGCTAGATCGATGTCAAGAGCAAACCCGCTGACAAAAAAGTAAGTGTTCAGCTCAAGGTTTTACTTCCTTAGATAACAATGGGACTATCTTTGAAACCCTGAGAAAATACTGTTATTTTTTTAATGATTGATAGTAGAGGCAAGGTTACAGGTGACATTTTTTATATATAAAAATTCGTTCCTAAAACGTTTTAACATTTCAGTAGATTCTACAAGCCCCAAAAGATGTTTTCAAACATGAAAAACTTGTTAGAGTGGAAATAGTTGTAGATTGATTAGAATGACTGCATTGTGAGAGCAGGACGGAGTACTGCGCAAGTTTCAAGCGCAGAGACATGTATAGCTGAAAATGATTTTTATTTTAACACTTCCTGTGTTCGGATAAATCTACAAAGTAGAAAATCGCAAAATTTCACAACCACAGGCAGGATTCGAACCTGCGTCTTCTGCGTAAGTAACGCAGACGCTTTACAAACTAGGCTACTGTGGTCCTGCCTGATGTTGTTGTGAAATTTTGCGACCTCTTTATGCATTTCAACGTTGCGTTTGTGCTGCCACCTAGTAAGCGTTTTTGCTGAGCTCAACTAGTCCATCATTGCAGATAGATTTCGAGTTGAAAAATGGTAACACTACGTATAATTGAAAATGATTTTTATTTTAACACTTCCTGTGTTCAGATAAATCTACAAAGTAGAAAATCGCAAAACTTCACAACCACAGGCAGGATTCGAACCTCATCAATCATTTTCAATTATACGTAGTGTTACCATTTTTCAACTCGAAATCTATCTGCAATGATGGACTAGTTGAGCTAGTACAGCAAAAACGCTTACTAGGTGGCAGCACAAACGCAACGTTGAAATGCGTAAAGAGGTTGCTAAATTTCACAACAACATCGGGCAGGACCACAGTAGCCTAGTTGGTAAAGCGTCTGCGGTACTTACGCAGAAGACGCAGGTTCGAATCCTGCCTGTGGTTGTGAAATTTTGCGATTTCCTACTTTGTAGATGTATAGCTCCGTCCTACTCTTACACATAGCCCTGTCAGGACTGTCGTTCTAATCAAGCTACATTATCTTAATATATAAAAGGATAAACTGAATGGCTGACTGACTGACTGATATATCAACGCACAGCCCAAAGTGAATAGGCTTCTTCTGGGCAAGCTCGTCCCATCGTCAACCTCATCTCTGTCCTCAAGACTAGATTGAGGTCAAAAGTAAGCCCATTGACAATATAAAAAAACCCAATGACCTCCTCAAATCTCCTCAAGACTCCAAAAAAACCATTGATAAAAAACTGAACAAAGCTAGTGCAATGATGAGGACGAAAGAAAACGGTTTGAAATTGAAATTAATAAAAATAATCATGTCCATTTACTTCATTACTATATTTTGTATATGTGGTTTTAATAAATAATTTGAGGTCATGTCTATTTCTGTTTCATATTTTATAGTCAGAATAAAAAGAAAGCGTTTTTGTAGTAAAACAAAACGGATCGGAATTTATTAACTTGTGTTATAGTTGTATTATATTAATAAATCCAGACCAGCTAAAGACATCGAAAATAAAGCCTATTTTCAAAAAGGGAGACAAAACAGATCCCAGCAACTATCGCCCTATTGCTTTGCTACCAGCAGCCTCTAAAATATTCGAATCGGCAATGTCACGACGTGTTTATTCTTTCTGCGAGAAATATAATGTGTTCAACGATAGCCAAAACGGTTTTAGGAAGAATAAATCAACGACTCTGGCACTATATAAATATGTTCAAGCAGCTTTAGACATAATAAATGATAAGCAACATGCAGTAGGAATTTTACTCGACTTGAGCAAAGCATATGATCGGGTTAGTTACGAAATACTTTTGGAAAAATTGTACGGCATAGGCATCAGGGGAATAGCCTATGAATGGTTTAAATCTTACCTAAAAGGACGCGAGCAATATGTCGAGGTTACTTACCACGATCACCATACCGGGACCATACAGAACGTTAAATCAGAGAAGATAAGTATGAAAAACTCAATACCTCAAGGCAGTGTACTCGGTTGTTTATTATTTTTAATTTATATAAACGATTTACCTAAAATGATTAACGACACTAACGTTCTTTTTGCAGATGACCTTTCTATTTTAATCTCTTGTAGTAATTGTATAGAACTGAAGGACAAATTAGATGATTTACTGCAGAGAGTCACAAATTGGTTGAATATTCACAAATTGGAACTAAACCTTAAAAAAACTAAATTAATTCAATTTGGGCCCCATCAAAGAAATTCACTTCAAATATCTTACACCTTCAACAACTTTAAAATAGACTGCGTGGATACAGCTACACTACTAGGGTTAGAATTAGATACAAACCTAAATTGGAAAAATCATATTAAAAAAATAGCAGCTAAATTATCAAAATTCTCTTATGCACTTTTGAAATTAAAAAAAGCAACTGATTTTAAAACTTCGCTCATAGCTTATTATGCATATGTTCATTCAAGGCTCAGTTACGGGGTGATCATCTGGGGAAACAGTACTGATGCGCAGGATCTATTCATTTTACAAAAAAAAATGTGTGCGAATACTTACAAACATAGACCAAATGACTAGTTGCAGGCCTTATTTTAAAGAGCATAACATACTGACGCTTACCTCTATTTATATTTTAGAAATTTGTAAGGAAAAATATTGATCAATATACATACAAGAAAGAAAACCGGAGACTTCCTGAAAAGAGCAAAGAGCTCCAACCACCCTCTTCAAAGCTAAAACTCTTTGACTCTGGGCCTCTAGCAATGTCAATTAAAATATATAACAATATACCCTTACATATAAGAAATGAAGAAAAAGAAGTCACATTTGTTAGATGTTTGAAAAGCTATCTAGTCCAAAACTGTTTTTATAATCTAAAGGAATTTTTTGAAGATAAAATTTAAATATTAGTAAAACATTAATAAATAAATATACAAAAAACCTTTCCTGATACTAATAGGCAATCATAATTGTGAATATAATTATGATATGAAAATATTTTACTAATACTTATACTAATATTTTAATAATAATGTAGGAAGGAACTGAGTTAAAATTAATAATTTTATAAAAATAATTGAAATTAATTATTCAGAACGTAATGTTACAGTTACGAGTAAGTCTGTATACTAAAATTGTCTAATATGTTATTTTGTGTTATTGTTTTTTGTAAGTGTTATTGTGGTTATTGTCATGCTACCACGTAACTATTGTAAAAATAATTGTATTTTGAAATGTCGATTCCAAAAATTGCAGTGCCCTTCCAGGGTCCATATTGTGTTCTGTATAATTGTTATTTTCCATCTATGTACCATATGGAAGCAATAAATAATTGAAATTGAAATTGAAATTGAAAATACCTTAATTATGAGTTTAACTTAGAGAAAGTTTTTTTGAGTCAGTCTCGAAAATCTCGAAAATCCCGGGACTGGAAATCAAAATCCCGGGACCAAATATCTTTCGAGACTCCCGGGAAATCGAGAGTCTCGATTCCCGGGATGGTAGCCCTAGTTGGGATGCAATAGGGTTGAAATGTCTAAAAATCAATATGGGTGTCGTTTGTATGGTTCATCGGGTCGCTGATTACGAAAACTAAAACAATTTTGAAATCCAACGTGGTGGACGTGAAATACCATCATCCCCTGGGGATGGGGTTGGGGTGTGATAGGTTTAAAATGTCTAAAAATCAATATTGGTGTCGTTTGTATGGTTTATCGGGTCGCTGATTACAAAAACTACAACAATTTTAAAATCCAACGTGGTGAACGTGAATTACCATACCATCATCCCTTGGGGATGGGGTTGGGGTGCGATAGGGTTGAAATGTCTAAAAATCAATATGGGTGTCGTTTCCATGTTAGGGATGGCGGTTAAATTGTCGTTAGGGGTAGGGATAGGGGAAGGTATAGGGGTTGGGGTAAGGTAGGGGCAGGGATAGGGAGAGGTAGAGGTAAAGGTAAAGTTAGAGGTAGAGGTACAGGTACAGGTCGAGGTCGAGGTAGAGGTAGAGGTAGAGGTAGAGGTAGAGGAAGAGGTAGAGGTAGAGGTAGAGGTAGAGGTAGAGGTAGAGGTAGAGGTAGAGGTAGAGGTAGAGGTAGAGGTAGAGGTAGAGGTAGAGGTAGAGGTAGAGGTAGAGGTAGAGGTAGAGGTAGAGGTAGAGGTAGAGGCAGAGGCAGAGGCAGAGGCAGAGGCAGAGGCAGAGGCAGAGGCAGAGGCAGAGGCAGAGGCAGAGGCAGAGGCAGAGGCAGAGGCAGAGGCAGAGGCAGAGGCAGAGGCAGAGGCAGAGGCAGAGGCAGAGGCAGAGGCAGAGGCAGAGGCAGAGGCAGAGGCAGAGGCAGAGGCAGAGGCAGAGGCAGAGGCAGAGGCAGAGGCAGACGCAGACGCAGACGCAGACGCAGACGCAGACGCAGACGCAGACGCAGACGCAGACGCAGACGCAGACGCAGACGCAGACGCAGACGCAGACGCAGACGCAGACGCAGACGCAGACGCAGACGCAGACGCAGACGCAGACGCAGACGCAGACGCAGACGCAGACGCAGACGCAGACGCAGACGCAGACGCAGACGCAGACGCAGACGCAGACGCAGACGCAGACGCAGACGCAGACGCAGACGCAGACGCAGACGCAGACGCAGACGCAGACGCAGACGCAGAGGCAGAGGCAGAGGCAGAGGCAGAGGCAGAGGCAGAGGCAGAGGCAGAGGCAGAGGCAGAGGCAGAGGCAGAGGCAGAGGCAGAGGCAGAGGCAGAGGCAGAGGCAGAGGCAGAGGCAGAGGCAGAGGCAGAGGCAGAGGCAGAGGCAGAGGCAGAGGCAGAGGCAGAGGCAGAGGGAGAGGGAGAGGGTGAGGTTGAGGTTGAGTTTGTGGTTGTAGTAGAGGGAGAGGTTGAGGTTGAGGTTGTGGTTGTGGTAGAGGGGGAGGGAGAGGGAGACAGAGAGAGGTAGAGGAAGAGGGAGGAGTAGAATAAGGGGAGGGGGGAGTGGGAGAGGGAGGGGGAGAAGGGGGGGTAGGGGGAGAGGGAGGGGCGGGGGAGAGGGAGAAGGAGGGGGAGGGGGAGAGACAGAGGGAGGAGGACGGGAGAGGAAGGGGGCGAGGGGAGAGGGAACAGCTAGTTTAGATTATATTATCCATTTACCAAGCTATTTGGCAGCCATGACACTAAAACCAGAGTACATTTGACAGAAATAATAACATTGTTTTACAAACCTGTTTCTTCTGACAGCTTTTGCTGATTTCTTTTGATATGTTATATTATATGTTTAAATAATTACTACACAAAAGAAACGCAATGTACATAAAACTTTGTCGCCGTTAGATGTCAGTGTTCAAACTGAGATAGCGCCGTAGGAAGGTGCGCGTGCGTTTCAACACCGGCCCATTAGTTCTCTTATCAATTTGACATTATAATTCCGTGTTGTCACTCAGGTCATTGCCTTAGTGGTTCATACACACGGTACTGTATTAAATCGTATTGACTATTGGTATAGATATGCGTTATTTGATTTATTAGAAGTATCTTATAGGGAAACTAAAATATCTGACCATAAAACTGAGAAACTTAGGCTGAAATACTATGTTTATTTACTTCTCATATTAAATGCACAGAATGCACTATAAGTAGTGATGCAGTTTCGATGGGAATTCAATAGTAGGATACACACACACAGCCACACCTACCTACACTCTCACATAATATAATGGAAGGTATATATTAATAATAGCTAGATATTGATAGAAATGTCTTTTTGAAGATCTTTTTGAGGGTTCCGATACCAAAATGGTAAAATAAGGAACCCTTATGGTGCGACTTTCACACACACATCACACCTCTATATCTCAGCAACCACTCATGCTATTAACTTGAAATTTGGAATAGTTGTAGAATTTGGTTGCCCAACTTAATTACACATGAAAGAATATGAAAAAAGATATGATTATTAATGTAAAGGGGGCCAAAATAGGGGGGGGGGGCAAATTTAAAATTGTCGCTACTAGGTCGAGTGGGGTATCATATGAAAGGGCTTTACTTGTACATTCTAAACTATATTTTTGTATTTTTTTACGTCTCTTAGTTTTCAAGTTATGATGAAAAATGTCAAAAAAATACCATTCCTCCCCCTTATCTCTGGAGTTTGTGAAAGGAAAAATCTGAATTAATTACAGTTGACAGAAGTTTATGTAAACATTACAGAAAAAATAAAACTATCTTTCTAAATTGCACAGTTTTTTAGAAATCTGAAAAAAACCTTTACAAACAAATTTTGTTTTACGGTCCTAAAAATAGACTTTATTGCTTCCAAAAATACTATAGATATATCGGAACCCTCGGCGCAAGAGTCCGACTCGCAAGTGACCGGTTTTTTTAGTCTATTAACAAACCGCCTCCAGTGCCAATTTTTTTTATTATTAACATAGAATGCGACCGTATTCATGCTACCTCTAGTTGGCATGGATAAGGGCCCTTACATTCTGAGTACCTACCTAGTTACACGTAAAACTTAACGCCTACTTTTATATTTTTAACCTACTGATAAAACATTTAAATATTCAATACTCAACGATAAAGCGCCAGAAAATAGAAAAGTTTCGAAATTAAGATAATGCGGTATCTTGGGCAGGGTAGGGTTACCATCCGTCCAGATTTTGTCCGGACATGTCCTTAAATTTTTTCTAGATTTGAAGGACTCACGGTTTTGTACAACTTTTCCCGTGTTTTTAGGGTTCCGTATCTTAAATAAAAAACGGAATCCTTATAGGATCACTTTGTTGTCCGTCTGTCTGTCTATCTGTCTGTCAAGACCCTTTTTCTCACGAACGAGAAGAGGTATCAGGTTGAAATTGATAACGAATATTAAGGTCCATAAACCACACAAGATCTGAAAATATTAATTTTTTACAACGACGCAATCAAAAGATATGGCTTTTCATGTCCTCATCTCCATACATTTATGCAAAAAAGCAAAACCTACAGGGTTCCGAAGCATTTGACCCCAACATAATTCTCTCAGGCAGATTTTATTTGACAGGATGATAAAGTATCATGAATTAAATATAAATTCAAAAAATATAAAAAAAAAAAAATTGGAATTTTTTTTTCATAATTTTTTTGTGATTTTTGTATGAAAAAATTAAAAGTACCGTTTTTTGGATTTTTTATAGAAGGTTTGTCTCATATAGTGTAATACCCCAGCAAAGTTTCATCGACTGAGGATTTAAAGGGGGGGTCTTCATACAACGATCCGCTTCGTTCTAGAGATTTCGCTCCTTTGTCTGTTGTGTTCCAATCAGGATTAATACTACCTACATCTCGCTAAACTTGGGCCGCTCATAAGATTCATTACTTAATTGATTTTATAACTGAAATGGCTTTTTTACTACAATGCATGCCATACTCAGCTTTAAGTCCAAACTTCTCAAACTTTAAGATGGTAGGTAACCCTACCCATGGGCAACTGGGCGTCAATTAAATTGATAATGTTATTTTAATGTCTCTATAAGCTGTCATTGACTGATATTGTGGTCAGAGGTTGAGGTGATTCGTTTTTTATACAATTTTATAAGCTTCTTGAAACTGTAACAGTTTGTAGGTGTTTCTATCCCACTGCTGGGCACAACCATCTCGCTGTGTCTTATGCTCAAATAAGACCATTTTATACTTCCAATATCAAATACAGGGTGTAAAAAAAGTACGATGATCCTTCTAAGGTAGAAAAACTTTTTTAAATATTTTTTTCAGTTTTGCGTAATCACCAAATTTGATTTTCCTTCGAAAGCCATGATAGTAATTCATTGATGTGGATTAATACTTGCTAGTGTCTCGATATTATAAGAAAAAACATCTTTGTCTGCATCACCAGCTGATCATAGAGGTCATTTAATCCACCAGGCGCTATATTTCTTCTTCTTCTACTTTTTTTTTAATTTGTTTACTATGTATGGGCTTACTCTTGACCTCGATCTAGCCCTGAGGACAGAGATGAGGTCAACGATGGAACGAGCTTGCCCAAAAGAAGCCTATTCACTCGCGACTTAAATAGATTCGGGTTATAAGAGCTCGGGAACACAGACGCATGCAGAGAATTCCACTTCTTAGCTGTGCGCATTATAAAGGATGTTTCAAAGCGCTTTGTGCGGATGTGTGGAATATCAACCAAATATGGGTGATATCCTGCGGTGCGTCTAGATTCCCGACGGTAGAAGGGGGATGGCGGAATAAGCTCATGGAGCTCTTGGGCACACTCTCCGAAGTACAATCTGTAAAAGACCGACAGACATGCAATTTAGCAACTTCTTCTTGAACTTAAACTATTTTGTTAAGATAAAATACTTTTTTATATTTTTTATACAAGACTATTAGTCATGCAGAAATACCTTTTAGAAGAATCATCGTTAATAGTCTCAAGCTTTTATAAAAATAGGCGCACGGTCCTTTCAGTCAACACCGCTGTATTGGATGAAGAAAAAAAATACTAACTAATGAGTTTAAAGGTATGAACACTAAAAAATCAACCATTTACAAGTTACATTCATACCCATTTCCCACTACCTACTTAACAACTAACTACAAGCTGTATTAAATAGCTAAACAAAAGGTGTGACAAGAAAGGAGAAATACAAGCACTTTTACCTATTTTTGACAAAAACCAGACAGACACAATTGTTGGGACACCCTATTGTCTGTGCTCATAGTACCGGAGACCACATCACCGAACTCTTCTTCATTCATTTAATGGATTTAAATATCGACGAACCATATGTTTAAGTAGATAAATTTTGGTACTTTTATTCGATACGACTGAGTTTATATTAAATGGCTGGGTACTGTTTTGGCTAACAAAGCGCCACACGCGCCTATAATCCATTTCACTTGTTTATTACGACACTTACCAACTCATTTTGCAGCCATGACACTAAAACCAGAGTATATTTTAACGGAAAGAATAACATTACAAACTTGTTTTTAGGGTTCCGATACCAAAATGGTAAAAAAAAGGAACCCTTATGGTGCCGCTCTGTCTGTCTGTCTGTCTGTCTGTCTGTCTGTCCGTCTGTCTGTCACACCTCTATATCTCAGCAACCACTTATGCTATCAACCTGAAATTTGGAATAGTTTTAGAATATAGTTGCCCAACTTAATTGCACAAGAAAAAATTTTGAAAAAAGTATGATTATTAATATAAAGGGGGCCAAAATAGGGGGGGCCAAATTTCAAATTGTCGCTACTAGGTCGAGTGGGGTATCATATGAAAGGGCTTTACTTGTACATTTTAAAATATATTTTTGTATTTTTTTAAATTTCTTAGTTTTAAAGTTATGATGAAAAATGTCAAGAAAAATACCATTCCCCCCCCTTATCTCCGAAGTTTGAGTAAGGAAAAATCTGAATTAATTACAGTTGACAGAAGTTTATATAAACTTTACAGCAAAAATAAAACGATCTTTCTAAGTTGCACAGTTTTTCAGAAATCTGCAAAAAACCTTTACAAACAAATTTAGTTTTGCGGTCCTGAAAATGGACTTTATTGCTTCCAAAAATACTATAGGTATATCGGAACCCTCGGCTCGCGAGTCCGACTCGCACTTGACCGGTTTTTCTGACAGCTTTAGCCGATTGCTTTTGACATAGCTGCAAAATGTGTTGGTAAGCGTTGGAATAAAAAAAAATTATCTTAACTTTGTCTGCGGAAATTTATAGCCATATTCTTTTGTTTTAGGTATTATAAGCCTAAGCCTATTTGTTTTGTTACAAAATTTTGTTACAAAACCTTGCGTTGCGCCGTTATTTCTGGATTTTGTATGGGACGACCAAAAACATTCTTATTTTTCGACATATGTTTCTTGGGGAAAGCTGTTCAGTTTCATGCCCTAAGTTCCAAACTCAAATATTATCCTTACATTCCATGAATCTTCCAGTGCAGGACAGGGAGCTCCTTCTCTACTCCGTGGGGAGCTCCCTCCAGAGCTCCAGCAAAAACACGTGGTACTTTACACATCCAATTTTAAAAAGCTATTCGTTGTGGAGATCTTCGTACTTAGAAATGCCTACTTAACTTAGGGACAAATTACACAACTTCTATCCAGCAAATCGAGGAGAATATCGATCGATTCGATGCAATCAGCTCCCGTACTACGTCGGGAAACAACAATAGTGGCGGTAGTTTAGACAAAGGCGTTATTAGCAGCGGATATCCGTGTTATGTTGTGAACAGGTCTTTCTCTCTTTTTTTATCTTGTTCAAAACATTGGGGCAATATTCTGTGAAACGTGACCATTTCTTAAAGGTCGGTGTACGGAGAGTTCCGAATTGATGAAGAAACATTCGTTCTTTTATGGCTTTAACTTTTCGCTTATTTATGAGTAAGTATTTTATAGGTACAATGCGTATTCTATGAACGGACGCTAATATTTTTGAACATAAGCAGGTATTATCCGGCGACAACCTTGGCATTGGACGGGAATTGAACTTTAACCGGCGCTTTGCCAAATCGCCGACAATGGTGACTGCGGTTATGCAACCAGCAGAAAGTGTACCTATGGATGAATGGAACAATTGGAGTATTGAAACAGAGATTTGAAGAGTTTTGTAACAAATTCTGACGAGTTCTCAAGCTTGTGCTGTGGCCAGTATTCCATTGTTTTGACAATCAGCAAATTACTTAACTAAAAAATTGCGCACGGCTGAGGAGTGGAACTCTCTGCCTGCGTCTGTGTTCCCTTCCTCTTATAACCCGAATCTATTTAAGTCGCGAGTGTATAGGCTTCTTCTAGGCAATATCGTTACATCGTCGACCTCATCTCTGTCCTCTGGGCTACATTGAGGTCAAGAGTAAGCCCAAAGACAGTAAAAAAAAACTCTTTAGATGATGCAAAAAATACTCTTAATTTGGCTAACATCGACAAGATTTAGGTTTTGTGGACCTTTTTCACCATTCTAATAAATTGTTTTTTAAACAAAACAGTTCAAATAGATTTTAACATAAATTATGCCAAAGTATAAAAATAGTTAGTTGGCTCAAACCGATTAAGGCTAAGAATTTGCTGATGCTAAAATACTATGACAAGAAGAAACAATTAAGAGATAGGTACCTTTTCCATTCGGATCTAAAGCAAATAAACTACTACAAAATAAGCGGGTGAGACTGTCGTATGATAAAAATATAATAAAGAAGCAGAATCCCTGAATAGTGGAGTAATTACTTACGGCATGAACATCGTAACAAATCTCATTTTAGAAGTTTTTACGTCGACACAAAACGACGCACTTTGGAACTTATGCTAGTGTGACCATTTTTTTTAGCTATAATATGGAGAAAAACTGAGAAATAATATGGGAATAAGTAGGTACATTATATTATCGACTGTATTTTATATCCATCTTTAGTTAAAACTAGAGCTCCGTATGTCTTCCGTTTTAGTCACACTAGAAAGAAAGAAAAAATGCAGATTTTCTTATGGAAAAATCTAATTTTTTGTCTCTTTTGGCGGGCCTTCTAACTGAGGTACACCGTGTAGGTACGTAACTTAAGGTACTCCCTTGTATAGAGATATAATATGTATTACATATATTTATAGTATATGTATAATATATTTTAGGTATATATTATTATATGTAGTCTATCGTAGGTATATTTAGTTGTTACTATGTATTATTATAATATTATATAATGTACTCAATACTTATTTCTTAATATTATTTGATGTGTACTTATTCTTGTCCCCGTCTTATATACTTTTTCTTACTAAACTCTGGTTGGCTGGAAGAGATCTCTTCATAGAGATAAGCTCGCCATTGTGAACCTCTTTTATCATTATTGCTATGTTATACTGTGCACAATAAAGGATATATATCTTCTGTACCTTTCTTATAAGTCTGTAACGTGTATTGTATTCCTTTGATTAAGAATATATCCAAGGTAGTTTAATTTAATTTGTTCATGGTTTTTCTTCGTATTATGACTTCTTTTGTACATTTATACTAAACTAATATTAAAAAAAAAAATTTAGATGTTATATTTATAATAAAACAAAAATATTGTGCAGAATAAAAAAGAAAGAAAGAATAAGGATTGATGAAAGTTCAGGAAGCAAGGGAAGTATGCCAAGATAGTAGCAGGTGGAGAACTGTGGTCTCTGCCTACCCCAACGGGAACAAGGCGTGATGTTATGTATGTATATAAAAGAAAAACTTCCAAATATTCGTCTTTGAACTAACATCATATTTTAGCCAAAAGATGCCCACTGCTGGTAAAAGGGGAAAGACCTCCACAACGTGACATTTTGCGATCGTGACATTCTGTGATCGTGACATTCTGCGAATATGAAATTCTGCAAACGTGACTTTTGCAAAGGTGACATTATGCGCCGGGAACAGCACAGCGTAGGTACATCCAGCGACAGTATTCGAGAACCTTTAATTTTTGTTTGTATATTTAACTTTTTATGAAGATGGTCACACTGGTTAAAATGTTAAACCATATTTCGTTGGATTTAATAACTACTTAAGGTTTGACAGTAAAGCTGTTTAGTGTTTGTTCGGGCAAATAATAAATTTGAGCGTTAAGTGGCCAAAAGCCAAAACTAACATAAATTATAAAGTTTAAGCAAAACGGCACGTGGAGAAGATAGGTATTTTAATTTATTGTTGTACGCTCGACGGCAGCAAGCAACGAAGAAACAAAATCAGTACCTAGAAGACAAACGCTCGAAGCGAGAGACCAACTCAAAGTCAAAGTGTTTCGTTTGGCTGTGTACCTACATCTAAAGCATTAAATAAATTTTAATTTAATTTATTTCAGGGAAAAATCTCATAGCTTATAAATGATTATTTTTAGTTACAAATTAACATTTGTATGCCAAATTAAGAGATCTTCACTTATTAAAATTACAATTGGTACAAAATGGTAAGAAAGTTTTAAAATTTCTACACCATGAAACCAAAATTTAAAAAAGAACAAACTAAATAGGTTGCAAATATATACATAAACAAACATACTTGTGTCAGTGTGTGGAATAGTGTGTTTGTGTAAATGTGTGTGTGTGTATGTCTTTTATAATAGAACATTGATAGATAAGCCATTTAGTCTGCCTCCCTCTTCTATAAAAAAAAAAATATGGTATCTTAATATTTTATGAAGTACTGTCGCGCCCAGAACCATAAACTACGTCCATCAATTTCCTACGAAATGCATACTTTTTGGTATTGAATATGTCAAGATCTTTGCAGTAGAGGTTGAGCTCATGTACGCATCTGATTACAATAGAATTCTGTGCGTAGTTGTGAAAGTTTGTGTGTTAGTAAACTTCTAGATTCCTACGGGAAAAGTGCTTTACTTTTTTGGGTTCATTAAGTACGTCAAAAGGAACAAACAGAACTCTTGTAGTCTGTCTGTCTGTCAAGACCATGTTTCGCGTATCAACTTCCTAAAATGCTTTCTGAAGCACAGAAACGCTCTCTAGTTATTATATCAATAGTAGTCACAGACCTAGAGCTTGATTTTTTTTTTTTATTGTCAATGGGCTTACACTACTACTACTAGTTTTGAGGACAGAGATGAGGTCGACGATGGAACGAGCTTGCCCAGAAAAAGCCTATTCATTCGCGACTTGAATAGCATCGCGACTTAACATAAAACTTAATATATTACGTAGTGTTGATTTTCAAAATGGTTTCTCATTGATTCATAAACTTGAGCATTCTTCGTGTCAAAAATCAGATATTCAATTTGTAAACTGTTACGCTTCGCCGGCCATCTTCCACGGTTTCGATTACGAATAGGGTGAGCAGATATAACGATTTATTCTGATATGGCAGGATTTTTAGGCAATGGTAACTTTTTTCCGGATTTTGGTAACGTGAAGTTTTGTCAGTTTAAATGGGTCACGGACAAACAGCGCTACGCTGCAACAGTGGGAATGGCTGTAATAAATTAGCAAGCTGAGAAGTTTTTTAGTACTTACTTACTCCCGCCTGCTATGCCTGCCGGAGTTGTTTACTTTTTTTTCTATTATTATTATACCTTTGAGTGCGGCCTATCTCTAGTTGTGGCACGATACAAGCTGAATGTATTTTTCTCTTACTCGTATTTCCTTTAATAGCAATTGGGCTCCATTAGGACCTTTTGGGTAATGAAACCTTCTCAATTGCTCTCTTCTACGTAAATCTTAACTTTTAATATTACGTGTAACGCAAATGTGCGATGTACTCCACAATGATGTTTTTTTTATATACATATAAGTAGCTTTTTTATCATCTGGGAAATTTTATAGTTCTGCCCATGAAACTGAATATATGAAAAAAATATCGACTTCTCATACTAAATGTGCTGGCAGCTAATGCAGTTTCTATGGGAAGTAGCAGAAACTTTTTGTCGTATTTCGACTTATGTTTCTTGGGAAAAGTTGTTCAGTTTCATGGGCATAACCACCTCCTAAAATATCCAGGGTGATAAAAAAAAATACCTTTAAAATATCGGGATTTTTGTCCGAATTTTAAATGTTACAACTGGTAACCCTATCTACGATTGACAATAAAATGAGATATTTACAGAACCAGCTCCAAATCGAAACAACTTTGTAATACGATTTCTCTTTCAAAATGTTTTAGTGAAATTCGATGCCCAAAGTGCTTTTTTCCGCCAATTGAAAATAAGTAGACCACGATATTTTATCTCTTTGATTTGGCTTTTATATCTTTACTTTTTTAACCTTTAATTAAACATGCAGTCATAGTAGTGCTATGCAAAATCGCATTTATTACAAAGTATTAAGAATACAGTTACAAAGTACTTGAATAATTTCCTTGAATCTTTTGAAGCTTCAAGGACTTTAAAATTTTGAGAATATTTTTTTTTTGTTGATATATTTTTTTAATCAAATACGGTTAATTAAAGTGATAGAATCGACTTTGAATAAGTAAGAGGTCTCTTAAAATTATTAAGAAGACCAAATTTAATAAGTCAGACATTGGCAGAAAATTCTTTTATTATTTTCTTGACAACCTTTTAACTTAACGGATTTTTTTCGTACTCGTACCACCTTGTATAGATACAATAGATACGGATAAAGTTAGTGTTCATAGTAAGCACGCTGCCCACATTACACCTTTCATAATATTTTTATATAAAAGAGGAAGGCAGACTTAATTATTATTATTATTACATTTATTTAATAGCGGTCATTGCAAGTAGGATTTCGCCAATGTCAAAGGAAATAAATTGTTACGAAGATATGGCGAGATCGCCAATGTCTAGTGGAAGATTTCTACAGGAATCCACATCATGAGGACCAACCTGCTTAGCACGCTCCTCGAGAGAATATATATCTCGGAGAAATGTCACTTTAATTGGGGAATTATATCATCTAATCTATCACCTCCAAGCGCTAAGAAATGTCAGTGGAGGAAAATGTTTAGCAAATCCACAAATTACGTTTTTGATATTTTAGACAGAGATAGCTTTACACACTAATACATGTAGTTGTCCTCGTCTTTCAAAATGTTTTGCGACACATTTTGAAAGACAAGGACATTTTGGAAGACGAGCAGTGCGCTGCTCGGAGGTCAAAAAAACGTGACCATGCTTAAAGTATTTAATCTATGGGCCTAGATAAACTGACAACTGCAGCGTGCTAGGCCGGCAGGGCCTGTGTACTATTAGGTAATACTGTGGTACTACGATGATGATTCCGATAAGTTGATGGGAAAAATTACGTATGACAGCCGCTTTTCACTATCCAAAAATCTCAGTAAATGTGTTTTAATAGCGCAGCGAGGTTCAGTTTTAACCTTCTATTTTATGTTCACTTTGAAAGTTGTTTAAAAGGCCATCGTAATAGGCACGTTATGACATTTGTGACATGACAGCTGTCAAATCTGTAAAGAAATAATGACCTGCCAAGGAAAAATATCCCGGTATGATCAAAACGGGCATCTTACGTTGGCCCCTCTTTAGAATTTATTCTTAGGCTTTTAAATGATTAAACTAAACGTCCTACTAAATGTAACTACACTTGACTAAATTTAACCAAATCATTCAGTTGACTGAATTAAGGAAGGTGTAATAAGCCCAAACAGGCAAACGAATACATAAATAAAGCAATTAAGTGTACAATAAATCAACTTGATCCATTGCGCGTTGTTGTGCAACGGGACGTGACGATGTAAGACAAACCCATTCATGTATCTATTTTAGGAAGCGCACGCGCATCAACGTCATTCATTTCTATTATACAGTCAACCTCAAATCAGTATGCACTACTGCTAAGGATTTATTGATACATGGATAACAATATGGTGCTTAGCACGCTGCTTGTTGTCAGTTGTCAGTTTATCTAGGCCCATAGATTCATTCAGCATAGTTATGTTTTTTTGACGTCCGAGCAGAGCGACATATTTTGAAAGACAAGGATGGCTACATGTATTAGTGTATAAAACTATCTGTGTCTAAAATATCAAAAACGTAATTTGTGGATTTGCTAAACTTTTTCACTGAAATTTCTTCGCGCTTGGAGGTGATAGATTAGATGACATAATTCCTCAAATAAAGTGACATTTCTCCGAGATATATTTTCTCTCGGGGAGCGTGCTAAGCCGGCAGAAATCTGTTCAAGGTCATATTGTAACCACTCAAGTGCGGCCGACTGTATCATAGTCACCACGCTACGACTGGAGTGGACTGCTGCGATGTTTGGTGACTGTAGTATGGTTGTACGCACGACAGCAAGCACGTACAAACAAGACCATTATAAGCTGATTTAGCACTACGCTACAACCACCCGGAACCAGAGACCCGCTCAAGGTCAAAGTGTCTCTACCAAAGTGCGGCCTTGTGTACATTATGTAAAAAACGCTGCTGCGCACCATATTGTTCAATATCCCTTAGTAGTTTTTTAAGGCACCTATTGGTAGAGATGGGGTGGTGTGGTACGTACGGTGGCGTTTGTACTGAAGCGCTAGTTCAGCTTATAGGTACTGGTTACTCTTTTGAGTCGATACAATCGACCAACAGTAATAAGAGTGTTTACGCACTACATCCGATCCGAATCCGATCCGACCCGTGAAAATAAGGATTTAGGAAACTCGGACCCGGTACTACTTAAACTGAATCGGATATAGTGCGTAATGTACCATAGAAATAGTTCTACGGCTACTCCGGACCATATTTTCACGGGTTCGGATCGGATTCGGATCGGACGTAGTGCGTAAACTACTAACAATAACAATACCTATAAGGAAGGAAAATTGTAAAATACCTACATTCCTTTTTCCTACTGCTCTTGACCCCTTACATCAAAACAAAACCATTTAATTAAAGAATGAAGTAAATTACGTACAAAAACCTGCTGATTCTCGGCCTTGGCCAATAATTCACGATAATGTCTCGAACTTCGCCGTTTGGCCTCTCAAATGATTTAATTAAGTAAGTTACGAGCTACAAAACAGTTCTAATAATACTTTATCGATTAGTTTCTTAAAAATAAGATTTGGTTTTAAAAGCGAGGTTAGTTAGTTTTTTTAAGAAAATTTCATCAAAGGAGAGATTGAAGGGTTTCCAATGCCGTAATAAATATATAAAAAAAAGAGATTGAAGGGAAGAGAGCACAGAAAAATAAGGGTAATTAGAAGGAGGATTAAAGAAATACTTCGTCACAAGGTAGTGAAGGCGTCGTTCTATGGATATGACAGGTTATTTTGAATATTTCGTATGGATCATAGATGATGGGCTTGTGACATGTTGGCAGATGTCATCCCCTACTAAAATAAATTAGCAAGGTATCTATTCCGAGCGAAGCAAGGAGGTTCGAAATCTTTGGAAAGAGAGTAAGAGAAACAGAAGTTACTAACTGAAAAAAGTTTGGCTTAGGTTAAAGAGAAGAGAAAAACAATGTGTGTCCATTTTAGGCAATTCGTAAAGCCTTGATCACACCTTCCTTAATTTAGGAACTAATCCAGCATACATTGCTCGTTGAAGTAAGGATATTGCAATTAACATAACCAAGCCTCCCAGAAATGTATGGCGACTTAGTCTTTGAATTCAAGAAGGTGTAATCGTAGCTTTATCGCTTATCGAATTAAGAATAGGTATTGTTAGGTCAGGCAAAATGATCTGATTTTAGCAAAAAAACAGGAAACTCATTTTACAATGTAAAGCCTACTCTTAGCGCAACGCAAGCGCAACAATAAGTTAAGGAAAAACGATAAATCCAGTTTGGAATTTTTCCAGCTCACAGCTGAGATGGAAAGCCACCACAAAGCGTTTAAGCCGTGCTGTAGTGGTCTGAATCCGTCCATAGGTTTCAATCCGCCTAATAGTCTCTATAACGGCCCAAACTTGCCTTTCAAAACACGGAGAGTGCTCAAGTTGTTTGACTACTAGCGTAATCCGGCCGATTACCAGTTGTGAGAAGCAACAATACGAGTTTTTTTTGGTCGTTGACTTATTAAAATTATATATAATAACTATTAATCATAATTGTAATAAAAACAGGTTACTTATTAATATTCTATGATTGAATTAAATTTTTATGTTTACTCTTATTAATTTGGTGCCGTTTCGAATGATTATGAATATTTTATTGATCATTTCCTATTTAACAAGTTTTCGTTTATCTATTTATTTAACTGTTAAAACTGGATCCTCCAAATGAGAATTATCGTTTAAACAGATTGTAATGTTTTATTATACAGAGTGTTAGGGCCGGTGTACCGAAAACTGAAATCGAAACTGTATAACCCAAAGAAAAAAATTGGGAAATGAAAAAAGTTTTAGACCTCTCTATCGAAATCTTTTTAGTATTTCGATCTTTTAATTTTCTAGAAAAATAAAATATGTTGTTTAACTCATAATTTTTTATGGTCTTTGGATAAAATCATAGAATTACAATACACTAATAAAATAAAGCGCTTATACAGGGTGACTTTTAATTAGTTCTTGATAGAAAAAGGTATGAATGTACTCATGATACTGAACAACTTTCCCCAAGGAACATAGATCGAAATACGAAAATCAAGTCTTGACCTTCCATAGAAACTGCATCAGCTGATGGTGTATTTTGTATGGGAGGTCAAATTTGGTTTTCCGTATTTCGACCTATGTTCCTTCGGAAAAGTTGTTCAGTATCATGAGTACATGCATATCTTTTGC
This sequence comes from Athrips mouffetella, assembly GCA_947532105.1. Taxonomy (NCBI): domain Eukaryota; kingdom Metazoa; phylum Arthropoda; class Insecta; order Lepidoptera; family Gelechiidae; genus Athrips; species Athrips mouffetella. The sequence goes on from OX383967.1 coordinate 26,213,255, forward strand.
TATCAAGAACTAATTAAAAGTCACCCTATATACAAATTATACCTAACGGTCAGAGCCAGTAAAGCGGACCATAAACTTGTACATCCAACAGCACATCAGTCATGATAATAGAATGAATGAATGAATGAATATATTCTTTATTGCACACATACACATAAGATAACACAAAGAAGTAGACGTAGAAGTAGAAAACGTGCGATTGACCGTACAGTCAAGCATACGTCGAGCTTGACACATTGGACTTTGTACCGCGCTTATCTTAGACAGCGTAGAGACCGAAAGTCGCACTGCAAGTGTCAAGCTTGACTTGCTCTTGACTGTACTAATAGTCAATAATTACGGACAAACTGATCAATGGCTATTTCCTCATTAGTGACAAGTAGGTCGATTATACACAATTATAAACAACTAGCTGGTACCCTGGTCGCCTCGTACCCGCGACTTTGATAACTTTGAATATCCCGTACGAATGAGATGTTATCCCGCGGCAAAATTATTAGGTTACTAAAAACTACATAGGGAGTTTTGAACGTTATTTTCGCTCTGCAGATTTTGGTGAGAGGCTTTGAAATCTGAGTTCCTAGATTCGGTAATTACTTCTGAAGCCGCATCACACCTTAAATTCAAGGACTTATTTGGCAAACTAAGGCGATATGTAAGTTTTTTTGGGTATTCTAAAGAGAAATATCTTTATATTTACCCAATATCTTGCCGTGATTTTCAGGTCTGTATTTATTGACCATTAAAGTGAGGGCATCACCAAGACCAAAACATGATTAGTGAAAATCGACTCGACAAAATAAAAATCCAAAGTTGACTCTTCAATTTTCATTTATTCCTCTTTTTGTGGAATCGGAGGTATTTTAAGTAGTGAAATTAAGTATACAGAATGGTATTTGTAGTTGCTAGGGTTTGCCCAACCTAAAATTTTATTTTATTACTTAGTTTTTACAAACAGTCGATATTTTATATCAGGCGCTTACGACATTTAGTTTTGGTAACACGCACAGTATATCTGTCGCAATCGAATGCGTTGCGGATTGCGCACTTTATCCCTTTCTTTCAAGCGAAAAAACTGCGCGCACTGTCAAATATCTATCCTTTCCCATAGCCTCCAATATCCTCACGAGGAATGTATGCCGAATTAGTTTCTGAATTAAGAGGCTATGGGAAAAGATAGATATTTGACAGTGCGCGCAGTCTTTTCGCTTGAAAGAAAGGGATAAAGTGCGCAATCCGCAACGCATTCGATTGCGACAGATATACTGTGCGTGTTACCAAAACTAAATGACGTAAGCGCCTGATATAAAATATCGACTTTTTGTACAAACTAAGTAATAAAATAAAATTTTAGGTTGGGCAAACCCTAGCAACTACAAATACCATTCTGTATACTTAATTTCACTACTTAAAATACCTCCGATTCCACAAAAAGAGGAATAAATGAAAATTGAAGAGGCAACTTTGGATTTTTATTTTGTCGAGTCGATTTTCACTAATCATGTTTTGGACTTGGTGATGCCCTCACTTTAATGGTCAATAAATACATACCTGAAAATCACGGCAAGATGTTGGGTAAATATAAAGATATTTCTCTTTAGAATACCCAAAAAAACTTACATATCGCCTTAAGGAAGGTGTGATTGCGGCTTTAGCACTACAAACATTACCTGTTTATTGGTGTAGATAATAAGTACTTATACTTACCAGCCAAAAGGTATTTGTATAATTTGTAGTTGCGAATTCAACGTTTTGAAAAAAAAAAAAAGAAATCGTTGATGCCCCGTTAAACCTAATAATTATATTTATCGGTAAAAAAAAAAAATTCATAAGCACTATTTTAACCTGTAACTTAGACCATGAAACTGAACAATTTTTCCCAAGGAACAGGTCGAAATATGAAAAAAAATTGTTTCACCTCGCATACTAAATGCGGGAAGTCGATTTTTTTTTTCGTAACTCGACCTATGTTCCTTGAGAAAACATTTTCAGTTTCAGCGACTAAATAACATGCTTAAATAGGGCTTATTTTTTTTAATGAAAACCTTACGTGACATTTGGCAGCATTGCATTGGTGGTTCTGCCTAGTGTCCTTTAAAAATGACAAATACCAATTTGTTTTATTCCGGGTTTTTATTTTGCCTATTCACAAGTATCGCGCTAAGACCCAGAATAAAATAATATGTATGAGAAGTGCAAAACAAACCTTGACAAATACCTTATAGTTCGTTTTTGTTTGTCTGAATATTTTGAATTTAAATTCTGTTCTGGGAAGGACAATGCTATCGTAATTAAAATCTACCACACTCCTGTACTATACTTACTAATCTGGGCTACACACATGGCCAAAATGCCACAAAAAAAAACCTACGTAAAAACTAGACGCGAAAGATATTGTTTTTCCAACAAAAACTAGAACAAACCACTGCACTACCAATTCAGTTTGTAGCACAAAAATCCCATTCAATCTAGACACAAGCCACGAAAACCAATTCTCCAGCATACAATACGAGTATACGATGCATTGCATTGCAGGTATTGCTAAAGCAAATTGGCACTGCATATACCTTACTTACAACGTTAAGAGAAAGGGTAGGTATAAGAAAATACGAGTATGCTGGTATAAAACATTATGCCAGTCATCAGAACTTTTATACTGATTCAGAATAATGAACAATCATACTCTTACCGCACACTTTTAAATGCATTTTTTACTGTCTGTGAAAAACAATGACATAGCGATGTAGGTGGTCTTTAAAGTATTTTCGATTTCTCTTATCACCTGTACTGTATTCAAGTTTATATATGTATGTATTCCTAAAGCATTAGAGTAAGAAAAAGAAGTACAAGAAGTTAAATGGTCAGTTTCCTTAAAGGGCTACCTCCCGTCCACTAGCGCCCCCACCAGTTTAAAAAATACTACTCGCTAAATACAAAACATATCGAAAATCCCGAAGATCAGATTGAAGTAAAGGTACTCTAGTTTATTTAGAACTTATCAATTCTGAAAAATATAGTTCACTGTAGTTACAGATACAAAAACTGCTAAAAGTGGCCGTTTTTCGCACTTTTTGTATCTGTATCTACAGTGAACTATATTTTTCAGAATTGATAAGTTCTAAATAAACTAGAGTTGTGTAGAAATGCGGGAAGTCGATTTTTTTTTTCGTAACTCGACCTATGTTCCTTGAGAAAACATTTTCAGTTTCAGCGACTAAATAACATGCTTAAATAGGGCTTATTTTTTTTAATGAAAACCTTACGTGACATTTGGCAGCATTGCATTGGTGGTTCTGCCTAGTGTCCTTTAAAAATGACAAATACCAATTTGTTTTATTCCGGGTTTTTATTTTGCCTATTCACAAGTATCGCGCTAAGACCCAGAATAAAATAATATGTATGAGAAGTGCAAAACAAACCTTGACAAATACCTTATAGTTCGTTTTTGTTTGTCTGAATATTTTGAATTTAAATTCTGTTCTGGGAAGGACAATGCTATCGTAATTAAAATCTACCACACTCCTGTACTATACTTACTAATCTGGGCTACACACATGGCCAAAATGCCACAAAAAAAAACCTACGTAAAAACTAGACGCGAAAGATATTGTTTTTCCAACAAAAACTAGAACAAACCACTGCACTACCAATTCAGTTTGTAGCACAAAAATCCCATTCAATCTAGACACAAGCCACGAAAACCAATTCTCCAGCATACAATACGAGTATACGATGCATTGCATTGCAGGTATTGCTAAAGCAAATTGGCACTGCATATACCTTACTTACAACGTTAAGAGAAAGGGTAGGTATAAGAAAATACGAGTATGCTGGTATAAAACATTATGCCAGTCATCAGAACTTTTATACTGATTCAGAATAATGAACAATCATACTCTTACCGCACACTTTTAAATGCATTTTTTACTGTCTGTGAAAAACAATGACATAGCGATGTAGGTGGTCTTTAAAGTATTTTCGATTTCTCTTATCACCTGTACTGTATTCAAGTTTATATATGTATGTATTCCTAAAGCATTAGAGTAAGAAAAAGAAGTACAAGAAGTTAAATGGTCAGTTTCCTTAAAGGGCTACCTCCCGTCCACTAGCGCCCCCACCAGTTTAAAAAATACTACTCGCTAAATACAAAACATATCGAAAATCCCGAAGATCAGATTGAAGTAAAGGTACTCTAGTTTATTTAGAACTTATCAATTCTGAAAAATATAGTTCACTGTAGTTACAGATACAAAAACTGCTAAAAGTGGCCGTTTTTCGCACTTTTTGTATCTGTATCTACAGTGAACTATATTTTTCAGAATTGATAAGTTCTAAATAAACTAGAGTACCTTTACTTCAATCTGATCTTCGGGATTTTCGATAAGTTTTGTATTTAGCGAGTAGTATCTTTTTAACTGATGGGGGCGCTAGTGGATGGGAGGTAGCCTCTTAAGACTTATGGAAACTGACCACTTAATTCAAACTTTCTTTAAGGACATGTTTAAATCATGTAAACTTATTCTACGCTTAAAGTCAAAGTGTTTTGACCACGACTGCTCCAACTCCATTATTCTTGGCCATGAATGAGCGAAGCAAGTACTAAACCTAAAGAATGGGTGGTATTTTCATTCTTACAAAGAGTTATTAAACGACACGCATCGCGTTCTATTTTAATGCAAATCGAAGAAACTTGGCAATCATATTATCATTTAAATTATTTTCCATCTTACAAGTGTATGGAGGCAGGTAACTAATACATTTTTAATTCATGGGAGGGGTAGCGGCCCCTTACATTTATAACTCTTGGAGCGTGACGGGACGGTAACCGTCATACGAAACGAGCTACCAGTGGCCTTGAATTGAAGGGGTGCATAAAAAAACCAAGTAGTGTTGATCAGCTTCTGGAATTAAGGTAGAGAACACCTATACTACATACATTCGGAGATCGACGCGTTTTTATAATCTCATTCGTGTTATTTTGAAAAGAAGACATTTTATAATCTACTATACTAGTATACTAATCCAAACTGCCCACAAGATTTTTATTTCCGTGGTGTATGTAATAAAATTCTTCAAATCGAATTATTCGTTAACACCTCAAATGAAGGAGGGTCAAAATTGGCGCAGTTGAAACAACACGTTACTTCCAATCAGTGTTAACGTTGTAGACCGCATTACAGCAACAGTCACTTCTCTAGACCGACTGGCGCGTAATTTATGCTAGGGTTTAACAGTTTTGATGCTAGTTTCATTACCTTCAATTTACGGTCAATCAATATCCCTTAAAAGCAAAAAGTTTGGTTTAATTTTCATACTTCCACATTTTTTCCAGCAAAAGCTAGAATTCTGGAGGGAGCTCCCTGTCCTTTAGTGGACATTTCATGGGATGTTATGATGATGATGGATCAGGCTCTTTCCTCAGAGGGCTAACTTTGCATCCTTTGACATAATTTTGTCAAATTATAACAAAATTGATTGCGAAAGAAAGCACTCATGTAACTGAAGAAAAGTGGCGGAAATACGATAGGTACTAATGAATATGTAAAATGAAGATTATTATTTTATATTAAGAAAATACAGTTCATTGTTAGTAAAGCTTATGTTGGTAAACACGTGAAATCAATTTTGTCATCAGAATAGGGTGTTTCCCAGCACATTTTGAAAGTTCAACTGCGGATGGAGTTTCTGATCACTGTTAGTAAAATGGAAACACTGATACTAAACTACTGTTGTAACAAGTACATCTTATCATCATCGTCATTCGTTGCGCGCGGACTCGAATACTTTCTCGCTCGCACACATCTACCTCGCTCGCTCTGCGCATCGACAATGCGGAGCGTACCCCACCACCAGCAAGCAACGCCCGGCTGCACGGACCGAAGCATATAAAAGCCGGCGCATCTCCAATATTCTCATTATCTAGCTAGCGGTTAGCTTGAGCGATAGCCACGCAGTCCTCAAGTTATACCTTGCCTAGAAGCACGGGGTGCGATAGCCGCACTGCAGTCCACCCTTATGCTTGTATGTGAGAAGGGGTGCGATAGCCACGCAGTCCACCCTCCAACTCACCCCTTTAACTTAGTCTACGTATAACTTATGCCTAGTACCAGTCTATGTTATTTAAGTTCTGTATGAATAAACGTATCTCAACCATCTGGCGTCTCATTCACTCTTCATAGTGGCGCCCAACGTAAAAGAGAGGAAGGTCTAGACAGTCGATCTATCTGGCGTCTCATTCACTCTTCATAGTGGCGCCCAACGTAAAAAGAGATGAAGATCTAGTCAGTCGATCCATCTGGCGTCTCATTTACTCTTCTTAGTGGCGCCAACGGAAAAAGAGATGAAGGTGTAGACAGTCGATCCATCTGGCGTCTCATTCACTCTTCATAGTGGCGCCCAACGTAAAAGAGAGGAAGGTCTAGACAGTCGATCTATCTGGCGTCTCATTCACTCTTCATAGTGGCGCCTTACGGAAAAAAGAGACGAAGATCTAGACAGACGATAAAACACGAAGAAAGAACGAATCACGATCAGATGGCGACGGTACAACTCACTACGGAACAATTTGAAGAACTTTTAAGTCGAATACCCTCATACTATGAAGAGTGAATGAGACGCCAGATGGTTGAGATACGTTTATTCATACAGAACTTAAATAACATAGACTGGTACTAGGCATAAGTTATACGTAGACTAAGTTAAAGGGGTGAGTTGGAGGGTGGACTGCGTGGCTATCGCACCCCTTCTCACATACAAGCATAAGGGTGGACTGCAGTGCGGCTATCGCACCCCGTGCTTCTAGGCAAGGTATAACTTGAGGACTGCGTGGCTATCGCTCAAGCTAACCGCTAGCTAGATAATGAGCAGTGTTGCCACACCTGAGTTCCCAAAAAGTACATATCCAGCGCTGAAAAGGTACATTTTGGGGTAAAAAAGTACATAAGCATTTTTTTTACTTAACTCACTCATACAGCTTTGATGGCTCTCTCGCAATGAACGTTCGCGAGAGAATTCCTGCTCGCTTGTAGTACTTGAATCGTAATTGTGGTTGAAATAAGTCTTTTGTGCAAAGTTCGGGGGAAGTAACTACCCCCTTACTTTTTTCTGCCGTAAAGCAGCCGTGTTTGCACTGCTGTGTTTCGGTTTGAAGGGTAAGGGAGGTGTCAAATTATTTCACTAATAATAAGACAGTAGGTGTCATGGGCGGTGGTGACCACTTACCATCAGATGGCCCATCTGCTCGTTTAGCCACTTGTGACATAAAAACAATTTAAAATAACGTATATGTGCTAAGCAGACCTACGCGTGCTCCAAGCTAGCGACTGGCAAGAGACCGCACGAGACCGGGAGAAGTGGCGAAATCTCGTATTGGAGGCCAAGACTCACTTTGGGTCGCTGAGCCAGCGTAGTAAGTAAGTAAGTATATGTGCTCATAATTCTCAATTGAAACTTAAATAATAAATTTATTATGTTACTAATTCTACAACCAAGTCATGCATGATTACAATGGATGGATGTAAAATGCCTGATACACGGTCGGCAACAAGCTCCCGACAGAGGTCACCTTGGTTTGCAACCATTTTGGTCCGTTTCAACTACACAGTCGCCGACTTGTTGACAACAAGCATTGAAATAGATTAAAAATACGATGTGGTGATTAAAATGACAGTTGATACTGACAGTTCTCGTGTTTTATTGTAGTTCGGTTCAAAACATGAATATACGCAATCAATGCTTAGAAGACTGCTCATATCTTTTTTGTCACTAAATATCAATTTCGTTGTCTTCGTTTGTTTTTCAATCAATGGAAAAGGCAAGAAACGTCAGTTTATAATCTATGCGGTTGCCAACCGCCAACTACACGGTCGGAGACGTAACCAACCTCCTCTATTTGACCTTAGTTTGGGAAGCTGCTTTCAAGACCAAGGGCGTTGGAAGGTCACAAAAAATTGGTTGAAAATAACGAACTGCACGGTCAGAACCGACGAAGGTCACCTCTGTCGGGATAAGTTTCAGCTGGCTAAATATTTATAATATTTATAAGCTTTTAAAAGCGAAGGACTAGGAGTAGGCAAATATTTTTTTAAGTTGGGAAACAGAAGCTCTTGGTTCATGTTTCGTAACTTGAAAACTATATTCCAGTAGTTGGTGGCCGTTAATGTTGGGTCTAGTTTCAATGTTTCATGATCCAGCAGATCATGCTTTAGCCATTCTTTGTTTAGAGCTGGCTCGTCCATAACAGTTTTCAAAGCTGGATATCTCTTTAATACTTCATTTAAAAATTTTCGTTCGAAAGATTGTGCCACTATTGGGTCCAGTATAGATGTTTCAAGTACAGGATCACTAAAGTTAATCTTTCCTTAATTTGTTTGATCAATTCTATGTAGAATGCATGCTGCATGGTTAATTATTGTTGTACGTTCTATGTATCAGAACGAGCTCTCATTATTATCTTTTTTTTTTGGCGGCGTTTTATAAAATATTACACATTATTTTGGTTAAGAACGAAAGGTACGTAAACTGGACCCCATTACACATAACACATTGGAGGCTAAAAAGGTACGTCAAATGTGTAAAATGTATGGTAACGGCAACACTGATAATGAGAATATTGGAGATGCGCCGGCTTTTATATGCTTCGGTCCGTGCAGCCGGGCGTTGCTTGCTGGTGGTGGGGTACGCTCCGCATTGTCGATGCGCAGAGCGAGCGAGGTAGATGTGTGCGAGCGAGAAAGTATTCGAGTCCGCGCGCAACGAATGACGATGATGATAAGATGTACTTGTTACACTGTCAAAATATATTTTCTTCTAAAAAGATTACATTTATTTTATTTATTGTGAAATAAAAAAGAAATTACCAACAGTGATGAGCGTGCCACCCATCGAAACTTAAAAATCCTACGTTTGACCAATCCTATGACGACTTATGTTTGACCAATCTATATTGTATTGTTAATTATTAATATACAGTTTTATTTTAATTAGGTATTAATAATGTAATTATTATAAGGAAATGTACGATTATTCTGCTACACCCTAACCGTCATACTGTTCATGTAAGCAACTGAATAAATAAAATAAAAATCGTAGTTGACAAATGTCATAGAAAATTGCCTGTTAGCTCTTCATTGAAAGACATTGACAGCTTCGAGTCCGTCTGCCTTTCAGAACTTCAGCAGATGCCACAGACCTAGGAATTTGTTTGACGCAGATGTTAAAGTATCAAGAACAATCAGTCCTCCTGCGCACTCGCATCATCATGGAGTTGCGACAGTACCGCGTGGGCGGGCGCGTTGTGATAGTAAATATTGCGGTTAACTGTACCGCGCCCCTCTCTACGTCTGGCTATGTCTACCGCAATGTAACATATTGTATCCTGCTTCTAGAGTTTATGTCGTTATGCAAGTAGAAATACCAATCGTAGGAGCTTTCTGTACGGGCTACAAATAATACAATCGTATAATTCCGTAAGAATCCCAATTCACAAAACGGCTCATGGAACGACAGATGCACTATAGTCTGAGCCGCTTTGCGGGATCAAGTCAGAAATTAGAAGAACCGTGGGATAACCAAAGAAGTAATCATGGGCGGGTACACCTTTGGAGGAGCTAACAGCCGATGGGGCAGAAAAATTCTAGAGTGACGATTATATAACGAAAGACGTAGGAGTTTTGCGTGGGCAGTAGCCGAAATATAGTTGGCTTCAAAGGTAGTTAAGCATTTCAGGTGTCTATATAGAACCTCATATATTCAAAGTTACCGTTATGACCGTAACAGTGAGCGATTCACTACTATCTCACCTGATGGTAAGTGACGATGCAGTCGAAGATGTAGCATGCCTACCTAGAAGATGTCTGCATGATGTTCGGATTACACAATAGTGCGGTCAGTTAGCTCTTTCACGTAGACACGAATTACAAATTCACCAAATTTTTGAAAATACAAAAATTGGCTCCTATCAAAAATTGAGAGCTATGTACCTAACTAGTACCTGGAAAAATATGGTGCAATTTGGTGAATTTGGCGATATAAGACTAAGGGACCGGACTACAAGGCTTAGAGTTCATTACAATAGAAAAGTATTATTTGCGTGATCGAAGTGAAATGTACATATTATGTACTATCGGGTTTTGAAGGGTTGATGTAAGTAGAAGTAGCGAGGGAAGTATGTCAAGATCGTAGCAGGGGGCTGTGGTCTCTGCCTGTCCTGACGGGAAAGAGGCTTGATTTTATGTATGCATGTATTACCTCGTGTGGTGCCGGCAAAGAATAGTACCATTCCATACATACCCGTGGGTGTCGTAAGAGGCGACTAAGGGTTATAAACTGGAGGATGGGCAGCAGCATCCTCCTGTGTATCATACCATCTTACTTACTGCGGTCACCTACAACCTTGGTCCATGGTGCCAGCCGTAACGCTGACAAGCGAGGTGACTATGGTACTTCCCCTCCTCATTTGTCCAGCAAAAGCTAGAATTCTGGAGGGAGCTCCCTGTCCTGTAGTGGACATTTCATGGGACGTTATGATGATGTATTGCCAACCGCAACGCTTAAAAGCGTGGTGACTATATTATTACTTCAACTCCACCACGCGTTTTTCCCGGCATTCTGGAGGGAGCTCCCTATCCTGCAGTGGAGGTTTCATTGGATGCTATGATGATGGTGATGTACTGAAAAGAAACGTTTCTACAACAATAATCCCACACACCTCATACACTTCATACTACAAGAAACAAGTATAGTAACAGCCGTTCTCATTATTTATCGATAAAAACTCCAATAGAGTTGGCGAAGCGTACCGATACGCAGACCGATATCGTATAATAACCATAAAATATTGCCTGGTATCGATGAAATACTTCCTAGTGTTAGTATTTATTACCAATTAATCTTCTCTCCTACTTCGTGAGAAAATCGAATTGAGTCCTTCAGTACGTTGAACGTTGCAATATGATGTTTCGTTAGAAAGTTAGACTTGTTCTTTGGTTTTTATGCTTGAAAGTTTCACCATTTTACTGTAAAAATCTGTTAAGACTTAGTGTACATAACACATGCTGAGTTGGGTTCTATTTAAGGTGGCGGTACAAAATACCTGATCGTGTTTCTAACTTTCTTTTGATTATGTATGTTTGTTGCTATTTTTCTGTTCTTTTGTACCGCTTCTTAATAAACGTTTTATCTATCTATCTATAACTAAATTATAACTTTTTCATCAACGATAACAACAAATAAACTCAAATTGAAAAAATTGTGTATCATTCTGGCCAAAGCTTGTAGGGTCAGGCCTAGTAGAGTGAAGAGCTTACTTTTCATTTTTAACCAGTAGATCTTTATGAACACGTGGGCTTTAGCAACGGTTACTAGTCCATGGGCCAGATGGGGATGAGGAAATGGTACAATAGGTAGGCCCAATATTCCATGTTAATACAGTTACTCGTAGATGGGTTTATTAGGATGTCATTAAACCATGATTGCTGTCTCAAAGTGGCAGCTGAGATCCAATAGTTCAAATGCTGCTCATATTGCGTCTTTAAATATGAAATTGCCGTTTTGTATGGCGAATTTTAGGTAAACTCAATTTTTAGTACCTACTAACATTTTTGCATTTTTTTAGGAATTAAAAATTCAAATTTTTTATTATTTTTTTAAACATGATAGGGAAGAAATTAAGCTTACAGTAGCTTAAATTTAATTTTCGAAAAATATTGAACAAAAATCTAATGATGAAATCGGACTACATTTAAGACGAACAATTTTCGAACCTTTAATTTTATAAATCAACCTAAAAATAAAAACTTTATTTCATGCGTAAATTGATAACCTTGAAGTCAACTTTGGTATGATTTGGGGAAACCATTTTTCTTTTCACAGTAGTTAGATAGTCTTATAAGGATGTCAAAAAACTGGACGTGATCTCAAAGTGGTATACGACGCACAAAATAACTGTGGCCCTGTCATTGATGCGCAGAAGTCAAAAATGTGCAAAAACGGGCCATTTTTTTCTTCTGCGCATCACTGACAGGGCGACAGTTATTTTGTGCGTCGTATACCTGGATTAAATTATAAAATGACAGTCAATCAAAGATGGAAAATGCTGAATTTTACAAAGTCAACTCTATCTCAGGAATTTATCGTCCGCTTGATTTTTCTTTTATAAAAACATTCTGTGTGTTGAAAATTATTTTTATTTTAACACTTCCTGTGTTCGGATAAATAAATCTACGAAGTAGAAATTCGCTAAATTTCACAACCACAGGCAGGATTCGAACCTGCGTCTTCTGCGTCAGTACCGCAGACGCTTTACCAACTAGGGTACCGTGTCCTACCTGATGTTGTGAAATTTGCGACCTCTAACGCATGTCAACGTTATGTTTATGCTTCCACTTAGTAAGCATTTGCTGTACTAGTTCAACTAGTAGATCGTTGCAGATAGATTTCAAGTCGAAAATTGGTCGAAATTTTGCGATTTGTTTTTATGTGTTCTATAAATATTGACAAAAGTACTGTACCAGTTAAACTAACCGCTATTAATTAAGCAATAAAATTAAAAGCGGTTCGGTAACAGACGTGTAAGGTTTTTATTTTTTTTTACTAGTTTGTACTTGAGTGTAGTTAGACCTCAGGGGCTTGATTTTGGCTCCAATCTTATCACGGTCTGAGCAGATAACGCGCCGGTTTTCACACGAACGACTCTGCTTATTATACGCGACTCTTGTGAAGTAAAACGATGGATATGGTAAAACAGATATACTTTATCTAAGGAATTAAAATCAGTTCAAAAACTAAAACCCGACTACTGGCAAATCTTGCTATAAAAAGTATGAAACAAGAAAATACAATACAATACAATACAATATTCTTTTATTGCACACGAAATTTTGTGAAAAGTACAATATTAGATATAGGTGTACAATGAGGCGGCCTTATTGCTAAAGAGCAATTTCTTCCAGGCAACCTTTGGGTGCAGGATATTAGGCTAACATAGATGCGGGGACGGTGCATAAAGATTGACCTAAAGATATAACAAATTAAACATACATAAACACTACATATATAAACCTACCTATAAAAACATAATAAATATATATTTATATATATACATATATATAATATATAAATACACATAAATCTGATAGCAGGACACGAACAACAACAGGCAACCACAGATCACGAGAGGTGTGACAGTGAAAGGAAGTGGTCTTTAACATTTCTTTTGAAAATGTCGAGTGAGGGAGCTTGCCTCAGCGCGGTGGGAAGTGCATTCCAGAGTCGTATGGCCGTAGCTGTGAAAGAGTCGTGATAGAAATTTGTAGTATGTGAAGGTATAGAGAGGGAAAGGTCAAGAGAGGAGCGTAGAGTACGATCTTGAGAGGTGTTAAATTGAAATCTTTCTTTGAGGTATGAAGGGGTGGAAGGAAGAAATAGGATAGAGTATAGTAGAGAGAGAATATGCCAATCCCTTCGACGGCGAATGGGCAGCCATTTTAACTGAGCTCGGAAGGACGACACATGGTCGTACTTCCTCAGTCCGAAAACAAACCTTATACACAGGTTCTGGAGCCACTCCAGTTTGTTAAGCATCTCTTCTGTGAGGTCAGGGTAGGAGGTATCAGCGTAATCCAAGATAGGTAGGAGTAACGATTGTGCAAGAGCAATCTTTGTACTGGTCGGCAAGAAATTTCGCAGCCTTTTCAGTGATCCATACGCACCAAAAAGCTTCCGACTTAACTCCGCCACTTGTGGTTTCCACGAAAGTGTGATATCAAAAAGTATGCCAAGGTTTTTCACAGTTTGGGCGTATGGAACACCTACACCATTAAAGACGATTGGAGGGAGAGATCCAAAGTCGACCCTTGAAATGAACCAGTGACTGCCAATTACTATGGCCTGTGTCTTATTTGGATTCACTTGCAATCCGTGAGAGTTACTCCATTCTGAGATATGAGCCAGATCAGCGTTAATATCAGATATGGCCTTTCCAAGGTCATTAATTCCAGCTTGAGAGTATATTTGGAGATCGTCAGCATACAGGTGGTACGAAGATTGGATTGGAAAAGTAATAGAGTTAATGAAGATAGCGAAGAGGAGTGGGGACAAGACGCCACCTTGGGGTACACCAGCAGATGTTTCACACCACGAGGAGAAGGATTCTTCCACCCGGATGCGTTGCCGGCGACCCAGCAGATAACTGCGAAACCAGTCAATTACCGTCGGAGATATGTTAAGAGAGTGCAGCAGCCCAAGTAAAATGTCAAAGTCAACAGTGTTAAAAGCGTTACTAAAGTCAAGTAGTGTCAATACTGTGAGCTGCTGTCTGTCCATCCCCATCCGAATGTCATCAGAGATCTTGACAAGAGCAGTAGTCGTACTAAATATTGTCATCTGAAATTGTTATGCACAAACTATGGTATTTAATAAATATTCATACCGATGTTCAGATAATAGCCGTGGTCATATTGTTATGCCTCTTTGCCCTGAAGTTTATGATCGCTTTTTTCGGATAGGTGGCATAACATGACCACGGCTATTATCTGAACATCGGTATGAATATTTATTAAATACCATAGTTTGTACATAACAATTTCAGATGACAATATTTTCTTGTTTCATACTTTTTATACTAAGATTTGCCAGTAGTCGGGTTTTAGTTTTTGAACTGATTTTTTATTTCTATTATTTTGGGGTTGTAAATACATAAAAAATCTAACAATATATATATTTTTGAAATGTGCTCACTAAGCCCTTTCATGTACGGTTAAAATTTTTTTTTTATTAGTCCTTGACTTAATCTTCTCTAGAGGGCGCCACATACAATTAAACGAAATTTCTTGTATCCTATAACCAGCGGATAATTAAGACGCTTCTAACGACATCTCATTTGTCAAAATATGATAAGTAGTTTAGAAGTTATGATCGAACAGATGAACATACATACATACATACATAGCCTGTCAAAATCATAACCCTCCTTTTGCTTTGCCGTAGTCGGGTAATAAAATGCCTACCTATCTTACCGACTAAAATGTGAAAAATCCTGAAGATGTCGATCAAAACACAAAAGAAAATTAAACTCCAAAAAGTACGGTCAACCGCTTGTCGGTAGAAACTTTTTCAACTCTATTACCATGCCATAAGGTCCAAACGTGTTTCTACTGATGTGCGACCGTGTGTACTATTACTAACTAGTCTATACAATTTTTGCCCAAAATAGCAACTATCCACCTAGTTTCTTTAAAACCGGCCAAGTGCGTGTCGGGGGTTTCAGGGGTTCCGTAGTTTTTTTATGATTATTTATCGCAAATCGGGTTTTGAGTAAGTATTTCATAACGTTTATAACATAAACTTTTTACCTCCTAATGCTCAGCGAGGTCCTAGCGCTTGATTGCTATTGCAAATTTTATTATTTTTAGTTTTTAATTAACCTGTAAAGCCTACTTAACGGTGATAGTTTTCCTTTTAATTTCATCATATGCTACTACTGTGATTTTTTCACATTTCCAGTAACAACCGTTTAGCCGGCAGGAGGGGGACACCTGACTCCTGCAAAAAATTGCGCTTTCAAGCTTAATATTTCGCAAACGGATCCCTAAATCAAAAAATGATCTTAGCAGACTTACATTATTATTAAAAGACCTATCCAATGACACCCCCCACTATGAGGTAGACAAGAAAAAAAATTCATCCCCACAGGTACCTACCATAAAAAAAAATTTTTTCAAAATTTTATTCTACCACTTTGTCGACGTAAATGAAATGTATATCGTACAAAATTTCAGCTTTCTAGTACCTAGGGTGTCTGAGCTAAGCCGCGGACAGACAGACGGACATGACGAAACTATAAGCGTTCCTTTTTGACTACGGAACCCTAAAAAGACTCAGCTAGCACCTCGTCCTTTCAAAATCACTTCGAAGCTACTCAGCGTCGCCTTGTCCTTCCAGTAGGTACTGCTACTCCGCGATAAGGATTGCTATATTTTAGGTGTTAAAGTCAAAGTGTTTCCACCGACAAGCAGCTACATATTAAAATTTTATTTAGTAGGTGTAATTTTCGTATATCTTATCTCCTTTCTCCATCCCGTATTATCTACGCTTATTATACGTCGATATTCGTTGGATTGGACTCGGACACTCAATGAAGCAATCATAATATGATATGCGTCGTATCGATGCAACGCCACGCAATGTAGATACTCGTACCACTGATTTATTATTGGAAGATAAAATACGCTAAGATTATACAAATTACAAATTGTGGAGGCATAACCTCTAGTTTTTAGTTTTTATTTTAATTCGTATTTACCTCTGATGCTGGTTGTGCATAACTTTCTTCATAACTTCATTCCTACATTGGTTCTATTTATGGAGACCTGTAATTAGTTTTTTGATGCCTATTTAGGTAAATAGGCATCAAAAGGTTATTATTCTATCTGTAATACTGTTGGTCACCCGAATATTAATTAAGAGTTTATTTTTATTTATTTATGGAGTGCACCAAGGTAAGTAATAGTAGATTGTATCACAAGGCAGTAAAACAATATTTTTAAGGCGAGAGCGCTACTTTGAATTTAGAGCGAAGTGAAGGATTCTAGAGTAGAATCAGGAGTATAACGTTGGATTCTAAAGTAGAATCCTGAACGTAGCAAGAGATTTGATAAGTCGCCCTAGGTAAAAAAAAATTTTGCAGCCGCGTGATACACTCTACTTTTCATCTCCCACTGAGAGAAAAGAATAAGAGGCTCATTTAGATACACACTCATCATTGAGTTAAATATAAAATACCATTACAATGTTATTACCTCAGCGCAGCGAGGTTCAAATCTCTTTGGTTGTTACATAAAGAAACTATACTAAAAATCATAGTAAGAATTATTTTGTAACATTTAAAAATGAAGTGAATTTTTTTTTGACAATTAATTAGGAACAAAACCTCTTTGGTTGGTAGTAGTTAGTGAGTCTTGTTTACACTTCGAGCGCTTTTTTTTTATTCGTGATAACTGATAATCCAGCCCGCCATTATAATTTTTCATACAATATTTTTAGTGGTCGTGTCCTCTGTGTCCATGGTCGTTACTGGACGAATATTCATTAATGTTCGAATTTAAATCCCATTTTTACCCGCTTTGAGTATCTTGGAGAAAACATAAAAACCGGCCAAGTGCGAGTCGGACTCGCGCACTGAGGGTTCCGTACCACTACATAAACAAAATTGTATGAGTTGAAATTTCAGTAAGTTGATGTGATAGATTTTTTGAGTCCGACACGCGCTTGACAAAATTTTATTTTTTGTCGTTATTTTATAGCTTATGCACTATAAACATACCAATTTTCAAGTTTGTAAGTGTTCCCGTTTTTAAATAGAACTAAAACAAAAATCGCCTCAGCGACCATCCAACTTGACCCCTCTTATATGAATGTTCTTGAAACGGGAGCTCACCACAATTGGTTACCATTAGTTGTGAGAAAAGTTGTAATATTTAATGATTTCAGACTTTTCCCATTATTTGTACTGTGAGACCTAGCTTCTTGCCAAATTTTATAATTTTAGGTCAACGGGAAGTACCCTGTAGGTTTTGCATTTTTGAATAAATGTATGGAGATGAGGACATAAAATGCCATATCTTTTGATTGCGTCGTTGTAAAAAATTTAAATTTTCAGATCTTGTGTGGTTCATGTATCCTAATATATGGTATTAATTTCAACCTGATACCTTTACCCGTTCGTGAGATAAAGGGTCTTGACAGACAGACAGACGGACAACAAAGTGATCCGTTAAGGGTTCCGTTTTTTTCTTTTGAGGTACGAAACCCTAAAAAATACAGGAGAATGAAGACAGATGCCACTCTTGTCGTTGCTACCATGCAGGAGATTATTAGCGAAACGAGCTACTAGTTACTACGTTGTCACGGTACGTTGTAAATAAATGACGTTTACGTGGTGTGACATTTGACGTCAACAGGTCATTTAGGGCCACGAGATTACAAATAGTAAGACAAATGTTTATTATGATGAATGTTTACACAGCAAATAATTTTAGACGACTTATTCGTTTAGATACTGTTTTAATTACTAATCATTTATTATGACTAGTTGATAAAATGTTGTAGATTTATATAGAGGTAATTCTTATTCAAATACTATGGGGTCATTCGACCATTTTCTATGTAGATTTTTTTTGTGAGTTTCTAAAAGTCATAATTTATTATTTTTGTTATTTGTATTTCGTTGTTGTTTTTTTTTATTATCTATCAGGTTAATATCGTTTTTCTTCAGGACTGATTGCCATTCGTAAGGTCTGATTACAGAGCGTTCGATCTATTCATTAATTAGCGTCACAGTGATAAAAATAACACTGATACAAATATTTTTTCTACCCATTTTATTGTTTGTATCTTAAGACGACCGCTGGTTAATTTGTACCGAACGAGTAATATATGTACCTATATATACGCCTTATTTTTTATCACCTCGGATATTTTAAGAGGTTGTTCTGTTCATGCAACTGAACAACTTTTCCCATGAAACAGGTAGAAATAGGAAAAAAAATCGAATTCCCATACAAACTGCATCAGCTGACAGCACGTCATTTTATTTGTGGAGTGTATTTTTTTTTATATTTTGTAACTATTTTCTTCAATTTTATGGACAGAACCATATCTTTAAATAACCGAGGTGATGAAAAATAACGCTGTGTGTAAAGATGTGAGTAAATAAATTGAAAAATCAGTTACCACGTTCTCGTCCACACAAAGTTATACCACGTTAGGACGAGTTACTTAACGAACCAGAATGGAGCAACGCCACAGTCTAGCTAGATAGACATTGCCCTGATTTGCGTGTACACCTGACTACATGGCAACGTATACCGAATATAACTTCAATTAACCGTACTATAAGGAACGATTTCGATAAAGATGGAGAGATTATTATGTTTTTGATTGTATCAGTACCGTTTTTATACAAAGGTGGTCTTTTGATAGATGTGAACGTTTTGCTTCGGGCTTGTAGTACAATGTTGTTTAATAGAGTTTATTTTAATAGTATATTATTATGTTTAGTATAATAGTTTTGGTTTAATCTTTTTCTTTATTTGGTAGGTAGTACCTGCTCTGTGGTAGTACCACTTGGAAGGCCGTTTTTGTCATCGATTGATTGCGTAAAAAATGCTTCTGTGTAGAAGTAACAGCGTAATCAGGGTGTCTACTCTCAAAGTCCGATATATCGAAACGATACTACTCGAAACATGCAAATGCAAAACTTCGCCCCTTGACAATAGAGTAGAATATTGGTTGGATGAATTTTCAAACTGCATCCGATCAATATTCTACTCTATTGTCAAGGGGCGAAGTTTTGAATTTGCATGTTTCGAGTAGTATCGTTTCGATATATCGGACTTTGAGAGTAGACACCCTGATTAGCCTCTAACGCCCACAGAGATTCAGCGCTTCTAGCTTTTTGTAGTATACTAATTTTAATTACATAAATCAAAAGTAAAAAAAAATTATGGAAGCCTTGAATTTTATGCAGACAATTCGTGAATTTATAGAGGAAGAAATAGTTATTTGTTATGCAAGGCAGCAAAAGGTTTATTTGGCGCGAGTACCTCGTATTGAAACCTGAGCAAGCGAAGGATTCTAGGATTGAACAAATCAAATCAAAATCGTTTATTCATTGTTGGATATTAAAATCTCTTAATGACGTCAGCTAAACTACATCGCTTCACAAACAATGTGGCGCCATTGTGGGAAAAAAAAAGAAGCGACAATAAAAACCCACGCGCTCTTTTAAATATGTTTGAATGTACAAGGTTGATATACAACATACATAGGTCAGTTTTAATTTTGAATTAGCCTGTTAGAACCGTAGTCTAATCCCATGGATTTTTCTCTTCTAGATAATCTGATATTTTATAATAACCCTTCTTACATAATTTCTGCTTGATTACAGTTTTGAATTTATCTAACGGTAAACTTTCAATATCAGTGGGTACCTTATTATAGAAGCGTATACATTGACCTTTATATGTTTTACTAATTTTGTGAATACGGCTGACATGAGAAGCAAGTTGATTCTTGTTTCTTATGTTGACACTGTGCCTGTCACAATTTTTATCAAAAATATGTATATTCCGTTTAGCATATATTAAATTCTCATAAATGTATTGCGACACAAAAGTCAAAATGTTGATTTCTTTAAATTTATTTCGAAGAGATTCTCTAGGCTTCATTTTATAAATTGCACGAACAGCTCGCTTTTGTAGTAAAAAAATGCTGTTTGCATCCGCAGCATGACCCCATAACAAAAGGCCATATGACATGAGACTATGGAAATAACTGAAGTAGACTAACCTCGCGGTGTCTACATCCGTCAGAGCTCTTATTCTTTTCACTGCGTATGCTGCAGAACTAAGTCTGTTCGACAATTTATTAATATGCGGTCCCCATTGTAATTTGTTGTCTAAGGTAATACCTAGGAACACAGCTGATTCCACAAGACTCAATTTATCGTTTTTCACTAATAGGCTTGTAGCAGTTGGCTTTACATTAGGCAAAACAAATTTAACACACTTAGTTTTCTTTTCGTTAAGTAAAAGATTATTTACGGTGAACCACTCAACTATAATAGAGATTGTACTATTTACGTCGTCAAAATTTGATTGTTGTCTTTTGACTTTAAAAATCAAAGACGTATCATCTGCAAATAGTACTATCTCATTCTTGTCCTTTACAAGGTTTGGCAAATCGTTAATGTAGACAATGAACAGGAATGGTCCCAGGATTGAGCCTTGTGGAACGCCCATACAAATTTTTGATCCTAGTGACCTTTTCCCATTTACATCAACCTTCTGGATCCTTTCACTTAGATACGACTCCAGAAGGCTTAGAGCCTGGTCTCTAATTCCATAATGGTGTAATTTCCTGATAAGAATATCATGATGTACACAATCGAAAGCCTTGGACAAGTCACAGAAAACGCCAATGGCATCACTTGACTCCTCCCAGGCGTCAAATATACTTTGAATAAGCTCAACACCTGGATCGACTGTTGAGCGACCCCTGGTAAAACCGAACTGTTTTAGGTTCATCAAGTTGTTGCGATAAAAGTGGCTCTGAACCTGATTTAAAATTATCTTTTCAAATATCTTACTAAGAGTTGGTAAAACAGAAATAGGTCTAAAATTAGTGGGGTCTGATTTACTACCAGCTTTAAACAACGGAATAATTTTACTATGTTTCATCAAATCAGGAAAAACACCATCATCTACACATATATTAAAAATACTAGATAAGTATGGTGCAATGCTTTCTATAACGGCACTAATAATTTTAACTGACAGGCCATCTATATCGGCGGTCTTTTTCATTTTAAGTGATTTAAAGGCTTTAATTATAACGAAAGCATTGACGTAACTGAATTTAAAATCTACATTGCAAACATCTACGTGTCGTTCGAGATAAGATTTGGCAAGAGTGGGAGAACCACGAGCGAAGCGAGTGGTTCAAAAGAAGAATCCTGAGCGTGGCGAAGGTTTCAAGGTACGAGACGCAAAATAACTTTGCTGCCAAGCGAAACACAAAATTTTTCACCTCATTAAAGCGAGGAAATGTTAACATAATGCAAGAAAAGCAATTCAAATATAAGAAATAAGTGTTTAATTAATTACTCATACGTTCTAACGTAAGGGCATAATACCTACATAATGGTACTGACGGCAGCAAGCAAGTGGAAGCATAACCAGTATAACCTGAACCAGCGCTTCGCTACAAACCTCCGTAACCAGAGACCAGCTCAAGGTCAAAGAGTTTTCACGGACGAGTGGCCATGTATATGTCGTGGCCAGATCGTGGTATTGGCTATTTCATGATGTGGCCAATTTTATGTTGGTTGAAGTGGTCATGACCTTTCATGAAGTGGTCATGAGAAGTTCAGCCACATCATGAAGTGATCATTTCTATCGATCTGGCCACGACATATACATTAAAAAGGAAATCACTATAATTAAATTATTATTATTTTTGGGACTGTTGTGCTTATGTTCATGACTCTACCTATAAACTACTTGATAAATTTGCAGAAAGAGGTTAATTTTCATTGGATTTCTGGAGACTGAGGATAGGTAGTGACAGGCAAATCTATTTTGTATTGCGTTGATTTGAAGTCAAAGGGCAAGTCCATTAATCTGGGCAAGAGAACAAAAAAAAAGGCGATCGAATTTTAAATTTACTTTTTATTATCAGCCAGTTCCTTACCCACCAGGCATTCACTATTCATAATACTATTTGTTTCTTTCCTATAGCTGCATCCCTCTTTCTCATCTTTAAAACGATAGTGCGTGGCTGGTTTTACAAGCGGCCAGTACTGCAGCATACTACAAAATAATAAGCACATCGCGTTCGAATTTTAAAAACCTTTTGTCCGCTAGGGGCCAAAAATCGCTTTTGGCCGCAGAATTTAACCGACAAAACAAATGTTTCCGAGCTTTGGAGGTGAAAAATAATTTTCATCGTATCTAATCGAAAACCGTCGATCGGTACATCACTAAATGCGATCAAAATAACTGATTTCTCCGCGAGATTTTCGTAGGGATTTGATATTGGAATACACGACCATAGAGATCGCAGAAAAATATTGTATGAAAAATGTTGTGCTTAGATCAGGGACTAGATAAGTACTTTACGTACAACGCTTAGATATATTTAGGAATAAAAAAATTGGTACGCTCAAACTGTAAGTCGGTCATCATCCAAAGAGGTTCTGCACCTAATCAATACAACAATGTCACTAACATTTTTATTTGTTACAAATAATATAATTTTGAATTTTTTATTGTTTCTTCACAAAATAACATTGTTATGATATTTTATTTTCAACTCTTCATTAACTCTTCTTTTTACTCCCATCATTAATTTTATGTGCCTCTTATCCTTTTCTCATAGAAGGGGAAGAAAAGTAGAGTAAATTACACCGCTGCAAAATTATGTTTTACTTCCGGCGGCTTACCAAATCCCTCGCTACGTTCAGAATTCTAATTTATAATCCCTCGCCATTCTCGGGATTCTACTCTAGAATCCTTCTATTCGCTCTAGATTCTAGAAATAATATTTGGCTGGCGTGTCATACAATCTACTATTAAATGAATGTCGGTCACTCGATAAAATAATTTAGTACCAGCCATTCAAGTTACTTATACTTTTACTACATACCATTTTCAATTATAATATTTATTACCAACTCCAAATGACTCCAACAATCTAATGCAAGATTAACCTTCTAAACTTTTATCATTAATCACCTGAAAATTGGTCATACTGCAATTCGCATTAAAAAGTTGTTTCATAATAACATTACAACATTGAATACGAGCTTTATTTTAATCCAACACATAAACCATTCTAAAATGATCTCTTAAATCACCCCAAAATGAGGTCAGGAAACAGATATTTCAGACATTATAGAGCTCTATTTTCATTGGTTAGAAAGTGTGAAATCTGCCAACTTTTGGCAGTGTTCCAAAGTGGCGGTTAGGTCATTTTATCTTTATAACTTTTAGGTGAGAAATTACTCGAAGCACAATGCTTAATAAACTCAACTAAAGTTAATGAATTAAACCAACCTGCTAATTAAAATAATTTGAAAATTGAAGGGCCTTGTAAAGATAATCCAAATTCTGAAACCAAGACTTCTACTCATCATTTCCATAAACTGTTACCAACTAAATCGCAAAAGCAAATAAATTTATCAAACTTTTTTAAGTTTCAACTTCATCTCGTAAAATTGGACTAGAAGACACGAAAATTTATTAAAAACAAGGGTTGAATGTAAGTATTAGCTTTGCAATCCTTTGCAGTTTGCTGATATAATAAATAACGCAATAAAAAAGAATTAGTTGAAAGTAATATTTTCTATTAAACATAAATGCAGGAAAATAAAATTTACTTTCGCAATGTATTAAAATAGCGTAAATTAACTTCTTTGAATTAGGTCAGTGTTACTTCAGAGACGCTAAACCACCGACTACCGTTTTAACTGGCGTATCGCAAAACGAACAAACTGTTACATGTAACGGTTATTTTCAACGCGTAATTAACTTGTGATTTTTTCGCACGGGGTTCCCTATAAACCAACTTTCCATGAGCTCCAAAATTTACGTCACTCTTTGTATAAACAGGTCTTTGTATTTTGGGAACATAGGTGAGTCATTCTGAGGAAAAAGTTTAAACACAGGTCATTATTTTTTTATAACGCCACGAGAACGAAGACTGCCATTGAATATCTGACCTGACGTGACCCAAATCGGTGCTAAATCAGCGTAAGTATGGGGCCATTACAAAAAAGTTTGAGCAAAAAATATACGGTAAGTAATAGCAAGCTATGTCGATGACATGACTGAGATAAGATTGTGTTATTAGAGAAGTTTTATAACTTGCCATTATAGTTGTGCTATGTTATTATAGTATTTTGATTTTAGTAGTTTGATTTCGTTGACCCACTAGTGATTCATAATAATATCAATTAAACATGCTTAACTATTCATCCTAAAATACCACGTCCTTTTAAAATTATTTTTATTTACCTTTATTACAAATACTTTTAAGTATAAATAATTCTATGACTACACAAGGAGTCGTCAACATATACTGCGATCAATCCTAATTGTAAAGGGCGATGCTTGTGCGAACAAAATTATTATGCAAATGTAGCGTTTATCGATTCGTCGCGTTCGAGCTTCGATTACACGATTCAATTTTCTGTCAAAGTTACACTTTTAGAGACATATAATTAGGTTTTAAAATTGAACTTTTTATCAAATTCCACTGCACCTTTTATGAGGAGTAATTTTAGAAGCCTTAGGCTATAATAAAATAACATCTGTGTAAGTATAACAGTCATGCCAGGTACCCACCTGGCATACTCACCGTCCACTTGAAATATAAATTAAAAGTTGTCACGAGTGTAAAATTTTTTCTAATTTAAATTTTCATTAGATTTTTAAAATGATTAATGGTAGATGGAGTGGATTAAAGAATAATCTATCGGTACTAAAATAAAGGGTCAAACATATCTTCTCAAAACTTAAAAAGATATTATGGTAGGCATAGTGCGTGATAAATTTTATGAAACAAAGATCTAGGTTTTAACGATTTCAAAGTTTCAAGATTTCCTTTTCGACCTGCTTGTCGTGTAAGCACCGTATATGCAGTTCCGATGTAGTCATACAGTCGGGATGTAGTCCATGTGAAGCTAAAAGAAACCCCACACACTCCCAAACCCGTATTCTCAAGTTTCTCATTGTGTGGTCTTATAATCTCAACCATATTCATTTACCATGATCGCTTTAATGTCAAAACCACAATTTCTTTTGTAATTTCTAACTTCGGAATGGAGGTAACATTATGGGTCACATTAATTTTACATTAGTTGTGCTAGAGCTAGAATGTGAAATTTTGAAGTTATGATGGATAGAGCTTTCATTGCAACATTTTCTTCTATGATAGATGGTTGAAGTAAAGATACAACGCAGAAGTTAGATATGGTCAGTCAACATCTTCAATCATTTTTCGTCTGACCTGAACAGGACAACTCGCAAAGATTATCGAAAACAGCAACCTAAATAGCTTCTACAGTGATTAGAATTCTTACAAATGGAAATTTATATGAAACCCGAGGATTATCGAGCACTTTAAAAAGTGTGGTCGGACTCTACTTGTCTAAATAATGAATACTAATATGTTATTTTTGGTTTCCGTAAAAAAGTCCTCCGGTTTTTGAACAAATGTTTTTTAAATAGGTGTCTCAACTGCAAGGAAAATATTTTTTTAAATTCAACTTGTCAGCCGCAAAAGGCTAAATATCTAATAGATAAGACGTAGTGACAATGACCTTGTTGGGAACGAACTTGGTTGCCGTTGGTAATAATAACGTTAATGTTTTGATGTTTTCAATGAAAACCTGCGCAGTTAGGAGTGTGGTGTATAAATTATATTTTCTACACATTTGCTCATAAAACAGCTCTATTTGCACTGTATTAAGGTCCATAATCCAGCTTATTAAACACGAGTGTTTTTGTCCTAATATTACTTAAATAGTGTTTTATTTTTGTTATTTTTTAATCTGCCAGGAGCAAAGAGTTTTTATGTTACTAAAATTTTCAAGTTGACTTCGAGAAAATATAGATGAATGTTGATTTTATGAAATTATTTATAGTAATTAACTAATTAAAAATAAGTTTGTCATTTGCGTAACAAGATATTCAATTTTTGATAATTTATTTCAAGGTTAAATGGAATAGGATGTTTGGGTACCGAGTGACAATTACTTTTTTTTATAGCTTGGTTACTAGATTGACTAATAAACGATAAAAGATTGATGGTGTAAGATAACACAGTTGGTAATGTTTTGGGTCTCCTCTTATAATCTGTGCCCGCTGAAAAAGAAATAATGCGCGCCATTTTACAAATATTTGTAGTGTTTATTATTGTAATATTTCTAAAAGTGTCGACTTCTACAAATAAAAAACTGTTCCTGAACCGTCTAAAATACTCATACACTAAATACAATTTTGAAAGTTGGTGAAATTAAAGGAAAACATGAACATGTATGCAGCCGACAAAATGCGGTGGACGTATGGTTAGCAAAGTTTAGTATTTTTAAAGGTAACCAATTTGATTTGTATTTATTCGCAAATGTGTTGAAAGACGTCGTAAAAAGCTCGTGCGCGTTGGTAATTACACCCTCGGCTCCATTACGCCCTCGCCTGCGGCTCGGGCTGCAATTTCTGAGCCTCGGCTGTAATATCCAAAATAGCGCACTTGCATTTTAATCTTTCCATTGATTGATATCTTCTTGAAAGTAAGATATTTGTTTGATTTTTTGTCGCTTCTATTTAGTAAGTTTTTTTAATAATGTTGTACCCAGATGCTCCCTTGCTGAGATATCAATTCTTGGGTGTTAAAATTCATAGTGAAAAAATCTTTTATAAAATTTAGAGTAGTATTTGGCTGCTTATTTTAATAAAGGATAATAATTTACCTTAAAGAGATCACATATTTTTTTTTCATTACTGGGTGTTATTCAAGAATTAATAACCCAAAGTGTTTTTATCAAACATGACTGCAATAAAAATATTAAGTTTGGGATCTTCTTTTCCTACATTGTTTTATTTATCACATCTATCTAATTGAGCATTACTAGCCAAATCATCAGTTGCTTAACGCAAAAGGTCATGCCAATGTCGAATATTATTAAGACCAAAAAATGTTTAGACTACCGCTGGGAATAACTGATGAATGAAAGCCAAACGTAACTGCATTTTCAATAGAACGACGTGCAATAAATAATTTGGTGGGCAGCCAACTTCTTTAAATAACAGCAGAATGGGCAGGTCTGTATGAAGTCATCTGTCATTTCGGTGAGTATAACAAATGTATTGAAGACACGTGTATGGAACTGGTGAAAGAAATTGATAGTTCTGCAATGAAGGTTTACAGTAAGATACTTTTTGTTTCGTTGATTGATGTTGTTTAGTGAGATATGGTTTGTTTTCTCAAATACTATGCTGATTGTCATTTTGTTGAGTCTCGGGCCAACCCTTACGACGACATGTTTCAACGTCATTTAAAATCGAAGTAAAAATATGCTAGCATGGAAGAATTCGAACTACAGTCAGGCAAGAATAAAACAGAGTAAGCAAGAAACGCAACAATGCACGTATGCACTTTGAAATACGATAACGATGTGAAAATTGCAAATCTTGTGAAATTATAAACGTTATTATAACATTTTTTTTTACAAAACAGCCACGTATTTAAGACAATTAGGATTGTTGGTGGACGAAAAGGTATTCCAAAAATACACCTCACACTCATTAAGAAGATTTCAACAGGGTGAAAATTACAATTGTCAGTGCAAATTTTTCAATGATAAATTTTTTTGTCAAAATTACTGTTATGTTTGTTGTGATAATAACCATGACACGAACAAGACGACCTGTTAATTATGACTGTCCATAAGTTTTGGTAGCATGAGCGATGGCTTTAATCATTTCTATTTGCACCTTTAACTGTCCATGATGGATCCTTATAAATACTCTTATTGTTTTAAACTGGGTCAAAGTCCAATGAAAGAAGGAAATTTTACCTATACAGAACGCAACAAACTTTTATTGATCTGTGCGAATACAACCACTTTGGTATCAGCTTGGCCCTTTCTATCATCAAAATTCATACATTCGAATGATTGCTTTTCAAATCAACCAGGTTGTTTTACAAATTGATTCCGTCAATCAATATTCCAACCCGTTACTTATTCAGCAGAGAAATCTTCAATTTCATTCGCCAATTTGTCCCTTTCACTAAATCAAAAGGTCAAATCTGTTTCCATAATTGGTGTTTTATGATCTGCCTACACGTTTCTTAGAACAATCTGGTTGGTCGTTATTTGAAATGGCTGCTTTTGGAATTTTCATCTGAAGTGACCTCATTGAAACAAATATCTCTTATCGTTTACCTTACAGACAAGATCTCATCAAATGTAACAATTTAGTCATTACAAACAGAACAAACCTATATATATAGCAGCAGTAGTATAACGTTAAAATAAAACTCCACCTATCTAGATGATTGATTGATATTTTGTTCAAAAATATTTCAAATATAAAAATAAAGGCAAGCAAGAAATTCAATGATACTTCGTTTGATACAAATAAATAGTGCCTTGTTTAGTCTGATTTACCGGTAGAAAGTTTGCAGAGCGAATCACATGAGTGCTTCGCTAATTACACGTGTGAATTATGTGCACGTACGAATGCATCTTTTATTTAACTAAAGAACAATGCACATCAATTTCTACATTTCGCTAGGAGATAAATTCTTCAGTAAGTATTTGCAAATGTAGAACACCTACCTTTTAGGTTTCCACCTTCTAATGAATACTCCAAACATGTTGATTAAATCAAACTTCATTCATCACTAACACTATCACTACCTCTTTCACAACAATTCACAACACAACACTAACACTAGTTCTAGAGTCAACAGTTTCACAAAGTGCACGATCAGATGTTTAGTTCAAACATCAAACATTCTCGTAATCGGCGTCCAAAATAAACACTCTTTCTCAATCGGTTCACTGTTTACCAACAAACGGTTGGTGTGCTCCTCGATTTGAAAATAGAACAGGCGCTGATAAAATTAAAAAGAATACACCGACTCTATCGATTTGCGACTAAACAATCGACCATCGAGAATCGAATGTTGGTGCTAGCAACACATACAAGCGTCTGCCTTTGGCAAGCGCCGGGTGGAGACTGGCTGGCTCGCTCGCTGTCTCTCGCTTGTTTCGCTCGGCTCTTTGCAATATGCAGCTCAGTATTAATAAATTCTAGATGTCAACCACTTCGCATGGTGCTCACTACTTGTGGACCTGAATGGGACCGTCGTCGCCGCCTTTGTTCAAAGGGTCATTTATTTTGCAGCTCGATTGATTAGCTAATATTTCCTACGCAATAGCTCTAAATTATTACGTTGTTCCACTTTTAGCAGGTTTGTTCGGTTGAGAGATTCATTCATCATTATCTTGAAATCTTACTACATAGTATTAATAGTTAACAAGACTGATGATTGATATATAGTTCATAGCATGTAACACAACCTGCCATATTTTATGTAAAGTTTGTACACAAACTCACCAAGAATCATTTTTTAACCCAAACCGCGCCCCAAAAAATGGTATCATCCCTTTGCCCTAGTTTTGCACCTGCAGAGGGTTAGAAACCCGGAACATCCCTCCGGGCAGCTGACCCAGTACCCCAAATTGAGGATGAGGATCCAAAACTTTCGAGTTTGATTGCGTTTGCGTACCTGTCATCTAAACGTCGTGCGTGATCCATCCCAAAAGATTTGGTCGACGTAGGTGCCTACATCCTTTTAAAATTTGAATGATATGTGTAAGCTTATGGAGGCTTTTTAATAGGACTTGAACCTTGAACCTCGGGTAAAGGTGTATTCTTTTACTTATTCAATAGACAATTTTCTATGACATTTGTCAACTACGTTTTATTTAAGTGTCGTTAGATGGCATCGGTGTTCTTTTTTTATGACTTTGCAAAAAAAAAATCGTTTTAGAATGGGACTGCCAGCATATTACTATCACATTATCATCGATGATTATGAAATATTCAAAATAAGGAGCTTGCACAGGGCCGTGTGCCCGTGAAAAGTGGAAGAAAAGGGGGAGGCCTTTGCCCAGAAGTGGGACATAAAAGGCTAGGAATAATTATAATAATAACCCTACCAATTTAATAGAACGACGCCAAATTTCATTTACAAAGATTATATAATTTGTTGTGACTTTACATCACACATCTCTAACTTGTGACGAACTATTTCTTTAATCCTACTTCTATAAAGTAGCAATCAAACTGACATAATCATTGTCATACTGGGTGAACGTTAAGTATCAGTGTTTCCATTTTCTTAACGATGATCAGCAGCGCCATCTAGTTGAACTTTCAAAAGGTGCTGGGAAGATTAAGATTGTTTTATTTGATATCAGAAATGTGTCACTTTTGTTAAATTAAGATTATTTTTAGGCTTCTGATATGCTTCTGGATATGCGTCATACCCTATTTATGTGCGTTGAAAAGTATGTGAAATGACTTTGAAGTCATTCGGCAAATTTTGAGAGTAAGTTCTGTTTGTATAGGTCTAAGGATATTTGGAGTTGCCAATTTCTTTATATTTTATTAAGTAAAACATACTTGAAATCGATACACAAAAGTAGGTACTTGCATAAAAATAATAATAAAATTAGCATAATGTATGCTAAAGAAAACAAAAATGCATTATTGATGCTCATTTTCTAATTTCTAAGCAAGTTTTAAAAAAAGATTTAAAAATTTATGAAAAAAATTGACAGCACCAAGTTGCTTTATATTAGACCTATAAAATTGATCTTATTATTAACAGAACTTACCACAAAGTTTGTCGAATGTCTTCAAAGTCACTCTGTAGAACTAGTTATATTTCCATGGTATTAATAAATCCGTATCAAGACTGTCGTCACCAACACCAGCCGCATTGTTTACAAGCGTGGTGACTATGGTAGATCCCCTCCTAAGTACCACGCGTTTTTTTCTGAAGGTCTGGAGGAAGCTCCCTGTCCTGCAGTGGACGTTTCACGGGATGTTATGAGTCACTTTTTATTATTACAACATTACGATGTTACAAACCTTGTACGGTCACCCGCACGTCAGTAGAAACATAATATGCCATAAAGTCCAGAGTGTTATCACTAACGTGCTGTTGAGTGCACCTACTTTGGTTTATTGCCACCATACAATCGAACCGTAGGTAATTAAAAACCGGTCAAGTGCGAGTCGGATTCGCGCACCGCGAGGGTTCCGTGCCACCAAATAATAAATAAATAAATAAAATAAAATTAATTTATTTCAGGCACAGACATATAACAGACCCATATAAATAATTACAGACATTGTTATTAATATATTATAATATTCATTGTATTAGTTAAAATTGATGTATTTTACTGTGCTAGATATTTTGAGTCCGACTCGCTTTTGAAAAGTTTTTATTGTTTGTTGTTATTTTATAGCTTATGCACTATTGATATACATATTTTCATGCTTGTAAATGTTCCCGTTTTACGATAGAGCTAAAACAAAAAATCGAGCAAAAATCGCATAAAAACACGTTTGTAGTACCTACAAACAAAATTTTGTTACAAAAGCTGACTTCGGTGGCATTTTCTTCCTTTGTTCCTTTTTTAAAACAGAAAATACCTACAGTATTTATATACTCAACGAGTTCTAATCAACGATACTCACTCGACGGGGTAGGTCTAATTTTTTTTTTATCGCGCCCTTTTTAGCTGTTTGAGAGCCCCCCTTCATTTATTTTATTTTTATTATTTTTTTGTTGTAGCGGCAACAGATATTCACAATTTGTAAAAATTTCAAATTTCTGCCTATCACGATTCATGAGATACAGTCCGCTGACAGACTGACAGACAGACATCGGAGGCATATCAATAGGGTCCCGTTTTTCACCATTTGGGTACGAATCCCTAAAAAGTAAGAAATCATCACCATAAGCACAAAAGACCGCATTGACAAAATTGAAGAGCCCCGTTCGTATGTAGGTGAAGTCTCTCTCGATATCTTTGCTGAGGCTTACTGCTCAATACCTACCTGAAATCGAAGGAGATATTGGTTATTGAAGTGGGCTTTCGACAGCGAGGTCTATTGGAATTTCAGATGACAACGTGTGGATTAGATTCAGATTCGCGATATTTGTAGATGATGTTATAATAGGTTGCTAATAAAATTTGATCCGATTATCACTTGAAATTGGTTAAAAAATATAATTCTCTATCTTTTTCGTTGAGATGTTTTCATAAAAATTTTTAGATAGCATCTTATCCTAAAATACCAATAACTTTTATTGTATTACTATTATTTACTATATGAGTATTATTTGTATTATTTTTGGTAATTTCTGTGAAAACAAAATATGTAATGCAAAAAGACATGTAAAATTACCTTTTCTTGCGTATATTTCCATTAGATTCAAAAGTTTTTTTCGTATAAGTATGGGGTCTTTAACTATGAAATTTCCGTTTTGTATGGCGAATTTTAGGTAAACTTAATTTTCAGTACTAACATTTTTTCTTTCTTATTTTAGGATTTTTTTTTTATATTTTTTAAGCATGATTGGGAAGACAGCTTAAATTTAATTTTCGAAAAATATCTGTAAAAAAGACGACATTTAAGACGAACAATTATCGAAACTTATAATATTACAACCTGACTTAGCTCCTTGCAATCTATTATTGTCACTTTTGTTGTTAATAAAACGGAAGCAGAAGAAGTATTAGCACGCAACTTTTAGGTACATACCTACTTCATCACGACTAGAACTTGCTCTTCTCTATGACTGGAACAGCTGTTGTTCGTAGGGTCAATCTAAGAAGTCCATTTTGACGTTTCCGCAAAACGAAATACATAGGGTTCATTTTCCTTTGCATGTTACAATTTTTAGATCGCAAAAAAATTTTATGACAAGTTCTCACATTTAGGTAATTTCAGTTCATATCCGGCTCAAACGACCATATTTTGATATTAAAGCAGACTATTATCTCGTGGATTTCATAGGTATCCTTGACTACGAGTATTGGTACTTGCGAAATAGCAGACGAGCGTTTTGAAGATTAGCTCCAGTGTAATAATGCAGTCGTTAGGGTCAGAATACATTATCCCACGTTTGATACCCTGCAATTTTTTTGAATTGTTTGTCTCTGATTGTTGGGTTGCCTTCGTCGCAATCTTTCATTAAAGTGATCGGAGTACTCTTATCTTGATTTCTGTCCATTTAATCCTAAATTCTAAGTTCCCTACAACGATCTTACGAGCGCAAGAGTCTTTGAAGCGCTTACAATATGTGCATCAACCGTGGTTAACCCGTCAACCCTGAGCACGTTTCACGCAGTTCGCAACACACAATTTCCTATCCTTCCCGTTCCCACCGTACTTTACAATTTGCAAACATGAAAATAGACAATATGGCGGCGAAGTGAACTTGGCGAACTTGGCCGCACACAGCTTCACGCAAATGTGCTGTGTTGCCAGATTATAGGTAAAAAACTGGCCAAGTTCAAGTCGGACTCACGCACCGGGGTTTCCGTACCTCTTAGGTAAAAATACCGTCTTAGTTACGGACGCGCAGTCACGCAGAAAGGAATTAAATTCGAGTAAGTCCGACAGTGTATTTGTTGTTATTTTATGTCTTATTATGTACCACAAATGTACCAATTTCTACCTTGTGGGGCCTGCCTATGCCTAAAATAATTTAAACGAAGTAAATTGGTATAGATTGATTGACGCTCATAGCATTGCTCATTTTCTACGTATTTTTTTTTACAATTTATATACAATATCGTTTTGTATTTTCATATTTTATGAACCCACACGATAATATGATTATGATTAGAACATAAATGTTTTACACTTGAAATAATATAAGTACAAAAAAACTGATAATTTCGAAAAACGACGCTTTATACTCGTACGGTCAACCGCACGTCGGTAGAAACTTTTTCAACTGTATTACCACGCCATAAAGTCCAAAAGTGTTTCTACTGATGTGCTGTTGAGTGTACGTAAAACACTTGCAGCATTTTGTGAATAAATTATTATCTGGCAACACTGCACGTGTACACCCGGGGGGTCGATTTCGAAAATGTCAGGTGTAACTTCCTGATACTTTAGTTAGACGCTGATTCTTTACAAATGGGTTTGAGGATAAGTCACTGACTGATGTTTCAGAATTTCACAAGGGAGCGAAGATAAAAATTATGGTACTCTGGTAAGTAAGTATAGAATATAGGTATTAGGCGTGCAGACTTTACGAAGTCATGTTTTATTTTTCACTAGCTATTGCCAAAGAGTATATGTATTACTAGCTGTACCCGCGGCTTCGCTCGCGTGAAATTCAGACAGTGTGCAGTCCCTCCCTCTCCCTCTCCCCCTTTCTCTACCCCTCCCTCTCCCCCTCCCCCTCCCTCTCCCTCTCCCCCTCCCTCTCCCTCTCTGGTATTTCACGTCCACCACGTTGGATTTGAAAATTGTTGTAGTTTTCGTAATAGCGACCCGATAAACCAACAAACGACACCCACATTGATTTTTAGACATTTCAACCCTATCGCACCCAACCCCATCCCCAGGGGATGATGGTATTTCACGTCCACCACGTTGGATTTCAGAACTGTTTTAGTTTTCGTAATCAGCGACCCGATAAACCATACAAACGATACCCGTATTGGTTTTTAGACTTTTTCACCCCATTTCCCTCTTTTAAGGGTTGAATTTGGGGTGGGTTTTCAATAAAAGTGATGTACGTTCCACAGAATTACAACCTTGATGCCTAAATAATAAATTTTGTGGATTTAAAAATAAAGATTTCCAACTTCCTCCCCCTTTTCACCCCTTAGGGTGTTTAATCTCCAAAAACCCTGAGACACATAAAACTTTATTTTTAGTCCTTAGTAGTCTAAATATAAATATTGAAGATCCTAACTTCAAAACTGACGGACTTTCATACAAACATTCAACCCTTATTTCACCCCCTTAAGGGATGAATTTTGAGAAATTCTAAAACACGTCCTTTTTTATTTTTTACCAAGAGCTCAGAACCAAATTTCTATAATTCTGCCTTTAAAAATGAAAGACTTATAGACTAACATACGGAAAAAAAATCATACCCCTTTACACCCCCTTGCAGGGTGGTTTTTAAAAAATGCTTAAACACGTGTTTCTTTATTTTTTACCAGAAGCTAAAATTAAAATTTGTGTAAATCTAGCTCAAGAAACAAAGGACTTTCATACAAATTTTCATCCCTTATTTCACCCCCTTGGGAGATGAATTTTCCAAAATCCTTTCTTAGTGGGTGGTTTTGACGTGCATAGAACCTGTGTACAAAATTTATGATCTGTATCTATAGCGGTTACGGCTCGGCGTTGATGAATCAGTCAGTCAGTCAGTCAGTCAGGACATGCTCTTTTATATATTTAGATAAGTCATTAGCGTTTTGTTATTGCCGGCAACTTTAGACGCGTGGAATTCAGAAAAAGGAACCTGTGACCTTTCCCCTAGTTCAAACTATCTAATAGGTAGATATGCACGGCAGCAAGCACGTAAAAATTAAACCAGTATAAGTTTCATCATACAAAGCAAAAATCTTATAATTTTTATTAAATTATTTTTATTTTATATCATAGTTAAATAATTTGACACTAATAAGACAGCAAAGCGAACCTACCCTGAGAACTGGTATATGAGCCGGTAATTTCACTGGCTTGCCACCGGAAACTACTCAGTGGCAAGCAGAGAGAGAGAGACTCTTCAGGGTGTAGGTAGGGGATTCAAAAGTCAAACGAAAAGTTAACGAGTTTATTATAACAAAGAAGATACAAAATACAAGGCGGTGGTCGTGCTGCGCGCGGGCACGTCCAATCACGACCAGAATCAAAGGTAAACTGACTGTTTTTGACACGAATGACACCGAAAGACAGAGATAGAAGACATTTGAAATAGGAATTTGGAATTTTGGGCCAGGACGATAGAGCCAGGATCACGAAAGGAGGCAGCATGCGAGGCATGCAGCCCCGCTCCGTGACAGTTGCCACCGGAAACTACTCAGTGGCAAGCAGAGAGAGAGACTCTTCAGGGTGTAGGTAGGGGATCCAAAAGTCAAACGAAAAGTTAACGAGTTTATTATAACAAAGAAGGTACAAAATACAAGGCGGTTGTCGTGCTGCGCGCGGGCACGTCCGAGAACGACCAGAATCAAAGGTAAACTGACTGTTTTTGACACGAATGACACCGAAAGACAGAGATAGCAGACATTTGAAATAGGAATTTGGAATTTTGGGCCAGGACGATAGAGCCAGGATCACGAAAGGAGGCAGCATGCGAGGCATGCAGCCCCGCTCCGTGACAGTCTCCCTTACCTTTCAAACCGAAACACAGCAGTGCTTTACGGCAGAATAAGGTAAGGGGGCGGTACTTCCCCAGACGGACTTTGCGCAAAAGCCCTACCACCAAATGTTGAATGAAATGTTGTTTGTCCTTGTCCTAGCTACCTAAGAATACACCTTAAGGGTGGTTTTCCAGCAAAGCTGCGCTAGGTAAGTCACCTGTGAGTAACGTGTTTGAAAATCTAATAAGGAGGTTCTAAAAGCTGGAATAGGTGTTTAAAAAAATAAACAATGGACCTGCATTTATTGATCGAATATTGGTTCCTTATAAAAAGTGAACAAAGTACCTGACTCCGTTCTCTTGAAGATTGCGTAACCCTCTCCAGAATACATCCAATCAGTCTTATTGGTTCGCTGATCACGTTTCTTCGTCAGGCCGAATCATCCGCATTGTATGCCAAAATAGGGTCTCATTGAAACGAACGATTCGTGAAAAGCTAGGTCCTATTTCTATATTTTGCTGAATCTTAGGTCTATTCATCATAAAGCTTTATGGTCATGTCATACCAATTTCTTGTAATATGTGGTACGGTCACGAACAGGTCAAGGTTTTCTTTATATTATGTAAGAGCAGGCAAACGAGCAGACAGCTCACCTGATGGTAAGGGTTTTACTAATCCGTTGCCGGCCTTTGAGAAGTTTGTTAACCCCAAATAATTTGAGTTTGTAGTTATTTTCTTGGTTAACCCGCTTTTTGAATGACCCCATGTCGTAACTACCAGGGAAAACCGCAGGAGGAAGATCGTTCCACATCCTAGCAAGAAATGATCGCGCAAACCGCGTTGTGTTGCAACGCCAATTGTCCAAGTGATGTGGATGGAACCTCTCCCTGCGGCGTGTGGTGCCGTGGTGGAACTGTGCCGCAGGCACCAGACTGTACAATTCCTCAGAACAAGTTGTTTGCTTGACATTGGCAGTGCAATTTCCATCTCTACGATGACTAAGATAAACGCGGTATAAACTATAAATGACAGAATAACCT
The DNA here is from genome assembly GCA_947532105.1 of Athrips mouffetella. Lineage (NCBI taxonomy): Eukaryota > Metazoa > Arthropoda > Insecta > Lepidoptera > Gelechiidae > Athrips > Athrips mouffetella. Next base: position 26,250,785 of record OX383967.1, read on the forward strand.
TACCTACGTGGTCAAAATATCTAAGGCTGTGATGTATATGTATACCAAACTAACTTGGCAAGCGACATTACGCAACGAATGTTCCTTACTTTCTGTACAGACTTCGAAAACTAGGTCACAAGGAAGACCTAGATGGATTAGCCAGGGTTGCTATCCCAGCCACATAATATTAGAATATTTTTTGTGCATATTTTTTCAGATTCATTAGTTGAATAACCAGCAAAGATAATAATAATGAATAGCCAACTAAGATAGTCGTAAGTAAAGGTAAATAACGTTTGTCATCGATCATAAAACCCACACTAGGATAAAAAAAACCGGCCAAGTGCGAGTCGGACTCGCGCACTGAGGGTTCCGTACCACCACATAAACATGAAATTTCAGTAAGTTAATGTGCTAGATTTTTTGAGTCCGACACGCGCTTGACCAAATTTTATTATTTGTTGTTATTTTATAGCCTATGCCCTATAAACATACCAATTTTCAAGTTTGAAACAAAAATCGCCTCAGCAACCATCCAACTTGACCCCTCTCTTATATGAATGTTCTTAAAACGGGAGCTCACCACAATTGGTTACCATTAGTTGTGAGAAAAGTTGTTATATTTAATGATTTCAGACTTTTCCCATTATTTGTACTGTGAGACCTAGCTTCTTGCCAAATTTCATAATTTTAGGTCAACGGGAAGTACCCTGTAGGTTTTTCATTTTTGAATAAATGTATGGAGATGAGGACATAAAATGCCATATCTTTTGATTGCGTCATTGTAAAAAATTGAAATTTTCAGATCTTGTGTGGTTCATGGATCCTAATATATGGTATAAATTTCAACCTGATACCCTTACCCGTTCGTGAGATAAAGGGTCTTGACAGACAGACAGACAGACAGACAGACAGACGGACAACAAAGTGATCCTATAAGGGTTCCGTTTTTTACTTTTGAGGTACGGAACCCTAAAAAGGCACCGATGCTTAAACATAAGCGACTGAGCTTGATTGAGATTATAGGGTTCTCCCTGATACCCGCAACAACCTAAGCCTAGGTAAACTTGTTTACTATTATATATTCTGTGGCCGAGGTCCGAGCACCGAAATATTTTATCTGGGTAGAGCCTTCCGCGCCCCAACCGTCCGTTGAAGTTGTAACAGCCACTCAGGCTAACAACAGAAGACCACAAAAAAACCTGTATCTATAGGGTAATTTCGAAAAAATATAGTTATTATTTAGGTGCCTAGTGCCTACTTAACTGAGCCCGCAGAGTTTTTGTAAAAAACACTCGATTCAGAAATTCTGCATTCTGCCCATTTTTTTATTTAAAAAAATCTTGTACTACATTTATTGAAATAGCAACCCTATACAGAATTTTCCTGACTTCGTACAGCTCTGAAGAGTAATGCACTTTAGTTGGAGCACTACTTTGCCTGAAACACCGTGAATTTTAAACTACCCGTTTTAAATTTTGTAAATTTTCATTTTAATTGAGGTTCGTTCGTTAGCTTGACTTTACTGTTATTTAGAAATTGTGTTAATGAAACTCATCAATCCTCATCATCATATTAGCCGAAATTCCTCACAGGCTGGACATAGGCCTACCATACACAGCATGATAATGAAATGTCTGACTGTACTTGAGTATGTATGGAACATGAAACTGAACAAATTTTCCCAAGGAACATAGATTGAAAAACGAAAAAAAAAAGGTTTCTCTTCCCCATACAATTTCACCTAGACCATTGTTGCGTCGCAGTTGAACAGTCCGTCTGTTTGTCTGTCGGCTGTACGTAGGTTTTGTTTCCATATATGTGAGGCTGAGTTTAATCAAGGATTTAACGAAACAAGCAAACAAACGAGCAGAGACTCAATTGATAAAATATCACTTTTGAGACTTAAGAAATTCATATTTGCACTTTGCACTGATAAACTGTTGAAAGGTAAATCAGAATACATGAAAATTTAGTAATCAAGGACTGCTTAATATCTTACGAATATCAATCTTCACTTTTGAAAAGAATAATCTGTGATCTTGAATTTTTTGGGTGATATTTTATCACTCGGTGATATTCAAGAATTGAGTCCCAGGCTCCAATAAGATCTTCGTGTGCAAAAATTGCGGACCGCGAAATGTTTTGTAACTTGTCTATCTGAGACGCTGGATAAGTTTGGCTCTGACGATGCTCTGACGGTTATTTTCTGCGCATGCGTGACAGGCGGAAAGCCAATGAACGATTCGCTCGCCTCCCCCCACCTGCCGCGCTCACCCCAGATTATTTTTTTGAGTTAGCCAGAATTATTTTGTACGCCGTATACCTACCGAGAAAATATGTAAGAATAGAGGTATCAACAGAAAAACAAAGATCAGGCTCATAGAATACATGTTTCATGTATTCTATGATCAGGCTAATGCGGACACTCATATTTTCCATCTTTTTATACGCGTCCGAAACCTGGACATTTAAAGCTCGAACCTTAAGAAGGATAGACGCATTCGAAATGTGGTGCTGGCGCAGAATGCTCCGAATATCCTGGACCGAGCGGCGCACAAATGAATCTATCCTTAAGGAGTTGAAAATTAAGACCAGGCTCTCCACCATCTGTAAGCAACGAGTCCTAAAATTCTTCGGCCACACGGTCAGAAGAGGTTCAGATAACCTGGAAAGGCTTATCATCTCTGGCCGAATGGAGGGTAAACGGAGCAGAGGACGTATGCCAATGCGATGGGCCGACGCAATAAAAGAAGCTACTGGAGCGACACTACAGGCCAACATTCACCGTGCTCAAGATAGGACGATCTGGAGAGTTGTGGCGGCACAAGTAGCAGCCCACGACTGTCACGTCCCTCAGTCATGAGGATACGACTAAGAAGAAGAATACCTACCTACTACTGTGCCTAATATTTTTGAGTCCAACTCATACTAGACCGTTATGATTCATTTATGATTATTTGTTTTGTACTTATTCGTATAAACTTTCACGCGAGTATTAAATACCGTTTCAACTATAGAGCTAAATTAAAAAACGCCAAAAGATTATGTTTTTGTACGGGCCCCTCTATTTTTTTATATTTTTTTGTTATTAAGACATCACACAAACATTATACCTAATTTGAATTATGTGAAAATTTGACCCAGCTAGCTATTACGGTTCAAAAAACCGGCCAAGTGTGAGTCGGACTCGCGCACTGAGGGTTCCGTACCACCACATAAACATAATTGTATTAGTTGAAATTTCAGTAAGATAATGTGCTAGATTTTTTGAGTCCGACACGCGCTTGACCAAATTTTATCTTATGCACTATAAACATACCAATTTTCAAGTTTGTAAGTGTTCCCGTTTTTATATAGATAGAACTAAAACAAAAATCGCCTCAGCGACCATCCAACTTGACCCCTCTCTTATATGAATGTTCTTGAAACGGGAGCTCACCACAATTGGTTACCATTAGTTGTGAGAAAGGTTGTAATATTTAATGATTTCAGACTTTTCCCATTATTTGTACTGTGAGACCTAGCTTCTTGCCAAATTTCATAATTTTAGGTCAACGGGAAGTACCCTGTAGGTTTTGCATTTTTGAATAAATGTATGGAGATGAGGACATAAAATGCCATATCTTTTGATTGCGTCGTTGTAAAAAATTGAAATTTTCAGATCTTGTGTGGTTCATGGATCCTAATATATGGTATTAATTTCAACCTGATACCTTTACCCGTTCTTGAGATAAAGGGTCTTGACAGACAGACAGACGGACAACAAAGTGATCCTATAAGGGTTCCGTTTTTTTCTTTTGAGGTACGGAACTCTAAAAATACAAGCCTTTCAAAATCGGACAGAAAGACAAACAGACGGACCGTTTAACTGCGACGCAACATGGCTTAGACAAACCACATTTCGCGGTCCACAATTTTGCAAACGAAAAATCGTTCAGATTCCGCGCTACCCATAGGCGCTGTAGTTTGATTACGTCGTACGTACGGTCAAGTATTTCAAACTTGATTCTCGGAGCATCGGTGGTTCAGTGGTAGAATGCTCGCCTGCCACGCGGGCGGCCCGGGTTCGATTCCCGGCCGATGCAATGGCTTTTTGTTTTTATTAAAACAAAAAAAAAAATAATTTAAATTATTTTTTTGTTTTGTTGCATTTAATTATAATTATTACTTAAAATTTGTAGATATACCATAAAACTAAACAATTATTTTAAAGAAACGTGACTATTAGAAAAAAACTGTAGCATTTTTTAAAAAACCAAGAATTTTGAGTTAAAAGCAATTAAATTATTGTAGGTCAACCCATTCTTCAATAAAATGTAAATGGATTTTATCTCTGTCTGTGTAAAAAAAATGCTACCTATTTTGATTCTGAATCTAAATCACAGTTTTTTTTTTCACTTTTTATTTGTTTGCTTATTTGTTAGCTTATTACTTTTATTTATAGCTTAGTTTGACTCAAACACCTGTATTCCGTGTAAACACCGACTTTTTTATATTTTTTTATAATGCAAACCGCAGTTTTTCCGACTATATAACATGCGGACGAAGTCGCGGGCAAAAGTATATAAAAATAAATAAATAGTAAGTAGACTCGGCCTAGATAAAGAGTGATTAACTATTTCAACATAAGTGATAACATCCGATATGGTCTAGTGGCTAGGATACCTGGCTCTCACCCAGGAGGCTCGGGTTCGATTCCCGGTATCGGAAATAACTTTTTTTGCGTTTGCGTTACGAAGTACCTAAATTATATCAGTATAAGTTTGGCCATGTCATTGATGCGCAGAGGTCAAAAATGACTTATTTTCTTATGACTTAACTTCTGCGCATCAACTGACGTGACCAAAATTATTTTGTGCAACGCCTTAAGGCGGTTGCTGGGTGGCAGCACCTTACTTTTAGAAATAAATTTATTGCGTCGCAAATACAAAACTTTTCAGTAGTATTGTTCGTTTGGCGGCAATATAGATGTTATAACCCATGACATCATAGCTTAGCTTATCATTTATAGCTTTGTATTGGTAAAGTGTTATGTGGCCGTTTTTGGCAGTTTTACAATACAAAGCTATTCAGGATAAGCTGAGATGTGATGTGATGGATAATAAAATATAGAACTACCCCAAATTGCCGCTAATCAAACAATCCTTATTAAATGTTTTGTATTTATGACGCAATAAATTTATTTCTCAAAGTGGCAGCACTTCTGCTCAGCAACCACCTTAACATAATTTTTGTGGTTTTGCAGTTTCATCTGTGGTTTTGCGCCCGACGACGACACGGCCAGTAACTTACCCACAAAGTAAAACCACTTACCACCACACGTACTCTGTGGCTGGAGATAAAGACTTCAAGTTCAAAATAAATCCTACAGATGTCACTATATAGCAGTCGAAATTACAAGTTTACATTTGCGCGCAGCAAACTGGTACCTGTTTTGAGATAAGGAATTTTGTTTATTTAAACTGTATAATTATGAAATGTTTACAATAAAAAAGAGTCATCATTCTTATATTGATATTCAAATAAATTACAAAATACAAAAAAGTGTTACAAGATACTCAGTACAGGATGGTGCAAAGTACATGAATTATTTCACTGCACGCAAAAAGAAATTTGCTAAATTTAATTCGCGCTATCGAGATTTTTTCTGTTTGAATGACCCCCTTGGTAAAATTTTATCAGGTATCGCTTCTCGGCCTTTTGGCTAAGATCAAAGTGTAGTATCTGTTCTTTTCAGCTTAATATCTGAAAGTTCCCTCACTGAGGGACCAGTATATTAAACTGATTTTTGTAAACTGACGGGATGTTCGGGGCTCGCTCCACTCCCGTCGCGGGTCGGCCCGGCATTGCAGTGCCGCCGGGATCGGCCCACTTTAAACTAAGATTCATCTTCGGTAAGACTACGGCCGTACCAAACGGCTAATTCCGTGCGAGTCGCTTGACCGTAGTCTCGTGGTATAAAGAAAGAGCGTTCAGCTCTCGATGTAATTATATCCACACCATGACAACACAAGAACTTCACAGAAATCTTTGATTACGTAAGCAAGCACTTTAAAATAAAAAATTGTAGATTGTTTATCAAGGGAGCAAAGAACTATTTTAAGGGCGAGAGCGTTTTTCCTTTGCTCCGTTCTGAATTCAAAGTACGTCGCTCGAGCCTCGAGCTTCAAACTAGTGTTGCTCCTGATAGTGCGGTCAATTAGCTGTTTCACGTAGACACAGGTACTAGTTAGTTACATAGCTCTCAATTTTTGATAGGAGCCAATTCTTAAATTTGAAAAAAAATCCATAGAATATTCAAGAATTGGCTCCGATCAAAAATTGAGAGCAATGTAATGTACCTAACCTTCTTCTAAGTCGTAACCCCAGGGGATGGGGATCGTGAGCATCATATTAAGTCAGAATATTTGATTGGGGCTGGGTTCGTTACTTCCATTTTGCCCTGTCAGCTGCGGTGTGGATAGCATCGTGCAGCTGGAGTTGCAGTGATTTTGTTTGGTCACACCATCTAGCTGGTGCACGGCCCCTTTGTCTTTTCCCACTTTGCCCATAAGAATAAGTTTTGCAAGAGACTCTGGCCCTCTACGCGCAATGTGACCGAGGAATTTGAGCATGCGGGTGCGGCAAGTGTCTGACAGGCGTGTCGTGATTTTTAGCTATTCTAGAATAGAGTCGTTTCGTCTGAAGGCCGTACACGGGATTCGCAACATTCTCCACCAGCACCACATCTCAAAAGCGTCAATTCTCGACATCATATTGGCTTTAATAGTCCAAGTTTCCGAGCCGTAGAGAAATATAAGAAACACGAGTGCATTCACGAGTCTTAATTTGGTCCGTTTAGTAATGTCGCTGTCTCTCCAGGATTTTCCCAGTTTAGTCATGGCGCTCTTTGCAATCTGTATGCGTCTAATGATCTCTTTGTCGCAGTTACCGTCACCAGTGATAAGGGATCCAAGATAGATGAACTCGTTGACGCGGTCTAATCCTTGCAGATTCGTAGATTTGGTCAGTACCTGTTCGCGGTCAACTGTCATCAATTTAGTCTTAGATTTATTTATTCGCAGACCAAGCTTGAGGCTTTCGTTCTCAGTGCGGCGGAATAAGATGGACATCTCCTCTTCACTGGAAGCAATCAGAGTAGTGTCGTCAGCGTAGCGGAGGTTATTGATCTTCTTGCCTCCTACATACAGGCCTCCCTCCCATCCTTCTAAGGCGGCTCGGATAATATATTCGCCGTAGATATTAAAAAGTTTAGGGGACAGGATTCAACCTTGTCGTACGCCGCGTTCAGGTCGCAGGGGATTCGACATCTGATCTTCGAGTCGAATTCTGGCATTGCTCTCTGCATACAGGTTTTGAATGAGATACGTAAGATGAACGGGAACTCCCATATCCACAAGAATGTCTAGCATGGACTGCCATCTCACGCAATCAAATGCCTTGGAGTAGTCAATGAAGCATAGAACAACTGGTTTGTTGTATTCATGACACTTTTCGATAATTTGTCGTATATTAAAGATTTGTTCACACGTGCCGCGTCCAGCAACAAAACCTGCCTGCTGAGCAGGGATTTGCCTAACGAGATAGTAAGACAGGCGGTTGTTGATGATAAGTAACATGATTTTACTGGCATGTAAGATAATCGATAGCGTTCGGTAATTACTGCATTGACGAGTAGAGCCTTTTTTGTGAAGAGGGACAACAACAGACTCCACCCAGTCCTTGGGCTACTGTCCAGTTCTCCACACTTTGAGGCAGATGTTGTGTAGAGCTTTAATGCCTTTCGGGCCAAGCGATTTTAGTAAACATGCAGGAATTCCATCCATGCCAACCGCATTGTTTTTCAGCCTGGACAGCGCATGCTCAACTTCACTAAGGAGGATATCTGGCTCTCTCGCGTGATCTTCCCAACGATGAATTAGGGGCTGGGTATCTTCTTTGTATAGCTGTTCGGTATACTTCCTCCATCGTTCCAGTACCTTATCGATCTCAATTACAGGTTGGCCATTATCATCGTCTATAATCCAGGTTTTTGCCTTAAATTCTCCGGTTAGAATTTTGACTTTGTGGAATAAGTCTTACCTAACCAGTACCTGGAAAAAATTTAGTGCAATTTGGTAAAGGACACTACTTTTTATCACCCTCTGTAAGAAAATAAGTAGGTAAATGCAATTAGTAACAAGAGTACACAAAAATAACTTTTAGATTAAAAAGCGATTTTAGTTCCTGTTAACGTAGAACGTACTAGCTCTTTTCAAATAGATGTGATATAAAAAAATTGTGGAGTAGTCGCTGAACTTCGGGAGCAAAGCCATAAATCTTTTCTTTTTATCATAATAACGGTTATAGCGAAAAGGCGTCTTTTTTTCAAATTTTTAAATTGTTTGTTTTGTTGGTCGTATTGTAAAAACAGAATCTTGATTCTAAATAAACAATAAAATAGTAGGAAGGAAACGTAAATCGAGAAACAATCATGCGATAACAGGTAGGTGGGGTCACAGTCGACTTGTCGGCATGGTCCGTTGCCCTTGAGTGGAGATAAGGAAACAGGGGCAAGTACACCTAACGGCATGTCAGTAGAAACACTTTGGAATTTTTGACATGGTAAAAGAGATGCAAATGTTTCCACCGATGTGCGGTCGACCGTACCTACTTTTTCACCAACTCTATCCGACATTATATGACCGAGCGAAGCTCCAATTATGTCATGCCAACAGATGGCGCTGTAGGATTGCTGAATAACGCTAGTTTTAAAAACAAATAGAAAATTAATATTCAACTAGCCCCAAAACTATAGGTAGGTACTATGCTATTGTAAATTTCATAAAAAAAGGACGGGTTGCACTACGGGAGTGCCGGCAGAAGTGAAAACAAAATTTTTTTTAGTTTGACAGCTGCCATCCGAAATGTAGATCTCATCGTGACATATCATTTGACTCAGCACACGAGTAGTCTAGGGTCAGAACTTTTCGAGTTATAGCGTTTTTTGAGCTTGACAGCTGTCATCCGAAAGGTAGATCTCATCGAGACCTATCATTTGTCTCAGCACACGAAAGGGGCAGTAGTTTTCGAGTTATAGCGATTTTTAGTTTGGCATCTGTCGTCCAAAATGTAGATCTCATCGAGACCTATCATTTGTCGCAGCACATGAGTAGTCTAGGGTCAGTAGTTTTTGAGTTAAAGCGATTTTTAGTTTGACAGCTGTCATCCGAAATGTAGATCTCATCGAGACCTATCATTTGTCTCAGCACACGAGTAGTCTAGGGTCAGTAGTTTTCGAGTTATAGCGATTTTAGTTTGACGGCTGTCATCCGAAATGTAGATCTAATCGAGACCTATCATTTGTCTCAGTACACGAGTAGTCTAGGGTAGGTAAGTGGTTTTCGAATTATAGCGATTTTTAGTTTGACAGCTGTCATCCGAAATGTAGATCTCATCGAGACCCCTATCATTTGTCTCAGCACACGAGTAGTCTAGGGTCAGTAGTTTTCGAGTTATAGCGATTTTTAGTTTGACAACCTTAGGAAACGATTTATTAAGGCATATGTTTGGAGCACAGCGTTGTATGCTTGTGAAACTTGGACATTAACTAAGAGAGACAAAGAAAGATTAGAGGCATGCGAAATGTGGTGTTGGAGGTGAATGGAGAAAATAAGCTGGACAGAGAAAAGGACGAATAAGGAAGTATTGGATGGAATAAATCAAAATAGAGAAATTATAAATGTAATAGAAAACCTAAGAGGAAAAATGTTTGGTCACATCATCAGGCACGACACATTTATAAAAACTATTGTGGAAGGAAAAGTGGAAGGAAGAGGCCGCGGCCGGCCTAGAATAGAGTACTGCCAAGGGATGAAAGAGAGGGCGGGGGTAAATACTTACGGAGAACTGAAAAACTCAGAGACAGATGAAGAATAAGCTACACCGACAAGAGCATGGCTCTTAAATAATGAATGAATGAACTGTCATCCGAAATGTAGATCTATCATTTGTCTCAGCACACGAGTAGTCTAGGGTCAGTAGTTTTTGAGTTATAGCGATTTTTTGTTTGACAGCTTGTGCACAACTAAAAAAGCCGAGACTATGACAAAGACAAAAAAGATGTTTGTTCTTTATCACACTTTAGAACATTTGTATATATTGAGTCTGCTCTAACTTGGTATGATTAGTTGCCAATCCATTTCTATACTTGATCTGAGTTCTGACGCGCCATCTGATGCGAATCTATCATTTTTTCCCTATTCTAAGCGCCGTTAAAGAAGTTTTCACTTCAAAAAGCGAAAATTTCTCTCTCTCTGTCTGTTACGCTTTTACGACTAATCAGATTTTGATGAAACTTGGTAAGAAGATAGAAAGTCATTAGCCACATTTTTCTGAACTCCACGCGGACGGATTCGCGGGCAACAGCTAGTTAAAGGAATAAGTAGAAGACCCAAAGTAAACTTTTTCGTACAGAATCGAAACTCCGAATTTTGAACTTCGTTTTTTTGGACATCTAGCCAGAAAGCGCCTGAAAATTTGGTATACTATCATGCACCAGATCAATTAAGCTATTTATAGATTGCAATGAACTTTCCTGCAGGCTTTTTTCCGTTGGCAGTTCATTGGTTTTGCTTAATCATTAAAACAATCAACTTTCCAGAGTAAAAAATTTTTTACTTGAAAATAGTTTTTCGCCTTCCCATACAAAATGAGTCGATCACGTGATCACGGAGACGGAACATTTTTTCTAGAGTAAAAAAAATATTTTTTTCGGTAAAGTTGCTAGTTATCATGAGTTGGGTCGGGAGCAAAACCAATGAAAAATCACGCTGTATATTACGAGGTTACTTACGGACCTATGTGTGTCTTTGAAATAGTTGTTAATAATAACCAGGTTACACGCCAGTAACCGGAGACTTATATGGTATCCTGTGCCGTAGACACAAAAATTGCATTAGGCAGCAAAAAGTTTTATAACAGTATCATACAGATTATGAGCGACCCGATTGGGATAACCGCGGGAGTGAAGCAAGGATGTCTACTGTCGCCGCTTCTGTTCATCATATTGATCGATGACATCATGAGGGAGGTAGTACAACAACCATCAAGGGGCCTAGACTGGGGCAATGGAACCCTAGATGACCTGGACTACGCTGACGATTTAGTGTCGATCTCGCCGACATTACCCCAACTGCAAGCGAAACTTCAAAATTTACAAGAAGCTGCTCGTCGGAGTGGGTTGCGAATCAACGCTCGCAAGACCGTCGACATGCGTGTGTTCCCAAATAACGTGTCCCCAGTGCTTCTGGATAACAACCCACTAGCTACCGTCAACTCGTTCTCATATCTGGGTAGTACGGTAACCAACACAGGTGGGTCCGATCAGGATATTGAAGCTAGGATAAAGAAAGCCAAAGCAGTCTTCGCCCAGTTAAGACCAGTGTGGCAATCAAATGTTCTCACCAGACGCATAAAACTTTCCCACTTCGAGTCAATTGTGAAGTCGGTGCTTCTCTACGGCTGCGAGACGTGGAGAGTGACAAAAGGCCTGACAAACAAGATCCAGGTCTTCATCAACAAATCTCTGCGGACCATCCATCGACTATCCATTTTGGCTACAATTCTACGACAACATTCGACCTTACCTTTGGAGCGTCCTCTGAATCCAATCAGAAGACACTATACGGTCTGTAGTCATGTTTTGGTACAAACAGCTTTAGCTCACAGATTTTTTATAGTCCGTGGTGCAATTTTATATAATCGTATAAACAAAAAAGTCAACATGTATACCTGTTGTAGACCTGAGTGTAAAAAAAAATTGGTTACCCAGTGGCTGATTGTGCTTAGTTATGAGGAGACAGAAAATCTTCTAAAGATTCAATCATAAAGCAGGTGAAGGTATCACGCTCATCATATACACGCTCATCATATATCACGCTCATCATATACACTCCCACTCACTCACTTTCACACACACTTACACACCACTCTCACACACTCCTACACTCACACTTTCTCTCTGACGTATCCTGTACACAACTCTCTTTTCTTTTATTGAAAAATTATTGAAAAATTTTGAATATGTTATATCTTCTAAAAATTGTTTTACTGTAGCTTTTAATGTTTTCGTTTTGCAATACTTTTGTTTTTCTACTTTGTAGTATATTTTAATCCACATTAATGTCCCGGATGAATTTTGACATTTATACAGGGCGGAGACCTGGAGTCCTAAAATACAGGCCTTTGCTTAGTTTAGGCTCCAGTCTCCCACAAATACCAAGTCAATTTTTGAGTTACTTTTATTGCTTGCATGATTTGTGGTGAGAAATAAACATGTTTTTGATTTTTTTGATTTTTTTTGATCGTATCTTCTGGCCGAACACTATTTCCAACGAAGAACTGAGGTCCAAATTCCAGCAAACTCCAATTGCACAAGAAATCTCCCAGCGCAAATGGAGGTGGATTGGTCACACTCTAAGAAGGGAGGAAAATTCGGCCAGCATTGCCTTTGAATGGCAGCCGGGAGGCAGAAGGAGACGTGGACGTCCCACTCACACTTGGAGGCGAACAGATTTTGTGGCTGAGGAAGCCATGTTCGCTCGACGCACGCACTCGATGTTGCAACAGGACTGAGCAAATCGCCAACGTGTGGACAGATCGCGAACGTTGGCATAGATTCCTTTGATGAAACCGACACGAGCCGGCCACCTACCAACGCTTGCCCCAACGTTGGGACCTATGCCATTTTCTAGATCCACACGTTGGACGAGTGGCGTTGGGGCCAATGTTGCAGCCAACGTGTGGAGCCGGCGTCACACCCCGGACACGAAACCTCTGCCACAGATGACATCTAATTTTATGTGCTAATTTTAAGTTCCCTCTGTGAATGTCCCGTGAATTGGTTTTTACGCATAGTTTTTTTATTTTAGTGTGTTAAAGGCGATCCGTTTTTCATACTAAATTCAATTGACTTGCATTCTTACGCGGGACATAAAATGCTGTGCAGCATTTAAATCTCTTAATTAACTTACATATAAAAGTTTAGAAAAGAATGTTTATTGCTTTTATATTTTTTTTATATTATTGTTATAGTTGGGCCATTGTTAAATTAGAGTTCATAAATTGGAAGGTACTTACTCATAATAATGTACTTGATTACTAAACAAAAGTTTAGAAGCTTATTTAATCAGCGTTATTGCTTTTGGTGACACTGTGGTAGAGAACAGAAGGTGGCGTAGTAGGTGGGTACCCAAACGCAGGACGCGCTGGCTGCACATGCTTCGGAGCCCCAGTTAGGGTTGGCGGTCAGCGCGTAGCGTCATCAGATTTTTCTATAAAGGGCATTGATTAAAGTTGGCGTCGTTTTCGAACTTTAGCGGCCACTTATGAAACTTCTTTATTTTGAAAGATTAGGTAACAGGGAACAATTCGTAGTATGGGCACCATATAGCTAAATAATGTCGGGGCTGAGATAACGGGGTTCAAAGATTACCACCAAAATTTTTTTTTCTACCAAATTAAGACAAGATAGGTCTTAGTAATTTATTATCATTGGTCATTTTCCGATGTGATGTGAAAAATACAAAGCACTCGTCAAGTACTGTCTGCGGATCCTACGCGATCCCCAAAATCAACCGCAAAGCTACCAACACCGCTTTTGGTTTTACAACTAGAGCATTTCCCAAACTACGTAAGGCATGTTAAGTAATTTGTATTGGTCACTGTTAGTATGTGTAGTCGTTAAGCCAAGTCAGTGTTCATTTGGCGGCTTGAAAACTTTAACAGCTTGGTAAACCATGAATTCAGCAAACGCCTTATCTGGGATTGGGTCTCTATTACAAAAAAAAAGGCAATAAAAGTACTAAGAGGCTATTTAACTAATGTATACAGGGTGTTTATTTAATTGCGTGCCATAGCTTAAGGGGTGCTTCAGTTACGATAAAGGAACACAAAAAAATATAAAAAAATCCTACTGGAAAAAACTATAACTACATTGAAACTTAACTAACGCGGAGCACCGCGCTATCACCGAGCCAGCGCGTGAGAATTAGTGGATAAGGTAGGCACATATATAACTGAAACTCTTTTGCGCGCTTTTGATAGCGTGGTGCTCCGGGTCATTGCCCTCCGTGTTAGTTTTAGTTTCAATGGAGTACATTTTTTTTAAGTAGGATTTTTTTAAATATTTTTTTTGAGTTTCTTCATCGTTACTGAACCACCCCCTAAGCTATGGCACGCAATCAAATTAACACCCTGTATACATAAAAGAAGAAGGTGACTGACTGACATATCAACGTACAGCCCAAACCGCTGGAACTAGAGATTCCAAATTTGGCATGTAGGTTCCTTATGAGGCCTAGGAGAGCACTAAGAAAGGGTTTCACATAGGGGTGGGTCGGTACGCGATTTTCTAATACCGAAACGTAACTAGTTATTAGTACCCGATAACGGGTTTTGAAACTATTTATTTCAATAACTATGTATTTTATGGTATGGCGATTCAAGAAGCGACTTCGTTACTGTGCGTTATTGGTATGATTGCGTAATCGCGGTGAACAGGGTGTTTCGTTATTTTAGTTATTTTATTCGATATTATTGGTATTGTGAATAAAAAAAAATATTTCTTTTAGTACTTGTGAATATTGTTAATTGTTTACTTTTTTCTTCGTTTGCATAAACTTTTTTTTATAATCTACATTTTAGTTTTTTTCCAATTTCGTTGTTTCTAAATTTAGGTTAGGTAGGCGCAAGGAGGTTTTACTACGCTTCGCTTTAGCGTAGCGTGGGTTAAAACCTCCTTGGGTAGGCGTAATACGCAATTTTTTTTTCGATAAATAGTTTCTCCCAATAAATAGTTATTGCAGAACCGAATACCGTATTTTGGTTATTGCACCGATACATAGTTCTACCCTTATAAGGGGGTAAAATAGGGGATGAAAGTTTCTATGAATGTCCGTCAGTTTTGAAGTTAGGATCTTCAAAATTTGTATTTCGGCTGACGACTAAAGATTAAATTTTACGTGTCTCAGAGTTTTTGAAAATTCCACACCCTAAGGGGTGAAAAGGGGGATGAAGTTGAAAATCCTTCATTTTCGAGACCCGTGGACTCTGAAGACCTACTGAAATCCTTATGATGAAGATTTTATTTTCCCTTTTAATCCTGCGAGCTGTCACCGTGGACATTTAGCTGGAGTTTTGAAGTTAAGTAATGTCATGCACATGTAGTGACATGTCCATTTAGTGTAATTTAAGGTGTTTTATCAGCTTCCTGGTAACAAGTCTTGCGGCGCTCTTCTTTTGAGTCTTTGGTAAGTTAAATGGGCTTCAGCCTTCATTAGGTTGGATGCCAGTTCCTTTGGATGGCTTTTGATACGAATAGAGTACGACTCCAATTTTTTTCCTATGTCTTCTTTGACGGTAGATAATTGTAGATCACGATCTAGTTGGCAGTTCGTAACATACCAAGGTGCATTTGTTATGATGCGTAGCATTTTAGATTGGAAGCGTTGCAGAATTTTGAGGTTTGAGTTTGCAGCCGTTTCCCACAACTGGAGGCCATAAGTCCATATTGGCTTTAAGATACATTTGTATAGCAGTAATTTGTTTTTCAAAGAAAGCTTTGATTTTCGCCCTATTAGCCAGTACATCTTTCTTAGTTGAAGGTTCAGTGCAATTCATTTAGTGTAGATATGCTTTTTCCAAGTTAGTCTCCTATCTAGATAAATTCCCAAGTAAAGCACTTCATCAGCCTGGGGGATTGTTACATTGTTGAGTTTCACTTGAGGACAGATCTCTCTTCTTAGAGTAAATGTGACTTGGACTGATTTGTTCTCATTGGCTTTTATTCGCCAGTCTCTGAGCCAAACACTTATGTCATCTAGACTTTTTTGAAGGAGTGAGGAGGCAACTTTCGGATCTTCGTGGGTCGCTAGAATAGCGGTGTCGTCAGCAAAAGTTCCAACCAGGACATTAGGATCTGGAGTTACTGGTAGATCTGATGTGTAAATGAGATAAAGTAATGGCCCTATTACGCTTCCTTGGGGGACGCCTGCTTGGATCTTGAACCGTTCAGAAATGGCTTCTCCTTGTTTCACGTAGAAATGACGCTTTGTCAGGTATGACTTTATAAATAGAAAGCAGTTAACTGGGAGGGACTTCTGGATTTTACATAGAAGTCCATCGTGCCAAACTCGATCGAATGCTTGAGAGATGTCTAGAAAAGCAGCTGAGCAATACTTTTTTGTTCGAAGCCAACATTAATCTTTCGGCTGCTCTAAACCCAAACTGGTGGTCTGGAATGAGCTTGGCTTCTGATACAGCAGGCATCAACCTTTTAAGGAAAATAGATTCCATCACTTTAAATGCTAATGGTAGCAAGCTGATAGGTCTGTATGAGGTTACCTCATCAGGGCTCTTACCAGGTTTTGGAACCAGTAAAATATGAGCAAGTTTCCATTGTGGCGGAACAAACCCCCTTGATACGATTGCATTAAAAAGCTGAGTTAGGAATAATATTCCATTTTTTGGTAGTTCTTTCAAGACTTTGGCAGTTATGAGATCGTAACCAGGCGCCTTTTTGTTATTCAGTTTCTTTATTATGTATTCTACTTCTTTTGTTGTAAACTACACCCTTACGCCCTGCCCACTGCCACTTTAGTTTAGCGATTCTCAGGGCTATGTCAGTTACTTTAGTTCTTCTGCGGATCTCCTCATTTCTGATTCCATCGCGCAGAGAGACTCCGAGCATAGCCCTTTCCATAGCCCTTTGGGTGACTTTGAGCTTCCTGATAAGGCCCATCGTGAGCGGCCACGAAAATTACTCGTAACTTTACAATAACAATTTCTAATAATTTCTTATAAAGGTATGAGAGTGCGTGAGGGGAACGCGGCCGGCACAGCTCGCGTGCTACTAACCAGGCAGCCGCCGCCGCCGTGCCAGCCTCTGCGTAGATAATTATGTGTATTTCACGGCATTAATTTAATCTATACATACATCTTATAGCCTATCGCTGCCATTTCTAATAAATTGATATAATACTTAATGCATTGTATTAATGAAGGAGACGTAATTTTAGAGACTTAAATTCTATATTAAGCTCACTGCGATCATAAACGTGAATGACTTAGGTAGCTTAACTCCTGGCTTTCTTATCTTTTATATGTATTTTTATATAATGCTTTTAATCTCATTTTATGAATTTCAGTTCCTCTAAAACTATACTGGCCAAATTAAGAACAATTTTTTGTTTGACCCCTTCGCATGTTCCTAAAGTTTCTAAAAACTTAATGATATGTATCTACCAATGTTTGATGACAGTTGGAACCAGAATATCGAACGTAAATACTACATTAAAGTTTTTATCGAGAGTAAATGGAAATACCTAATGTATACCTAGCGCAAGTTAAACAAAATTCTAAAATTTTACAGATATGTCTTTAAACACGTCCCTGACGATATATTAAAACACGAAGTCATTCTAATAATTTCATAAGTTAAGTGGTAAATATCTGGTTCTACTACCGGGCTATTATGGCAGCACTTAAGGATATTGGAGTGGACTACAGGGATAGAAGGATTATAATGGAATTGTACAAGGAGACCGAGATGAGAAGTATTAAGTTGTTCTTCTTTGTCCTTCTTGCTTTTATTAAAGCGTCTTGCCATCGACTGTACAGTGTCCCGAAGCCGAGGGGATGACAATGTTACTAAGATATTACGAGGACGGTTTGGAAGAAGTTTCCATTTTGGCCACTCTTCTACAAGCCAATATGCTCATCTCGTCAATGTTCAGCCCTATCGCAGAGCAAAGCTGTTTAAAAAGTATCAGGTACAGCTTGAAGTTCCACATTATGGCTGCGCGACAGATTTTCCACAGATGATAAGCGGGTGCTCATCTTATGCAGATCCAACTGCAGCTTGACGTTATCTGATTCGAGTTGCTTTATGATACAGTTTTTTTCAGTGATACGGGCTTCAAAAGATTTTTGTTCAGCACATATGAGATCGGTTGTAGCAGTGAAATCCTTTTCAATACCTTTAACAGCCGTTTCAATTTTGTTGTTGAAGTCGCTTTCGAGTTTTGATATCGCCGCATTAATTTCGGTAGAAATCATGAGTTTTACATCTTCCCTTAATGCTGCGCGAAGGTTCAACATGGCAAAGGAGTCTGGGGAAAGCTTTTCATCGAAGAGATCACTAATATCTTTTATAGAAAAAGCCATCTCGGGGGTAGAAAAAGCTTCTGGAGAAAGATAGCGTGTACCTGGTTGCTTAGCGACCGATGCGGATACGGTGGGTGTATTCTCGTCGTCGTCGGAGAAGGTGAGGGTCTTAGGAATCGGGCAGGTGACAGGCTTTGTATTCAGAGGCTGTGTGATATCTTTTGAGGCAGGGTTGCAGTTAGAGCAAAGCCAGCTGGTTCTTAATTCATCGGCGCGTTCATTAAAGTCTTCCGACGATATTTTTTGGCAGGAATAGTGAAAGCTACTTCTGCACTTAGTACATTTAAGTACACAAGCCCGTGTGACTTTATTATTACAAATACGGCACTTCATAATATTCAGCGACAAAGCGTGAAGATGCAGGAAGCAAGTAGTGGAGACCTCTAGTGGCTAGCTTTTATATTAAAAGTTTTCGGATAGCACAGCTAGCGTAAAGCACCGGACTTGACAGTGGGCGATTAAAGAACCCAAGGCTCAAGCGCCATCTAGTATCAAGTGGCAAAACAACTATGATTTGCGGGAAGACGCCAATCGACTAAGCATGAGGGTCGATGGTTCATGAGTCGCTCTCTCTCGAAGTAAGTTGCAGGTACGGATGTAATCGACTAGATGGCGTTTAAATCAATAACCGGCAGAAATGATGCCCGTTGCAGAAACCGTTATGAGAAAAGTGAGGTTATAAAGAGGCAGATAGATCTTAAATTCTTAATACGCAGTTTATATCACAAAGAGGTACACAAAAGTCACAGTTTGAAGCAAATCCTGCAATTTAAGGTATACACTAAGCACTGATCAACTGGAATAAGCACGATAATTATAGCTTGATGCACAGTAATGTTTTCACTGGGGTTTTCACTATTTATAGACAATGTCCTCAAAAGATAACATCTGTACACAAAGACCAAGCAGTAATTCACTAATATAGCTGTTGAGAACTAAGAAATAACTGTATGATTATTTTTTAGACCAAAAGATACGAAGACTAGTTGTCAACACCAAGACGCCCTCTGGCGAAAAAAAAAAGCAAACGAAAGAATTTAAAAAATATTTTATTATTATTGTAAATATTTTTATAATTATTTTCCCAAATAGGGGGAACTAATTTTAAATTTTCGTTACTTGGGGTCAAGTGGGGTATCATATGAAAAGGCATATTATTATGTACAGTCAAGAGCACATCAAGCTTGACACATTAAGCTTTGTACCGTTCTTATTTCAAAAGACGCACGGGCTGGAGTCGCGGTGCGTGTGTTAAGCTTGACCTGTCGTTGACTGTACATAAAAAATTTTTCAAGAAGAATGTCTAAAAATTTCAAGTTATAATGAAGAATGTCTAAAAAAAATATAAATATTACCCCTCATCTTTGAATTTTACCAAAAAAAAAATCTGAATTAATAGTCGAGAGGTTTATGTAAATATTAGAGCAAAATATAACGGTATCTGTAGCACAGTGTTTTTATAAGTCTGCAAAAAACCTACAAACAAAATCAAACAGTATCTAAAATCCCGTTTGAATCGGTTCAGTAGTTTGTGAGTGAGTGAATCACGGACAGCGGCTTGTAATTTGCCTTCGAATATATTGTGTTTGAGTGAAACTATTTCATTGTAACAAGACTCATGTGTTGCCACAACATTATGGCTAACACGTTATTGAAAAAAAACTTTGTTTGAATCACAGAACTATATATAAGGGTCTGAATATATTCTTTTTAGTTTTTGTGGCTAAACGAGCAAGTGACCTGATGGTAAGTGGTCACCACCGCCCATGACACCTACTGTCTTATTAGTAAAATAATTTGACACTAATAAGACAGCAAAGCGCGTTACCCACCCTGAGAGCTAAGATGGTAAGTCTCATGTGCCAGTAATTTCACTGGCTCCCTTACCCTTCAAACCAAAACACAGCAGTGCAAACACTGTTGCTTTACGGCTGAAAAAGGTAAGGGGGTGGTACTTCCCCAGATGGACTTTGCACAAAAGCCCTACCACAATCAAGCTTGTCAGTGAATCAAATCTGTACGTAACATTTGACCTTATCTCTTTCTGAGATCTTCTATATATATATATATATATATATATATATATATATATATACCTATATATATACCTATATAATATGAATATATAAATATACATAAATAAATATAAATACATAAATAAATATATGGATCACTTAGACAGAGAAAGGTAAAAGATTATTCTTTTACTCGTTTTTTGAAGATAGCGATAGACGGACTGTCACGAACAGTGTGTGGGAGGGAATTCCACAGCCTGGCCGCATGAACAGTGAAGGAATAGGAGTAGAAATCAGAATGGTGGGAGGGGAGAGATAGATTAGTTCTGACATTGGGACGACAGGGTTTATCAATAGGACGTGAGAAAGCAAAACGCTCACGGAGATAGGAAGGGGAACTAGGAGTGTATAGGACGTTGTAGAGAAGGGAAAGGATGTGAGTATTCCTGCGAAAACGGATTGGGAGCCACTTGAGTTGAGAACGGAATTGAGACACATGGTCGTACTTGCGCAATCCGAATATAAATCGAATGCACAAGTTTTAGAGACGCTCAAGTTTGTGTAAAAGCTCCTCGGTGGCGTCAAGATAACAGGAGTCGGCGTAGTCAAAGATAGGGAAAAGAATGGACTGAGATAGAGAGATCTTGGTTTTCAAAGGTAAGAAACTTTGGAGGCGTTTGAGCGAATGAAATGAGTAGTGAATCTTCCTGCTGACCTCATTTACATGAGCCACCCAAGAGAGGTTAGAATCTTTAATAACTCCGAGATTCTTTGCGGTTTTAGTGAAATCAATTGAAGTACCATTGAACAAAACTGGAGGAACATCTAATTGATCGAGTTGCCTACTCATGTACGGAGTCCCAACAATCAAGGCTTGAGACTTCTTAGGGTTGACAAGCAACCCAAAATTTTCGGCCCAGCTAGAAATACGCTCAGGATCCAGATTGAGGCAATCGATAGCATCATTGATGTGTAGGATATCGGAACTGCGGTAAATTTGTAGGTCGTCTGCATATAGATGGAAGTTTGAGGAAATAACTGGTGTAACAGTGTTAATGAAGATAGAGAACAGAAGAGGAAAGAGAACGCCACCTTGCAGTACACCCGCAACCAGATCACACCAATCCGAGAATTACTCATCAGACCGGACTCACTGCGACCGACCACGAAGATAAGAATCAAACCAGGCTATAGCTGAGGAAGAAATGTTAAGAGAGCGAAGTATGGCAAGAATAACATCAAAATCTACAGAGATAAAAGCACTACTAAAGCTAATAGTTAGCTCCCATTGTCTTCGCGTCTCGGAATCCAATTTTGAACAGATTTTGTATATAGCAATAGTATCGCAAGAATAAACATTTATTCCTAAGTTTTTCAATCCATTTAGGGTATTAACAGTAGTGTCAAGTAATTCCTTAAGACTTGCGCTAGACTCAGTGGTAATATTTGGATGGTCCATAAAACGTCTCAACAAACAATTCACGAGATATTTTTTGCTGTCGTACCGTTTAAGCAAAATCGACCAGGATTCTTCGTAATTGGCAGAACTAATTGGTACGTGCCTAAGGAGTTGTTCAGCTTCACCTGAAAGATAGCCTTTCAAGTAATGCATCTTTTGCACATCATCCTAATCGTCATTATTATGGACCAGAGACAAATATAAATCCTTAAAAGTCGTCCAATCTTCGTATTTTCCGGTGAAAGGACTAATATAAATTTTGGGTAATTTAAAATTATTGTTGCCAGTGTTAACTGATGGTGGACTTTTATTCTGGGAACTTGAACTTGCAGACGGCAAAGCATTTAAGATTTTGATCATATCACCTAGGTAATCATAATTTATTTTTAAATGAATAATAAATTTATTTCTAATAGTTTTTTGCAGATTTCTAAAAAAGTGTGCTACGTTCAGAGCTCGTTTTATTTTCCTGTAATACTTACATAAACATCTATCGACTTTCATTTATTCAGATTTTTTTATTTTCAAACTACAAAGATAAGAGTAGGAGTGTTATTTTTTGGTCATTTTTCATCGTAACTCGAAAACTAATAGCCCGGCCAGACACTCGTCGAGTGGCGTGGGTAGTAGCGAGGGAAGGAGGCAGAGACGTAGTGTGGCCGCGTTACTCGTCATGCCGCACGCATTGCTCCTCGTCATGCCCATCGATCCCCTGATAGTCGGTTTTTCGCGCGCGAGTCAAAGGACCGGCAATATATGAGCGCGAGTAGCCAGCCGAGCGCGAGTATGTGATTTACAAAAATTAATAATTTTTACTTATTGCGATAAATAAATGTCATACACCAACTCTTTTAGCAGGGCGTGTATTTCTATTATTTTAAGAAATTCATATAATTAGCTTTACTAAAAAGAAATAGCGCGCATCCTGCCACAGTTAAGACGTCCATCGTGTAGCAATGGCAAGTGACCTAGTGCGGAGCGTCGCGATTAATCGCGCGAGTAGAGCAGTGTGTGGCTAGAAAGGGAATAATCGCGGCAGCGCGAGGGGCAGAGCGAGGAGCAGCGCGATGGGCATAGTCTGGCGGTCCTAAAGGGATCGATGAGCATGACGAGGAGCAAGGCGTGCGGCATGACGAGCAACGCGCAACATATAACAATGGCGAGCTTAACTCAAAATTGAGTTATCTACCAGCTAACCTTAAATAGAAAAATCTAGTAGACAATACAGCGGGCATAAAACTGTACAACACAAATAATTTAAACAAGATTCCTTACTACAATACTTTAACACGAATAAATACTAAATAAGTAATAAATATAGAAATGTAATATATATTTATATAAATACATATATTAAAATATATATAGGTATATTATATACAAAACTGACGTAAATAAATAAATACATATTTATTTATTTATTTATTTATTTTTCATCATAACTTAAAATCTAAGAGTCATAAAGAAGTACAAAATCCTATTTTGAAATATTTTCGTGAAGCCCTTTTAATATATGATACCCCATTTGACCTAGTAACGACAATTGTAATTTTTTAACGACAGTATAATTTTTTTTTATTCTTTTGTTTGCAATGAAGTTGGGCAAGCATATTCTAAAACTACTCCTTTCAAGTCGATAGCTTGAGTAGTTGCTGAGATTAACAGGTGTGACAGACAGACAGACAGACGAAGTCGCACCATAAAGGTTCCTTTATTACCATTTTGGTTCAGAACCCTAAAAAGGATTACCTGGGTCGAAGACAATACAATTTATAATATGGGAACGGAAAAAATATCTTGGTTTTCCACGTGATATTCAGGGCCAAAACGAGATGTCTCGGGCAGATGGGGGACAATAAGAGTTGAAAATCTGAAAAAGCCTCCTAAACACCGGGCTCTGGTATAGAAAATCTTATATATTTTTTTATGATACTCCAATCATCCCGTATGTACTAAGACATCTCGTATTCACCCTGATTATGTGAACATACCTTCTCGGCCCCCGGTCCATTAGCGACAGCTCGGGAGTGCGGACGAAACGTAGGGCGCACCATACATTTCGAGCACTCTTACTGTACAATGATAAATCTTCGTACTAATGAAACTCAAAAGATATGATAGATTTATTTTATTGAATAGTAAAGAAATAAACTTTTACCCCTTACTCATCCTTAGATCGGATTTCTTCGTAATTGATTTCTTTTTCCCCATGAGGTGTCTTCTTTCTTTTTGTTTTTGTTTCTTCTTCCTACGTGTATCTTTTAGATTATCATCAATCTCATTCGATTTTATGGTGTCTATACCACTATCTTCATCTGTTGATTTTTAATCAGTAATCATAATGTCATTTTACGTTTATGGGGCTACCTGCGGTCCACTAGCGCCCCATCAGTTGAAAAAATATTACTCGCTATATACAAAACTTATCGAAAATCCGGAAAGACAGATTAACGTAAAGGTACCATTGTTTATGTAGAACCTTTTTCCTCTGTAAAATAAAGTTTGCTGTAGTTACAGATACAAAAACTGCTAAAAGTGCCAAAAACGTAAATTTTTTCAGAATGAGCTGTTTTCACAGTTAAGTGTCAACTGAGTATTCAAAGACGTCGATAGATTGCGCTGAAGACACTTGCTAAAGAACTTAAAATAAATCTGTCATAGATGAAGCGCGAAGTAAATAAACCTCCTTAGTCAACACTTACGTCTACTTGGACAACAGATAGGAAAAAAAACCGGCCAAGTGCGAGTCGGACTCGCGCATTGAGGGTTCCGTACCACCACATAAACATAATTGTATTTGTTTGCACTTGTCGGTTGTTCTAGTTTGGGCAGACCTAGATCTAAAATGCAATAAAATCTAAACCTGCGGTAAAAAGCGGAGGAAAATAGTTGAACATGAAAACGGGATAAAGGGGAAGGTACTCACAGGTTTCCAGGGGGCTGCGTGTAGACTTTTTCCTTGATATCGTAATTAGTTTGCGCAATTAGCTTGTGCGCCCGCGGCCGCGATACCGATCTTTTTTGACAGACGTTGACAGCCAGGATGACAGCTGACAGGCGCACTGAAGCCGCGTTTCGTTTGAGGTAACGCGGTTACAACTGGTATGTTAGGAGAGGAAAGAAACTTGGACAGGAGAATAAGAAGGAGTGTTCTCAAGTCGTAACATTTCCCCCCACTTGAAATCGTCTAGGGATTTCACAACATAATCATTGCTGTTTCAGAAACTAGATCTGGAAAACAGCGAAGTGTTCGGAGATAAGATGAGATTTTAACTTAGGCTAAAGTAATTTAAGATTTAAAAATAAAAGTGCAAGCGAGTGTGCAATGACCTTAAACTAATTGAACTATGCTAAGTAATTTTAATTTAAGGAGTTTATATTAATGAGTAGAATGTTAGTTAGATATAGAAGTTATCGGTAAGGGGCAAATTTTAACGATTGGCCGAACCAACAACCCTTTCGTGGTTCTGATAGTCACGACGCGAGTCACCTTATCCGCGCCGGGATGAATCTGAACGATGCGGCCGAGCCGCCACTCGGTAGGCGGTAAATTAGAATCGTTGATCATAACTACATCACCTACATCGAGGTTAAGTTTTCCGTCTGTATACCACTTCTTCTTTTGTTGAAGGGTATGTAAATAGTCGCGTTGCCAGATGCGCCAAAAGGTTTGCGACATTCGCTGTAGCATCTGCCACCGAGAGCGAAGCGTGACGTTCTCGGCAAATACTGGCTCAGGGAGAGACACCAACGGGCGACCAACCAAGAAATGTCCAGCAGTTAGAACATTCAACTCATTCGGATCGGTTGAAAGTTCACAAAGAGGGCGTGAGTTTAACATCGCCTCAATTATTGTAAGTAAGGTGTAAAATTCCTCGAACGTGAGGACTTGAGATCCGATCACGCGCTTAAGATGGTACTTGGTTGCTCGAATTCCGCTTTCAAAAATACCCCCAAAGTGAGGCGCCGAAGCAGGATTCAGTTGCCAAGATATACCTCGAGATGCTAGTTGTTCAGAAATCGCGCTGTTTTCCGAAACAAGAAGCTCAGTAACTTCCGCGAGATAACGTTTGGCACCAACAAAGTTTGTACCTCGGTCCGATATGATAGTACGACACAAGCCCCTTCTCGCAACGAAACGATCTAGTGCGGCAATGAACGCTTCTGTTGATAATTCTGTAACCAGTTCCAGGTGTATGGCTTTCACGGAAAGACTGACAAAGAGGCAGATATATGCCTTGTATGTTTTTACGTTACGTCGTCGGCTTTCTTTGACCGTGAAAGGTCCTCCAAAATCAACTCCTACATTTTGGAAGCAGCTTCCTTCCTGCAGGCGCAAAGAAGGGAGGTCACCCATGACCGGTTGACAAGAAACAGGTTTTATTTTGAAACATGTTACGCATTTCGCAAGTCGCGATCGGATTAGGTTTCGAATCCCTAGAATCCAAAAGTTACGTTGGACAAGAGACTGTAGAGTGCGAGGTCCACAGTATAGGTATTTTCGGTGGTAAAAGTCTACGATCAAGTTTGACAAAGTAGACTTTTTAGGTAGAAGGTAGGGATGTTTTACGTGTTCAGGCAAGTTGGCGTTTTCGAGACGTCCCCCCACTCGGACGAATCCGCGAGTATCGACAAACGGAGATAGCTTTTTTAGGTTTTTAGGGAATATTTTGCCGGCCGGAATGGATGAGACGTCGGAAGCCATAGTCTGCGTGTGTTTAATCAGCAGTTCAAGAGAGGTGTCCAGCTCTGAACAAGTTAACGATCCGCGAATTTGAGCGTTTTCTTTTTTTGCAGCAGATCGAGCATTGTTATAAAACCGGAGACACCATGCTACGACACGTTGAAGTCGTGATAATGATGAAGAACGCTCCAGGAGGTTTTGAAGCACCTCGACACTACTTGGTTCCACAGAGTGAGACAAGAGTGAGGTTGACTTCAACTCCGGAAGAGCCTCCGATGGTTCCATTTTAGCCGGCGCAGGCCACTGTGATGGATCATCTCTGAGCCAATCTGGTCCTAGCCACCATGAGTCACAGTGAACTAGTTCAGCACAGGAGAGGCCACGACTGCAATAGTCAGCTGGGTTGTCGTGAGTGGAAACGTGCCGCCATTGTGATTGATGAACAAGGTCGGTCGTCCTTACCTATGAGACACGAAGGTTTTAAGCTTATGAGGCTCCGTGTTCAACCACGACAACACAGTAGAGCTGTCAGTAAACGCAAGTACTTGATTGACGTTGAGCTTGGTGCTAAGCAAAGTAGCCATATGCTGCAGTACACGAGCGAGCAAGGCCGCGCTGCATAATTCAAATCGATTAACCGTCAGGGGTCTTAATGGAGCTACTTTGGACTTAGCCACCAGGAGACTCGTTTGAACGCCTTGGTTAGATTCGGTGCGTATGTAAACGCAACATCCGTAAGCTTTGGTCGATCCATCGCAGAAGCCAACCAGCTGAACATTGTCAAAGTTTGAAAGTAACGCTTGGCGTGAAATTTGAATTTTCGGAAGATTGGCCAAATCGTTGACAAATTCTTTCCAATCTTTAGATAAATCTCGAGGAATTAGTTCGTCCCAATTTAGCTGCAGGCGCCATAAATTTTGAAGGAGCAGTTTTGCCGTTAAAACATATGGAGTGACCCAACCCAACGGATCGAAAATGCGAGCGACATCCGACAAAATGGATCGCTTCGTATAGACAGGGTCGACTGCCGAAACGGAGTAGGTAAAATAATCACCTTGAGGTTCCCATTGGACTCCTAAAATTTTAAGCGTGCCGCGACTATCGTCTTCTGAGAAGGTTTTTGGGAGCTGGCAATGTTCAGCAGGAAATTGTTCTAAAAATTGGGGACTGTTGCTGGTCCATTTTCGAAGTTCAAGTTGAGCACACTGGAGAAGACTGACGAGTTCGTCTTTGAGTTCCAGAGCTTCTTGGAGGCAAGATGCCCCGGTCGTGACATCGTCCATATAAGTATGATGACGAAGAGCCTCAGCAGCGCGTGGCCACTCTGTGCCATGATCCTCAGCTAATTGATGTAAGGTTCGAATGGCCAGATAAGGAGAGCTAGTCACGCCGTACGTCACCGTGCGCAGCTCGTAGTCTTGCGCCTGATCAATGGGGTTTTCGCGCCATAAGACGTGTTGCCATGTACGATCTTCCGGTCTGATAAGAATTTGCCGGTACATTTTTGATATATCGCACGTGAACACCACGTTATGAAGTCTAAAACCCGTGATGATATCAACGATATCGGCTTGCAACTTGGGACCCGTGTGCAACAAGTCGTTGAGCGACAACTTATTTGAGGTTTGGGAACTCGCATTAAAAACGACTCTCTTTAACCGTGTGCTAGTTATGCTAGTAGATTCGTTTTTGACGAGACAATGGTATGGGATATAGCACTTTGCTGGGGTGGCAGAGTCCTTCTTTTCCATGTGACCTAAGCCCTCGTAGTCACGCATGAATTGCATACATTCGTTTTTTAATTGCTCGTCTCGGTTTAGACGCTTTTCTAGAGAGCGTAAACGTGACAGAGCCGTATCATAGGACTCGCCTAACTTGGGTTGAGACCCTTTTAAGAGAATAGGTACGACGTATCGTCCGTCCGGTTCACGATATGTAAGTTCAGTGTATAAGCGTTCGCACTCTGCGTCGTCGGGGGAGCAAAGGCTGACTCGAGGTGGCTCTTCGACTTCCCAGAATCGTTTAACTGCCTCGTCAAGATTGAGAGTCGAAGCAAATAAAGTCGAAACCGTGGAAGGAGGAGTGAAATTCGAAAGATTCAGCGGACCGGTGAGAACCCACCCGAAAATACTATGCAGAGCGGCAGGCAAGCCGGGCTCGAGCTTGATACGTTGACCGTCATAAATATCATGGAACAGTTCCGCACCAAGTAATAAGTGAATTTCAGATGGTTTGTCAAAGTCCGGGTCCGCGAGAACTAAGTGTTTGTACCGTTCTCTCACGATAGGGGGCAGCTCAATAACTGGCATGTTTGTTGTCAGTTTATCCATAACTATAGGTCGTATATGGAATTTAGGTTCATTAGAATCACAGGGTGTAATTGTACAGTGTGTACTCCCCTTTACTTGAGTCACGGTATTTTCACCTAAGCCAGCGACGTTTAAACGGCAGCGGCGGAGCGGCAAACCTAGCTTGTTGGCACAAGCAGAAGTTATAAAAGAATCCTGAGCGCCGCTGTCGATAAGCGCGCGTAACTTACGAGGCGCACCGAGCGCGTCGTTTACACACACGATACATGTCCCTAGTAACACTAACGACGAATCTTGACTGCGCCCAACGTGAACGCTGGTAGTAGCTTGGCTAGCTTTAAACTGGTCACTAGCTACCGGAGGAGGGGTTGACAGCGGTTTAGGATTTTGAATATCAATTTTTTCAGTATGCAAAGTCGTGTGGTGAGGTAATCCACACACGTGACATCTTAGTTTAGACATACAT
This sequence comes from Athrips mouffetella, assembly GCA_947532105.1. Classification (NCBI taxonomy): domain Eukaryota; kingdom Metazoa; phylum Arthropoda; class Insecta; order Lepidoptera; family Gelechiidae; genus Athrips; species Athrips mouffetella. The sequence continues at coordinate 26,279,907 of OX383967.1, forward strand.
TGCCCGGATGCATGGTTTGTACGTAAACAGTTTGAACACATCTTTTTTTCGGCGACGATAGCTAGCCGCGCTTGCACGTTCATTGCTTGGTACGTGGGGCACTTATAGATACAGTGCGCTGCACCACAACATAAACACTCAAATGGAATGGGGGACTTAGCGTTCGTCTGCGACGTGTAGGCAGAGCGCTTTTGGCCGCCGCTAGATGACCGCGACTCGGAAGTTCTGTTCGACTTCGTTGACGAAGGAGGTATACTTGACCGAGGCGGCGCGTTCGGATTGTTACTTGAGTGTTGGGTTGTTTCTAAGACCTTAACATAATCTTGAAGAAACTGCAAAAGTTCTTGAAAGGAAGGTATTTGCGACGTATTTTGAATTTCGAATCGTTTACGCGTGTCTGCGTCCAGAGCTCGCGAGGCGGTATGAAATAAAATAAAATCGCCTAAGTTTTCGACTTTCAAGGAGTTAAGAGCATTACTAGACTCATAAAGAGTGTTATAGAACCGCTGTAATTCTATAAAATTCGAAGTTTTAATTTGGGGAAAGTTTTGTATTTTTTCCAAATAAGTCACGACTAATAACCGTTTATTTTCGTAACGTTCAATAAGCGTATCGAAAACGTGTTGATAATTATCACCCGTTGCCGGGACACCTTTAGCAATGGCTTCAGCGGGACCCGATAAACATTGGATCAAATAATGAAATTTCTCAATCGAAGTTAAAGATTTATTGTTATGAATTATGTTTGAAAATGTGTCATAGAACGTTGGCCAATTTTCTACATTGCTATCAAATTTTGGTAATTCGATTTTAGGCAAACGTGCATTTATTGGTTTAGAGTCATTTTCCGAACGTTCCTCATCGCGCCTGTGCTCGCGTTCTCGCTCACGCTCGTCTCGTTCGCGGCGCTCTCGTTAGCGCTGCAGCTCAACATCCATCGCTATAAGTTGATTGTTTACCTCTAACACGTTGTAATACAACTCGTCAAAAGAATGCAAGACATTGTTATCCAACTTAGCTTCTGGATTAATTTTTAATTTCAGTAGATTAATTTGCGAGTTTGCCAAATTTCATAATTTTAGGTCAACGGGAAGTACCCTGTAGGTTTTTCATTTTTGAATAAATGTATGGAGATGAGGACATAAAATGCCATATCTTTTGTTTGCGTCGTTGTAAAAAATTGAAACTTTCAGATCTTGTGTGGTTCATGGATCCTAGTATATGGTATTAATTTCAACCTGATACCTTTACCCGTTCGTGAGATAAAGGGTCTTGACAGACAGACAGACAGACAGACGGACAACAAAGTGATCCTATAAGGGTTCCGTTTTTTCTTTCGAGGTACGGAACCCTAAAAAGAAGTTGACAGTTAAATTTTCCTACAAAAACGCTATCTATCATGAAAATGAAAACTAGTTTTTCTTTTTTAAAAAACGGCTCATTAATAGGTTCTAAATAAACTAGAGTACCTTTACGTCAATCTGTCAATCGATAAATTTTGTGTTTAGCGAGCAATATTTTTTTAACTGATGGGGCGCTACATGACTGCAGGAATCCCCTTATGGGGTTTTAATAGCAATTTTATGCAATTGTCATATAAAATAGATTATTAAAACACGAGTATGGGTTTACGAAAATGTTCTGTTTGTTTATTTTTAAAGACCTGGCAGAAAGGTATAAGGTGACTTCTTTACACACATAATATAACAGTATGTACTGTATGTTATATTACACAATGTGTAACGGCAATATGTAGGGCGTGAATCTGCCCATCAATTCAAACTGAACAACTTTTCCCAAGAAACATAAGTTCGAAATAAGCAACATAGGTCGAAATAGAAACTGCATCAGCTGATATATTTTGTATGGCAGGTTTTCGTATTTCGACCTATGTTCCTTGAAAGAAGTTGTTCCGTTTAATTGCCAGATTCACACTCTTCAATCACACATCAATCAATAAAACTTCAAGTCCCTAGTTTTATCCAAAAGGAAGTTACAGGGGGGTTTAAAGGGCCCTGAGTGGCTTCGAGAAAAGGATGGTATGGCTGTGCCTTTGTTTGCCGTCTTGGCGGGGGCACTACCGTGCCCCCAGATAGGTATCAAATATTGTATGTTTTAATTTCCTGTTTAAAAATTCTTTGACTGTATTTTATATAATAGTAGGTACTGTTTTTCCTACCTGGTCCTTCATTAGCTTCTTTGCCTTCATTGCTTTCTGAACCATCTTCTTGTCCGTTATCATCTGCCTGCTCATCTGTTAATTTATAATGAATAACAATATCATTATCATTATATCATATCATTGGTTGCATGTTTTTATAGTGTATTAAGAGCAAGTGCGCTATTTTGTTGATTTCGCTCGAGGCTCGAAAATTACAGCCCGAGCCGCCGACGAGAGCATAATGGAGCCGAGAGTGTAATGACCAAAGCGCATGCGCTTTTTACGACGTTTTTAACACGTTTGCGAACAAAAACAAGTACAATTTGCTTACTTCTTTTCCCCAAGGAAAATCCGTAGACAACAAGCTACGTATTTTTCTTTAGATTTCTACGTAGGTACACCCCATTCTCCAGACTTGTGTTTGTCTTCTTCTTCTTTCGTGTCAACTAACTGTCTGTCTGTCTTCTGACTGACTGTCTTGTGACTGACTGTCTTCTGACTGGTATTGATACCCTCGCTGAACCAACACAAGGTGTAACAGAAATGGTATATCAACTCTGAAGGATCTGAATCTGCCCATAAAACTGAACAACTTTTCCTAAGGAACATAGATCGTAATACGAAAAAAATATCTTGGCCGCCCATACAAAATGTACCGATGATGATTTCTATGGGAGTTCGCAAATTATTATTGTATCTTGTTTGTTTCTTAGGGAAAGTTGGTCAGTTTGATAGGAAGATTCACATCCTACAGGGTAGGTATACCTACCCTTTTTGTTACACCCTGTACACAATAATAGCTGTGCCAACGACTTCGTGCGGAGTTTGAACTTTTAGTAAACCCAAACAAACTTTAACTTATTGCCATGCAACATATAAGCGTTGTTTTATTGTAATCGGTACAAAGATATGCGATTACAAACTTTCAAGTGGTGAAGCGGGTGAGAACCTATCCGATAACACGTTATTATGGTAAAAAATTTAGTGCCTCCGTCCATAGTCTAGCGAACTCAGGAACACAGAAGTTGGCGATTTGAATATCAACCGTTGATGATATCTTACGGTGCGTCTGGATTCCCGATAGTAGAAGGGGGTTGGCGGAATAAGCTCATGGAGCTCAATCGAGATTTCTGATAGTTTCATCATCATCACTATATCAGCCAAAAGACGTCCACTGCTGGACATAATCTTCCCCTAAAGATCTCTATTACGACCGGTCCTGCGCTTCTCGCATCCAGATGCTTCCTGCGACTCTGGCTAGATCGTCGTCGGTCCACTATGTTGGGGTCGCCACTCTAGAACATTTACGCTCCATCGGCTGTCCGCTGCCATTTTAGTTTAGTGGTTCTCAGGGCTATGTCCGTTACTTTAGTTCTTCTGCGGATCTCCTCATTACTCATTCGAGCCCGCAAAGAGACTCATAGCATAGCCCTTTCCATAGCCCTTTGGGTGACTTTGTGCTTCCTAATAAGGCCCATCGTGAGCGACCATGTCTCGGTGCCTAGCAACACACACTGATCAAGACTTTCGTTTTGAAGTAGTAAAATGAGTTGAGACACTTAAATATGGACACCTTAATGGTTCGAAGACATTCATTAGATTTGATGTTTCTCTATAAGATCTGCAATAACGAAATAGATTGTCCCCAACTTTTGAGCTCTTTCCAGATATGTGTTCCTCGAAGACCTCCGCGTTTTCCTGTTCCCTTATTTAGAACCCCATTTGCTCGAACTAACTTACGAAGTCATAACGCTATCTACCGTCTGTCAAAGCTCTATAACTCTCTCGAACAATCAGTTGATAATATTCAATGACAAAGAAAAGAAATTCAGGGATAAGATGCTTGAATTGGTTAAGGATGCTAAGCTCAATAAAATTGTCCAATAAATAGCAATCATATTATTAGTATTGTTTATGATATGTATAGATATAGGTTAATATAAGTTCCCGTCTATCCTAATAATGCATGCTGTGGTTACCTTAAATAGAGTGTACATTTAGCTATTAGTTCAAATTATTGTTTGTAAGCATTTTGTTAATGTATCATTCGCTGGTGATCCTAATTATCAATAAATAAATAAATAAAATTTCACGACGACTTACCTTCTCCTTTACTAGTTTCATCATCTTTTTTCTTATTCTCTGCCAAATACTGATCTAACATATCATTGAGTTGATTCAACTGTTCCAGGGTGAGGCTATCTATTTTCTTGGACCACCCAGAAATATCGCCCACTTTATTACATATTTTCGAACACTTTTCTTTCGTAACAAACATGTTTTTAGTCTTACATCCTTTCCAAACGCCTGGGACGCAAGACTTTGTTATTTGATTGTATGTGTGGACTGGCATCGGTTTTCTACCGCAGTCACCTTCATTTAAGACACCGGTGCATGGGTCTTTGAGACTCATCATTTCGACAGTAAGACTCACATCCTCAGCTGAAAAAAAAAAACTGGTCAAGTGCGAGTTGGACTCGCGCGCCGAGGGTTCCGATATACCTTTAGTATTTTTGGAAGCATTAAAGTCCATTTTCAGGACCGCAAAACTAAATTTGTTTGTGAAGGTTTTGTGCAGATTTCTGGAAAACTGTGAAATTTAGAAAGATCGTTTTATTTTTGCTGTAAAGTTTACATAAACTTCTGTCAACTGTAATTAATTCAGATTTTTCCTTACACAAACTTCGGAGATGGAATGGTATTTTTTTTGAAACTATGAAACGTAAAAAAATACAAAAATGTATTTAAAATGTACAAGTAAAGCCCTTTCATATGATACCCCACTCGACCTAGTAGCGACAATTTGAAATTTGGCCCCCCCTATTTTGGCCCCCTTTACATTAATAATCATAATTTTTTCAAAATTCTTACATGTGCAATTAAGTTGGGCAACTACGAGTATATTCTAAAACCATTCCAAATTTCAAGTCGATAGCATAAGTGGTTGCTGAGATATAGAGGTGTAACAGACAGACAAACAGACGGACAGACAGACAAAGTCGCACCATAAGGGTTCCTTTTTTTTTACCATTTTGGAATCGGAACCCTAAAAAGGTTACTGTATGTTACTTCCTTATAATCACACTATTTTGTCCGCGACTTCGTCGGCGTGTTGAAATAATCTATATTTTGCCAATCAAACAAAAGAGTTTAATTTAAATCAGTTCAGTAGTTTTTGCGTGATGCTCGAACAAACACAAAAAGTCCAAAAATCTGTGATTTGGAGTCATCAAAATAGAATAAAGTGATATTTTTTAAAAAGTACCTGTCGAACGAGCTTTGCTGTGTATAATCTTTACCAAACCCGACCAAAAGATGGCACTGTAGGGTTTATGAAACGCGCTATTATATCAAGAAACGTTTAAAAATGAAAAAAAACCGGCCAAGTGCGAGTCGGACTCGCGCACTGAGGGTTCCGTACAAACCTGTCTGCTCGTTTGCCTGCTCTAACATTTAAAAAAAAACCTGTACGTATATAAGTAAAAGTTATGGTACTTTTATTGCTAAAAAACTTTATTATGTGATGTAAGTAACTAAAATTTATATTTGAGTTGATTGAATGAAAGGTAAATTGCGGTTTACGATTTATGACGTATTTAAAAAAACTACTTACTAGATCTCGTTCAAACCAATTTTCGTTGGAAGTTTGCATGGTAATGTACATAATATATTTTTTTTAGTTTTATCATTCTGTTATTTTAGAAGTAACAGGGGAGGGGGACACACATTTTACCACTTTGGAAGTGTCTCTCGCGCAAACTATTCAGTTTAGAAAAAAATAATATTAGAAATCTCAATACCATTTTTGAAGACCTGTCGATAGATACCCCACACGTATGGGTTTGATGAAAAAAAAATGAGTTTCAGTTGTATGTATATTCAACAGTATAGTTCTTATAGTTTCGGAAAAAAGTGGCTGTGACATACGGACGGACAGACAGACAGACAGACATGACGAATCTATAAGGGTTCCGTTTTTTGCCATTTGGTTACGGAACCCTAAAAACGAATTTCCTCAGACGTGAGACCTAGCTAAATCGATTTTCGTCCCCGAAAACCCCTGTAGAGTAAACTTCATATAAATCGTTAGAGCCATTTTCGAGAAACCGATTACAAATATTCTATACCTACTTTTAAACGAGCGATATTTGTATAATATACAAATATCGCTCGTTTTATATACGTGATATGGGGCGTCCATAAATTACGTGAGATGTTTAAGGGGGGGAGGGGGTCGAGTCAAATCTCATCTTACCTTACGTTGGAGAGAGGGGGGGTCTCGGCAAATAACACGCAATTTTTTGTTAGATTTAGTCTTACATGCTTAAATTTTTATTATAATAATAATCAAACTCTCAGCAATATTGATTACCTACTAGTCTTAACTAGTCGTAAATAAACGCACGAAGCAATTTTTTTTCTTTGTACAATAACAATCCAACGCGTTTACGTAATGAAGCGTTATCCGCTTATATTCGTTTTTGTGTGTTCGATACTTTTTGCTTCTTTCTCGATGTATTGACTGGCTGTTTGTATTCATTGACAGTAGATTCAAAATTTTGGTTTTCCTTTTTCTGTGCTCATTTTTTGTTTGGATACGTGATATAACAAATCAAAGATTTAGTAAAATATTTTCTAAATCGTAAAATACGCCAAGAAATACCATATTAAAATCTAGAATCCAAATCTAAATCATTTAAAAAGTTTTGTACACGAGCTACCTTAGATTATGAATAACGGCAGCTCAGTTTTCCTACCGATTTTGCTCCCTACAATTTTGTGTGTGTTTTTGCTCGTACAATTTATTCCTCTTTCCTTCTTTAGGTTTCCACTTTCTTATTTCTCTATTTTATTTGCGCAGTTAAAGCTGCCCGATTACGGGCAGCAGGAACCTGCTCCATAAAGCCCACTAGAGACATTTGAGGGTATCATTTGACAGCTGCACCTTTGCGCAAGAAACTGTTTGGGTCTGCGTCACCACAGACTTCAGCAGTTGCTCCGCTTCCTCTGCTCTGCTACGGGAACATACTGCACCTTCTGAAGCCTTGGTCTACTGCACTCATCAACACGACTGGATACCAGATAATTTTTTAACGCACTATAAGTCCTTCCCGTTTTGAACCGTCTCTTCCAAATTCCAAAAGCGCCTCCGGTCGCGCCATGATATTTTAGGCTAAAATCTTTGGCTGTAATTTAATTCCATTTGAACTACAATCCGCGATTCTTAGCGGAAGGTTTGACTAAGTATTACCATTATTAGCTAGATGCTGGAGTAATAATTTAGGTGGCCACTTTAAGTTATCACTAGTTTTACCAAGCGAAAGTTCCTACTAGCTATTGAGACTAAGCGTTTTACATGTCGCACGTATCGCGGATTTAATTCCAAAATTATTTTAGTGTATAACGCCCATCAATGACTTTTTTATACTTTTAACTATATTATTTTCTGAATTTAATCACGAATCGTTCAATCGTATTTTAACTTTATTTCGTTGGTTATATATTTGTGAATTATAAATCAAAATCATACTAAACTATGTTCTATTTGATTTTATTAAAATATTGTATGTTATATTTCTTTGTTTGTTTGGTTAGTTTAAGGTAAGTTAACTCTTACTCTTTTTAGGTAAATGCAGTTAATTTTTAATTCAATTAACTTTATTATACTGCAGTAAGAAACCCACATTTTGAAAAATCTCACGTGAGATTTGGGGATGGGGGAGGGGGTTGAATAAAATCTCACGACATCTCACCAGGGGGGGAGGGAGGGACAGAAAAAATAAAATAAAACACCTCACGTAATTTATGGGGCTCTTTAGTCAACTCGGTACACTCGAACTCGGTACACTGTACCGAGTTGACGAAGTGCTTTTTTGCATCGGTGAACTCGGTACATTGTAACTTTTTTTTCATTTGTACAGACGCGGAGAAAAGTGTTTTTATTTAAACTATAAAACTTTATTAGCTAGCACCGTTACCATTAGGAATTAATTAATATTTTGAAATGTAAATTGATTAATAAAAATTAAGACGGTAGGTAAACTTTGGTATTTAGTAAGCTTTTTTTATATGCCAGAATTGACAACATTATTTCTCAATAATAATTATTATAATAAGTTATTTAAGTTAGAAATAACATGCAGACACGCCAATCAATCTATTCAAGTGCATTTCAAGGTTGACGAGCCTAATTGAATTGCGGATTGAACCAATCACACTTAAGAACCTTATCAGTACAGAAAGGGGTGAGGATCTTTCTAATTTCTAGTCAATTCTTCCTGTCGTTATCACTTGGTGGTAGTGCTTTTTTTGAGAAAAAATTGTGTTAGTGATGTTAATGTGATTTTATGGTGTTAGTAAAATATTTTATAAATTTTTTAAATAAACAAAAATAAAGCTGTGCACTATTAAGCGCATGTGATTTTGCATGTTTTTTAAGTAGAATGTTTATATTTTTAATTTTATATTGTTTTAAGAGAATGTTTATACAAAAAATAAAAAAATAAACGACTGATTTTTTAAACTTAGTTCTAAGTTGATATTAATAAAACGACTGTATTATTTTATTTAAGAATTTGACTGAAACTATTACTAGGCAACCAACTGTGATTTTTAATCTGTTAGTTTTACTTTTAATAAACGACTTTGATTTTCAAATACTTTATCTTGTGATTTATTTTGAATTTCGGATCAAACGACTATATTTTATAGCTTTAGTTTTTCTTTAATAGAATAAAATAAATCAAATGACTGAGATTTGCATTAAATAAAATAGTAAAATTCAATAATGCTATATTACCTACTCGTATTTTAATTTTCTCTGAACTTTATCACACGATTGTACACAGATTTGAAAAAAGCAATAGATTTTGAACTTTATGTACAAGTGTACCGAGTTGACTAAAGGAAATTAACGAAAAAAATCGATTGGCAAACTCGGCACACTGTACCGAGTTTTCAATGTACCGAGTTGACTACAGACCCGTTATGGACGCCCCGTTAATGATATAAGCGAAACCCTCATACACTCCAACTGATTTTTATTAAAATAAATCCATTCCCGTTAAAAAAACTTTTAAAAATATTGTTTTTCTACATATTGTTATTTTAAAGTTTCCTCATTGTTCTAGTTTCATCGTTGTTCTAGTCCACGCACTCCGCGCACGCCACGCCCACTTCCCTCCCCTCCTCACCGCTCATGAACCGCGCGGTGCAGGCCGCCAGCGCGCGTATCCACAGAAATGTTTACAATAGAAGCGGCAAAAATTTAAATAATAAATAAAAAAAAATACTCCTATAAAAAGCCCCACGTTGTATACATGTGTCATCTTGCTTTTATGATGATGATCAGAGATTACTTAAGTAGAATCTTTGTTTCAGCAAAAAAATTTGCACTGGTAGGGCTTTTGTGCAAAGTCCGTCTGGGGGAGTACGACCCCCTTGCCTATTTCTGCCATGAAGCAGCAGTGTGCTGTGTTTCGGTTCGAAGGGTAAGGGAGCCAGTGAAATTATCGGTACATGAGACATACCATCTTAGTTCTCAAAGTGAGCAACGCGCTGTGCTGTCTTATTAGTGTCAAAATTTTAAGACAGTGGGCGCTATGGGCGGTGGTGGGTGACCATTTACCATTCACAAACTTCGGAGATAAGGGGGGGGTATGGTATTTTTATTGTCATTTTTCATCATAACTTGAAAACTAAGAGACGTAAAAAATACAAAAATATATTTTAGAATGTACAAGTAAAGCCCTTTCATATGATGCCCCACTCGACCTAGTAGCGACAATATCAAATTCGGCCCCCCCTATTTTGGCCCCCTTGACATTAATAATCATAATTTTTTCAAAATTCTTTCATGTGCAATTAAGTTGGGCAACTATATTTTAAAACTATTCCAAATTTCAGGTCGATAGCATGAGTGGTAGCTGAGATATAGAGGTGGGACAGACAGACAGACAAAGTCGCACCATAAGGGTTCTTTTTCTTTATCATTTTGGTATCGGAACCCTAAACAGGACGGGTTGCACTCCGGGAGTGCCGGCAGAAGTGAAAACTTGCATTTTTGAATATTATGCTTTTTGTAAGGGTCAATCGCGCCATTGCTCGCGTACTTCTTTGATGTCACTCAATAATAACCCGTATTGTTATAACAATACGGTTGACAGTTGACGCTTTTTCGATCAGGCTACGGATCTGACGCGAGATCTGACGTGAGTTTATCATTTTTTACCCATCTAAAAAAGTGCCAAGCGCCGCTAAAGAAGTTTTCTCTTCAAAAATTAAGAGACATCTACGAAAATCTTTGGTATTAATAGTACCTACATATTTTATTCCACTTACGTAATAGTTCATCTTCAGCCGATTTTGTTTGAGTATCAGCTTCCATTTGAAGAGTGGCGATGCAGAAATTACTGCAGGAATACTCATCAGAGAATCTGAAAGATTATGAATGTTAAAGAAAGCCAGGATCACACCTAACTGAATTCAAAGACTAATTCGGCATACATTGCTGGGAGGCTTGGTTATATTAATTGCGATATCCTTACTTCAACGAGCAATGAATGCCTAATTAGTCTTTGAAGTCAGCTAGGTGTGATCGTGGATTTAAAAAAGGCTCCACCAATCTTAACCCATATATACTACTAGCTGTTGCCCGCGACTCCGCGTAGGGTTCAGAAAAAGTAGCTAACGACTTTTCCCATGGTTCAAACTATCTTCGTACCAAGTTTTTATCACAATCGGTTTATCGTATTAGTCATAAAAGCGTAACAGACAGACAGACAGTGCAGTTCTCGCCTTTATATTATAGAGTACCGATAATACGGATTTTTGTAAATTAAACACCTCTTGTTTACGTGTGGACTGTTAGATCGCCAACTATTCTCGTAAGTGTAAAATCATAGTCCACGGGTTTCGTTATTTCTTATACAAAACAAAGCCTTCTGAGGCTCAGTCACTTTAGCTTCTGTGGCTACTGAAAAAAGAGCGGTACAAAGTCCAACGTGTCTAGCTTCACATGCTTTTAACTCTACATGTACCTACATACAAAACTGTTGGACTTCACTTCCGTACAATCTTTGTAACTTATCTCTCCCCTTAAAAGACAATTCCTAAAAAACAATGATTCACTTCTCTCTTTTTTTTTTGAAGTATTACGTTTATAAGTACCTACTTCCAAAGTTTTCAAAACTTTAGAACTTTCATAAAAAAATTACATTTGTTGCACCGCCATGCCGAAACAGAACTTTTTTCATTATTATTTTTGCAATAAAACTAAATCTAGATTTTACCAATCTTTAGCTGTACCCACGACTTTTACACAAACAACTGGACCGGATCAAACGGAATTTTCAACAACGTATTTGGCTTTCTTCCGTACAAAATTATAAGCGTTGTTTGATTTCAGCTCGGTTTCACAGCTTGAAACTTTACTCGCCTATTATCTGTTTGAATGAACCGATGGCAATAAAAAAAGTTCAAATATTGCACGAAAGAAACCCTAATACGTTATTGAAAACCCCGTTTAAGTATCGTTCAAGTAGTTTGTGAGGTTTTGGTGCTGCCGCTTAAAATTTCGCGAACTTTCTGTCTGAGTGAACCGTTTGCAATTAAATAAAGCTTATATGTTGCACAGAAAGAAGCCCGACGCGTCATTGAAAACCTCGTTTGACTTTGAACCAGTTCAGTAAGTGAGTTCTTGGTTCTGCAGCTTGAAACTTTGCGTATTTTCTGTCAGAGTGAACCGACCTATCGCAACGAAACTAAGCTTATTTATTGCACAGAAGTAAGCCAAACGCGTTATTGAAAGCCACGTTTGAATCTGCTTAAAAGTTTTTTAATTATTCGCGCCTTCGCACACTGTGAGAAAATCACATTCTAGCGGGATTTAATTCTTAGGGCTCCCGCACACGACCGAGAATCGGTGGCCGATTTTTTGTCGGCATCCCGCTCTTACGTGTTATCACCTGGATCTTCCGTCCTTGTCCTGGCCGATAATCGCCCACCGATTCTCGGTCGTGTGCGGGAGCCCTTAATGACGCGGATCGTACGTTTTTGGCAATAAAAAGTTATAAATGATGTTAATATAATGGAAATAACGCATTGTGGTTTATCTATTCAAGAAACATCAACTGAATTAATGTTATTATATTAATTAAAGTCATTTTCTATGGAAAGGAAAAGCATATCTAAGATATCCGCTTCAATTTTACTTTTTTTTTCTTCCGAATGCACCTTAAACTTGCTAAATATGGGACCGATGATATTAAAAGCCTGTTTAGTAAATCCGTGTTAGTCAATTCTTGAAGATTTTCTCGTAAAGAATTCTCGATAGTGTCTATTATCTTTATTTCTTATTTCTTGATCTTCTTCCGATAACTGTCCAATAGGAAGTATACATGATGATATAACATCTTTGCCACGAAATAGCACTTTATGTACACTAACGGGCATATTAAACCAAGAAAAGTAATCCAAAATATCAAAAATTTGGCATTTTGATATTGCAACAGCCATGCTGAAAAATGAAAAAAATTGTATGGGGAGCGCAAAAATGCGCAAAAAGTGTCAACTGTAGCAGAAAGCTAACACTATGAGCTATCATAAATAATAGTATTTATCACGGAATAATGCGGAATAAATAGTATTCAGGTCTACTGAATATCCGTTAAAATATTTAAACCATGTCCATTTTGCCCCTTCATTGAAATTAGTTTAAATGACATTAATTGTGAACGTCAAGGCAATTAAACTGTTTTGTACTTACCTAAAAGAACCAAATAATAGTTTTATAAAACAAAAACAATGTTTTTATATAACATAGCTTCGTAATCGTATTTTCAATTCGCACAAGTTAACACTGCGTACCGAGTGATCAAATTAATTAGATTTTTTTACCGACTTCGAGGTAGTCTATTTTAAATTTAAAAGTACCTACAAAAAAAAATTAAATGTCATATTGACAGGGATAGTCTTAGGTAAAATAAAACACTATTTGCTTTCAAATTATAAAATATTTCAATTCTATATTAAATCCCGCTAGAATTCGCATTTCTCACACTGTGCTTCGCTTGAAACTTTGCGTAACTTCTATTTGAGTGAACCGTTTTCAACTAACCTAAGCTTATATGTTGCACGGAAGTACCTAATCCAAGCACGTCATGGAAATGCCAGTTGGAGTCGGTAAAGTAGTTTGTTCGCTATTGGCGCTGCCTATTGAAACTTCGGGAATTTTCTGTCTGAGTGAGCCGTTTTCAATGAAAGTAAGCTAATACATTGCAAAGAATTAAGCTAAACACGTTATTGAAAACCCCATTTAAATCCGTTTATAAGTTTGTGAGTTATTGGTGCCGTCGCTTGAAACTTAGTGTATTTTATGTCTGAGTGAACCGTTTGCAATGAAACTAATGGTAAGCCAAATACGTCACTGAAAACTTCGTTTTAATCGGTTCAGTTGTTTGTGAGATATTGGCGCCTCCGCTGGAAATTTCGCGCACCTGTCTGAGTGAGCCGTTTTCAATGAACGTAAGCTAATATTTTGCAAAGAAGTAAGCTTGGCAGTTTATTGGAAACCCCGTTTGAATCCGTTCAATAGTTTGTGAGTTATTTGCGCTGCCGCATGAAACAGCGTACCTTCTGTCTGAGTGAACCGTTTGCAATGAAACTAAACTTTTATGTTGCACAAAAGTAAGCCAAACTCGTAATTGAAAACTCAGTTTGAATCGGTTTGTGAGTTATTATCGTACAGGCAATTTGATACTTCACATTAGTGTAGCTTCTGATTGAGTGAACCAATTTAAATGAAACATAGCCTATATGTTGCTCAGAGCTAAGCTTAATCTATCTGCGAAAACCGCGAGAAAATCCGTTCAGTAGTTTCGGAGTTTATCGAAAACATACAGACAGACAGATAAAAAGTTCAGAAAACATATTTTTGTGTTCTATTAGTCGTTTCTTATCGCCCACACTATTTTTTTTATAAATTTATCAAAAGTACAGACACGCGGTTTCTACTCTTCTTTTATTATATGTATAGATGAACAGATCTGAATAATGGAATGCTTAATTTTTTTTTATCGGAAAACACCTCCACGTTCAAATGTTAACTTATTGTGAAAACCGGCCAAGTGCGTGTCGGGCCACGCGCAGTTGGTTCCGTAGTTGTAAGATTATTATATAGGACTTTTTGTCGCAAAGCAAGTTTTAATTAAGTACTAGTTAGCGGCCCGCCCCGGCTTCGCACGGGTACTAATCTACGGGTAGAGGTGGTGCCTTTTATTGCGATATATGACGTAGCCTTCAACTCTAAAACATTTCGTTGTACCTCAGGACGACAACCTCAAAAGAATATACTTAAAATTTTGAAAATCAGGCTTTGGACGACCTGTCGCAACGACGTGCGCCCTCAGCGCCCTCTGTGTGTGCCCCGTCAGGTTCCTGGCTCGCTGATACGGCTACGCTCGGCTATCAACGGAAATGCGCATCGAGTGTGAAGCTCGTTCTAGGACTTTAATTAGAGTGATTTTAATATTGTGATATCTTCCAAGATATTCATTTAAATAACATGGTGTAAAGGACAATTTTGATCTACGTTCATTGTTTTATATTACTAACCTTTTAAATTGGATAAGGATCCATACCTTGAGGGCAAAAATACGTTCAAAAATACCTTATTTTGAAAATCTACTTTTTTGCTATAAATAGTTTGTTAGAATGGGTTATCCTTAAAAGATAGACAAATACTACCGCGGACTTTTCTTTAGAACTCTTAGAGAGCAACAATTCTTTCATACCTAACTTTGATAAAAATGAAACCAATTACGCAGCGCACGCCCAGAAAGCTGTCTAGAGGCATGTTTTTTTCCGACTCGATCGACAAACATCATCACAGTTCAGTTAGTTTGCACTCAATGATTATAAATTGTAGCCTTAAACCTTTGTATTGAATTAATCTATCTATTAGTGAAAACCGGATCGAAATCGATATAGTAGTTCTAGATTTTAGCGATCACAGACAGACATGATGGATGACGACAGAAAAACTTTTCAGGGGACTTTCTTTTATGATATGTAGTGATGATTTCATAATGTTCATTTACATCGCTATTTTTTATTATTACCAGTTTTTCGGCTATAGTTCATTAACCTGCGAAGACAACTTCATCATATATACTACTGCTGTGAATAATATCACATTTCAAAACTCTAACAAAAATTGCGCTTTCAAGCTAAATATTTCGCAAACGGATCCGTAAATTAAAGAAAAGTATTTGCAAACTCACGTTATTTTTTAAAGATCTACCTAACGATACTAGTCCACACAATGGGGTAGACAAGAAAAAAATATCCACCCACACAAAAAATCCCCTAAAAAAATTCCCCAAAAAAATGTTTTTCCTTATTTTACTCTCCATTTTGTCGGCATGCGCATACGAAATAACAGCTTTCTAGTACTAAGGGTCTCTGAGCTAAGCCGCGGACAGACAGACAGACATGACGAAACTATAATATAGGGAAAAAGGTATGAATGTACTCACGATACTGAACAACTTTCCGCAAGGAACATAGGTCGAAATACGAAGATCAAGTTTTGACCTCCCATAGAAACTGCATCAGCTGATAGCGCATTTTGTATGGGAGGTCAAATTTGGTTTTTCTTATTTCGACCTATGTTCCTTGGGAAAAGTTGTTCAGTATCATGAGTGAATTCATATCTTTTGCTATCAAGAACTAATAAAAGGTCACCCAATATGGGTTCCATGTTGACTACGGAACCCTAAAAACTAAAAGAAATGAAAAAAAAAATTAAGGTATATCTCCGGTTCCCATTACCGAAAATAAAAATAAAGTAAATAGACTTGTTATTCTATACCTACATTATTTTTATTTTCGTTATTTTTGTTTTTTGTTGTTACAATAAAAAATGCGTATGCGTGGTCCACCCATACAGCTAAGACTTTTTAAACAGCTCGTTCCACCTCTTAAGGTCTGCGTGTGGCAACGCCACCCTACGGCCTCCATGTAACATTTAAGGGGCTGATAAGAGCTAAATACGCTTCACTTGAGCAGGTTTTTAACGAAAAGTGATGAATATATGGCCGTGAAAATAAAATTGATAATTTAAAATCTTTTCAAGAATATGGCCGACTCCGAAACATATATTTTGTACGCCATAAAAAAATCCAAAGTTACCTCTGCTTTTTGCTTTTAAACCGTTTTTCTTAAGTACTTATTAATCTATGATGCCAAGACTTTTACACATTATTCAAACATTATGCATAATAATAAAGCTATTTGATAATAAATATTATGGGTACAGATTATGAGAAAAATGCAAAAATTTGCGAAAAACGTAAAACAGCGCAAATTCGCTCCGTTCTAGCACTCGCATTCTGCCCTTTGTGAGAAAGGGAGGTAATTCAGCTCTTATCAGCCCCTTAATGATCGGCATCACAAGCCTCTATTTCTTCCAAATCCCTCTCAAGGACTGCATGCAGGTCACGGCCAGGGGTCGTTTTATCTTTACAGTACCTGGGCGACCGAGCTATGCTCTGTATGATTAAAATATCATCCGGTGAGCAAGCTATGCTACTCAACAACAGATGGCGCTGTAAGTTTCTTGAATGCACTAAAACGCGCTTATATTAAAAAAGACGGTAAAAACGAATTTTCCCAGACATGAGACCTAGCCAGATCGATTTTTTGCCCCCAAAAACCCCTGTATTCAAAATTTCATCGAAATCGTTAGAGCCGTTTTCGAGAAACCGATACCTTTTCAGCCGACGACTTAATGCAGACTGTTCATATCCGGGGGTTTTTAGGGACGAAAAATCGATCTAGCTAGGTCTCATGTCTGGAAAAAATCGTTTTGCCCGTGTTTTTTTTTGCTAAAACATTTAAAAAAAAAATACCGCGTTATAGACGGAAACCTACAGCGCCATCTGTAAGCGAGTAGCATAGCTTGCTCACCCGATGATATTTTAATGATGAGGCGGCTATTATAAAGCGAAGCTCGGTCGACCAGGTACTGCCATAAAATGCAAGCATGTGTTAAACCATAGATATGGTTAAACGAACCACAAACTCCTATGAAGGATCATCCCACTATAGCAGTATTTTGAATAAATATAACCAATAATATGGCAAAATTATACTCATTAATAGAAATAAGTTTTCATTACGTTTACATAACTTATATTGTAACATATTAGTTAAGCTTTTTTTTTTCGTTTTTAGGGTTCCGTAACTCAAAAGAAAAAAACGGAACCCTTATAGGATCACTTTGTTGTCCGTCTGTCTGTCTGTCAAGACTTTACTCCGTGGTCAAGACCCTTTATCTCACGAACGGGTAAAGGTATCAAGTTGAAATTAATACCATATATTAGAACCACACAAGATCTGCAAATTTCAATTTTTTACAACAACGCAATCAAAAGATATGGCAATTTATGTCCTCATCTCCATACATTTATGCAAAAATGCAAAACCTACAGGGTACTTCCCGTTGATCTAAAATTATGAAATTTGGCTAGAAGCTAGGTCTTACAGTACAAATAAAGGGAAAAATCTGAAATCATTAAATATTACAACTTTCCTCACAACTAATGGTAACCAATTGTGGTGAGCTCCCGTTTCAAGAACATTCATATAAGAGAAGTACATTCATATAAGTTGGATGGTCGCAAAGGCGATTTTTGTTTTAGTTCTATTTTAAAAACGGGTTTTTTGAAAATTGGTATGTTTATAGTGCACACACATTAACTTACTGAAATTTCAACTAATACAATTATGATTATGTGTTGGTACGGAACCCTCGCTGCGCAAGTCCGACTCGCACTTGGCCGGTTTTTTTTTAAGCTTAACCGTTTTAAGGTTAATAGCCACTGAGATCATTACAGGTGTCATGGGAGAGAGGCTGAGTTCTTAATCTGAGCTTCTACTATTTTAAATCAGCCTCATTTAAATGGTACCTAGTAATAATTACGTTTTCAGAGATGAACATAAACACATCCCCCCATTTTTGACCAATTACTACTGTTAATCTGAATCTACATCGGTGTCTGTCTGACCTTGACTGAAAGAGGCATTAGAGGCCATTGACGTAAGAAAAACGCTGCCTGGCGTAGTTTCCAAAATCTTTGTTAGAGGCACAGCAGACAGTAAACACTATCAGTCCGCCAGTGTGGCCGGTACTGCAATTATTTGCGATGTTATTATAGTCATTGACATGAGAAAAACGCTCCGCTTCTATGCGCGTATTTTCCAAAATCTGGTTTGGAAGGAAAACAGCTTGAATAGTTGTTCAGTTCAAAGAGGTATTTAGTCGAAAAGGTTGTTCAGATTGATTGTTATTAAGTTTAAAACGAAGAGCAATTTTGAAAAATTATAAGATTACATTTTATTCCGATAAAAACTATCATTATCGCAATACCGGCCACACTGGTGGACAAAGTCCGTGACTGCCCGTGTCTGCCCGGCTCTCGTATGCTGAGCCTCAAACAGATTAAACATTTTCGTATACACGTCCACCTTTGCCAGGGCTCTTACTAACATAACGATCGTGTGGAAGTACCTTTACAATAACAAAATGGCCGTCATATCGCAGTAACTTCATGATGTCTTTCTTAAATATTTCGTTGGGCCAACACTAATTGTCCCACTACAAAGGAAATTCAGAACGATCAAATAACAACTTTGATTTTTCAGCAGCCATTCTCGTTCTGGTAGCGGCTGCATCACGTAAGCTAAGTACAAAGCGAATCCTTTTGGATCGACACGTTTCGGCTTAGGCTTTCGGCACCCAGTAGTTTTATGGAACTTAATCTGCCGTCGTATAATATCATTGGTCGTCGTCATGTTACGGCGGCTCTTTAGTCAACTCGGTACACTCGAACTCGGTACACTGTACCACAGATAATATACCACAGATACTATACTAGTACAGATGCCATTATTAGAAACAAAAGGGCCAAATGAATTCGGGCTATTTACTCCGTCGAAAAAACCGTAGTACGGAATGGGACCCCATGACTGTACCGAGTTGACCAAGTGCTTTTTTGCATCGGTCAACTCGGTACATTGTAATTTTTTTTTGGTTTGTACAGACGCGGAGAAATGTGTTTTTATTTTAATTAAAATTTCCAAAGGTATGTTTCTTAGGAAAAGTTATTAAAACTTTTTGACTAATTATACCATTTCAGTTTTCGGAAGGCTGTCGCTTATACATTACAAATACACTATATTTTTAGAGCGCTATTTAAGAAGCACATGTGATTTTGCATGTTGTTGAGTACAATATCTTTTCACTGTTGATTTTTTTTTCTTTCTTTCTAAAACAAAACTGTGCACTATGAAGCGCATGTGATTTAACATGTTTTTTTAAGTATAATATTTCTATTGTTGATTTTTTATGGTTATAAGAGAATACCTATTTATAAAAAAAAGAAAAAAAAAAGTGAAATAGTTCTAACCAACTGTGATTTTTAATCTGTTTGGTTTATTTTCAATAAACGGAATTTCGGATCGAATGACTGGGTTTTATAGCTTTAGTTTTTCTTTAATATAGTTGTATGAAAATATTTTTCAAACGACTGTCATTTTGCAATAAATAAAATTCAATAATGGTCTATTCTTTTAATTTTGACCGAACTTTTTTACACGCCTGTACACAGATTTGAAAGAAAACAATAGATTTTGAACTCTAAGTACAAGTGTACCGAGTAGACTAAAGAAAATTAACGAAAAAAAATTATTGGTAAACTCGGTACACTGTACCGAGTTTGTAATGTACCGAGATGTCTAAAGACCCGTTACGCCGACCCCAATCAAGATGTTTTTACTGTATATGGGCTTACTCTTGAAATCGATCTAGCCCTGAGGACAAAGATGAGGTCGACGATGGAACGCGCTTGCCCAGAAATAGCATATTCACTCACGACTTAAATAGATTCGGGTTATAGTATGGGCTTACTCTTGACCTCGATCTAGCCCTGAGGAAAAAGATGAGGTCGACTATGGAACGAGCTTGCCCAGAAGATGCCTATTCACTCGCGACTTAAATAGATTCGGGTTAAAAAAGAGCTCGGGAACACAGACGCAGGTAGAGAATTTCACTCCTTAGCCGTGCGCTTTGTGGAGATATGTGTGGAATATCAACCAAGTATGAGTGATATCCTGCGGTGCGGCTGGATTCCCGATGGTAGAAAAAATAGGAAAGATAGGAATAGGGCAGGGGAATGACAACTTTCCTGTTTGACTCGGTAAAGACGGCAACAACTAAACTTGCTCAGTAAAAGTAGATTTTTTGGCTGTCTGTCGATTTACAGTCAAGAGTGGGTCAAAATTGACACTTGCAGCGCGACTATAAAAACGGTACAAAGTCAAATGTGTCAACTTTGATGTACTCTTGACTATACATATCAGGAGTAAAGATGGCCAAATGAGAAATGGAAGTAAGCTTAGTCGGCATGTTGTTCGCGCACAGGTATGGCTATATCCAACAAACGTCAGTGAATATACTTTATCTGAGAGTACGCGGATCCTAAATACGAAATGTTGACTTACTGTTTAAATTGGAAGTGGGGAAGGTATTACCTGTTTTGGGTTGGGCAGCCTCTCCAGATCTCGATCTCGCATCGTGAGCCTGGCTTGTAATAGGAGAACACAGGCGTCGGGGGGTGCCCGCAATCGGTGAGGTTTATCGGGCTCAGGCAGTATCTTGGTGGCACTAAAAAATCAACGTATCGTCCGTCAGGCTAGTGGCAAACTTTAAAGAATTACAATACAAAATAAAATCTAAGCTTGACCCATAGTTTTCAGGCCTAAAAACTTTTAGAATAATCTGTATCATAGATCACTACCATTATCTAAAACAGTAAAATTAACGGTTTTCGAGCACGAAGTACACTCTTTCTTGTGGTTATACTACCTATACCACTAACTTGCTGCCAACTATCCGTTTCCTGGAAGTGACGTAGCTTAACATTTTCAATCGAGAAGAAAGCAAGAAATATACTACTCTCCAGGCGAAGAGGGAAACGGGCAACAGCACTTAAATAAAATTAAAAAATATTTACCTGCATGTATTCCCATCAAACAAGACACAAGAGTTGTAAGGAAGCTCCACATTTTTCTTAATCCTATAGTCTGAGCGTATGCTTGCATTGTTACATCAGCAAGCAAATTAAGTAGGTACCTACTTATCGAATAAGTACCTTAATTGAATTGAATTTTGAAATTGAATCTAAATAATTGCTTTCATTTGTCATAAACTTAGATTAATTAACAGTAAGAAATGCGTCAGTTTAATTAAAAGTATTGCCTTTTGACCGTAAAATAGGAAATCGGTAATCAAAACCTTATCGAAATTGAAGCTATGTTGTTTGAAGAGACATGTTCGCGTAAATTACTTATGTTCTAATTTATTATTGCTTATTAGCTTACCTTTTATTATAATTTTTATATTTACAGTCTCAAAGACACTGTAATGGTACATAATATTAGGTCTTTACCTATGAAGGTGCCGTTTTGCATGGCGAATTTTAGATAAACTCAATTTTCAGTACTAACATTTTTGCATTTTTCTTAGGAAATATAAATCCAATTTTTTTTATTTTTTGAAGCATTATTGGAAAGACATTAAGCTAACAGAAGCTTAAATTTAATTTTCGAAAAATATTATCTGTAAAAAATATATCAAATCTAATGATGAAATCCGACGACATTTAAGACGAACAATTTTCGAACATTTAATTTTATATATCAAACTAAAAATAAAAACTTTAGTTTATGCGTCAATTGATAACCTTGAAGTCAACTTTCAAATATAAGACAAATGAAAAAAATAGCATTAGAATTATAGAAATTATGATCTCATTAATCTGTAAGAAAATTTCGGCAATTTCATAGGTAAAGACCTAATATTATAATAGCAGTGTTAGGAAAAGTACCAATTTCCTTTTAACTACATGTTGTATAAGTAGAATTAAGTACATAAAACATATTGATAATAAATATAGTAGTTTATGCCACTGTCAGGTAAAGATAGTCATTGTAACATGAGTGCTTGTTAAACAAGCACGAATAACAATAGACAGCACGAATGTTACAAGTGGCATACATTACTTTTTCTACGAACATAAAAATCATTAAGAAAATAACGCACCGACTTTGTTTACTTTTGTCATAGTAGAGCACTAGATAGAACACCTCCACTTTTTTGGCAATAAAGTCCTCTTGAGTTTCGTACGCTGCCTTAATTATTTCGGTCGGCGTGAATATTTTACTCATATTTACAAATTTTCAATGGAAATGAAGATGTTTATCGTTTCAATTATAAATTAAAAGTATTTTTTTTTTGACAGATTAAATAACATCCCTCTCGGCCAGCCATCATATAATACTGTGTATGGGGGTTCAGTTCATAAGTGCATTAATTCTTTTTTGAAGTTGTCCTTTATAGCTTGGTAACTAGCATATTAGCCGATGGCATCCAATACAACATAGTAAGTATTTACGTAATTTTGTTGCCAAACCTAACAAAAAGGTGAAAAAATTATATTACCGTATTGTAGACAGCTGCATTTATAAATATTACGCAACTGTTGCCGGAATGGCAATGTTTGTGATACTATTATCGGTTTCGTATTTCGAACTTATTACTTATTTGGCAGAAACTATTATCACGGGATAGTTTGCGTTTCTCAAGGAATAAAATTATTATTTTAGATATACCTAGACGGAACCGCAGGCAATAGGCTAGAAAATGTTTAAAAAGCTGAGCCATAAATGTGTATGGTAGTCATCTGTATGACCGCAATTACTGAAATTGAACGCTAATTAAAAAGTTCTTTATGCTCTCAGAATTAAATCAATTTACTCTCATATGAACGTAATCGGGGAAAACTCCTCTGCATTATGTTTTACATAAGCGGATCTTTAATTTTCGAAGTTCTATTAATTATTACATCTGTATATGGCGGTAAGTAGGTAACTTAATTATATAAAATATTTTTATTATTCTCTATCTTTACATTTAATAAATCGTAAACTAGCCGTTTCTGTATATAAATTTAAAAAAAATTGCGAAAATATTAGCTAGAGGATCACCTAAGAATCACAAAAAAAGATAATAAGTAGAACCCATTCGGGTCATTTTTAGAATTTCCGTCAGTCTCTTTGTCTTTGCGCGATTCACAAACCAACGAACCGATTCATGAGGCGTTTTCGATAAGTAATGTATTTGGGTTATTGGGTTCCGTGTTTTGGGGTATCTGTTTCCTATATAAATTAAAAATATCTGTGCACCAATAACTCATAGACTACTGAACCAATTCAAACGGGGTTTTCGATAATGTATTACTTTCGTGCAACATATAGACTTTGTGTTATTGCAATCAGCTTAAAAAAAACAAAAGATTGCGAGTACAATTTTTTTAAGCAGCGTAGCCGTTATAATTGGGAAATGTCAAAGGTCATTTCTGTACCTCCAGTGTAAAGAGGTAAATCTCAGAAAGTACAATTTCACAGTATAACGAAAATAAACTTAAAGTATGAGTTAGGGACAGTTGTAGTTAAAAATATTTGTACATATTTCAAGTGTGCTAATGGTAGATAAGTATTAGTATGAGGACACCAGCTCATATTTAGCCTTTATATTACACGTACTGCCGAGATAGAAGCCTTTAAAAAATACTTTCACCATATAAAGTCGAGTATTACATAGGTAAATATTTTCAAAATGATAAGTTGGCGTGCACAAAAAAAAATGTTGTCATAAAAAAATATTCTTCTTTTTTTGTTGTTGTGGTAAAAACACATTATACGAACTCTTACGAAATAAATCATGGTATAAGTATTAATGAAAATCAATTTTCATTTGTTTGTATACAAATTTAATATATTTCTTCATGTCAGTTATTACAAAAATATAAAAATCGTAATACTATTTAAGGGGCTACCCACAGTCCACTAGCGCCCCCATCAGTTAAAAAATATTACTCGCTAAATACAAAACTTAAAAAAATATCCGGAACGACAGATTGAAGGAAAGGTACTCTAATTTATTAAGAACTTATTTACTCTGCAAAATAAAGTTCAATGTACAGATACAAAAACAGTCAAAGTGGCCGTTTTTGCATTTTTTGTAGAAAGGACGAAGGGATCCGACCTATAGCAGTAGGAAATACTTTTCGGTGCCTAGTGGCCAAACTCGGATGCCGCGCGGTAAAAGACCAGATGGCTTCTCTCCTCCAGCCTCACCAATTAGGTTTTGGAACGGTGCTGGGATGTGAAGCGGCTATACGCGCTACTCGAGCCTTTGCTATGGACCCTCGTAACTCCGATAAGGTCATTATTAAGCTAGACATATGCAATGCCTTCAATAGCGTAGAGAGACATCGTCCTTGCGGAGGCGAAAGGTATGATCCCGTGGGTGTACCCGTTCGACCCGTTCTTATACCAGAGTTACGCAACACCTCCGACGCTCTATTACGACGGCTCTCCTATCAGGTCACAGGTTGGGGCCCAGCAAGGGGATCCACTGGGCCCCCTCATCTTTTGCCTGGCAATACACAAGGCTACTGACTCCTTGAAATCGCCGCTAAACATCTAGTATTTGGACAACGGTTCTATCGGTGGACCTCCAGATATACTGGAAAAAGACATCCGGTGCCTTTCCCCTGGAGGAGATGGGCCTCAGGGTCAATACTGCTAAGTGCAAGATTCTTCCGTGTGGGCCCGAAGCACTAGAAAGCTTACCTACATTTAAAGCGTTGATATCGGGCTTAAAAGTGGTCACTAAGGACAACTTTGTGCTTCTATGAGCGCCGATTTTCCCCAACGCGGTTCCCGCCGCCCTACTAGAAAAGAAAATAATGCTGCTTAAGGGGCACGCGCGGCTCAAACATCTGTCGGCTCACATCGCGCTTGTTTTGCTCAGGAACTGCCTTTCCCTTCCAAAGCTCACGTACATGGCAAGGACTAGTCAAACGTGGTTGTTTGCCGAGGATGTTGCCGCGTTGGACGAGGTCCTAAAGTGTTCTTTGGAGGACGTTATTAACGTCAGCCTGGGCGAACAGGAGTGGTGGCAGGCCAGTCTCCCAGTCCGTCATGGAGGCTTGGGGGTGAGGCGAATGCAGGACACCGGGCTGTCTGCTTTCTTGGCGTCCGCGAGTGGGTCCCTGGAGCTCGTCACTAGTAATATCTCTTTTGAGGGTGACAACTTCAGGGTTTCTATCGCGGATGAGGTTAGGGCAGCTTGGACTGCACTATGCCCTAATACCGCACCGCCCGAAAAGCCTCAACACCAAAGACAGTGGGATAACCTATGGGCAAAATCAGTTGTCGTCGATCTCATCGGGTTGTCGTCTGGGGCGGATTTGGCACGGGTACGCGCAGCTATCTGCCCTGAGACTAGAGATGGCTTCATGCATTGCCCTCTCCCCACGTAGGTGCCCTTCTGGACGACAACACACTGAGGATAGCAGCGGCCCTCAGACTAGGGTGTAGAATGTGTCAGCCACATAAGTGCCGTTGCGGGAAGTTGGTTGACTTCAGTGGGCGGCATGGTCTCAGTTGCATATTATGTGCAGGGAGACATCACACCACGACATCACGCGCTGAATGACGTTATGCGCCGTGCACTGGTATCAATTGACGTTCCCTGCAACTTAGAGCCCCCGGGTCTAAGTCGAACGGACGGTAAAAGACCCAACAGACTCACCCTAATTCCCTGGGAACGGGGGCGCGCCCTACTCTGGGACGCAACATGTGCGTGCACCTTTGCAGCAATGCATTTGCCACGTACTTCACAGGTCGCAAGGGCGGCTGCGGAGTAGGCCGCGAACCAAAAGCCATCTGAAATTATATTTAAGTGACTTTCAGCATGGTTTCGTTACCTCAAGGTCTACAAGTACCAACCTGGTCTCATTTTCTGAAATGTTGGTAAGAGGTGTTGATTCCGGTCAACAAATTGACGTGATTTATACCGACTTCAGCAAGGCCTTCGATAAAGTTTCTCACGAATTACTTATTTATAAACTTTCTTTGTATGGAATCTCGGGGTCCTTGCTGAAGTGGGTAGAATCATACTTAAATAATAGAACCTTTTACGTTGTCATTAATGGATTTCAGTCAAAATACCACCAAATTTTATCCGGGGTACCTCAAGGCTCGCATTTAGGCCCAATTCTTTTCAATTATTTCATAAATGACGTACAGGATTGTTTTCGATTCTCAGAAGTCTTCATGTACGCTGATGATTTAAAATTCGCAAGGTCGATTAAGTCAGTAGAAGATGCACTTCTTCTTCAGAGTGACCTGAATAGATTAAATAAATGGTGTGATATTAACAAAATGATTTTAAATGTCAAAAAATGTTACTTTGTAAAATTCTCACGAAAACATAACCTAATAGATTTTGAATATAATATTAACAATACTAAAATTAATGAGGCACATAGTATCAAAGACTTAGGCGTCCTTTATGACAGTAAGCTCACGTTTAAGCCACACATAGATACAATAATAAAGAAGACATCAAAGACTTTAGGATTTGTCATTAGGAACACGAAACTTTTTAGCAATAATACCAAAATTTTGCTCTATAACACTCTGGTTAGAAATGGGTTAGAATATTGCAGTGTGGTTTGGAGACCACATTATGCCGTACATTCACTTCGATTAGAACGTGTACAAAAGCGTTTCCTTTGGCACCTCTCGTTTTCAATTGGAAGGGCTAAAAAAGAAAAGTCTTACCGATCTAGACTCCATTATTTCAAGATGGAAACATTGGAAAAACGAAGGAATATGTTAGACGGATTATTTATGTACAAGATTTTAAGGAACCAAATTGACTGTCCTACATTATTGAATAATATTAGTTTTCGAGTCCCACGACGCATACCTCGATGTCCTATAACCCCTCTCTGTCCCCCCTTTGGTACAACTGTGTTAGGTAGTAACTCTCCCATATCAAGAATGTGTAAGATTATTAATGACTGCAGCGATCTTCTTGACCTTTATAATGACTCTAAACCAAGGTTTTATAAGTCATTACGTAAGGGTTGTATTAAGTAGAACCTCTCAAAGAGAAATAAATAATAAATATCTTCCTACTGCTAGTAATTTCTCTTTTTAATTTTTTAACTTAGTATAGTATTACTTTTAGTTTCTCTGTAACTTTTAATTTGGATGCTTAATTTTGTAACGGGTTGTGTTTTTTTCATACGTTTTGCCTAATTTTGTTGTAAATTTAAATAGGTATTTAAAATTTAGTCTTAGAATCAATTTAACAGTGACGAGTTCTTTCGTTGTTTTGTTTGTAACGTTGTAGCTGATCATTAGTGTGCATGCGGAGTTTACCTTTAAGTAGTTGTTACTCTTTAATATGTATTAATAACACTTTTTTTTTTCATTATGTATGTAATAGTTTAATAACACTTTTTTTTTTCATTATGTATGTAATAGTGTAAACAACTGTTGGTAGACCTTAATAAATAAAAATAAAATAAATAAATGAAAATAAAGTACGCGGATTTATCGCGGACACACCACTTTGTCCCTTTTGCCGTCAAAACTTCCGCTGTGTGGTGCTCGGTGGCAATGGATTTTGTGAGGGCCATAGGGAGGCGCTTGAGGAACCATGACCCCCGCGCAGGCTCGTACCTGGTTCAACAAGTGTCTCTGGCCATACTGCGCGGCAACGCAGCCAGTATAGTGCAAACTTTTGAACCAGGTACAAGAGAGGCTGGGACTTTCGATTATGTCTGTTAAATTTTTAATAGATAAACATCTCATCTTTTTTATAACAAATTTTATTACACTATGTGAATTGTATACTTGACAATAAATTTCACAAAATTTAACAAATAAACTTGAAATAAACCTAATAACGTCTTATGTTAAAATTACCTATAACACGATTAATAACTTGAATGAATCTAGACTAGGCAATCATAAGTAACTTTTGACTTACATCGAAATTCATTCAAAATAAGTAATATTCAAATAAAACGTAAAAAAAGGGTGAAACTCACCACTCTCGTAAAGTTCGCAGCCAACGGGATCGCCAAAAATGCGCAACCTCTTTCCTTGACACATCGGGACGCACTGGCCCTCTGTCTGTACATTAAATTACTAATCTGGGCACTGGCTGGCTCCCGAGTTCAGAGTTTACCGCGTACGCGCTGCATTGCCCCTCACTTACCTCACCCCCGCAAATCTTACTGACATTAACCATTTTGCACGAAATACTATTTGAAAAAATACAGCAAAGTTAGCTGTTAGTAAAAAGATTGATTTATCTCAATAATAGTTTTTTCACCTCCAAAGCTCGCAAACATTTATTTTGTCGGTTAAATTCTGCGGCCAAAACGTCTGTTATATAATTGTAATATCATTGGGCTTTTTGGCCCCTAGCGGGCAAAAGATTTTTGAAATTCGAACGTGATGTACTTATTATTTTGTAGTGTGCTGCAGTAGATACTGGCCGCTTGTAAAACCAGCCACGCACTATCGTTTTCAAGATGAGAACGAGGGATGCAGCTATAGGAAAGAAACAAATAGTATTATGAATAGTGAATGCCTGGTGGGTAAGGTACTGGCTGATAATAAAAAGTAAATTTAAAATTCGATCGCCTTTTTTTGTTCTCTTTCCCAGATTAATGGACTCGCCCTTTGACTTCAAATCAACGCAATACAAAAAAGATTTACCTGCCACTGCCTATCCTATGTCTCCACATTGAAATCCAATGAAAATGAACCTTGTTCTGCAAATTTACAAGTAGTTTATAGGTAGAGTCACGAACATAAGCACAACAGTCCCAAAAATAATATAATTTAAAAAGGAAATCACTATAATTATAGTGATTTCCTTTTTAATGTCTAGCTCGTCCGTGAAAACTCTTTGACCTTGAGCTGGTGTCTGGTTACGGAGGTTTGTAGCGAAGCGCTGGTTCAGGTTATACTGGTTATGTTTCCACTTGCTTGCTGCCGTCAGTACCATTATGTAGGTATTATGCCCTTACGTTAAAACGTATGAGTAATTATTTCTTATATTTGAATTGCTTTTCTTGCATTATGTTAACATTTCCTCGCTTTAATGAGGTGAAAAATTTTGTGTTTCGCTCGGCAGCAAAGTTATTTTGCGTCTCGTGCCTTAAAAACTTCGCCTCGCTCAGGATTCTTCTTTTGAACCACTCGCTTCGCTCGTGGTTCAATCCTAGAATCCTTCGCTTGCTCAGGTTTCAATACGAGGCACTCGCGCCAAACAAACCTTTTGCTGCCTTGCATAACAAATAACTATTTTACTTGTAACAGAATTTTAAAAAATTCTCGGGTAAATCGATCATTCTGCATTGAATACAAATAACAACGATGGTCATCAATGCATTATAGCCAATTATAGTCCCACAAACCGAAAGAGTTTGTGGCATTATACAATGTTGAATAGGCCATCACAAACAGCTTGTGAGACCCACTGAACTAGTTTGTACTGTATCTCAGTGGACCTCTCTTCCTATTGGCATGACAAAGGCAGAGGTGACATGTTTTTGACATCATTATTATGCAATAACTAAAGTTAATTACCATAAAAACAAAAAGGTATATCAAAGTGGCCATGCGTTTAACTAAGATGAAAGAGAAACAACATGCACTAAGTGAAACATAAAAGTGTTGCTTCCCGCCTTAGATGAATTTGAGAAGAGTTGGTAGGCGATTTAACTGCTACAATTTTCTAGCGTGATGTGTTTGTAGATTGGTATGTTTGTGTATGAGTTTAATGTGTGTTAGAGTATGTGTGACATGAGTGTATGTAAAAGAGTGAATTTGAAGTTTGTAGATGTTACTGGTTCAAATAAAATGGTCAACTTGAGATCTTAAGAAGCATTTCGGTATCATTATAGTTAAGACCATTTAGGTATTTTCGAAGGACCAATTTACAATTATGCGCTGTTTGAACTCTGAGGTTGAGGTGATCATTAAATTTGTTATAAAGAAAGGGTGCCAGAAAAGGTAAGAACTTTTGTGCAAATGATGTTCGACATGACGGCTTTTTGTATACTTTGTTTTGTCTTCTTTGAGTAGAGTCAAAGTCGGGTACGTTTTTATGTTGATATAATATTTTGATATATATATGATATAATATATTGCATTCAGAATATATAGTTGTCTTATTGTCAGAACTTCTGTAAGTTTGTACAATTCAGTAGTAGAGAATCTAAATCTTTTACATGTAGTTTTAAACATCTGCACGGGCAGGCGCGGCTTGATTTTGAGATATGGGTGTTACACAGTAGAAAGAGAAGCGGGATCTATTATAATAATATGTGTGAAAGTAGGAAAGCATTTAAAACTAAATTGAAATGGTGCATTAAACATGCAGACCAAATTAAAATGGACATTTTGGCAACGACACATAACTCGAAACGTTTCAGTGATTTTTGGAAGAAGGTAAACAAACTTAATAATTCTAAGCCGCGACTGCCCGTGAGTGTGGATGGGGTAAGTGAGCCTTTAGCCATCGCGAACCTTTTCAAAGACCACTTTAGAGTATCGGCACAGCCGGTGACGTCTGCGCTAGCACCGAATAGTACCACTAGTGAAGAGGATCATGAAGCGCATTCGCCGCCGGTGTCGCCGGTGCTTATTACAGCTAAGGAAGTTGCTGTGGTGATTTCACGAATGACCAGGGGCAAATCTCCTGGTCATGATGGACTTAGCGTAGAGCACTTTAAACATGCGGGGTCTCACTTGCCCAGGGTTTTGGCACTTCTGTTCAACCTTTGTATACGACACTCGCACTTGCCACCTAACTTAATGAAAACAATAGTTGTGCCAATTATTAAAAATAAGACGGGAGATTCTTCAGATAAGACCAATTACAGACCCATTTCATTAGCAACCATAACAGCTAAGGTACTTGATGGTGTTCTTGATGTGCGCTTGGATAAGCATATTAGTTTGCATGATTCCCAATTTGGATTTAGGGCAGGATTATCCACAGAAAGTGCAATCCTGGCGCTCAAGAGCACCGTCAGGTACTATACAGATAGAAGCACGCCAGTGTATGCGTGCTTCTTGGACCTATCTAAGGCTTTTGATCTGGTGTCATATCCGGTGTTATGGGATAAATTGAAAGGAGCGAATCTTCCGTCTGAGCTCACTGGAATCTTCAGACATTGGTACGAAAATCAGGTGAACTATGTGCGATGGGGGGAAGAACGCTCGGAGGACTACAGGTTGGAGTGCGGGGTGAGACAGGGGGGGTTGACGTCTCCTCGGCTCTTCAACCTGTACGTAGACCAGCTGATTCGCGGGCTCAGCAGCATGCATGCGGGATGTTCAATCGATGGCGTCAGAGTCAATAACATTAGCTACGCGGACGATATGGTGCTGTTGGCCCCGTCGATTAGCGCGCTTAGGGAGCTGTTGCACGAGTGTGAAACTTACGCGAAAAGTCATGGGTTGAAATACAATACCAAGAAAAGTGAGCTCCTGGTTTTCACTGCGGGCAACAGCTCTCCTAAGGAAGTGCCCCCCGTCAAACTATATGGGATCCCCTTGACGAGAGTCAAGCAATTTAAATACCTGGGTCATGTTGTTACGGAAGATCTGAAAGATGACCAAGATATAGAGCGGGAACGTAGAGCGTTGGCGGTCAGAAGCAATATGCTTGCCCGAAGGTTTGCTCGCTGCTCAAATGAAGTCAAGATCACTCTCTATAAGGCATTCTGCCAATCCTTTTATACGAGCAGCCTTTGGGTGAAATATACGCAGAAGACCTACAACGCTTTACGCGTCCAATATAATAACGCCTTCAGGATGGTATTGGGGCTGCCGTGGCGCTGTAGCGCCTCCGGCATGTTTGCCGAGGCGCGCACTGACGGCTTTCACGCGATTATTCGCAAAAAAGTGGCCTCCTTTTTGAACAGAGTGGGCGGCAGCCCTAATACCATCCTGAGGGCAGTGGGGGGTAGGTGCGGGTGTCCTATAGCCCACCACTGGATGATGATACTGATAAAATAGGTTTTAACTCTGTGTGACACTGTGTATTAATTTATACTACACTACTTATATGACATTTTATAATATTATTTGTAATTATTAATTAATTAGTTATGGAACAATTAGTTCTGAAATAAATTATTCATTCATTCATTCATTCATTTAAACGTATTTCTGTGGTAATATTGACTTGTGGTTAGTGCTACAACTTAAGATTCACCACTATTCACGAAATAGTTTTAAATGCGTGAAAAGATCGATGAAGACTTTTGTCTCTTTACACAAGTCTACCCAAATAAAGTTCCATTTCAAAAGGGTTAAAGTCAACTAAAACCCTTTTACACAAAGATGTTGACTTAAGTTCATATAAAAAGAGATATAAGTCGATATAGATCATTTTTAACTAATTTCATAAGTATTTTTTAAGACTTTAGTCATTTTACACAAAACTGTACAGCAAAAACGGGATCAGATATCCAAATGAGAGTTAAAGCATCAGATGGGTCTTCCGAAAAGATTTACAATGGTAAAAAAATCCACGTATGGGTGAAACTCGATATTCACCACTTTACACTGGAGGCACAGATTTTGTCCGCTTGAAAAGTGCTGGAAAAGACCAAGTTTTTCTGGTTTACGATGAAAGGCTTTACGATGTTTGATGGTTTACTGTTTGAAAATGTTGTCCTAGGACCGCCGCCATACTGCCGGATCCCGATAAATAAGGCGGATTGCGGGCTACCACCGACGCCTGTTTTCTCCTTTTACAAGCCCGGCTCACGATGCGAGATCGAAATCTGGAGAGGCTGCCCCACCCATAACAAGTAATGCCCCATTTTTAGGGTTCCGTAGTCAACAAGAGACCCTTATAGTTTCGTCATATCCGTCTGTCTGCCTGTCCGCGGCTTAGCTCAGAAAATTTCATCCACGCCGACAAATTGGTAAAATAAGGCTGTGTATTAACGTGCCACCAAATTTGAGTAAATTTTTACCAAATAAATGTTCACCAAATTTTGTTTACCAAAATGATTAAATGAACACCAAATTTGCTCCTGGCACTTCGCCGGCCGCTGCCGCGGCACGCTTGCTCCGCTCGCTCGGTTCGTGACCAAATACTAGAGGTGGGTCGTTTTCGTTTTTCGGAATACCGAAACTAGCTATCGTTATAGTAGCCGATAGCGGCTTTTGAAACTATTTATTTTAATAACTATTTATTTTTGAATATCACTTCACGTTTGGAAAACGAGTATCAGAATAACCGAAATGCGTGTTGGTTATTTTTATGAAATACGTGATTTAGTTAGTTTAGCAATGTTTTCGGATTTTTGACTGTAGATTTAAATATCACTTGACGTTCGGAAAACGAGTATTAGAATAACCAAAATGCGTGATGGTTATTTTTATGAAATACGTGATTTAGTTTGATTAGGAATATTTTCGGATTTTTGACTGTAGATTTAAACAAATATCGAAATCAAATTAACTTCGCGCCGTAATCAAGCTTCGTTCATTCACGCGTTGAGTCGCGCGATCTCAATGGTTTTCGGAAATAACTAGTTTCGCTCGATAGATAGTTTTCGCAATAGCCAATAACGTAATGACGCTATTGCACCAATAAATAGTTATCAAAACTATTTACGTTATTTAACGCCCACCTCTACCAAATACCCACATTACAATTTGGTAACCAATTACCCAAATTTGATATACATCTATCCATTTTTGGTGTGCATTTATCCATTTTGTCTGAAGTGTATTGGGGTATAAAAATTATTTTGGAAATCATTAAATTTGTTGCCGTAAAATAATATTTTTAAAAAAATTCTCATCTGCCCCATCGTGTAGGGAGTCGTAAGATAGGTCCTTTAAAAATAATGTAAGAATACACAGATCATTTTAAGATTAAGGGATCCGTTTGTGAAACATTTAGCTTATAAGCGCAATTGTTTGTTTGAGTCAAGGGTACCCTCCCCCGGCAGCTAAACGGTTGTTATTCGAAATGTGAAAGATTCACAATAGAAGTAATATATATGATGAAATGAAGTATTAAGTAGGCCTCACAGGTTAATAGGCTTTAGCAGAAAAACTGGAAGTACCTAATAAAAATAGCAATCAGTCCACAGAATCAGCCGCTAGGACCTCGCTGAGCATTAGGAGGTAAAAGTTTATGTTATGAACATTATGAAATATTTAATCAAAGCTGCTTTGCGATAAATAGTCATAAAAACACTACGGAACCCTATTAGTGTAGGCAACGAAGCAGTTGACCCCCGCATTAATTCCTCAGTCGATGAAACTTTGCTACATGAGACAAACCTATAAAAAATCCAAAACAAAATCGGTATACATTTTTGTAATTTTTGTATGGATAAAATAAAAGTACCGATTTTTTTCTGGATTTTTTTATAGAAGGTTTGTCTCATATAGTTTAATACCCCAGCAAAGTTTCATCGACTGAGGATTTAATGCGGGGGTCTTCATATTACGATCCGCTTCGTTACTTAGACTAAATACTGTGCGTGGTTCGATACGCACTTGGTCGGTTTTTTACTTTAACAGGTAAGTAACTATGTCTGAGTTTTTGAAATTCAAAATTATCTTTATTGCGATACACAGGTGAATGATATATAATGTCATACATAGGTTTAATATTTAAAGAGCGCGTGGGTTTTTCATTGTCGCTTTCTTTTTTCCCACACCACTTTGTTTGTGAAGCGACGTAAATGGACTTGCGTCATTAAGAGATTTTGATACAATGATTAAAGAATAGCTTGATATTTTTTTTGTTTGTAATGAAGTCAAGTTCTAAAACCGGATGATGAATTAGAGCCACCGCGCACTAGCGAGTTTTTAGTTGGCCGATAGTTTGATCGTTCTGGGAATCAGTATGTACCCTTATGGTAGTGCGCGCATTTGTCGATCGATTTGTCGGCTCTTTAGTCACTTTTTGCATCGGTCAACTCGGTACATTTTAGTTTTTTTTTGGTTTGTACAGACGTGGAGAAAAGTGTTTTTATTTTAATTTTAATTTCCAAAGGTATGTTTCTTAGGAAAAGTTATTCAAATTCGTTGACTAATTATACCCTTTCAGTTTTCGGAAGGCTGTCGCTTACACATTACAAATACACTATATTTTAGAGCGCTATTTATGAAGTACATGTGATTTTGCATGTTGTTGAGTACTATATCTTTACACTGTTGATTTTTTTTTTTATAAGAAAACGCTTAAAAAGAACAAAAACAAATCTGTGCTCTATGAAGCGTATGTGATTTTGCATGTTTTTAGGGTTCCGTACCTCAAAATAAAAAAACAGAACCCTTATAGGATCACTTTGTTGTCCGTCTGTCTGTCTGTCCGTCTGTCAAGACCCTTTTTCTGTCGAACGAGAAGAGGTATCAAGTTGAAATTGATAATGAATGTTAAGGTCCGTAGACCACACAAGATCTGAAAATTTCAATTTTTTACAACTACGCAATCAAAAGATATGGCACTTTATGTCCTCATCTCCATACATTTATGCAAAAAAGAAAAACCTACAGGGTACTTCCCGTTGACCTAAAATTATGAAATTGGGCAAGAAGCTAGATCTCACAGTACAAATACTGGGAAAAGTCTGAAATCATTAAATATTACAACTTTTCTCACAACTAATGGTAACCAATTGTGGTGAGCTCCCGTTTCAAGAACATTCATATAAGAGTTTCATGTCCTAAGTAGTATACTCAAGTATAGTCAGACATTACATAATCACGTTGTATAAAAGGAAAACTGACTGACTGAGGTATCAACGCACAGCCCAAACGGCTGGACCTAGACTTGAAATTTTGCACGTAGATACCTTATACAGTGTAGGCATCCACTAAGGAAGGATTTTGCGGAATTCCACCCCACAGGGGGTAAAATAGGGGATTAAAGTTTGTATGAAAGTCCGTCAGTTTTGGAGTTAGGATCTTTAAATTTTGTATTGAGACTGACGACTAAAAATAAATTTTTATGTGTCTCAGGGTTTTTGGAAATTCTACACCCGAAGGGGTAAAAAGGCGGATGAAGTTGAAAATCCCTCATTTTCATAGTAAAAACCCACTAAATTTATTATTTAGGCATTAGGGTAGGAGGAGAGGGAGAGGGGCAGGGACAGGGAGAGGGTGAGAGAGAGGGGCAGGGACACAGAGAGGGGCAGGGACAGCGATGGTTTTACGGACGGTTGGACAGATGGTTTGACGGACGACAGATAGAAGGAAGGGTGGATGGATGAATGGTCAGATAGATAGATAGAATCCCTCGCGAACAGCTAGTAATAAAATGAAGCAACATTTGTCTTCTTCCGGGTTTTGATAAAAAATCTAGGGTTTTTAAAAACTGATTTCATCAAAAGCCTGCGGCATGTAGGCACATAGGTCGTAATTAATTTAATCAATTTTCCCCTACCTTTTTCCTGATTTATTTGGGATCGGCGCAACGTCTCAAATGCTTCCATTTTTAAGGCTAATTCTCATAGGCACGATTCTCATCGTCACCTTCGTGGCAAGTTTTATTCTTTGCTTTTTGTACTTTTTTGATATCTAACTTATAGGTCTTGATAACACGAGTAAATTCCATTCATAGTAAATCAACCAAATCGTTTCTCGTTTAGAAGACTAACGTTCTGAAGTTTTTGATCCCATGAAAGTGACTCAATGACTTTGCAGTCACTATATTTTCAAAATTTACTTCTGTTAATGGGACAAAAGTTTCATGAATTAACAATTTTAATCATATTTTTATAATTTAAGAATAAGTTGACGAAACACCTCTGAAAACTAAAATGTATAAAATAAAAAATTCCTCAAAAACACGATTGCATCACAGAAAAAAGGAAAACAAACTAGGATCTATATTTAATTATTGATTATTTTCGGTTCTAATTTGATGAATTTAATTACTAACATAGGCTTAAGTTGCAGTGCCCGAACACGGCGCTACATGCCATTGTCTTTACTAACACTAGTATGTAAGATTTTATGACATGTAGCATGCAATCATGAATAAATAATAAATAAATAAATAGGATTTTGTTAACTTGAATGTTATAAGATATTACAGGCGGGGACAAACAAAATTTTGTTTTCCACCACAAAATGTGTGTTTCCATCTCTGCCGCCGCCGTCTGTAATATCATAAAAATTTCAATTAAACAAAATTCTATAAATCCTTACTTGTCTTCGTCTTTACTATTTCGCAGTTGGGTTTTTGTTTTTAAGTTTTTTTTGTTATTTTCTTTAGGTTTGACAGTGAAATCACCTGCTCACACTACTGCATCGGCAGATTAGATTTCCAAAATGAAGTCGATTACAGCAACGACACAACTTCATCATCAACAACAACAACAACGACATCAAAAACAACAACAACACAAAAAAAAATTGCAGGTGAGATTGGTTTTGTTAGATTAGGTGAATTGTTTGGGTCAGTCCCAGCGGCTCCACGCCCATTGTTCTAAATATAAAATTTTTGTATGAAATTTTGAAAACTTATCCCAAAGGCTCCATGAGATTTTGAGTAAAAAAATAAATAAATATTGCTTGTCCCGCCGGCTCCATGGGACTACGGTTAGCATCAAAAGCATTAAATGAAGTAAAAATAGAATATGTTTTATATAATGTTTTATTATTTGTGATTGAGTGTTTATATTCAAGTAAAAAAAAGAAGAAAAAAGTACGGCGGTAAATGGTTACAAAATAAATTAAAAATATAGTTTTAGCGACATCATAGAACTGAATAATATTTAATTCACATAGGTACCTGGGCCTTCGATTATGATAAAATTGTTGCTTTGCTAGATCTAGGGTCAGCATTTTCCTTCAACTAACTTCGGGAACAATAAAACTTGTCCTAGCTCAGACTCATTAGAAATAAGGGATAACTCCCTGAGTTGTAGGGCCATGATTGGCTAAGACAAGGGTGGAAAGAGATAGAAGTATATCTATCTCTTTCTTTACGGCTACTGCTCTTACAGGGCTGCTTTTTTATTTAAATTTCTAATAACTATTACATTTATCAATACTCCTTTACTTAAGTCCCTTAAATAAAATGACAACTAAAATTAATCGTTTTAAAGACTTTATTTTATTATGCTGACGGTTCGTGGAGCCTGTGGGACAAATTTTTTAAATTTATGCTTTTTAATTATAATAGCCTATTTTCTCATGGAGCCGTTGGGACGTTTTCGTGGAGCCGGTGGGACTAACCCTTTTAGTTAATATTCAGTTAAATCTGTTGCTGTCATTTTCTTTTCCAATTGCAAAGTGAGTTACCACGTCACAAAATAAAATTCCCCAAAACATTAAGCCGGATTTATACGAAGGCAAAATTTTGGCGAATCTGAGGGATGCAGCTATACGAAAGAAATAAAATGCTATTCGACTATTTCTATATATATTCTTTATTGCACAAAATTTCACAGAAAAGACTATAACTAAAGGACATACACAAAGGCGGGCTCTTCGTTCTTTCGTATAGCGCCTAAATTTTGCCCCGTGTAAATATGCAGGTATTTACCATCCCGCTGATCGAAAATAAAGGTTTAGTCTCTGAGGGCCCTATCCCCGCCCCGCACGGACTCGTCCCTGAGAGCTCCGATATCGATAAAAAAAAAAAATATCGAACAAAGTATGAAAAGGCCAGACAAGGAAAAACGTAACTTGAGAAACGCCCTATTTGGACTCCATTTACGATAATAATCAAAGTATAGCGACTCCTGCGATACAAGCCTTGAGCTTAGTGCAGGAATCACAGTTATATGTTATTAGATTTTAATGGACTTTTTAAATAAACTATATTCTATTCTATATTCTATTTTAAAAAAAAATCTTTTGCAATAAAATTGGGTAAATTCGATGAAAGTTGATGAGATAAGTCGCACCAAAAGGGTTCCTTTTCAACCATTTCGGCTTGGAAGCCTAATAACGATTTCCCATACAAATTACGCCGTGTGATCGGCGTACTGACTACCACTTCGGTAGGAAAATAAAAAAATCGCTCGAAAAAAATTTTTCTGCAGGAAAATAAGCATTAGTTATTTTCGATAGTAGAATCGCTGGGCTTCGGGAGTAAAACGACCAAAAACTCTTGTTGTTTGTATTGAAGAGTCACTCCTGCTACTATATTTATTAACCCTATCATGAAAGAACCCCATATATTTCAGAACCTCTTGAAATTAAAGAAGAGTCAAAGGAAGACGAAGAAGAAACAACCGATACAAATGAGGAGAAGGAAGAATCTCAACAAGAAGATGAGCCAGAAGAAAATAAAGATGAAGAAGAAGGTAGTGTTGAAGAAGAACCAAAAGAGCCATTGAAAGCAGAAGTACCAGATCCAGCAGCCGATTGGGAGAAGGAAATGCTAAAGCTTTCTGTGGATGATCTTAATAAAATGAATGAAATTATTGATAATGCTCTAGAAAGCAGTGAAGAAGAAATGGAGGAGGAGGAAGAAGAGACTATGCAACCAGATAATGGAATGTCAGAACTTGAAGAAGTGCGCTGAAGCTGCAAAAACGCGCTTCTTTGAATAAAGTTTTTCAAAGAACCTCACAATTTTAATTTGAATAAAATATTGCGTATATTACTCGAACCATAAAACTGACCAACTTTCTCTAAGGATCATACGTCGGAGTAAAAAAAACCTGTCCAAGTGCGAGTCGGACTCGCGTGCCAAGGGTTCTGATATACCTACTATACTCTTTGTAACAGCAATCCATTTTTATGACCGCAAAACTAAGTTTGTTTGCAGATTTCTAAAAAACTGAAACAGAAACAGAAATATCATTTTACTTTTCCTGTAATATTTTCATATTCTTCTATCGACTGTAATTAATTCAGATATTTCCTTCCGCAAGCTTCGGAGATTATGAGGGGAAAAAATGGTATTTTTTTTACATTTTTCATCATGACTTAAAAACTAAGTCGTAAAAAAAAAACTATTTTGAAATGCACAAGTCAAAAACAGCCCTTTTATATGATACCCCACACAACTTAATGACAATTTAAATTTTTGCCCCACCTAGAGCCCCCTTTACATCAATAATAATAATAATTCTTTCAATTTCAATAAAGTTGATAGGAGAGTTGTCCAGTATTATGTCCCCGAGTAACATGTGTACGTATATTGGAACCACAGAGCAGAAAATAGGAACGTCGCCGTTAATTAGGATACAGGGGGACATTTCACACAAGGTCATCTGATCCCAAACTAGGCAAAGCCTGTACTATGGGTACCAGAGACTGATATACATACATAAATAGATAAATAACACCCAGACCAGACACAGAACAAACACTTGTGTTCATCACACAAATATTTGCCCTGGGCGGGGATCGAACCCACGGCGTGAGAGGCAGGCTCACTACCAACCACACCAACGGGCATGTAACAAGTTTAATTAGAAACTACCTAATTTTACTGGATTATTTATCGTCTTTAAAAACCGGCCAAGTGCAAGTCATTCGCACACCGAGTGTTCTGTACCACCAACGTAAAATACCGTCTTAGTTTAGTATATGTGTATCAATGCGCGCGAGTCCGCCACGCACTTGACCAGTTTTAATTATTTGTTGTTATTCTACAACGTGCAATGCAAAGGTGTGATAATACTGAAGGGTGTGAATCTGTCCATGAAACTGAACAACGTTTCTCAAAAAATATGTCGAAATCAGGTCGAAATAAGAAAAACCAAATTCGACCTCTCATACAAAATGCGCTATCAGCTGATGCAGTTTCTTTGGGAGGTCAAAAATTTATTTTGTTCTATGATCTTGTTCCCTAGGAAAAGCTGTTTTAGTTTCATCAGAT
The DNA here is from genome assembly GCA_947532105.1 of Athrips mouffetella. Classification (NCBI taxonomy): domain Eukaryota; kingdom Metazoa; phylum Arthropoda; class Insecta; order Lepidoptera; family Gelechiidae; genus Athrips; species Athrips mouffetella. The sequence continues at coordinate 26,320,898 of OX383967.1, forward strand.
TTCACGCCCTTTAGTTAGTGTTATCCCGATACACGCTGTATAGCTTATGCACCATAAACATACCAAATTTCACGCTTGTACACCCCGCGCGACGAGTTAAGGCCGCTTGGCGGGAGTGGAGGGGGTATGTGAAGTAGTATTTTTCTTACAAATATTGCAACTGCGCCTACCCCCTTCACTCCTCCCATCGGCCTTAACTCGTCGCGCGGACTGTACCTAAAAGTTCCCATTTTCACGATAGAGCTAAAACAAAAATTGAGCAAAAAACGTCTAAAACCAGGTTTTTAAAAGGGGAGGCCTCCTTAATTTGACTTTTTTTATTTTTAGTATTTGGTGTTATAGCGCGGCAACATAATTAAATAATCTGTGAAAATTTCAACTGTTATTACGGTCCTTGCGATACAGCCCGTTGACAGACAGACAGACATCGGTGGCATTTTTTCACCCTTTGGGTACGGGACCCTAAAGAAGCGAAAAGCGAAAATCGCCCAAAAAACACGTTTTTTGTAGAGAGACCCCTAATTTATTTTATATTTTTTATTTTTGATATTTGTTGTTATAGCAGCACCAGAAATACATAATCTGTGAAAATTTCAACTGTCTACCTCAGATCTGGGCGGAGAGAAGCGGAGCAGAGCAGTGAAAAGTGTTAAGTGTTCTCACAGATGCGGAGCAGAGTAGGGCGGAGCAGATTGGAGCGGACCGGTGCAGTTAAACACATTCTAAAGATATAGCACGTCATTTTGTTGTTCAGTCCAGTCCGATCCTGTCCTTTTCGGTCCGTTTCAGTCCAGTCTGGTCTGGTCCGTTCCGTTCCGGTCCACTCTGGTCCGGTCCGATCCAGTCCGGACTGGTCTGGTCCAGTCTGGTCAAATTACAACAGAGGGCAGTAATCAAAGTAAAAATAAACGTCTCATCATTTTATTTCAACAAACAAAGCGATTCTTTCTAAACGTGCTTTTACAAAAAATATAATTTATATAGGAACTTATTTATTTTATTACACCAGATGTACACAAAATCTCCTGCTAAATAATTATAACTACGAGTATAACTGCAGATTAAGACCATGTGATGGATGACCGAACATTTCCCAATGAACGGACGAAATACGAATAATAAATCGCGTACTAATAGCCCATTTTGTATGGCAATTGAAAAATTGTTTTTTTTTTGTGTGACCTGAATCCGCAGTTTCAGCTTTCACGAAATGTTCATCTACACGTGGTAAGTATAAACCGCCATCTCTTGCAGAAAGCATCTCATCATAATATCCCATGAAACGTCCACTGCAGGACATGGAGCAAAATGACAAAATTCCAGCTTTTGTTAGAAGAATGTAGAGGGAAAGTACCATAGTCACCACGCTTATTAACGTTGCGGCTGGCACCATGGACCGCGGTTGTTAGTGGCCGCAGTATGTAAGATGGTGGTACGATACACAGAAGGATGCCTCCCCCATCCTCCAGTTGATAAAGATTTAATACATGATAACAATGAAACATAAAAGCCTTTACTAGGTGCAAATGCAGAATCGTGCTAGGTACCAGACCAGGAAACTGAACATATTTTCCAAAGAAACACGAATCAAAATCGGACAATATTTTTTTGACTTCTCCATACAAAATTAACTGTTGACTGCTAAAGGTTTGTATGGACAAGCCGTGTTTCTTAGGAAAATTTGTTCAGTTTCGTGGTCTGCTCTAAGCATACACTTGAGCTGACACACCATTTACACACCGCTTAAAGTTAAACACAAACTTAAAAAGGACAGTTACGAGGTGTCCAGTCTCAGCCTATGACATTTGACTTTTTGGTGATAGCGTCGCTGCAAGCGAACATAGGTGGCATAAATCACTGTTTTAGCAAATGGTTCAGATAACTTTTCCGCACAGTATGTAGAGTTAGGGTTTGACAGTGAGTTCCTTCAAGGAGGTAACTCAGTGTCATTTCTTACTATTAACAACTTTCAGTATGGGATCGTATCCCTATAAAAATTCTTCCCTAACTAAACTGACAGCAGTATGCTATATACTAAGTTTCCTCCTTGAAGGAACTTACTGTCAAACCCTAACTCTACATACTGTGCGGAAAAGATATACGAACCGTTTGCCAAAAAAAAGATTATGCCACCTCTATATCGTTAATGTTCGCTTACAACAACGCTATCACCAAAACGTCAATTATCATAGGCTTAAACTTGACACCTCGTATCGTACGTAACTGTCGCTTAGCACACTGTATTAATGATAGATATTAAAACTTATCCATACGCTAACGTTATGATAAATAAATATTATGTAGCTACCTCCGCAACAATGATGACTTTTGCGGTCTCTTTAGTTAGTTTTCTTGTATAGTTTTCCTAACGGCGAAAGTGTCTGTTTAGATGTGTGCTCTGTGTAAAATAAATTAATGTACACCAAGGAAAACTGAATTTTGGTCTTCCTCACCATTCCACCTACTACCATTCCACCTAGGACCATTAGACAGAACCACGGAGCAAAAATAACAGTTTTCCATCATTGACTGTCTGATACGGTGTTTGGCATTAGTCGGACCACAGGTCGGACTGTCATCTCCTACGGATATCTCGTGTAGATTTCGACCAATAAGACGTAACGTATAGAGTATTTTGGGTGTTGTTTGTGTAGCAGTTGCCTGCGCATGCGTATTTATTTGCGGGCGGGCGGGCGGAGCCACTATGTCAGTTCGTCTTCAGGACCAGGACTCGAAACCAATCCAATTGCAGCGAGGAGTGAGACAGGGAGACGTCATATCTCCTAAACTGTTCACCGCTGCATTGGAAGACGTCTTCAAACTCCTGGACTGGAAAGGACTTGGCATCAACATCAATGGCGAGTACATGACCCACCTTCGATTTGCCGACGATATTGTCGTAATGGCTGAGACCCTGGAAGATCTCGGCACGATGCTCAATAACCTCAGTAGAGTTTCACAACAAGTGGGTCTTAAAATGAACATGGATAAAACGAAAATTATGTCTAACGTCCTTGTTGTACCCCTCTCTCTCCACTACGCTCGAAGTTGTTGATAAGTACGTATACCTGGGACAAACAGTCCAGCTGGGTAAATCCAACTTAGAGAAAGAGGTTACTCGTCGAATCCGACTCGGATGGGCAGCGTTCGGGAAGCTCCGCAATATCTTCACGTCCAAAATACCGCAGTGTCTCAAGACGAAAGTCTTTGACCAGTGTGTGTTGCCAGTGATGACATATGGCACCGAGACGTGGCCGCTCACGATGGGCCTTATCAGAAAGCTCAAAGTCACCCAAAGGGCTATGGAAAGGGCTATGCTCGGAGTCTCTCTGCGCGATCGAATCAGAAATGAGGAGATCCGCAGAAGAACTAAAGTAACTGACATAGCCCTGAGAATCGCTAAACTGAAGTGGCAGTGGGCAGGGCAGATCGCAAGAAGAACCGATGGCCGATGGGGCGTGAGGGCTCTAGAGTGGCGACCACGTACCGGAAGACGAAGCGTTGGCAGACCCCCCACAAGGTGGACCGACGATCTGGTCAAGGTCGCGGGAAGCCGCTGGATGCGAGCAGCGCAGGACCGGTCGTCATGGAGTTCTTTAGGGGAGGCCTATGTCCAGCAGTGGACGTCTTTCGGCTGATATGATGATGATGATGATGGGCGGAGCACAGTGACTTCATAACATCCATCATTGTTGCAAAGGTGGCAAAATTTTTATTTATCTACTTACCATAACTTATCAAAGTGGACTTCCGCAAAATAACGCCTGATTCTATAAAAAAAAATGTTTTCGATGTTTAATGACCTTTTCTCGTGAGTTCTATAAAAATGGCGGCGTTATAAAGAAGAAAATCTAAAAACATGGCGCAACTGTCGATTGTACTCTTTGAAACGATCCAGCTGATGACGATCCGATAGGGATGCAGCCGATTGGATCACGATCCAGATAGACTGATTTCGGGCACCCTTCCCATGGAACATCATCGCTTTCACTCATGATCAGTTGTACATTCCTCTAGGGTTGTTAATTACACAATTTTTGTTACATACACATTAAGTAAATATTTCTCAAACATCCTTATGAGACCCAGCTTATGAAATTTTACAGAGATATTGTGTAAGTATATTACTTTAAAAATATAACTAGAAGTTTGTTTTCATGTCAAAAAATTTGTACTTTTTTAGGACGCGGGGTCTCACGAGGGTATTACTCATTTGATTGATTTCTCAATCAATCAAAAATTAATTGATCGATTCGTCATCGATTGTGCTGCCTTTAGGTTCTAATTCTGCTTCCTCTTTCGGTTAAACGTAATTCTGCTCCCTCTTTCGGTTAAACGTAATTCTGCTCCTTCTTTCGGTTAAACGTTATTTTGAATCCTCGCCGTCTTCTAGACACCTGTGTTGAGATTTCTTTCGGGATAAAACTGACCCCAAAATAGCCTCTAAAATCTGGAACAAAAATATACAAGTCAGGGCAATTAAGAATGTATATTCTGTGGTCTGGGAGATCGGGTTTTCTATTCTTGGTCCGAGATCGGGTCGCTCCACAGACTTCGGGTTGCTCTAAGCGTAAAGTGGCTGTCAAACTCTCTTAGTATACTAATATTTTGACTAGCTTTCGCGTGGTTTTCGTGTGGATTAATATAAGTACCCTTCTCGCTTGTACACACAGCCGCACGTCATTGGTAACACCTTGAACGGGGCTCTGCAGCGCTAGAATTCAAACTAAATTGAAATAGGTTTGAAGACGATTAAAAGCTGTCAAACGCAAATTATTAATAGGTCTTTAACAATGAAATTGTCAAAATTTTCTTACAGATTAATGAGATCATAGTTCCTATAGCTCTATAGCCATTTTATTTTTCATTGTCTTATTTTTGAAAATTGACTTCAAGCTTATCAATCTACGCATAAAATAAAGTTTTTTTTTAGTTTGATATATAAATTAAAGGTTCGAAAATTGTTCGTCTTAAATGTCTTCCGATTTCATAATTAAATTTGTTATATTTTTTTACAGATAATATTTTTCAAAAATTAAATTTAGGCTTCTGTACGCTTATAGTCGTCCCAAACATGCTTAAAAAAATGGATTATTATTCCTAAAAAAATCCAAAAATATTACTCTTAGTACTGAAAATTGAGTTTTCCGAAAATTCGCCATACAAATCGGCAATTAAGACCCAATATTAAGCTGGATTCTATTTTATGGGTGGTTATCCTCGAGAGCTGTTTAGGTAGCTGTACATATAAAATCAATTTAAAATTTTATTACAGTAGAGATAAAAACGCACCTCGAGTACAATCAGTACTACAGTGACGATGAGCACCAGCGTAGAAGATTCTTTGAACACCTGAAGAACGTGACTTTTACATCCATTTTGGTAGAACTCTTTTCTGGAATCAAAAACGCAAGAATCAGCCAATCAATTCATTGGATCCTTGACATTCCTTCCGGTAAGCCCGCAGCACAAAAAACTACTGTTGTAGCTGGCACAATGGACCACGGTGGCTGGCACAATGGACCACGGTGGCTGGCACAATGGACCACGGTGGCTGGCACAGTCAACGACAGGTCAAGCTTTACTCTCGCAGCGCTATATGCACTCTAGCCCGTACGTCTATACAAATAAGAACGGTACAAAGTCCAATTTATCAAGCTTAATTTGCCCTTGACTGTAACTACAACACGCGGAATGACGCTGTTGTCCATCCTCTGGTTGATGATCCCTAAGTCGCCTTTTACGAAGAGACAAGGTGGTTCTATTCCTTGCTGTTACCACATGGACCATACAATAAAATTGATCCAACGTAACCTACGAGTACGTTAGTTACTCAGGTACTTTTATTGCATCTGTGAGTAGTGGCGCATTTACGAATCTGGCGCCCCTGGGCACAATTTTTTTTCGCGCCCTCTATCTAGATTTCAAAACAACAGCCAATTGCGAGTCGGACTTTCGCACTCGGTGTTCCGTTATTACGAAGCACGTAAATACAGAAACTCTAAGAAGCGGACAGATCGTAACAACGCAACCAGATGCAAACGCGAGCGCAGAATTTTTCGTTCGCATTAATGCAAATTGAAAGGCAATAGTACAACTTGGCTACTCCCACAAGTAAACGCGAGCACAGCGAGCGAGAAATTTTTTGCTAGCAAAAACGCAAACTGAAAGACAATAATACATTTTGATGTTAGTGTGGAAAATAAGTCGGGAAATATTTGAGTAATCGAACAAATATACGGCATGGTATACTGTATTAAAATCCATTGTTGACGTGCTATTTTTTTTATAAATTGATGGCCTATTTTTGACATAACAATACCAAAAGCCAAAAAGTTTTTTTGTGTTTTTAAAACAAATGAGACGCTTACGTAGGTAATGTTGCATTAATTGCGTGTGCGATTGTTTCAAACGACAGCCAAAAAACCAAAGAGATTTGAACCTCGCTGCGCAGCGAGGTTAAAATCTCTTTGCAAAAAACCACCGAGAAACCAGTCATCCCCTGCGCCCCCCGGCCCGCCGCCGCCTTCACGTTATGACACAAACGATGACGAAACCAAAGATTTCGAACCTCCTTGCTTCGCTCGGAATAGATACCTTGCAAATTTATTTTACTATGGGCTGACAGCTGCCAATATGTCCCGACATTAAATGTCACATCATCAATGATCCTTAGGAAATATTCAAAATAACCCGTCAAATCCATAGAACGACGCCTTAACTACCTTGTGACGAATTATTTCTTTAATCCTCCTTCTAATTACTTTTATTTTTCTGTGGACGAAACCTTCCGAATTCCCTTTTAGTTCCAAGTCCCCCCGAGTCGATTTACGCGCGCGACATACGCCGCCGTTGCTTGGTAACCCGTTAGCCTACGCGAAGATAGTTAAATTTATTTTTGCCATTAGTGTCCAACCAAAGATACAAAACATAGTTTCATAATTTGTAGGTTATTAAAAATTTTTTTGCCGGTATGCAAGGCGCGCAACAAAATTGAGTAAAGGCGAGGGGTGGCTCAAGCCGCCCCTCGCAGCCTGCCGCCCTGGGTAAATACGCCACTGTCTGTGAGGTGGATAAACTAAAACCTCTTTTTTGTTATGCAAAAACATGCAAGACAAGCTGCACAAATATAATATAAAAAAAAACCGGTCAAGTGCGAGTCGGACTCGCGCCCTAAGGGTTCCGTACCTATCTACCATATGATATACTAAAAGCTTTTGCTCTTTGATTTTAAAAACTCCGCGACCATCCAACTTGACCCCTCTTTCATAGAAAAGTTCTTGAAACGGGAGCTCACCTTAGTTGGTTTAATTAGTTGTAAGAAAAATTTAAATATTTAATGATTTTAGACTTTTCCCTTTATTTGTACTGTGAGACCTAGCGTCTTGCCAAATTTCATAATTATTTTAGTTCAACGCATTGACGTAAGAAAAACGCTGCGCCCCCTGGCGTAGTTTCCAAAATCTTTGCCCCCTGGCGTAGTTTCCAAAATCTTTGGTTCAACGGGAAGTACCCTGTAGGTTTTGCTTTTTTGCATAAATGTATGGAGATGAGGACATAAAAAGCCATATCTTTTGATTTCGTCGTTGTAAAAAATTGAAATTTTCAGATCTTGTGTGGTTTATGGACTTTAATATTCGTTATCAATTTCAACCTGATACCTCTTCTCGTTCGTGAGAAAAAGGGTCTTAACAGACAGACAGACAGACGGACAATAAAGTGATCCTATAAGGGTTCCGTTTTTTTATTTTGAGGTACGGAATCCTAAAAACAATGGCGAGTGATTTTTCTACCACCTAACTCTTGATAGAGAAATGTAGTATACAATACAGCGCAGCGTACACCACAAATGATTAACCTAAAACCACAGAAGAAAATAAGGCAAACTTACGTTTACTACACAGAGGTTCATGGTCAAGTTACCTAGCTTTGCAGATCTGTCGCGGTCGTTCTTGCACCAGCTCGGAGCGGTAAGGGTCGTAGGTGAGGCAGCAGGAAATGGGCACATCCGGAGCGAAGTAGCCTGGGATTCCTGGTCTTCGGTAGTCCTCAGGACTGTACACTCCACAGCAACTCAACTGGACACAACATACATAGCATCTTTAGGTAATCTTATTGAGAACATTTCAGACAACAGAGGGGTTTGGTCTCTAAGTTCTACGCAGCCATATAACAGGCATCATCAAATCGTGTATTCTTTTCTCTAATATTGAAATTCAGACAAGATTTAAAGATTAACTGCAGCTTGGGCTTCCATCCATCCGGATTTCTACGGACTTTAGGCCTTTATCCAGCTTACATAATTTTAGCGGATTCTTGAACCTACTTACGTCTACTACTATAATATAAGAATATGTGGCTTATATTCTTCCTGGGAAAGCATAATATGATTTGATCATTACATTTCTGTACAGTACGCACCCCCAGAGTGTCACAGCCAAAAAGCGTGCTATATATTCTGCACTGGGTTTCTTTGGGAAAGCGAACGTGGCATTTGACATAATATGTGTTCCCAATGTTCCCATACATTTTATGACGTTCGCTTTCGTCACGAAACGAACGTCAACGAACGTCATGAAATGTATGGGATGGCATTTGACATAATATGTGTTCCCATACATTGTATGACGTTCGCTTTCGTCACGAAACGAACGTCAACGAACGTCATGAAATGTATGGGATGGCATTTGACATAATATGTGTTCCCATACATTGTATGACGTTCGCTTTCGTCACGAAACGAACGTCAACGAACGTCATGAAATGTATGGGATGGCATTTGACATAATATGTGTTCCCATACATTGTATGACGTTCGCTTTCGTCACGAAACGAACGTCAACGAACGTCATGAAATGTATGGGATGGCATTTGACATAATATGTGTTCCCATACATTTTATGACGTTCGCTTTCGTCACGAAACGAACGTCAACGAACGTCATGAAATGTATGGGATGGCATTTGACATAATATGTGTTCCCATACATTTTATGACGTTCGCTTTCGTCACGAAACGAACGTCAACGAACGTCATGAAATGTATGGGATGGCATTTGACATAATATGTGTTCCCATACATTTTATGACGTTCGCTTTCGTCACGAAACGAACGTCAACGAACGTCATGAAATGTATGGGATGGCATTTGACATAATATGTGTTCCCATACATTTTATGAAGTTCGCTTTCGTCACGAAACGAACGTCAACGAACGTCATGAAATGTATGGGATGGCATTTGACATAATATGTGTTCCCATACATTTTATGACGTTCGCTTTCGTCACGAAACGAACGTCAACGAACGTCATGAAATGTATGGGATGGCATTTGACATAATATGTGTTCCCATACATTTTATGACGTTCGCTTTCGTCACGAAACGAACGTCAACGAACGTCATGAAATGTATGGGATGGCATTTGACATAATATGTGTTCCCATACATTTTATGACGTTCGCTTTCGTCACGAAACGAACGTCAACGAACGTCATGAAATGTATGGGATGGCATTTGACATAATATGTGTTCCCATACATTTTATGACGTTCGCTTTCGTCACGAAACGAACGTCAACGAACGTCATGAAATGTATGGGATGGCATTTGACATAATATGTGTTCCCATACATTTTATGACGTTCGCTTTCGTCACGAAACGAACGTCAACGAACGTCATGAAATGTATGGGATGGCATTTGACATAATATGTGTTCCCATACATTTTATGACGTTCGCTTTCGTCACGAAACGAACGTCAACGAACGTCATGAAATGTATGGGATGGCATTTGACATAATATGTGATCCCATACATTTTATGACGTTTGCTTTCATCATCTCTAAATTTAACGGCATGTAGTCTAATCCCCCAGGAGATACCAGAGTCACCACACTTGTAAGCGTTACAGGTGGCGCAATGGACCGCGCTTATTGGTGGGGGCAGCATGGTGCGGAAACGGATGCTGCTTCTGCTGCTGCCAAGTTCAAGATGCCTTTTGCAATCCACACGGGAAGATATTATCAGGTACTTACTATTCTTAGCCGGGACCACATATTTTTCCTAGCAAATAACTGTAACTTATTTAATTTTGGTACCTATTTAAAGTACGTTTAACGATCTCTTTATTCCCCAAATACAGCAGGTGTCCTAAGTCATCATGACATCCCATGAAACGTCCACTACAGGACAAGCTCCCTCCAGAATTCTAGCTTTTGCTGGAAAAATGTAGAGGGGAAGTACCATAGTCACCTCGCTTGTTAGCGTTACGGCTGGCACCATGGACCGCGGTTGTAGGTGACCGCAGTAAGTAAGATGTAAGATACAGAGAAGGATGCTGCTGCCCATCCTCCAGTTTATAAGTAAGAGACGTCAAATAAATGTCGTTCAACATACTTCAGATAGGTAGTTACCACCACTATGCAACGTGTAACGGAAAGGTGTGATAATACTGAAGGGTGTGAATCTGATCATGAAACTGAACAACTTTTATCAAGGAACATAGGTACGAACAACCAAATTTGACCTTCCATACAAAAATGCGCTATCAGCTAATGCAGTTTCTATGGGAGGTCGAAAATTGATTTTGTACTATGACTTATACTTGGGAAAAGTTGTTCAGTTTCGAGTGCAGATTCACACCCTTCAGTGTTATCACAGCTTTCTGTTACAAGCTGTAAAGGTTGCAGTTATGTGTTAGCAAAAATATGCGATGGAAAAAGTATTTGGAGTGGTTAAAATCCGTGCCGGTGAATGTAGATTACGCCATTATAAAATTAATACTTACATCACTCTGCGTCGTCGCCCATATCTTCATGTGTCTTGGATTGTCATCTCGGGCCATCTTGAAGGACTCGATGAGTGACCGGCTGAGACTGAGCTCGTCTTCCTGAGTCACCCTCACTGACACTCCAGCTATCACTGCCTGGATTACTGCCAGGATCACCAGCACTATAGATGTCTGAAATAAAACAAAGTATAAAACGAGAAAAAAAGGGCTTGGTAGGGCTTTAATAAATTCGAGTATATTTCTTGGTAAAGGCTTGACTTTCTTCCGGAATACAGCATTGACAGAGTAGATCATCACTGAGAAAATTACTGCAGCAGTTATTATCAGGATTATCATTCCGACTGGTCTACTAGGCAAATAACTTTTGTAGATCAATTCTTCAACTTACCGCATGCAAAGGTTTGACTTTCTTCCGGAATACAGCGTTGACAGCGTAGATGATCACTGAGAGGACAGCTGCAGCAGTCACTGCCAGGATTATCATAGCGACGAGTCTACCAGACAAGTCACTACTGTAGATCTTAGTTGCGATGGCCGTAGAAACAGACACCACGATTAGGGCTATGGCTACGAACTGAAAAAAGGAAGGCAATTTATTGAAAGAATCGTATAATTCAGATACTTACGAGTTAAGGTTTCAGGGCCTTAAAGGTAATTATTATCCTCATCAGTTTACTTCTAGCCTTCTTCCTTTTGTTATTTCTTTCAGTCTCTAAATTTTACAATAAAAATAGCTTTACTGCGTATGTAACAGAAATGTAGGTATAAAAGGTGCCATTGTTGCAAGGGTAAGTGTTTGAAATATTTAAAACCAGTGTATGGTGAAGTATGCAATTTTATCAGCGACTCTTACTAAATTTCGTTTACATAATGAAACGACCAACTTCATAATATATTAAAACTGTGTATTTTTAAGAATTATTGAAATTCAAATTCACAACCCGCGGTACAAAAAAAACAATGCTGACTGTTTATGTAAACAACTCAAAAAATGAGTCGCAGAGGGGTGCAAAGTAGGGCATGCGAATCGTCATTGGCTACCCGCCTGTCACCCATGGCAGAAAATAACGGTCAGCGCTGTTCTTTTTGAGGTTAAAGTTAAACCTGTTAAAAATAAAAAGTAATTCTCTTACTATTATTAATATGGCTAATATCACATAAATGGCTTTGAGGCAGCCATTTTTGCCGCCACAAGAACACGACTTCTTCATCCTCTCCAACGGACTGGATCCATCGCCCGAGTTTTTCTTGTGCTTCGAATCTGAAATGAATATATAAAATCTGTCAAAGGTGATCAAAAGCATCCCAAAATATATCCAAAGGTATCTTCTTCTGAATATAATTCTAAAACGCTACCAAATAGTCTCGGTGTTTCGGTATTTCTAAAGATAGGTACGCACGACAGCAAACAAATATCTCTATCAAAACCAGTAGTGTCAGCTAAACCAGCGCTATGCTACAAACGTCCGTAACTTTGCTATAAGAGCAATTTTAAGACTTGGACTCAATGAGACTAGGACAGAATTTCACGGTTGGCCGAAATAAGACTTGGACAAGTTGGTACCTAGTCCTTTAACTGCTGAGAGAACTATTTATGGAGATCGACATTATGACAGTGCCTTGCAAATACAAGTATGAACATAGGCTATAAAAGAACATTCATCTATTTCCTAAACATTGTGACAGGCATAATTTTAATACAAGAAATAAATACAAACTTAATTAACCACATACTACATTAACAAAAGTCAATACATCGTTCGTTGGGTCTATGTGTTCGATAGGTATTACAACAATTACTTGAGATAAAGTTTAAAGAATGTGTAAAGCAAACGTTATTTAAAAAGCTTACTATACGTTAGATGACTATATCAAAGCAAAGAGGTATGGTGCTCTGATATTTTAGCAAAACACAAGAAACACATTGTAAAAAGCCAACTCTTAAAGTAGGCCGTGCTGCAGTGGTTTCTTGCCATTTCTTTAACGCTGCCACAGCACGATCCAAAACGGTGTAGACTCGCTCTATTTGCATTGTATTCTGCATGACATTCAATTCATATTTTGTAAAGAATCTATTTAGAATGAAATTACCTGAATCTTAAACAAAGTGTTTACTGATGTGCGCTCTTGTATAACTTTCTTACATGTTCAATTGTTCATGGTGGGACCACTTAGAAACGCTCGATGGAACATGTTACCCAGATAAACTTTATCTATTATTTTTATTAAGTATTGATAGATGAATAAAGAGACCACTAAAAATCGATAAGAATGAGATAAGTATATCAAAGGGTAAGAGCGAAAAATAGAGCTCGCAAGTTACCATACTTACTGCAACTTAAAACGGACTAAACTAATTTTATTATATCTTCTTTGGGAAGCAAATAGCTAAATTATACTATGTAGATAACAAAATAACAAGCAACAAGAACAGAAATAATTATTCAACAAAACACAGTATAAAAGAAGAGCACTTTTTTCAAACACTTTACTTCGTCTTCCGAAAACGGATCCGGTCTAATCAGAAAATAAAACTGTCCGAGCATACTCGAATACAAAAAAAAACTTTTTGAATTCCCATTCCTCATCCAAAATAGACATCAAGTGAAGCAGTTCCTATGGCGATAGGTTCTTTTCTGTTTCGACCTATTGTAACAGTTCGACCTAGCTGCAAGCCTGACTTGCCATCATAGCTCACAGCACAAACTGAGACTTTCCTACCTAACTTACTAGTCCTAACTTGCTAAGCGAACACGGACTAACCTGACTTAATTTTTTTTGTTTTAACTTTTAATTTTAACCAAACACATAGAATAAGGAGATAGCATTACCTGAAAATTGATCCAAACTATTATACCCTGTTCTAATAAATAATTCGGCCGGTGATCGAACTAGTGGCTTAAGACCCAACGCTATGAGACAAGAGCAGCCAGAACCATGGGAGAGATTATGATTTGTTCCTGCCTAACCTCTAAGGTCTGCCTATTTTAGTCTAGGCTTACGCCTCAACATCTGGAGAGTTTGCAGCAATATTAATGTGATAAGAAGAACATGGAGTAAGTATGTATAATAGGTAAGGATGCGCGTTAGATAAGTAGAATATAAGGTTATGTAACCGAGAATAGCTGTAAAGAAATAATAGTTATGTAACCGAGAATAGCTGTAAAGAAATAATATCTGTAAACTATGGCTGACTTCAGGGGAACCTAAGAGTATTTAGATTGTATAGAAAGTAAAGATGTTTTAGTAGGTTGATAGGTTATTAGGTACTAAGGTACCCCCTATTTAGGGGGTAGAGGTCCCGCTCGCTCCCCGCGGTCCTCCGTGAGCTTCGACTAGCCAAACGGGACGGCTCCCCGCCTTTACCTATCTCTCCGTTTACTGAAGCTACTCTACTGCTTCAAAATCAACCAAAAGAATGGGTAGATAATTTACTCAATCAGTCCTTGTTTGTCTGTAGGTTTGTGGTTACATTATGTCTTCAAAAGGGTTGGGTGGAGGGTACAAAAGGAATCCAAGCTTGTTCCAGCTACTTGGATTGCATATAAATATATACATATAAATACAATATCTGTTTTCCTTTTTTTCTTCAGCAAACAAATATTAAGTAAACGGAGATTTTGGAACAATAATTACTTTATTAATCTACATTTAATTTGTCAAGGTCCTCTAGACCAAAGTCAGTCATAATTTAATCTGAACCATAAAAACAACACTTTAATATAAGTGATATAAGTTCTTGTTTCGAACCCGAGAACCATTATTTTAGGATCTCGCGAGGATCAAGGAATGTCTCTTATCTTTCCCGACCTTTCAGCTCAATTGTATTTTATTGAGAAAGCATTATTTCAGTACGTTCATACGCACAAATCGACTATACATCTAGTTCGACAGCTTAATGATAATTCGATCTACACAATGTGGACATTTTGCCTTTTCTAGTACAACAGAGGACCACAGGTTTGCTTTTGCTTCACCTTGCAGAACCAAATATTATCAAGCATTAATTTCACTTGGTGGAAATCCCTTTTAATTTTAAGAAAGTATGATCTAATGTGTCATATCCAAAAACACAGCAATCTAAGCTGAAAGTAGATAGGTACTCAACAAGACACATGCCTATCTCAAACATTTTATCGAAATTAGATGTATATATGAATTACGATAATATTAATAAGCGTCCACTGCAAGACAAAGAATCCCCTTTTAGTCTCATTCTACCAAATAAAATACCAGATTTCATGTGATCTAGATTATAAAGCTACCTCTATAGGTACTAAAAGAACGAAGATATAGCGTTCAACACCCGACAATGCATAATAGTCAGGGGAAATAGATTTATCACAGATTTAAGTATACCACATCATAGAAATATCATTCTTTAGATAAGCAAGTTAGTTTTGTACTGATATCTTTAAATATGATCACAGAGTTAAATGATGTCTTAGAAATCTATCTGCATTTGGTATGATTCCAGAAAATTAGTAATATTTAAGCCCACGGCGTCCCACTGTTGGGCAAAGGGTTCTTCCTAAATCCCAAGATTACAGGACTAGCCTGATCTAGGTGGGTATGTTCTACCCCACTAGTAAACAGAAACCATCCTAGCCCAAATTTCCCCTTACACAGTAATATAGGCATATAAAAATAGTCATTGAGTTAATATCACAGTCTAATAGACACACATGCAAATATAGGCACAACACGTTATGGAAATGTACATCGTTCGCTTTTGGGTGGTACCCAACCAAAAGGGGTTAGATGGAAAACATCAGATAACCAGATTTATGATTTTAAGATAGGCGTTTTCTGTACTTCGGAAGGCAAGGTTAATCCAGCCATCATCTAGGACTAAGTCACAGAGTTAAGGCTGAGGAAGGCTTATCCAAGCCCGGCTTGTAAACTCTGATCACTAGGTCTATCTTTCTAGCCGTCAGTTCTAGGGAAACACGATAATATCTAGACACAGTTCTTAAAGAATGGCATAGGGAGAAATGGAGAGCGATTTGCAATTAAATGATAAATCACACACAATTGAAAGAGATTAAAAACACATTAAATATACACAGTTAAAAAAACACACAATAAAAAAAACCAACAATAGGAAACATGGGTATAGACTTGTACTTACAGATTTCCGGGTACCAGATCGGCCTAATTGACTAAGATAAATAATTGATTAAAGACTCGCGTCGCACTGTCTTAGCAATAGTGTAGAAATCTAGGTTCTAAGCTAGCACTCGAGTTTCTAGGAGCGAGCGATCGCTTTACGACGGACGAAATTCCACGAGGAATTTTCAGGGATCCCGACACCTGCGCGTTCACGACGAAATTACCGTTAGTTATGATTAAAATGCTTTCAGGAATTTCGGGCATTCCTCCAGCATAATGACTTGTCGAAAGTTAAACAACGAATGATCCCCTCACAACCCAAGTCTGCGTATTTATACTCTTGAATTTAGCACGTGCCTTCCCGAACTCATTAACGCCACCGTTCCTCAATAATAACAGTCCCGTGGCTTCCCAAACCGTTTTTGGCAGTCTCGAGAAGTTCTCGGGACATATTGGGAACAACCGCGTCCCCGCTTCTCCTCTCTCATTGAGGCGACAACCGCCATTCATCGTACATTGAAGGTTCAAAAGCTAGCCTTAGCGCCGCCGTTCAGTCAAGCGCAGCAATGATCACGCAACTCTAACATTGTCGCCATCTACCTTTAATTAATAATGTTTCTTATTTAATTGTTTGTCTTAATGACGTGTTTTTCTTTATAAAAGCTTGAATTACTAAACTAAATGTCTTGATTAAGTTTCGAATGCATTTTACTGTTTTTTTCTCGATCCGAACATAAGATGTTCATTCATCCGACTACCTTCAATTCTTAAGGTGTATCCTTCTTTTTTAATGGAATGCTTAGTTATAGTCTGACTTTACAACGAGTTATTTGGGTATTTTTAACTTCAATTTAATCGGAAATGTGTTTGATCAAAAGTTGATCTAGACACGCGGTAGTGTGTCAAAGCCAAGTTCAACGAGAATATTAGTTACATTAACCTAAACTTGAATATTTCGGAATCACTGACGGCCAACCCGTCACAGCCAACCCCCAAAATTTGTGCAGAAGCTATGTGCCGCCCGGAGCAAATTTTCACACCCTTATTACGAATTCAAAATAAATTTATTAACTCTTAACCTATAATGCAAATGTTGATATGAGGTGTAAGTTTTAAACCAAAGGACAAACGTCTTCAATCCGAATTCAAGAATCAGACCGTTGACCTATCGCTCATCTTCCAGTTTATACCGAGTACAAACGAACTCCACTCAATACAAGGAGCTCGGGTTGTGAATCCAGCCTGCCCTAATGACAACATAAAGTCATTTCACCTGCTGAGCAAATCGTTATTTTTGTATTTCAACTCCAGGATAGACATTTATGTCCCTGTTAGAGTAAAGTCAATTCTATTGGCTGCAAGATAAAACCGTTCTTCTGACCAATAGTCCCAGTCTAAAACTTGACTCTATATTGCTTTCTTTCATCCTTTGGAGAATGTGCAGTGTAGGGTTTTGCTTTTGAGCTGTGCCCACTGGTAGAGTAAAAGTTATTTACAGGGAGCATTAACACTCTTTCTGGACACCAGAATAAACTTCGCTTCCAATGTCTTTCAAGTAACCTAACACCTAAGATCCCATAAATACCTTGTTGTAAGTGTGGTGTACAAGGTTAACAGTCAATAAATTTGATCCGTAGAGAGTGTATCCAGTGGTTCATTGCAACCCTCCAGTCTATATTAAATCCTTCCACACATCAATCTCTTATTCAGTTAGTGGTTAGTCATTCAACCAAATATATCTTTGCATACAACCTTTCTCATAAACACATACCTTCCTCATTTGCACTTTCACGCTGTTACTTCGATCCACTAGACTCTCCCAACGGATAATTATTTGTCTTCCCTCCTAACTGAGATATAACTTAGACTTTTACAAATGTTTAGTTATTCAGACAGACACACAACCTATACGCAACTAATCAAACAAAGCCTAGACCCCGAATTCTCTAAGCAAGCTCCCATCTGATTAACCTATTCAGATACAAATTACTACAATTAAACATAATTAAGTTAAATTTTAACACTAACCAAATCTTTAGGTCTTCACAAGTGTTTTTTTTTTTTTTTTATAATATCCTTCGCGAATATACTTATTGGCCCTACATTCCGAAGTATTTTATGGCGTTATTATTATGGTATTTTTTCCGTAACTTCTGATTTAAATCGAAACAGCTAGTATCGCTTACCCGCTCAATACTATTTACCTGTTCCCTGGCCTTCTTATACGTCAGTACTATTTTCGCGGACCTCTTAGCGAAGGCAAAGTAAACTGAACCCGTCTTTTAGGTGGATTTAGGTTACTTACACATTATTCCCAGACCATCCTATGTACAACACTGTAACACCCCTGTGGTCCAAATCCCGATGCCTAGACGAGTCTCACGCTGCATTCTCCGCCGAACGTGTAGGTATAGCAACAGACTCCGGTGTGCCCGTTCTTACCACGCGTTATATTACTTACCTTCCACAATACTTTGCACAAGTAATGAACCGCGCTTAGTTCGGCCATGACTCATTACTAGCCACCTATGTGAAATTTTAACTATCCTGCGTTAGTACATTATTTTAGGGAAAACCTTTCCCTAGCCTAACATTACTAGGGGGCTGGTTATAGTCCAATTTCCCTCGCCCATCCCGAAGCCCACTAACAGATGGCGCTGCAGTCCTAAACCCGAGAAACAAAACGTCCCTGACACCCAGGAATCTCCTAAATACCAATCCCCGCGGGAATCGTGAGAGCCACAACCAAAAACCCGTTCACAAACATACATACCTACATACACACACTCACCGCTCTTCCTACAGTATAGGATCCTAAGTTACCATCATATGGCATGTCTTGTATAGGTTTCTTATTTAGGACCCCTAAATTCAAACTATCTAGTACTCCAGCTATATACATTTATTGTAATATTTTTCAATTTACTTTTAATCAGTCATTTTTCTATTTACATTTTAATCAATTAACCAATCTTTGTACTCTTAATAAGGACTAACAGTCATAAACAAAATTCTACATGTGCATATATAGACATACATACGCATCCATACATATATATGTGTATACATACACATGCTCTTACTATACACGCATGGCAAGTAGGCATAACATAACGAACATCCTATAACATTTTAACTTACTCATTGCAACATTAGGTATAATAAACACAATAGTACCTCAAAAGAACCCTTCACAAAATACTAATTCCTAAAACAATTCTACTGATAGTGTAAGTTCCATCATAACCCATTTAGTAACTTGTATTAGTACAAACAAACGTATTCACTCATATTTGATCAAGGTGCAATTTATTCCCGTTAGAAATATTTATTGAAGTAAATGATAGGTCACTACTACTTAATGCTGATTGGAAATTCAAAATTTACTTATTAAGTTTAGGCTTTACTTGTCCTGTTTTAGAACAGCTTTCCCCCCCACTTCGCTTCTTCTCAAGTTTAGGCTTCGTTAGGCTCGGCCAGTAATACTAGTTCTAACATTAGGAGAAGAAAAATCTTTCAAACCAAACATCAAATTCATCATTTTGTTACAACGACTTCTCATCCTTGATCGAAGCAAGTATTACTCGATCAACTAAACAAACTTATTTATAAGAAATATATCAAGAAAATCATCTTCCACTCCGTGTAGAAAATAAATCCCAGCTGCAAACCTTATCAGTCTCAGATTAATTATTGTAAAATCCCTTCCCACTTTCAAAAGAAAAACATACGTACTCCTAAAGATCCTTACTAAATTCATCCCCATTCCCCCATTGGCATGAACTAAAGGACGGATTCCAATATAAAATATTCTACTATTCTAGTGTGAGATCTTTGAATGGTTGTTCTAGTTAAACCTATTGACAAGAGAAAAATCACAAAGGCACCTTATAGGTACATAAACTTATAAGGATATTCTACCTACTATTTTAACATGAGATCTCCGTAAGTTTAAATTAACCCTATTGACAAGAGGAGAATCACAAAAGGTATCTAATAAATACATAACATCACACCTCCATTCCGTCAATGTAGGCAGAGACCCACCTAGCACCCTTATCTTGCCATACCCGGCACACTTATCATTACCCCGTGTCTAAAGCCCATTTTAAAAATATGATTCGGCCGGCTCCAATACAAAATCTTCGAGTTGGTAAGTCTCCACCTCCAACTCCCTTCGTAAATGCTTTCCAACCCCCTTTTTCTTGGACTTCAAGGTAACAGGTATAATTCTTGTTAATGATCCAATTTTAAAGTATGGTGTATGTAGCGTCTTTATTTAGATTGATTGTCCAAAATCGGTCAAGTGTTTTCCGTAATCTTTTATGGACATTACCTTCTTCGTAAATGTTCATCTTCCTATCACTTGTCAACTAAACCCAATATTGCCAGACGGTTCCAAAAGACGCGGACTGAGTTACGAAATTTATTCCACTTGCTCATGAAGTAGCATGCTCATGATCAATTTTTAATGCGTAGGTTCTCAGAAGTTTTGTAAGAGATATAACCGAAATAGCTAGAACATTACTATGGATGAATTTATAACCCTAGAGATTGTAACGTTAAATTTTCTTTCACAATTTTTTTTTGTTCCAACCCTGACGCAAGTACTGGCAATGCAAACGATCTACTAGAAAGAATGCGGCTTGCATTTCTAAATGCAATTAAAACATTAAATAAATGTCTATCTATCTAACATAGAAGATTTTATATTTCCGAATAAATGAATTAATGTTTTACGCGAAATAGTTACGGAGTGAGGCAAACAGTGCAATAACCCAGGTAAGCATACGTTCACATGTTGATATGATTCAACTACAATAGTACCTTAAAAATTTGTTTTCCTGCCCCTATAAAGCGAACCTGCCCTTACCTGACCGCGCGTTGACCATTGATTTCATAGCCCAAGCACTTAAAATGGTAATTTCATTGTTATAATTACTGTATGAGCCTAATGTTTACAAGCTTAGTCACAAAGCGACAACTTTACTTTTTTTTTTCCAACATGATCTTGCCGTTTCTTCTTGGGCATGACTAAGAGTTTCTTTCCCCACCCGTTCCATAGCTACTATACGTGTATTAACAAGTTTTTCTTCTTTTATATTTTTTTTTTTTTTATTAAGTAATCTTATCTATTTTTAATGTTTTTATTTTCTAACTATCTCCAGGCGTCAACAGGAAGTTCTGGAGTCCGGCCTTCTCACCTTCTACCCCTGTGCTGCATGGATTTAGACTACAACCCCCCTTACGCTGGACTTTAGACGTACAAGAGAACAATAAACCCTCCTTTTATCTGATAGCCAAGCGGGACCTATTAGATTGAGACGGTAATAACACAAGCCGAGTGAAGTCCTAGACTACTATCACACTTCAATAACACTTATTTATTACTAATTAACTCACATAAGGTTCGCAGCTGTTCCGATCAGCGGTGGTGATGCTTATTTCTTTTATTAAAAGCTAAACAAAAGAAAACACTCTATTTATTTCATAACCCTATCCCTAATATTACAATACCGGTTATGTTATTATAACCAGTCTATTCTTCGACTATTAACAATCTTCCATAATTTTGTAGACAATATTTAATTATTTAACAAGATGGATGGTATTAAATGAACACTTAACTACCACCACAATTCCTATATTTCATTCCCCTTCATCTAGTTCTTGTCCATTTTGTTCGAACTGGGCTTTCTACGTCCGCTTCAATAGCTACTTCTTCCCTATCCCTATTCGATGACGTAGAAGTTTGACTTCCTACCACTACTTCAGACTGACTAGAACTGATTGGACCCACCACGATGTCTGCATCTGCAAGTCTAAGTGGTAGACGCTTCTTTCTACTCAGCCTGTCCATCTTCCTATCTTTTTCTTAATCTTGCGCTAGCAAATTGAACCGTTTACATACCTAAAACGAACAAACCCTTCATCAATAATGTTAAGTCTATACCTAAAAATGGTTAGCAAATGCACTTCCCTAAATTATTTAACAGTTTCGCAGATTGTCCCGATACGATACATAGTAGGGTCACAGCCCATTTTTGTTTCTTACAACGTTCAACTGACCTTACGTCAGAATATACCAGCCAGGAACTGTATAAAGGAGAAAGAGTATTATTGTACCTATAAATTTTAGTGCATAATAGTATATATATGTGCATAGTAACATCCCTCTTTAGTTTGCATCGTTGCCCCCCTTCGCTTGCCAGCTAAGACCTTAAAACTGCAAGAGTAAGACCCAGTATTTTATGAAAATTTCCCTCATTGTAATAATTACCTTGATACCCTTGATCTACTAAACAACAATTCCTGTAATTATATTTTCTAAATTTTCAATAGCCTTATTCTATATTCACCTGCTAAGCTTTAATAAGGGGACCTCAGGACACAATCATATTTGCCTACAATCCTAAAATGAAAAACTCAACCCCCATTCGACTTAGTACTTAAGAGGTCTGATTGTAGGTACTAACTAGCTTAAAAGAAAACACAAAATTTATAAGTGCACCAAATAAACAAGAGAGTTAGTTAGGTATCAATTATTGTAATCATAAGAACTCGCTCAAGGTCAAGGCGAGACACCCATCATGTGGCTTGGTAATTTTATTATCTGTTACCTATCCCAGAACTCCCTATTTTGTCAATCATAGTCTCATCCCTACTATCCATTCTCACACGCTACAAATGCGACCTTAGAGCCGTCTTATAATCTACAATCACCCTATAGTATTTTCCTGATCTGTAAACATATAATGTCGCGCAAATCTATAGGATAAAATAAAAAACCGGTCAAGTGCGAGTCGGACTCGCGCGCCGAGGGTTCCGATATACCTATAGTATTTCTGGAAGCAATAAAGTCCATTTTCAGGACCGCAAAACTAAATTTGTTTGTAAAGGTTTTTTGCAGATTTCTGAAAAACTGTGCAACTTAGAAAGATCGTTTTATTTTTGCTGTAAAGTTTACATAAACCTCTGTCAACTGTAATTAATTCAGATTTTTCCTTGCTCAAACTTCGGAGATTAGGGGGGGGGAATGGTATTTTTTTTGACATTTTTCATCATAACTTGAAAACTAAGAAAGTTAAAAAAATACAAAAATATATTTTAAAATGTACAAGTAAAGCCCTTTCATATGATACCCCACTCGACCTAATAGCGACAATTTGAAATTTGGCCCCCCCTATTTTGGCCCCCTTTACATTAATAATCATACTTTTTTCAAAAAAAATTTATGTGCAATTAAGTTGGACAACTATATTCCAAAACTATTCCAAATTTCAGGTCGATAGCATAAGTGGTTGCTGAGACATAGAGGTGTGACAGACAGACGGACAGACAGAGCGGCACCATAAGGGTTCCTTTTTTTACCATTTTGGTATCGGAACCCTAAAAACACTGTTGTAATGATAACCAAGAACCAACCGATAACCTAAAACTTGTCTAATGACCTTCCTATCCTATTTATTACGACCTATCAATGATATCATATAGTGTACCTATTATGTACACAAGCCTATCGATTTTATTTCAGACATGAGTTGATGAGACCGAGCTAGACCGATTCCCCGCCCCAAAAAGAACCCCACATGGTAAATCTCATCGCAATCGCCAGAGCCGACTTCGAGACCCGGTCACAAATATATTGCCCGCTTGATAGTATAGGTTCTCCACCCAGAAACAAGGCTGCTCGACTAGCATACCTTAGCCGAACCGCATAACTCTACGTTTATTAATCTTGTTATTATATTCCGTGAGATTGGAATGGAAAAATTAGACCTAGTAAATAATACTCATATTAAAATTGAACCTTCAAAATACCCGTAAAATGCTTTATTTCTTTTCGCATGTTCTACTAGATTCCACTACCAGACAACAGGCATTATGGAGGCCGTACGTAAACAGTTCATTCATTCATCCATCAAATTATATAATTGCATTGACGTAAGAAAAACGCTGCCCCTGGCGTAGTTTCCAAAATCTTTGTATAATTGTTACAACGGAAGTGCCCTGACCGACCAACTATTTTTAGGGTTCAGTCCCATGTTGCCAAATAATAAAACCCTCGTCGTGTGACTTCGTACGTCCGAACGTTCGCCACAATTATCTCAGCGATCACTCACGCAATCGACTTGAAACATGGAACGATTACAGAACATGATTACCAAACTTTATCTCAAATAAATAAAAATATTACCTTCTATTATTATTATCGTAAATGGGGACAAAATCTCAAACCATCTCTATGAGATACGAAGAGGCCCCACTGATTGTACAATCCAAAACAAATCTCTGTACCATTGTACCATCCTTAGATTTCGAGTTGTTACCGCGAAATGTCAACAAAAAAGGTAACCATTCTTCCCCTTTATTTCCGAAGCTCACAATTTAGAAAATCCAAAACCGATTACTGTCAATAGAAATGTTCAATCTTACAGGAGAAATAAAAATGATCAAGTAGCATTTTTTTTTTCATTTGAATTATGCAAAAAAAAAAACCCCTAGAAATCAACCCAGCTCTGCGGTCCCAAAAATGTACCCAACCGCGTCAAAAATAAATATCCCATGTATACGGAACCCTCAACGCGCGATTCCGACGCTATCTTGACCTCTTTTATTTTATCACGTGTGAGTGAATGATTACTTGAGGGCCAGTGAATGATTGAGGATGAATGAATGAGCACTTTCCGATTATTGTGACAGGTGACATTAGCCGCGTTCCGCTTCACCGGTATTATCGATTTTAGCGCTGACAGCGCGCTCAAATGCGTCCCGATTCACCGTTAGCACGTCCACGACTGACCATCGCTACGTCATCGACGACGTCATAAACGCCACCATCTTGCGCTCACAACGCCAAAACTTACGACCCTGGTCACTGTGAGCGATCTGTCATAACTGTCAGATTTTGCCGATGTTTGTTAGGAAAGAAAAAAAAAAGGTTAACAATTACGATTGGAAGAAAGGAATGAAGATATCGAGTTAGATTTACATGACATGACAGCCACCAACGTAAGCGCGATAATAACCGTTCCGAATGAAAATAGTCCTGTAAGCGGCGTTATCGCGATAAATGATTCGGAACGGGTGTGAGCGCTGTCATCGTGATTCGGAACGCAGCCACTATCTATATCGGTCACCTCTACCTAACCTATATACAAAAGCCGCTCAAAAAATGTATTGAATAAAGAATCCCGGTACATGCTTGTTAAATAAGGTAAGTCTTATCTAATTACGTAATAATACCAATAATTTACATAAAGCAATAACGCTATTCATTAACTATTGTACTCGAATGGAAAGAGGATCGATCGATTGATCGACCTACAATGCGTCTCACTCGAGTCGGACCTTTAGATTCAACAAAGGTTAATTTAATTAATCAAATTGGACGAGGCTAGGCTGCTTATGTTTAGTAGTAAACTTCAAATTTCGTTTGTTTTACAGAATATCTACACGCCCACTTGTACAAAGATGACGATGATGTTCCTGTTGGGGCCTGATGAAAAGCGAGAATCCTGAGGTGGCTGATTCTCAATAAGTGCCTAGTTTTGGGGCCCAAGGAACTTCACCCCGCAACCCCAACCCCCTTCGCCACAGTGTATGCATTGAATAATAAAAGCAATTAAGTGAAAAATTAACCTATCAGTGTTATAACCTATAAGTGCCAGTGTAACAGAAAAATGAAAAAATAAGTGAAAACTAAACTAAAAAACTTTATTGTATCCTAAATGTAAAAGGCAGTTTATGTATAGTTCATGTATAAAATTTAGTAAGTATACTGTAAGCGTGTTGTAGATAAATAGTTTAAATATTTTATAGATTGTGTGACACTTATTTCTTAAAAAAAAAATTCCTATACATAGTAACAAAACTTAAGTAGTAGTACATATATAACAATAGTATTCAAAATAGTAAAATAAAAGGCCGCTCTTGCAAATAACATCCGTAGTACACCCAAGGCTTCGAATCCTCGGGCACGGCAACAAATTGTAACAGTTCGACCTAGCTGCAAGCCTGACTTGCCATCATAGCTCACAGCACAAACTGAGACTTTCCTACCTAACTTACTAGTCCTAACTTGCTAAGCGAACACGGACTAACCTGACTTAATTTTTTTTGTTTTAACTTTTAATTTTAACCAAACACATAGAATAAGGAGATAGCATTACCTGAAAATTGATCCAAACTATTATACCCTGTTCTAATAAATAATTCGGCCGGTGATCGAACTAGTGGCTTAAGACCCAACGCTATGAGACAAGAGCAGCCAGAACCATGGGAGAGATTATGATTTGTTCCTGCCTAACCTCTAAGGTCTGCCTATTTTAGTCTAGGCTTACGCCTCAACATCTGGAGAGTTTGCAGCAATATTAATGTGATAAGAAGAACATGGAGTAAGTATGTATAATAGGTAAGGATGCGCGTTAGATAAGTAGAATATAAGGTTATGTAACCGAGAATAGCTGTAAAGAAATAATAGTTATGTAACCGAGAATAGCTGTAAAGAAATAATATCTGTAAACTATGGCTGACTTCAGGGGAACCTAAGAGTATTTAGATTGTATAGAAAGTAAAGATGTTTTAGTAGGTTGATAGGTTATTAGGTACTAAGGTACCCCCTATTTAGGGGGTAGAGGTCCCGCTCGCTCCCCGCGGTCCTCCGTGAGCTTCGACTAGCCAAACGGGACGGCTCCCCGCCTTTACCTATCTCTCCGTTTACTGAAGCTACTCTACTGCTTCAAAATCAACCAAAAGAATGGGTAGATAATTTACTCAATCAGTCCTTGTTTGTCTGTAGGTTTGTGGTTACATTATGTCTTCAAAAGGGTTGGGTGGAGGGTACAAAAGGAATCCAAGCTTGTTCCAGCTACTTGGATTGCATATAAATATATACATATAAATACAATATCTGTTTTCCTTTTTTTCTTCAGCAAACAAATATTAAGTAAACGGAGATTTTGGAACAATAATTACTTTATTAATCTACATTTAATTTGTCAAGGTCCTCTAGACCAAAGTCAGTCATAATTTAATCTGAACCATAAAAACAACACTTTAATATAAGTGATATAAGTTCTTGTTTCGAACCCGAGAACCATTATTTTAGGATCTCGCGAGGATCAAGGAATGTCTCTTATCTTTCCCGACCTTTCAGCTCAATTGTATTTTATTGAGAAAGCATTATTTCAGTACGTTCATACGCACAAATCGACTATACATCTAGTTCGACAGCTTAATGATAATTCGATCTACACAATGTGGACATTTTGCCTTTTCTAGTACAACAGAGGACCACAGGTTTGCTTTTGCTTCACCTTGCAGAACCAAATATTATCAAGCATTAATTTCACTTGGTGGAAATCCCTTTTAATTTTAAGAAAGTATGATCTAATGTGTCATATCCAAAAACACAGCAATCTAAGCTGAAAGTAGATAGGTACTCAACAAGACACATGCCTATCTCAAACATTTTATCGAAATTAGATGTATATATGAATTACGATAATATTAATAAGCGTCCACTGCAAGACAAAGAATCCCCTTTTAGTCTCATTCTACCAAATAAAATACCAGATTTCATGTGATCTAGATTATAAAGCTACCTCTATAGGTACTAAAAGAACGAAGATATAGCGTTCAACACCCGACAATGCATAATAGTCAGGGGAAATAGATTTATCACAGATTTAAGTATACCACATCATAGAAATATCATTCTTTAGATAAGCAAGTTAGTTTTGTACTGATATCTTTAAATATGATCACAGAGTTAAATGATGTCTTAGAAATCTATCTGCATTTGGTATGATTCCAGAAAATTAGTAATATTTAAGCCCACGGCGTCCCACTGTTGGGCAAAGGGTTCTTCCTAAATCCCAAGATTACAGGACTAGCCTGATCTAGGTGGGTATGTTCTACCCCACTAGTAAACAGAAACCATCCTAGCCCAAATTTCCCCTTACACAGTAATATAGGCATATAAAAATAGTCATTGAGTTAATATCACAGTCTAATAGACACACATGCAAATATAGGCACAACACGTTATGGAAATGTACATCGTTCGCTTTTGGGTGGTACCCAACCAAAAGGGGTTAGATGGAAAACATCAGATAACCAGATTTATGATTTTAAGATAGGCGTTTTCTGTACTTCGGAAGGCAAGGTTAATCCAGCCATCATCTAGGACTAAGTCACAGAGTTAAGGCTGAGGAAGGCTTATCCAAGCCCGGCTTGTAAACTCTGATCACTAGGTCTATCTTTCTAGCCGTCAGTTCTAGGGAAACACGATAATATCTAGACACAGTTCTTAAAGAATGGCATAGGGAGAAATGGAGAGCGATTTGCAATTAAATGATAAATCACACACAATTGAAAGAGATTAAAAACACATTAAATATACACAGTTAAAAAAACACACAATAAAAAAAACCAACAATAGGAAACATGGGTATAGACTTGTACTTACAGATTTCCGGGTACCAGATCGGCCTAATTGACTAAGATAAATAATTGATTAAAGACTCGCGTCGCACTGTCTTAGCAATAGTGTAGAAATCTAGGTTCTAAGCTAGCACTCGAGTTTCTAGGAGCGAGCGATCGCTTT
Organism: Athrips mouffetella; assembly: GCA_947532105.1. Lineage (NCBI taxonomy): Eukaryota > Metazoa > Arthropoda > Insecta > Lepidoptera > Gelechiidae > Athrips > Athrips mouffetella. Next base: position 26,349,410 of record OX383967.1, read on the forward strand.
ACGACGGACGAAATTCCACGAGGAATTTTCAGGGATCCCGACACCTGCGCGTTCACGACGAAATTACCGTTAGTTATGATTAAAATGCTTTCAGGAATTTCGGGCATTCCTCCAGCATAATGACTTGTCGAAAGTTAAACAACGAATGATCCCCTCACAACCCAAGTCTGCGTATTTATACTCTTGAATTTAGCACGTGCCTTCCCGAACTCATTAACGCCACCGTTCCTCAATAATAACAGTCCCGTGGCTTCCCAAACCGTTTTTGGCAGTCTCGAGAAGTTCTCGGGACATATTGGGAACAACCGCGTCCCCGCTTCTCCTCTCTCATTGAGGCGACAACCGCCATTCATCGTACATTGAAGGTTCAAAAGCTAGCCTTAGCGCCGCCGTTCAGTCAAGCGCAGCAATGATCACGCAACTCTAACATTGTCGCCATCTACCTTTAATTAATAATGTTTCTTATTTAATTGTTTGTCTTAATGACGTGTTTTTCTTTATAAAAGCTTGAATTACTAAACTAAATGTCTTGATTAAGTTTCGAATGCATTTTACTGTTTTTTTCTCGATCCGAACATAAGATGTTCATTCATCCGACTACCTTCAATTCTTAAGGTGTATCCTTCTTTTTTAATGGAATGCTTAGTTATAGTCTGACTTTACAACGAGTTATTTGGGTATTTTTAACTTCAATTTAATCGGAAATGTGTTTGATCAAAAGTTGATCTAGACACGCGGTAGTGTGTCAAAGCCAAGTTCAACGAGAATATTAGTTACATTAACCTAAACTTGAATATTTCGGAATCACTGACGGCCAACCCGTCACACTATGAATGAATGAATGAATGAATAAATTCTTTATTGCACACATAAACATAAGAACACACAAAGAATAACACTTAAGGTTATAGTGGGCAAAGGCGGTCTTATCGCTGAGAGCGATCGACCGAGCGAGCGACCTATGTTCCTTGGGTAATATTTTTCAGTTTCATCGTATGAATCGAGTACGAGTTGTCTTTTAAACCATTTATTTGGCACACAGTCATCATCATAAATATAACAACAAACACATTTTAAACAGATCGAACCAAAGGAAATCTTGACGATTCTCTGGATGTAGAGTAGGCAAGTACGGTCAACCGCGCGCCAGAGGTAACATTTGAAATTCTATTACCGTGCCATAAAGTCCAGTGTTTCTGCTGAAGTGCTTGGGTGTGTTAGTCATAGTTAGGCAGCAGATGCGCACCGTGACTTGGTCAAGTCGCGCGCAAAGCTGTCACTTTTTAGGGTTCCGTACCTCAAAAGAAAAAAACGGAACCCTTATAGGATCACTTTGTTGTCCGTCTGTCTGTCTGTCTGTCTGTCAAGACCCTTTATCTCACGAACAGGTAAAGGTATCAGGTTGAAATTTATACCATATATTAGGATTCATGAACCACACAAGATCTGAAAATTTCAATTTTTTACAAGGAGGCAATCAAAAGATATGGCATTTTATGTCCTCATCTCCATACATTTATTCAAAAATGCAAAACCTACAGGGTACTTCCCGTTGACCTAAAATTATGAAATTTGGCAAGAAGCTAGGTCTCACAGTACAAATAATGGGAAAAGTCTGAAATCATTAAATATTACAACTTTTCTCACAACTAATGGTTCACCAATTGTGATGAGCTCCCGTTTCAAGAACATTCATATGAGAGAGGGGTCAAGTTGGATGGTCGCTGAGGCGATTTTTGTTGTAGTTCTATTTTAAAAACGGAAACACTTACAAACTTGAAAATTGGTATGCTTATAGTGCATAAGCTATAAAATAACAACAAATAATAAAATTTGGTCAAGCGCGTGTCGGACTCAAAAAATCTAGCACATTAACTTACTGAAATTTCAACTAATACAATTATGTTTATGTGGTGGTACGGAACCCTCAGTGCGCGAGTCCGACTCGCACTTGGCCGGTTTTTAGATATGGATACGATAAGACATAGGCTTAAACTGGTTTAGTCTACGAAGACATAAAATCATTTATTTTACGTACCACAATAAAAAGAAAACACAAATACATTTAGATGAGCATTTTTACATCAAGAAAAATCTAACTTATGTGGCAAAAGGCCATGACTCAGGTTATACAGTGCAAGAATTGGGAAGACACCAAAGGTTGCCGTCCCGCACGGCGCTGGTTTTCAGTCATACCCTTTTCCCTGTGGTGTTAGGTGGGAAAACAGTACTGAGGAGGGCATTAAAAAATCTACAAAAAGAATCTACTTACAGGTGGTATATTTTCATAAGTAGGTGCCTAGGTGCTTTAGTAAAGGTGAACGACGACTTACCACGTAGTCCACCAAGAAAATTGAATGAAAAAACACATGGTACCTTGTCCTTTGGTATGGCTGGCCCCCATCCTAGCCGGAGTCCGCGTTGGAAGTGACTGAGCTGACGATCCTCGGTTTCCATATAAAATAACAGTCAACAATGAGAGCCGCTTGAATGGATCAACGGTTGGCTACCAATAATACCACGTTAGTGTATTGTTGGCTTAAATGCCTCAGATTAAAAAGAATTCGGATAAATTAGCTAGGAGTTTTGATAACGACTGTTCATTGATGATGTCAATAATGGTGGTCGTGGGGATCGTAATTTCGATTGTTATGACAAACTCTGGTGTAGTTTTTGAAATACCAAAAGCCTCTATCATTGGCCCATTCAACGCACGGCGGCGTGCCTCTTAAACTACCCTCAGGCAATATTTTACTTTTCGGGAAACCAGGTGAATCGTCCCGCATTATCCAAACCAAACTGGTAACAGTCATAAAGGTTATTTTTGTTTGATGGTGTCCCCACTGGTATTTGAACCCAGAACCTATGGAGACTGCTGTTGCATCTTCGTTCCACGCATACCGCATATTACTTAGCCGATTGATAAATAAACGAATGAATAAATCAAAAGTGTTTACATTTTTAAAGCGGGTTCCTTGTTTCTGCTTTATGGGCGAATAATTGAATCGAAAACAAAATAAATTCAAATAATCACGAAAGAGTCACGCACACAGTATTATTTATTATACGATCTTCTGGTTACCAATTGTAAGTACTTTTTAAAATATTGTAACAATGAAAATAGCTATGAATCATAAACAATGCGTCAACATTACAAAGAAGTTAGGTACATTAATCCATCCGTTTGGTGCCGGCAAAGAATAGTACTAACCCATCTCTACCCGTAGGTGTCGCGAGAGGCGACTAAGGGTTTATGAACTTAAGGATGGGCAGCAGCATCTTTCTGTGTATCGTACCATCTTACATACTACGGTCACCATCAACAGCGGTCACCAGCCGCAACTCTTACAAGTGTGGTGACTATGGTAAACCCCCTCCTAAGTACCCCGCGTTTTTGCGGGAGTTCTGGAGGGAGCTCCCTGTCCTGCAGTGGACGTTACATGGGATGTTATGAGGTACATTTTAATCATCATCATATCATCATAACGGGTTAATCGAAGACCGGCTTTACAAATCCTCCGTGTCAGTACTTTAGTCATCGAGACATCATAGCTTAAGGTGCTTTCCGAAGCTCGGAATAATCTTGCGTTTTGGACAAAACACATAAAAGGAAGACTAGACCTAGATTAAGCCTGAACAGCAGAATGAAAGCTAAGTTCCACTTGCAAAGTCCTGACCATAGCCAAACTGGAGATGTCTGAATGAGTGATTTTTATCCAAGTTATGGTAAATAAATAATAGGTCTTTACCTATGAAATTGCCGATATTTTCTTTCAGATTAATGAGATCATAATTCCTATACTAAAATTCTAATGCTCTGCTGCTGCTTATTCTAATGCTGTCTTATATTTGAAAGTTGACTTCAAGGTTATCAATTTCCGCTTTAATTTTAGTTTGAAATATAAAATTAAAGGTTCGAAAATTGTTCGTCTTAAATTTCGTCCGATTTCATCATTAGATTTTTTATATTTTTTTACAGATAATATTTTTCGAAAATTAAATTTAAGCTTCTGTTAGCTTAATGTCTTCCCAATAATGCTTAAAAAAAATATTTATAATTCCTAAACAAAATGCAAAAATGTTAGTACTGAAAATTAAGTTTACCTAAAATTCGCCATACAATACGGCAATTTCATAGGTAAAGACGTATTATGTGTGGAACACCTAGGTGAACCCCTCGGGTGTACCACGGGCAATACCCGTATGTAGCCACCTCCGCAACAATCCGATTTTTCAGTTTTTTTAGATTTTTGTTCAAAAGTGTACCTACCGGGAATCGAACCCAGAACTGTGTATCGTTCAGTTCAAGAGCCGAAAACGAACGCTCTAACCAATATGTCACGGAAAAGTTGTGGCTAAAAGGTAGATAAACGCCTAAAGGGCCACACCGTAGGCCTCCTATATTTACTGGAATGGGCTACAGCAGATAACGTTTTTTAGGGTTCCGATACCAAAATGGTAAAAAAAAGGAACCCTTATGGTGCCGCTCTGTCTGTCCGTCTGTCTGTCACACCTCTATATCTCAGCAACCACTTATGCTATCAACCTGAAATTTGGAATAGTTTTAGAATATAGTTGCCCAACTTAATTGCACAAGAAAAATTTTTGAAAAAAGTATGATTATTAATATAAAGGGGGCCAAAATAGGGGGGGCCAAATTTCAAATTGTCGCTACTAGGTCGAGTGGGGTATCATATGAAAGGGCTTTACTTGTACATTTTAAAATATATTTTTGTATTTTTTTAAATTTCTTAGTTTTAAAGTTATGATGAAAAATGTCAAGAAAAATACCATTCCCCCCCCCTTATCTCCGAAGTTTGAGTAAGGAAAAATCTGAATTAATTACAGTTGACAGAAGTTTATATAAACTTTACAGCAAAAATAAAACGATCTTTCTAAGTTGCACAGTTTTTCAGAAATCTGCAAAAAACCTTTACAAACAAATTTAGTTTTGCGGTCCTGAAAATGGACTTTATTGCTTCCAAAAATACTATAGGTATATCGGAACCCTCGGCGCGCGAGTCCGACTCGCACTTGACCGGTTTTTTTTTTCATGTTTATGATTGATTACTTTATTATATATATAGGGTGACTTATAATTAGTTCTTGATAGCAAAAGATATGCATGTACTTATGACACTGACTAACTTTTCCCAAGGAACATACGTCGAAATACGAATAACCAAATTTGACCTCCTATACAAAATGCGCTATCAGCTGATGCAGTTTCTATGGGAGGTCAAAACTTGATTTTCGTATTTCGACATATGTTTCTTGGGGAAAGTTGTTCAGTATCATGAGTACATGCTTACCTTTTTCTATCAAGAACTAATAAAAAGTCAGTATATATATATATATATATGTCGCAGGGCTATTATCAGGAGCCGTTAAATTATAATTTAACTAGGTAAATTATAATACTGGGTGGCAAATACAGTCAACGTAACTGAACAACTATAAATAAAACTTTCCGGAAATGAAAAAAAAAATCAGGCTCTCCATACAAACTGTCCAATCAAGTTTGCAATTTTGTGAAGAAGCCGATTTTTTTTAATTTTCGGAAAGTTTTATTTACTGAAAGTTGTTCAGTTACGTTGACTGATCATGCCTTTTCAGTATTTTCCAACCTGTCCCTTACACCCTGTATAATTATATAAATTAGGTAATTATTATTTACCTATTTTATAATTTTATTTTTTTATGTGACAAATGAGGAAACGAGCAGGTGGGCCACCTGATAGAAAGTGGTCACCACCGCCCATGAAGCCCGCTGTCTTATTAGTGGCATAACTTGTTACTAATAAGACAGCAAAGCACGTTACCCACCCCGAGAACTAAGAGGGTGTGATAAAGCAACCTTACTAAACCTAATATGTTGTTGTTGCTATCCTAGGGCTCCTCGCTGGTACATATGGCCTTCATTAGCTGCCTCCATCTCCACTTTCCCCTGTCTCATCTTCTTGCTTCTTCGCGTGTCATTCCAATAGCGTTGAGCTCGGTCTAGATGGTAGACATGGCCGCAAGTCGGTGGAAACACTATGACTTTGAGTCGGGTCTATGGTCCGAGCGTTTGTAGCGTAGCGCTAAGCTGGTTCAGCTAATATTGGTTTTGTTTCTATGTGCTAGCTGCCGTGCGTACCTCGCCAGGTGTGAACGGGTAGCCCAGGTCTACGTGTGCCACTCGGCTGACACTCGTATGCTATTGACCCAGTGTTGACTACGTTACGCCGGAGGGTTTTCCCCTTTCAGCCACCACTTTCGTTGTGCAATTTCTTGCTTAACAGGCGTTTGCTGGTATCAGGCCAACAAACCCAATATAACCTAACCAAAAATAAAAATAAAACCGGCCAAGTGCGAGTCGGACTCGCGCCCTAAGGGTTCCGTACCTATCTATCATCTTTGATTTTAAAAACTCAGCAACCATCCAACTTGACCTCTCTTTTATACAAAAGTTCTTGAAACGGGAGCTCAACTTAATTGGTTACTATCAATTTCAACCTCATACCTCTACCCGTTCGTGAGAAAAAGGGTCTTGACAGACAGACAGACGGACAACAAAGTGATCCTATAAGGGTTCCGTTTTTTTATTTTGAGGTACGGAACCCTAAAAAACGAAACCTAATAGCCCCTGAAATAACAAAAATAGGCCCCGTTTAATTAAAATTTACATAGTTAATTTAAGTTAAGCTAAATTATTAATTAACCAGGTGAATTATAACTTAACGGTTCTGATAACCTACCTGCGATATAAACACCGATAGACAAAGTTATTCCAGTTTCTAGTGCTAAAGTACCTAAGTTTAATAACTACTTTCTTAAAACCATTAATATTTGGGTATTTCTGATAGAGATCATTTGTTACAAAGTATTGTTCGTGGATGTACATTCATGTGAAAAAATGTTAAATCACTTTTTCTTCGTTTTCTTATAAATTCAAACGAGGTAACGAGCTGTAATCTTATGTAATTTTCAGGCAGTTATTTTTATGTGACAAGTGAGCAAACGAGCAGATGGGCCACCTGACGGTAAGTGGTCACCACCGCCCATAACCACTACACCCATTGTCTTATTAGTGGCATATTTTGACACTAATAAGACGGCAAATCGTTTTGCTCACTTTGAGAACTAAGATGGTATGTCTCATGTGCCGGTAATTTTACTGGCTCCCATGGTTCCTTTACCCTTCGAACCGAAACACAGCAGTACAAACACTGCTGCTTCACGGCAGAAATATGCAAGGCAGCTGTACTTCTCCAGACGGACTTTGTACGAAAGCCCTACCACTGCAAAAGCTGCACAAAGCTTCTTTAAAGTTAAAGCTTTGTTAAATCTTTTGCTTCCACTTTCGAAATAGACATACAGATAAAGAAAGTGACGAAAAAGGAGGTTTAACTTTAAAAACTTTTCGTTTAGTGAAAGATTTAAAATACCAAACACTTCAGCCCCCGTCAGTACCCACAGGTCATTTCTGTGAACCAGTACCTGCCACCATGCCACTCACAACTGGTCACCATGGCAACGTGACCACAACACCACGCACATTGCTCACCACTAACCACCACCCACCACCACTGAAAGCCACTTCTTCATGTACATGGTGTAGCAAAAAGAAATAAGACCTAAAATAAGGTAGTAGTTTTACCACCAAGACCGTACCACTTTGGTATTAAAAAAGTTTTTATCACGCAAGGCTGCAAAGTCGTTATTTGGCGCGAGTGGCTTGTATTAAAACCTGAGCAAGCAAAGGAAACTAATTCTGAGCGTAGCGAACGCAAGTAGCGGTTTCATTCAAGGCACGACACGAAAAATAACTTTCTTGCAGAGCGAAACACACAATTTTTCACCTAACTAAAGCGAGAAAAATGCTAACTGCGTCATTGAAGAAAATTATAAAAAAAACAGGGTTTCAAGCCACGAAACGCAAAATAAATTTGCTTTCGAGTGAAACACACAGTTTTTCATCTCGCTACAGCGCGGAAATTGCTAATTTCTGAAGAAAACAAATCGTTGAGTACGAGTACGAGTCGGGCCGAGGGTTCCGATGTATCAGTAGTATTTTTAGAAGCAATAAAGTTCAATTTTAGGACCGCAAAACTATGTTCGTTTGTAAAAATTTCTAAAAACTGTGCTACTTAAAGAAATGTTCCTACTTTACTATACTTATTTTTCGTATAGCAAACTTCGAAAAAAATTAATTTTACATTAAAACTGTATAAACGTCTGAAATGTGCAATTAAAGCCCTTTGATATCCCATTCGATCTAACGGAAATTTTAAATTTTGCCCCCTCTATTTGGGCCTCCTTTACAACAATAATATTATTTTCACCTCCAAAGCTCGGAAACATTTGTTTTGTCGGTTAAATTCTGCGGCCAAAAGCGATTTTTGGCCCCTAGCGGGCAAAAGGTTTTTGAAATTCGAACGCGATGTACTTATTATTTTGTAGTATGCTGCAGTACTGGCCGCTTGTAAAACCAGCCACGCACTATCGTTTTCAAGATGCGAAAGAGGGATGCAGCTATAGGAAAGAAACAAATAGTATTATGAATAGTGAATGCCTGGTGGGTAAGGTACTGGCTGATAATGAAAAGTAAATTTAAAATTCGATCGCCTTTTTTTTGTTCTTTTGCCCAGATTAATGGACTCGCCCTTTCACTTCAAATCAACGCAATATAAAATAGATTTGCCTGCCACTGCCTATCCTCTGTCTCCACATTGAAATCCAATGAAAATGAACCTTGTTCTGTAAATTTATTAAGTAGTTTACATAAGCACAACAGTCCCAAAATCAATAATAATTTGATTATAGTGATTTCCTTTTTAATGTTTTCTTAATCAACACACGGCCACTCGTCCGTGAAAACTCTTTGACCTTGAGCGGGTCTCTGGTTACGGAGGTTTGTAGCGAAGCGCTGGTTCAGGTTATACTGGTTATGTTTCCACTTGCTTGCTGTCGTCAGTACCATTATGTAGGTATTATGCCCTTACGTTAGAACGTATGAGTAATTAAATTAACACTTATTTCTTAAATTGCATTATGTTAACATTTCCTCGCTTTAATGAGGTGAAAAATTTTGTGTTTCGCTCGGCAGCAAAGTTATTTTGCGTCTCGTGCCTTGAAACCTTCGCCACGCTCAGGATTCTTCTTTTGAACCACTCGCTTCGCTTCGCTTCGCTAATAATTATATCATCACGTTCTAATTTCAATAATGTTTTCCACGCTAGATGCCAAAAATTACTTTAGCACGCCGCCGCTTTAGACCGACAAAGCAAACTTTCCGAGCTTTTATGATAACTCCAAACTCAAAAATTTTAGTATCGACTCTTAGCGTCATCTATTGAAATCAAAAAGGTGGAAACCGAGAAAACCCCTACTATTTTATTGTTACTCTAGGCAATACTAAAATTCATGAAAAAATTATGATTTTAATTTTCTTTCAATATAATCGCATTGAGCATTGCAACAATCTTTTTCCAAATAAACTATTTTGTATTTTAATAAATTATAAAAACTATTGTCCAACTTAATACAGAAACTATAACAGCCTGTATATTTTACCTAAGTAATACTTGGTCTTCAAGGACCAAGGGTGGAAGTCTATAGAAATTTTGCCAAAAGAACATTTTCGTGGCAAAAGAGGTACCTAGGTATTACGTATTACCTAGGTAAGTACCTAGTTTGTGAGTAGAGCACTGTAGATACGGCACTTTGAAGAAAATCAACAAAGTTATAATGACGTTGCCATTTTTTTTTTCATAAGATTGAATTCAGACAGCAAAAAGAGTGGTAGAGTTGAAACTTTATAAACAAAATCCCAAAATGTTTAACATGAATTACGTAATCTTTATCATGATCTGGACTGTCTGCATTAGGATCTGGAATTTTGGTTTGCATTTGGATATTTTATTACCATAAAATCGGTAACAAGCAGCGAATTTTTGTGGAAGGTAGCAATAGAATAATTTCCGGTTAACCCCACTTTACGATAAGTTTTTTTTGGTTTGGTTTAGCAATTTCGTACCTATACCTATTTCATTATTAGTGCACACAAAAATCAGCTATGGTAGGTATTCTTAAATAAAAACTTACTTTACTTTTTGATAACAGTTTCTTTGATACACGAAATAATTCTCAGCTTTGTGCATAAAGGGTGTAAGGGACGGAACCGAAAACTGAAAGGACGTGCTCAGTCAACGAAACTGAACAACTTTTCAAAAGAAAAATTTTTAGGAATAGTTATTTGTTATGCAAGGCAGCAAAAGGTTTATTTGGCGCGAGTGCCTCGTATTGAAACCTGAGCAAGCGAAGGATTCTAGGATTGAACCACGAGCGAAGCGAGTGGTTCAAAAGAAGAATCCTGAGCGTGGCCAAGGTTTGAAGGAACAAGACGCAAAATAACTTTGCTGCCGAGCGAAACACAAAATTTTTCACCTCATTAAAGCGAGGAAATGTTAACAAAATGCAAGAAAAGCAATTCAAATATAAGAAATAAGTGTTTAATTAATTACTCATACGTTCTAACGTAAGGGCATAATACCTCATAATGGTACTGACGGCAGCAAGCAAGTGGAAACATAACCAGTATAACCTGAACCAGCGCTTCGCTACAAACCCCCGTAACCAGAGACCAGCTCAAGGTCAAAGAGTTTTCACGGACGAGTGGCCATGTATAGATTAAGAATACTAGACATTAAAAAGGAAATCACTATAATTATTATTTTTGGGACTGTTGTGCTTATGTTCATGACTCTACCTATAAACTACTTGATAAATTTGCAGAAGAAGGTTCATTTTTATTGAATTTCTGGAGACAGAGAAAAGGTAGTGGCAGGCATATCTATTTTGTATATCGTTGATTTGAAGTCAAAGGGCGAGTCCATTAATCTGGGCAAGAGAACAAAAAAAAAGGATTTCGAATTTTAAATTTACTTTTCATTATCAGCCAGTACCTTACCCACCAGGCATTCACTATTCATAATACTATTTGTTTCTTTCCTATAGCTGCATCCCTCTTTCTCATCTTTAAAACGATAGTGCGTGGCTGGTTTTACAAGCGGCCAGTACTGCAGCACACTACAAAATAATAAGTACATCGCGTTCGAATTTTAAAAACCTTTTGCCCGCTAGGGGCCAAAAATCGCTTTTGGCCGCAGAATTTAACTGACAAAACCAATGTTTCCGAGCTTTGGAGGTGAAAAAAAAATTACCTCTCCATAAAAATTGCTCACTCTGATCGAACACTTTGTACTGAGAGGTCAAAAATGTACTCTTCAGGAAAGTTCTTCTGTTTTGTTGACTGAGACGCTCACCGAGGGTTCCGTAACACTAAGGTAAAAATTCCGTCTTAGTCAGGAACGGGCAGAAGTATATTAAATGCTCGCGAGTCCGACTCGCACTTAACCAGTGTTGATCAATTCAAAAGAAACAGCCTTGTAAAGGTCGGACAGACAGACGTAGGCTTAGTGATAGGGTCCTGTTAGCACCCTTTGAAATGAAATGAAATGAAATAATTTTTTTGCATTAAATGTAGTACATAAGTTGATGTCATCCGGATAATTTGTCTCATACATTTAGATTTATTATGAAAAAATCATGCAAATGTCAAATGTTGCATTAAATTTAAATGTCAATACAAAAAATTACATTAAATTACATTACATACAAATTACTTACATTTGGGTACGGAATCCTATTAATCAACATCTTCATACAAAATCCAAAATTGTAAACCCTATTGGACAATTTTTATGGAGAGGCTTTTTCTCTTCGTGAAAGTTTCATGCCCTCAATCGTTGGCTTATTATGCCTTTTCAGTTTAGAGAAAACTGTCCCTCAGTTACACCATTATGTTGAACCAGAAGAAGGATTGAATCGAAAAGTGAAGTATAAAGTATAAAAAACGTGTAACGGAAAGGTGTGATAATAATAAAGGGTGTGAATCTGCCCATGAAACTGAACAACTTTTCCCAAGGATCATAGGTCGAAATACGGCAAACGAAATTAGACCTCCCATACAAAATGCGCTATCAGCAGATGCAGTTTCTATGCCAAGTCAGAAATCTAAGTCAAAGTCAAAGTCAAATTTATTTATTGCAGTGTTACAGGTATAAATACAAGATGAAATATGTATGAAATATGTGCACTGTAACATACCGAAATCGGCGTGCAATGTTTACTATGTCATACATAGATAAAACTTATTTCTAACATTAGAAATATTTCTTACTTCTAGAGAACTTAATAATATTTACACAGTAGTATCACATTTTTATCTTTATTTATATCTATTATTATTTATATTTAAGTATATTTACAGCACATTTTTATCTTTATCTAATAAATATTCTTCGATACTATAGTAACATTTGGTATAGAGCAAATAATGTAGTTTCAATTTAAATTTTCTACTGTCTAATTCTTTCATACTATCTGGTAAACTATTGTATAATTTAGGTGCTAGAGCAAAAGCTGTGTTCTTGTAAAATTGCATGTTCGGTTGAATCAAGGGCAAAACATCGATCTTATTTCTTGTTTTTCTAGGATGTCGAGGTTTAACTAATTTAAATTCTTCTAAATTATCGTGGACAAACAAACATGCCTCATATATATACATACAGGGAAGTGTCATTATTTTCAATTTCTTAAAATACGGTACGCAACTATCTTGTTGTTTAGCATTAAACATGGCCCGTACACATTTTTTCTGTGCCCTAAACAACGGCATTATATAGGTTGCGGCAGCATTACCCCAGTGTAATATGCCATACCTCAAATTGGAAGCAACATACGCATGATATGCACACAGTGCAGCCTTCTGCGATGTTGTCTTAGTTACATTTCTTAAAACATACACATATCTGCTTAATTTAGATATTAAATCGTCAATATGTTGCTTCCAATTCAAGTGGCAGTCCAGAACAACACCCAAAAATTTTATGTAATTCACTTTTTCAATTCGTTTGCCGCAGTATTCAATATTAACATCTAAAGGGTGAGATTGAGGCAGGTAAAACTGCATATATTTTGTTTTGACTAAATTTACCACTAGATTATTATTATTAAGCCAGTCTATAATATTACTTAGCGTTATGTTGATGTCATTCTCGTAGGTGCTAGCTTCAGTGCATTTAATTATAACGGAGGAATCATCGGCAAATAATACCATTTTGTTATTTGTTATATCAGGGATATCATTGATGTAGAGAATGAATAGCAAAGGGCCCAATATGCTACCCTGAGGTACACCATATTTTACGGATTTTAAATTAGACTTGGCCGTTATTTCAATATTTTTTTCATCAAGGTAGGTTATATGTGTTTCCTGCTTACGATTTTGTAAGTAAGATTTTAATAGTTCAAGGGCTGGTCCTCTAATTCCATATCTATGTAACTTTTCCAGCAAGGTGTTATGTGAAACATAATCGAATGCCTTCGTCATATCCATAAATAAGGTCATTATGGGAGTTTTGCTATTTATGCTTTCAGTAACTGAGAACAACAAATCACGTATTGCAAGATTTGTGGACCTACTTTTGCGGAAGCCGAACTGCTCATTTTTAATGACATTAAATTTTTCAAAAAAGCTATATAATCTATTATAAATGATCCTTTCAAAAATTTTTTTCTATTTTGTTCTATCACCTATGCTCCTTTGGGAAAAGTTGTCCAGTTTCATGAGCAGATTCACACCCTTTATTAATATCACACCTTTCCGTTAAACGCTATGTAAGATTAATACTTCTTTTACATCTCTCATATTCGGTAAGTAGGTCCTTATTACCCCCAAATGGGGCTTGTAGGTGACCAATTAGCGCTCTAGGGTAATAATGTAGCTAGAAAAGCCCTAGGGCGATAAGTAACTAAATTTTGAAAGAGTGAAGTGTTTTTTTTTAATTACTTACCGCCCTAGGGCTTTTCTAGCTACATTATTACCCTAGAGCGCTAATTGGTCACCTACTAGCCCCATTTGGTGGTAATAAGGACCTACTTACCTCACAATCGAGATGTAAAGCAGCGTAGTTAGCTCGGGTGTAAGCATCAATTGCACCCTCGAACTATAGGCGCCCTCGCTGCGGCCGTGCGCCTAAATATCTCGGGCTGCAATTGATGCCTTACAGCCCTTGGCTACTAATCTACCTATGAGGCTACCTATGTAGCTCTATTAAGTAGTTTTTGTTCATCGCTTCATTAATGCACGAACTAATTTAATTACCGTCCAATCGATAAGAAATCTGGTGAAAAATTCAGCATTGCATTGAATTGTGCGGGTTTTATTAAAGATGTAGGTAGTAATTTGATAACTCTTCACAATCGTGACTGCAAGTTGCAATTAATTATTTTCTTTTTTTATAGCCTATTCCGCGTTCAAGTTTGGGTATCTATTGTTTTTAGGGTTCCGATACCAAAATGGTAAAAAAAGGAACCTTTATGGTGCCGCTCTGTCTGTCTGTCTGTCCGTCTGTCTGTCACACCTCTATATCTCAACAACCACTTATGCTATCGACCTGAAGTTTGGAATAAATTTAAAATATAGTTGTCCAACTTAATTGCACTTTGGATTCGGATATCAATCTCCTCGTGCCTTTGGTTGGTATCGGTCACTGTGCATCCAAGATACTTGAACTTGTCCACCCCTTTATAGGTTGTAACATCATCAACCACTAGGTCTTTTCTACGTGTCCTTATATCTTTGTATCCGATCTTTGTCTTTATATCCGAATCCAAAGCGCACTAAGATGTTCAGCAGCCCTTCACAAAATTCTCGTGTCCAAGCTTATCAGCAGAAGAACCAAGATTCGGGTCTATAAAACCGTCATCAGGCCAATCTTGATGTATGGATGCGAAGCGTGGACACTAACGCTGAAGGAGGAAGGCAAACTTTTAGTAGCAGAGAGGAAACGACATTTTCGACATTATGCCCCACTGTGCATCTCAGTCGCGTCCTGCTGGGGAGTACCACTTCTAATATGTTACCTATGGGTATGTACTTGACTCCTGCCAAGTTTCATCTTACCAGGTTTAGGTGCAAGGTACCCCATACAAGCTCAGCCTTAGTGATCCTACTATGGTGTTTTGTGTGTACGGTGTGGTCGTTTTCATTAGATCTCGAAAAAGCAACGTTCCTGGCCAAGCACTTGAAGGACTTTTAGTCATGTAATATCTAATTATCAGCATTTTCCAAGATGTGGAAAGCACGTTAAGCCGTTGGTCTTAGAATGTCTTCGGTAATAGTCATTTAGCCATGTCAGAGACCATTAATCGGCTTGGTTAGGTAAAGATAAAGTCTTAGTTTTGTTTTAGAGTGTTATTTTATTTTATTATGTTGCCAATTTGTAAATAGTTTTACGTATGACCTAATGTGACCTAATGAAGCTTGGAATAAATAAAAAAAAATATTTATTCTGGTCTGATCCTTTATTAACGGATCCTTTAAAGTATCCAAATTATTTTATTTGTTTTCCGGTCTGATCCTTTCTGTGAAGGATCAATATAATTTTATTATTCCGTTCGGATCAATTAAGTCAGCAACAAGCATATTTTTGAACAGTCAACAACAAAAGTTGTTTGCAGCTGCATAATTTTAAAATGTGTTTTAAAATTTTAATGAAATTTTAGACATCTTTTATACACATACTCATACACAAACAATATTAATCTATTCACAAGTCATCGGAAATGTGTAAAATTCAGGAATTCTATACAATTCCCAGGAAATGTATAGAAGGGGTACTTAATTTCTCCCCGCAAGCATTAAAATAAATCTTTACAGGTATTGAACTTCAATTAACTTAACTGTGACTCTGTTAGGAAACGGCATATTTCTTTTTGGTCCTTCTGTTTATTTAACATAGTGCTATCGATTCTTCCGCTTTTACTATGTACTCACCTACAACTAACTGCTTTACATACATGCCATCAAATTGATTGATGCTCACATTAACAAATGGGGGTGATGACCCTAAAGGTGAGCGTGTGTGTGTGTGTATGTGTGTTTGTTAATTTTCACACTTTGATTCTCCTTACGAAGTTATACGTCACGTAATTACAAAGTAACAGTTTCATGTGTTTTTTTTAGGCATGTTATATGAATATTTGTGTGGTAGAAGTGTCTGAGTTTGTGTGGTGCCGGCTCAGAATAGTACCAACCATCTCTACCCGTGGGTGTCATAAATGGCGAGTAAGGTTTTATGAACCGGTGGATGGGCAGCAGCATCTTTCTGTGTATCGTACCATTTTGTACCATACCCAAGCACTTGGCCGGTTTATTTTACGATGTCAGTGGGCTTACTCTTGACCCCGAATTAGCCCTGAGGACAGAGATGAGGTAGGTAGAGAATTCCACTCCTTAGCCGTGCGCATTATAAAAGCAGTTTTCTAAGAGCTTTGTGCCAATTGTGGGTGAAATCCTGCGGTGCGTCTTGATTCCCAGTGGTAGAAGGGGAATGGCAGAATAAGCTTATGGAACTCTTGGGCACACTCTCCGAACTCCGAAGTACAATCGGTAAAGGACCAACAGACTTGCAACGTTGCGCCGGTGGGCTTGGCTGTGAAACTTGGTTTACACTAGCACCTCACCAACGAGCTTCTTGGCTCTGCGATATATCGAGTCAATGCGGCTAATTGGTATTTATCCAAGCCGTTCCAAAGGTAGCAGTTCTCTATCTCGGCCTAATCGAAAGTTAATAGTAGGCAATGGTACTTCCATTTTTAGCAGGAAAAGGAACATTAAAAAAGGATCTTACCCTCATTTTGAAAACCGAAAATAGTTTGATACAAAACCGTGTCAATTGCCGATTCTAATCAGGAAAGGTTTCCTTTGGACCCAAAAAGATAATGTAGAGTTTCAAACGTTCAGACTTGACCAGTTCGAAATGTATTACAAACATGCTTGTAAATTTAATAACCTTCTTCGGGATAAATCGAAATAGCTGTACTGGTTAAATACAATCCATTTCTATCGTGTTTTGCGGCCTTTAATTTACTATGAAAACTCATATCTGTCTAGTTATTTAAAAGAGTAATGTACCAACGAGCATAACAATCAAAGAGGTAACGTAGCAAAGCGAAAGAACGAAGGAGGTTACTCATCAAATTTTCGGGCCAGGGGCAGGGGGCGAAACATTGATCTAGCTGGGTCTTATGTCTGGGAAAATTTATTTTCTCCATTTTTTTGAGTATTTCTTGAAAATAGCGCGTTTCAGAAACCCTACAGCGCCATCTTTTAGTGGACTTTGGTTAAGTTTGTACAGAGTGAATCTCGGTAATCTTGGAGCTGAAAAAATTATAGTTCCAATTTTGAACAACTGAACAAATGTCGTGGTCACACTGTTAGGTGATGGGCCAAATTTTAAGGTTCCTTAGATTTCCGTTTCCGTTGCGATTCTTCGGCCAATGCAAATTCAGTTTAACACTCCACATATTTTCAAATTATAGTAGTTTATGCAACTGTCATATAAAACTGGTTATTAAAACACGAGTTTGGGTTTATCACACGAGGCGCAGCCGAGTGTCATAATAGCATCAAACGAGTGTTTTAATACCATATTATATGCAGTTGCGTATACTACTTTATCTTCACTCATACAATAGGTAGGTACTTACTTATAAAAATTAAACAAAAGTAAGTAAACAACAAAGGCAACTTATATTATGTATACTACAGTTCTGATATAAGTCTATAGAAGCCGCCTTACTATATCCGCTAGGTCTTCTTTGAAATATACAAGCAGAACATTTTCTTAACATGGTTTTCTTTTAGATTTTCGTTCTTTCCCAATTCATTGTAGGTTATGTCGTAAAATGTCCTAGACTAATATGAGAGAAGATCATAAGTTATTGAGTATCTTCTGGTGTGAGTGCAGTATCCTGACTGCACCACTTTATCTACTTTTTCAATAAACTTTCACATTACTTTCACGGGCACAAAATACTTGAAAAAGGTAAATGTTTGAAAATAGCGGCAAATCTAATATCTATTTCCAAGTCCTTTCTAATTTCAGGCTGCGCGCGCATATTTTGAGCCACAGATGAAATAATTGTAACTATAGTAACTGTTACTCTAACTGCTCCAAAATAATAGGTTGTTTATATGGTACACTTTGTAATATGCTACTGATATTTGACAGCTACTAAGAAAAACTGATTACTAACGGGCTCTCTAAAAGACCTTCTATTCAGTCTTCTTAAAAAAACTTTAGATTCAAGGAGAATTGTATCCAAGTGTTATATAATGCTTTCTGCTATGGAGCAGCACTCAAGGAACTCCAACATTGAGATTCAATGTCTTCCAGAAAGTAAGGATGAAAACCTGGTAAATATAGTCGTTGAAATAGGTAAATCCATTGGGAGTAATATCTCCGAAGAACATATCCATCACTGCACTAGAGTTGCGAAGTTAGATAAACAGAGCTCAAGACAACGTTCAGTGATTGTTCAGTTTGCTAGTCCGAGAATGAGAGACACTTTTTACGCTGCAGTGCTGAAGTTTAATAAAAATTATAAATCAAATGACAAAAAACTGAATACGAGCCACGCAGGTATTCATGGAGAAACACGTCCTATCTATGTTGTTGAGCATCTCACACCTGAATTGAAAAAACTTCATGCTGCAACACGAATCAAAGCAAAAAAAATGGGCTACAAATTCACGCTAGTTAGAAACGGACGCATTCTTGTACGGGCGACAGATACATCCGAATACATAGTAATACGTGATACAAATGCTCTCAGCCATCTATGTCCAATTTATTCGAACACGTAGTTTAAGTACTTTTTTGTACAGGTACTCTTTATCTAAATTATTATATAAGATCGATTTAAAGCTTCTTTAATATTCTTTAATGGCTAATATAGAACTTAAATGTTATTACCAAAATGTACAGGGTATGAACACCAAGACAAAAGATATATATTTAAAAATACTAAGCTCGGACTTTGATATTATTGTGTTGACAGAAACATGGTTGCAGAATGGTTTACGTGATGGAGAATTTATTGACGATAGATATGTAGTTTTTAGGCAGGATCGTAATTTAAACATGATACATAATAAGTCTGGCGGAGGTGGTGTCTTGATCGCAGTGCTCAAAAAATATCAATTCTACAGAATTTCACTGCCTGTTTGTAACTGTGAAGATTTATGGGTGAATATTATATTAGGTAACAAAAATGAACTACGTAATTTAATAGTTTGCGGTGTCTATTTACCGTCTCCTTTGAGATACGACCTTTTAGAGACTTTTACGTATAGAGCCAATACTGTACTAATGGAAGGTGCTAACGCAATCATATTCGGAGATTTTAATCTGGCCTCACTAGATTGGTGTAGCAATGGTTTGAAAGATTATACAATTCCAGTTTCATATAATGGTAAAGTTCGTTCATGTGTTATTGATTTCATGGCAGAAAATAATCTCTCCCAAATAAATGGTATACGCAATGACTTTGGAAAATTGCTTGATTTAGTTTTTAGTAATATTCAAACTGAATTTATACTATCTAAAAGCTCAAACCCTATAAGTTCAGTCATTAAACATCACCCTCCAATTGAAACTACTTTAAATTTGAAACAAGATCACCAGAATATACAACCTTTATTATCTATTAAACCTAATTACTTCAAAGCGGACTATAATCTAATTAATGATGCACTTACTAAAGTTGCATGGAATGAAGTTTTTGCAAATTGTAATGATATTGATGAAATGTTGTCCTTGTTTTACACGGAGTTACATAAGGTCATTGAGAATTTTATTCCTAAAATGAAACCTAAACCAAAGCATTTTCCACATTGGTATTCGCGCACACTCATAAAGAAGCTTAATGAAAAAAACAAGTTTCGTACACGTTTTAAAAAATACAATAATCCTCTAGACTATGTCTATTTTGAGTTTCTTCGTGATGAATGTGAAGACTTGATCAAGTCATGTTACAGTAACTACATAGCAATGGTTGAAGATAGTGTCAAAGTAAATCCTAAATTCTTCTGGGCTTATAACAAAAAAATTAGAGGAGATAAACCTGACTATCCCTCAGCAATGTTTCTGAACGGAGAGTTATACACAAACGGTGAAGATATATGTAACAATTTCGCTAAACATTTTTCTAGTATATATGACACTGGATCGACTGCGGTCGCCTTGCATCAAAGTTTACATGCGACAATAAGTATGCCTCAAGGAGACTCAGTGCGGTGTACAAGCACACTAAGATTCACTGAAGCTGATGTGAAAAATAAACTACTTAGGCTAGATACCAATAAGGGATCTGGTATTGACAATATTCCGCCAGTCTTCCTCAAAAAGTGTGCCCATAGCATTGCTGAACCTTTATCCATGATTTTTAACAAGTCTTTGGAAGAAGGAGTTTTTCCATCAAAATGGAAGGAGTCGCGGGTGGTGTCGGTATTCAAAGACGGTGACAGGAGTGACATTTCAAAATATAGACCAATATGTATATTATCAGCCTTTGCTAAGGTTTTTGAAAGTTTAATCTGTCCTTTTATAAACTGGCATATGAAATCGATTTTCTCATGGCATCAGCACGGCTTTCTGCCAGAAAGGTCAACTATGTCAAATTTAGCTTTATATGCTAACGATATTATCGAGAAAGTTGACGGAAATAGCCAAGTTGATGTAATATACACAGATTTTTCAAAGGCGTTTGATATGGTAGACCACGCAATACTGATCGACAAATTAAGAAAATACGGATTTGATGGAAGTCTCCTAAACTGGTTTAAGTCATACTTATGCAATAGAAAGTTAAAAGTGGCTTTAGGGGGTTATGAATCGCATGATTTCACAGCTTGTACCGGTGTTCCTCAAGGCTCTCACCTTGGTCCCACTTTTTTTAATATATTTATTAATGACATCGATCAATGTTTTGTTCAAAGTAATTTCCAATTATATGCTGATGACCTAAAATTATATAAAGATTCAGATTCAGATTCAGATAATTTATTCAATGTAGATTCTTTACAGAATACTTATTGAATGTCATGCAGAATACAATGCAAATAGAGCGAGTCTACGCCGTTTCGGATCGTGCTATGGCAGCGTAAAAGAAACGGCAAGAAACCACTGCAGCACGGCCTACTTTAAGAGTCGGCTTTTTACAATGTATTTCTTGTGTTTCGCTGGAATATCAGAGCACCATACCTCTTTGTCATTCATATAGTCATCCAATCTGTAGTAAGCTTTTTACATAACGTTTGCTTTACACATTCTTTAAACTTTCTCTCAGGTAATTGCACTATATTGTCAGGTATTTTGTTGTAGTATCGTATACACAGACCAACGAAAGATGTATTGACTTTAGTTAATCTAGTATATGGTTGATCAATTTTATGCTTATTTCTAGTATTGAAATTATGCCTGTCACAAATTTTAGGTAATTGATGAATGTTCTTTCTAGCATACATTATATTTTCATAGATATACTGGCATGGCACTGTCATTGTGTTGATTTCCTTGAACAGTTCTCTCAGGGAATCACGAGTCTTCAGGCAATAAATTGCTCTTATAGCCCTCTTTTGTACAACGAATATTGAATGTATATCAGCTGCTCGGCCCCAAAGCAGTATGCCATAAGACATAATGCTATGGAAGTAGCTAAAGTAAACCAGCCTTGCAGTAGCTACATCAGTAAGTTGTCTGATTTTTCTAACAGCATATGCAGCCGAGCTCAATCGACCAGAAAGAGCCGTTATATGAGGGCCCCATTGAAGTTTAGAGTCTAGTGTTAACCCTAAGAAAACTGTACTATTTACAAAATCTAATCGTTCATTATTCAATACTATGTTATGTGAAGTAGACCTTACATTTGGTAGTGCAAATTTAATACATTTAGTTTTTTTGGCGTTTAGGACCAGATTGTTAACAGTAAACCATGCATGAATCTGTCGAAGTGCATCATTGACTTCGTTATAATTTTGTGATTTCCTACTTACATTGAATATTAATGAAGTATCATCAGCAAATAACACAATCTTTGACAGATTCTTCACCACAGAAGGAAGGTCATTAATATAAATAAGGAATAAAAATGGCCCTAATATGGACCCTTGAGGTACGCCAATTTTGACAACAGATCCCAGTGATTTCGTCCTGTTTACTTGTACCTTTTGAATCCTGTTTTCCAAATATGACCTAAGTAGTTTAAGTGAATTATTCTTAACACCGTAATGTTCAAGTTTTAGCAACAATGTGCTATGATCTACGCAATCAAATGCTTTGGATAGATCACAAAAGATACCAATAGCATCTTCAGATTTTTCCCACGCGCAAAAGATGTATTTTAAAAGTGCAGTCCCGGCATCCGTTGTACTGCGCCCTTTCGTGAAACCAAATTGATGGTCATGTAGTAAGTTATTTCTATTGAAGTGTGAAAGCATTTGATTGAGTATGACCTTCTCAAAAATTTTACTAAGTACAGGTAAGACTGATATTGGTCTAAAATTACTGGGATCCTTTTTGTCACCAGCTTTGAATAATGGAACTACTTTACTTTTTTTCATTAAGTCAGGAAATGTACCATGAAAGAAATAACCAAAATTGAAGATGCGTTGCTTTTACAAGACGATCTGTCCAGGCTTACCGATTGGTGTCAATCTAACAGAATGTTACTTAATTATAAAAAATTTTATCAGTTATCATTCACCAGGAAAATAAACACCATAAATTACAATTACAACATCAGCGGAAGTCAACTAAACAAAGTGACTGAGATAAGGGACCTGGGTGTAATTGTTGATAACAAGTTAAGCTTCATTCCACATATTGACAATATAATAAAACGAGCATTTAAAATTTCTGGTTTAATTAGGCGTACAACTAAATGTTTTAAAAAAACAGACAGCAGAATTATCCTATTTAACTCCCTATCTCGTAGCAGGCTTGAGTACTGTTCTGTTGCATGGAATCCACAATATCAGGTGCATTCTAATAGATTGGAACGCGTCCAAAGTAAATTCTTTAGACACATATGTTTCATGGAAGGGCTTCTAAATAACTATAGATCTTATGCTAAGCATCTCTCAAAATACAAGGCATTAACTTTGGCTAACCGTAGTATAATGCTTGATCTGTGTTTTTTACACAGAATTATCAATAATTCAGTAGATTCTCCATCACTATTAAGTAAGATAAAGCACACTGTTCCTAGACCTAATGCAAGGCCTACAAACTATGTTCCCTTTAGAGCTCTTGGATATAGAACAAATCTTGGTGCTTCAGCCCCTATTAACAGAATGATAAAAACTTATAATTCTATGTACAAGGATTGCGGTTTGGATATATTCAACGATACCTTACCTATGTACAAAAATAAAATTAAAAGATATTTGTATGAGAAACAATAATGTAATATGCTTTTAGGTAATCTGATCTGTTTAAGATAAAATTATACTTTTCGTAAATGATATTTGAATTGAATGAAAATTGAATTGATATTTTAGTTCTTTTAGTGATATTATAATTAGGTATGTAAGTTTTAACGGTAAATTGACATGACATGCATGATATTTTAGTTCTTATAATGATATAATATTATAATTATTATGTAATTTTTAACTTCTAGCATGATGTGGTAGCCTTTAAGTGTGATGCATATTCGCTTGTAACCTATAGACCTGTATTTTTAAATCTTTAAACTAATATGTATTATGTTGGCTATCCATACAAATAAATAAATAAATAAATAATGATTAAAAAATTAAATTACGTAACACCTTTGCAAAATTTTCATACAAAAATCGTTACGTAATGGTAACTTTTTAATTTTTTATATATACTCTGCGTAATATACAGCCTTACGTATCAACTTTTTGAATCATATTTCAAAGCTTACGACATGAGTGTAGATAAACATAATTATCACACAGTGTTAGCTTAACATACCACACAGTTTCAGTTCATACCACACAGTTTCAGTTATACAGCGTGAGAATAAAACATCTAGCTATACTCGAGTATGGTACTCAGGAGATGAAACTGAACAACTTTCCCCAAGAAACGTAGGTCGAAAAACGAGAAAAAATTTTGGTCATTCCATACATTTGTGTTGACTCCGCAAAACTTATATGGGTAAGCCATTTTTTTTTCGACCTACTACATTTCTTGTGGAAAGTTGTTTGGTATCATATTAAACTATAGGTATCTATGTTTTATTACCACGATTAATTTCAAATTTCCTTCCTGGCAAAGCCTAATCTAGGATTTGGTCTGGTTTTCCCTCTGAGTTGCGGAGGTCAGATGGCAGTCGCTCTGTGTGAAAACCGGTGTCCACGTCAAAACAACGCACTAGCATCGCCTCTTCTGATGTTACAAGTGTCCATGGGCGACAGTGACACTTTCCATCAGGTGAGCTGCCTGCTCGTTTGTCTGTTTTTACATAAAAAAAATCCCCTACGTTACGTAGGCGACTCCGTAAAAACTATTGGTCAAAAACGGAATAAGGCTAGGATGATTCCTTAGCAGCTACACGCTCGTCAATGTTAATTTCAACCTCATTTACACGTCAATAACATTCACATAAGCGTGCCTTGCAACGTGGCTGTTACGACCAACGGTGACCCAGAAATTCACAAAAATGAAAGAAAAGTATTTTTTATTTCTATATTATTTCAAAAATATCAAAAATGTAAAACGACCACATCATTAAATATGGTTTTGTCAGGGTTTTGTCTAAAAAATTAAAAATTTTCATATATTTTTGGTAAAAAATGTAGCAGTAAAATGGTTACAAACGGGAAAAAATTGACAAATAAGGGTCATTTTAGATTTTTTTTCTTCAGTTATACAAAATAAATTAAAATTCTATCTCAACCACATCACTTCTCATATTTTGTTTGTTACTACGTTCTTTTTTTGTTAAGATTGCTTTATTTCAAGTAAAAAGTGATTACGAAGTTATTCATTCTCAAAAAAGTTCATTCAGAAAGGTATACCCATAAGTTTTTGAAGGCATTATTTCTTAACGTTTTTAACTCTACACAAAATGAAGCGAATCTAATATGTATCAGGCTCAAGAAGGGCATTATGTATCGTAGATTGCCGACTGCTGACCCTTGAGAACCTGCTATTCACCTAGTTACAGAACACTGGCCTTTTCATGAACTTTTAGTTAATTTTCCTTTTAAAACAAAAGACTTACCACCAGCTTTTTTTTTCTAACAAGTGAGCAAGCGAGCCTGTGGGTCACCACCGCTCATAGCACCCACTGTCTTATTAGTAGCATAATTGACACTAACAAGACAGCAAAGCGCGTTGCCCACTCTGAGAACTAAGATGATGTGTCTCATGTGCCAGTAATTTCCCTGGCTCTCTTGCCCTTCAAACCGAAACACAGCAGTGCAAACACGGCTGCTTCACGGTAGAAAAAAGCAAGGGGGTGGTTCTTCCCCAGACAGACTTTGCAAAAAAGCCCTAACACCTTCAAAAGTTAAAGTAATGTAGTTAAAAGTTAAAGAAAGTGTCTTTAAAGTTAAAGCTTACTTAAATCTTCCGTTTCGTTGACAATGAATTTAAAAAACCCTAAACCGACGAGCAAGTATGAAAGGGTTGATGAAAGTAAAGGAAACGAGGGAAGTACGCCAAGATCGATCGGTAGGTGGAGGGCTGTGGTCCCTGCCTACCCCGAAAGAGGCGTGCGTTGTTGACGATGACACATTTGACATTTGAGGACATTTCACACAAGGTCATCTGATTCCAAACTAGGCAAAGCCTGTACTATGGGTATCAGAGACTGATATACATACATAATTAGATAAATCACACCCAGACACATAACAAACACTTGTGTTCGTCACACAAATGTTTGCCCTGGGCGGGGATCGAACCCGCGGCCCACGGCGTGAGAGGCAGGCTCATTAGTCTCATTACCAACCACACCAACGGGCTTGTCAACTTTAAAGAAGTGGCAACTTTTAAGAAGCTCTCTGCAACTGGCTGCATATTTACTCAGACGCTGCTTTGTCATACCATAAGGATAATCTTCGACTTCTTACTAACCAAAAAGCCACCAACACAAGAACTATAAAAGTACTACTATATACAAAACGGTTAATTAAATAATAGTTCAGAATGTACTTTCACGAACAGTTAAATTAAGTGAAGTTATAAAAAAGCCTAATAAATTCATGTCAGGTTCATTACCGTCGTCAAGAGGTCTAGGTACCGATATAAACCTAGGTCCTAAGTAAGACCTAGGACCGATAAACTTGACATAAAGCAAGGGCAATCAATTTTCTGCAGGAAATAGTGCTTTCAAATAAACTACTTTTATACATTCTATTCAAAGAAATTTTAGAGATCCTTATGAAAAAGTGTAAAAAAGTGCTAATAAAATTCAAGCTGTTTTATAAGGAACTTACCAAGGTATTTTTTAATAAAACCGAATGACTAAAAATTTAAAAATGAAAATAAAAGGTAAACCATAGTTACCAGTTTTATAAAATTATTCATCATGACATCCCTTGAAACGTCCACTACAGGACATGAAAATTCCAGCTTTTGCTGAAACAATCTGTGCGTTCCATATTGCACTAACAGACTGCTTTAGAGCACTGTGAGCGCGCTTAAGTCGGTCCAAATTGACCAAAAGCGTGCTCTAAAGCACTCGCTCGTTCACCGCCTTACGTCATTGATGACGTCATCGTTTCTGCTATCAGTGCTTTAGTCAAATAGGTGGAGCAGTGAAAGCGCTTATGTCAAAATCGATTTGACACATATACAATCCCACACATTTGCAGCCAGCTGATGTCTCTTAAGTTTTGATTTTAATGAGTTTGTCTCTAATGGAAATGAGAGTGGATTTGGCGCACATTTTTCAGCGATTAGCTTAGGCTTTGTTAAAGAAAATAAAAACAAAACTGACATTTTGACAGATGAACACGTGAGCGCGCTTAAATCCATTCCAAATTGACTAGAGCCATTAAAGCAGTGATAGCTTTGTGAGCGTGCAAAATCAATTTGGACCGTCCGTCAGTACTGTATACGCTTTTAGCAGCGTTTGTACAAATTGAAACACAGCCAATGTGGAGGGGAAGTACCTTTAGTCACCACCCATGTTAGCGTTACGGTTAGCACCATGGACCGTGGTTGTTGGTTACCGCAGAATGTAAGATGATATAATACACAGAAGGATGCTGCTGCCCATCCTCTGGTTCATTAACCCTTTGTCGCCTCTCACGACATCTACGGGTAGAGATGGGTTGGTACTATTCTTAGCCGGCACCACACGTGGCATAATTCATACTCGTAATCACGTTCTAATTTTCCACGCTAGCGGCCAAAAATTACTTTTGCACACAGATTTCAACTGACAAAGAAATTTTTTCGATTCGAAGTAAAAAACATATTTCTTTTAGTATTTAGAAAATACTTTTAATAAACTGCTTACCTAGTGTTTCATTCATCATCATCATATCAGCCGAAAGACGTCCACTGCTGGACATAGGCCTCCCCTAAAGAACTCCATGATGACCGGTCCTGCGCTGCTCGCATCCAGCGGCTTCCCGCGACCTTGACCAGATCGTCGGTCCACCTTGTGGGGGGCCTGCCAACGCTTCGTCTTCCGGTACGTGGTCGCCACTCTAGAACCCTCACGCCCCATTGGCCATCGGTTCTTCTTGCGATGTGCCCTGCCCACTGCCACTTCAGTTTAGCGATTCTCAGGGCTATGTCAGTTACTTTAGTTCTTCTGCGGATCTCCTCATTTCTGATTCGATCGCGCAGAGAGACTCCGAGCATAGCCCTTTCCATAGCCCTTTGGGTGACTTTGAGCTTTCTGATAAGGCCCATCGTGAGCGGCCACGTCTCGGTGCCATATGTCATCACTGGCAACACACACTGGTCAAAGACTTTCGTCTTGAGACACTGCGGTATTTTGGACGTGAAGATATTGCGGAGCTTCCCGAACGCTGCCCATCCGAGTCGGATTCGACGAGTAACCTCTTTCTCTAATTTGGATTTACCCAGCTGGACTGTTTGTCCCAGGTATACGTACTCATCAACAACTTCGAGCGTAGAGTCTCCAACTTTGAGTGGAGTGGGTACAACAAGGGCGTTAGACATAATTTTCGTCTTATCCATGTTCATTTTAAGACCCACTTGTTGTGAAACTCTACTGAGGTTATTGAGCATCGTGCCGAGATCTTCCAGGGTCTCAGCCATTACGACAATATCGTCGGCAAATCGAAGGTGGGTCATGTACTCGCCATTGATGTTGATGCCAAGTCCTTTCCAGTCCAGGAGTCTGAAGACATCTTCCAATGCAGCGGTGAACAGTTTAGGAGATATGACGTCTCCCTGTCTCACTCCTCGCTGCAATTGGATAGGTTTCGAGTCCTGGTCCTGAAGACGAACTAACATAGTGGCGTTTTTGTACAGGTCCTTCAACACTTCAATGTACCGATAGTCGACTTGGCACCTCTGGAGAGATCGTAGCACGGCCCACGTCTCGATCGAATCGAAGGCCTTCTCATAGTCCACAAACGCTAGGCAAAGTGGCTGGTTATACTCTTCGGTCTTCTGTATAACTTGCCGTAGCGTATGTATGTGGTCTATGGTACTGAAGCCTTTACGAAAACCGGCTTGTTCGGGAGGCTGGAAGTCGTCGAGCCTGCGCGCGAGACGGTTCGTAATGACTCTCGAGAACAGCTTATAGACATGGCTCAGAAGTGAGATGGGTCTGTAATTCTTCAGCAGGGTCTTATCACCCTTTTTGAAGAAGAGTACCACCACACTTCTGTGCCATGCCTGTGGCGTTTTCCCTTCGAGTATGACAGAATTAAACAGCTTCTGAAGAGCTTTAAGCACTGGCCTTCCGCCTGCTTTCAGAAACTCAGCCGTAATTCCATCGTGCCCGGGTGCCTTGTTGTTTCTAAGCTGTCTGAGAGCCATTCTAATCTCGTACAAGCTGACGTCCGGGATATCTTCGGTATGGTGTCGGGTAAGTCTAGCTCTTGGATCGTTGGCCAGACTGCTAACGGGTGGGCCGGTTGATGTGTATAACTGCCCATAGAACTTCTCGACTTCCCTCAGTAGCTCAGGCTTGGACGATACGGTTCTGCCATCCTCGGTCTTCAGCCTCGTCAACTGGCTCTGTCCAATAGACAGATCTCTTGCGAACACTTTGGAGCCTTTGTTCCGCTCAATCGCTTCTTTAATATGGTTAGTATTAAATAGCCGAAGGTCGCGAGTCAGAGACTTAGAGATCTGTTTATTGAGCCGCCGATATTGAGAAGCATCTTCCGGTGAGTGTTTCATTATTGACACATTATTACGATATTACTGGCCCGTTGGCGTGGTTGGTAGTGACTTAGTGAGCTTGCCTTCTACGCCGTGGGCCGCGGATTCGATCCATCCAACATTTGTGTGATGAACACGAGTGTTTGTTCTGTGTCTGGGTGTTATTTATCTATGTATATCAGCGTCTGTTTACAGACTTTGCCTAGTTTGGGATCAGATAACTTTGTGTGAATTGTCCCCAATAATTATATAACATATATATATTCTTTTTTATTTTTTATATCTCGTCAGACAGTCAGTTTTATTCAACACTGAATAGGAGACCTTCTTGTATTCTATGTTGGAGAAATTTTTGAAGCCCTAGATGGAACCATAGTTTCCTTTTCGTAAGACATTGAACCTCCAATTTATTGTGAATTTAGTGAAGTGTAAGAATTGGAAAGTGTTGACCTCAAGGTTAACAACCGGGCAGACCCTGCAGTGGTTGTACTTCGTTGTCATGGAAATAAGTCGGTACCTACCACGGTTTTCAATTTGTTACCTACCCTACAAGGTGACAGGTTGTCAAAAACTGAAAGGGCACAGAACTTTCTTCACGGAATACAGCGTGAAATGTTATTGGTTTAGCTACTGAAGCCCAAAGATTCTACATATGAAAACAAGCCACTTTCCTGAAGAAAACACTTTTTACTTTAAAAAAATTTTTTCGTCTTGCCATACGAAATGAGTCGATCACTAGACCACTTTACTATGGAGAGTTAAAAAAAATTTCGAGTACGATTTTTTTTCTATGCGAAAGTTGCTTGTTATCATGAGTGGAGAGAAAATCAATAAAAATTCATGATGTATATGGGGTGTAATGGTGTAAGGGACAGTTTTCCGAAAACTGAAAGAGCATGATCAGTCAACGAAACTGAACAACTTTCAGTGGACGAATCTTTCAGGAAATCATAAATAAATGGTACAGCAGCACAGCACTTACTTTCTCGCGATATACGAGAGTCATCATTCAACCGGAAGTCGAACCCAGAACCTCCGGATCAAGAGCCGAATGCTCTAACTACTATATTATAAAGGCTGCGGATAGTAATGAGTAAATAAATACCAACTGCAAACTTAAGTTTGTAATTTCATACAAATAATATGAAAATACAAACTTACCTATACCTACTAGATTTATGTAAAAATGATTAATAATTTAGAATCCAAATTGTTAACCATCAAAATAAGCTCAACGAAACCGATTTTAAGTAAATCACATTTTTAAATTTTAGTAGTAAGGGAACACCCCTTATATGAATTTCTATAGACCGATTGATACTGCCGTAAAATACCTTAAATAGAGATGCTTGGTCATGCAAAGTTTCGTCAAGATTTTATGAGCAGTTTTTGCGAAAATTACAATTTTTCATTTTCGTTGTATGACAGCTACCCTCAAAATGAGAGCCAGCAGGAAACCACTCAAAACCCTTCCATGGATTTGCATAAAACTCTTAAATTAAAAATATGGTGTCAATTGGACCATTCGTTACGCCGCTAGGCTAAAGCGTGACGGACAGACCGACCGACGGACCGACCGACCGACCGACCGACCGACCGACCGACGGACGGACATTTTTGGGAGACTTGTTTTTTATGATGTATAAGTTATATAGAACACATTTTTAAGAAAATTAGAAAAACTTTTTTTTTTTTCACGAATACAATACCTACCTTTCTCGCTCCGCTCGAAATTAAAAATCGACGTCTTCATAGAAACTGTCCAATCAAGTTAACAATTTTGTATGGAGATGCAGATTTTGTTCCTTCACTTCCTTAAATTTTGATTCACTGAAAGTTGTTCAGGTTTGTTGACTGATGTATAATATTTCTGGAAATTAAAAATGTAATATCGATGATGAGAAAATCATTTTCATATTGCAACTATTTCCTTTTAATTTTCCTTCGGAAAATTGTTCACTTTCATGGGGAGATTCAAGTCCTTCCAGGAGCGCAATTTTTGAATATCGTTGATGAAAATCACCTAAAAATCTTATTTTCAAAAGTGCAAATGGGTATTCGTGAATTATAAAGTAATGTTTGATTGTTAATTTTCCTATACCATTTATTATTTACCTTAAGAAATTTTCCAAATATATTTTTAATTTTTCAAATCTCAAATATCACAAGAACCAAGGTTAAGAATGTGGTCCCTTGTATCCTTCCGTTAAAAGCACTAATAACTATAGTATAAGTAATATTTTTTAGTAATAATAAGTTACTATTTTTAGTGTTATAATAACGATAACTCGTTAATTAATTCCTCTAGCCTGTAACTATAGATTAAAAGCGCCGCGAAGTACTAAATCTATGCTATAGATTATCATCAGAAAAGCATCAATCCCTAATACTTATAATTAGGTACAATTTCCGACCAATAACCTCAACGAAACTTTGAATTTAGGACCAATAACCGATCGCTTGTTAAACCAACCAGTCAAATCTGATCCCTATCGCTCTTTCATGACCGGTAGAACAAAGGTCATGTGAAATTGGTAGAGTAATACCATGCGTGACTTCAACCCCTCGCACGCGACTTCGCACCACCAAAATGCTGGGGTACTAAATGCTGTAGACTCATGCTTTAACACCATTCGGCCATCGGCATTGTCACTGGCTGGATGTAACGGCACAACAGACCGCGTCGCCTTGCCGCTCGAACGCGTCGGAAAAATAAAACTAAGAATTTGAATTTGGAACTATTGTGCGAGGTATTTTATAGACACAGTTTTAGATCTTTTAGTGAGTGATACAAGAACTTTTCAAAAATGGAAGGGTGCGGAATGAATTGCATAAAATACCTGTTGGTTCTCTTCAATGGTTTATTTTTGGTGAGTTTTGTTTTGTTATTATCTGGTTTTTAGGTTAGCACGTTTAGCGCCAGTGTTATAATTAGAGTTGAGATAGTACTACGATACCATCTGTTCTGTAGAAAGCTATTTTTATAGTCTTTATAAGTTCTGTCCCGTCAACCGCTTGCGACTTCGTATTTTAGTGAACTTGCTGTGTGTAGACAGACAACGAAATAGAAAAACTTTATTAAAATATCCAATAGTTCTTTACACTAAGTATTAAAGACTCCAAGATGAGGAAACTTAAAATAAGCCTCCGAAAGAACTTCCTCAGTACCTCACGATGTTGTTAATTACTTATATTAACATAATTAATTATATGCTTTTTTACCTACATGTATACTTTATATGCATTATTTTATTATATCTATCTATATTAAGTACCTACCTATTTTAAGTTATTTATTAATCATTAAGCATCATTTTGATATTAAGTATTTATTTTTACTACACTGCACTGCTCATAAAATTATTACGGATTCCTCTCCCAAAGGTTGTCTAGAAGAGATCACATTTAGTCTAGTTTCTTTTGTGACTGTATGTTTATTTATCTATCTCTACTATTATAAAATCATAAATCCATTTTGTCTGTACAATGAAGATATTTATTATAAGTCAAAATTCGCAGGAATCGAAAAGAAAACGTAGTTATTTACGCGATAAGGCATAATTTCGCATAAATTGCAATAAATTTTTCATGAATTTTCCATTTTCGGGGAACTCTATGGGAAATTGACATATGTGTCAAAATTTCCCTGTATCCCGAAGGATATTCTTTACCGGTTAATCAAGAATTCGGCTCAACTTTTTTATTTATTTTATTTATTTATTTATTTTGGGAAACAAACAGCTTTAATTTAGTACATAATAGCTTAAACTACATAGAAAATACATAAGCCAACAAAGTTTCCACTAAGAGAAAAAAGTAATAATTTTAAAGTAAGATAACACGATCACCTAGTTGCTAAAACTTTCTTTAAAGTTAAAGTTCTTTGTCAACAAAGCAGAATACGTCAGCAATAGATGCTTTCTGCAACTGGAGGTTATATAAGAAAAAGGCTCGAGTTTTAGCTCTTGTTAAATATACAAAAAAAAAAAAACAAGGAAAACATATAAAACAGTGAGAAGAAAATAAAGATTAAGAGACATCATATCATAAGCCGCTCTCACACCTTAATTCAGAAACTAATTCGGGTGAATGAAGTAAGGATATTGGAATTAACTTAACCAAACCTCCCAGCAAGTTATGCCGAATTAGTCATTCGATTAAAAAAATATATATTTATTTATTAATTCTTTAATTTTTGAAATTGACTTAGACTGTTACATAATGTGAAAATGAATTTTATGATCTGATTTTAAATTTACTAACATAGTTTGTAAGTCTTCCCAATAAAAAGGATCAATGTTATCTGAAATAAATAAATAATAATAATAAATTCAAGAAGGTGTGATGTGATGGCGGCTTTAGTGGGATAGAACTACGGAAATAGGTAATGTTTAATAGCGGCCGCAGCCTTAGAAAAACGTTGATATTTTTAAAAAACAAAGCATTTTTTTAAAAGAAGCTTTTAAGTGGCTTGTTAAAGCCGAGCCTACAAAAAGTTAATATTGATGTATGTATCAGAAGTAGGCCGATATCACTACGTTAGGTTACCAAGGCTCTACACGCCTATTTGCTCGCCAATAAGGACAAAAGCCGGCATAATTTATTACATACCAAATACGTCCAAACTTATTTAGGATCTCGTCAGTTCTGAATGAATTATTGACAATTGATTTTTTTATTGCTAGTCTATTTAGATACGACATGTCTAAACCTCCAATGGCCCAGAGAGGACAAGCGCTTTTTGCAATTTCTACTGACATATTTTGGCTGAATGGTATTTTTTATACAGTTTTCATGTTAACATGTTAACATGAAAACTAAGAGTTGTGAAAAAGAAACAATTTTGGAATGTACAAGTAAAGCCCTTTCATAATACTCGACGTACCCTATCGACGTACTTGTACTATCACGTGGTTCGTATTTAGGTAGGTAAGAATCAAAAATACCTGAAATCCTTGATGGTTCCCCCTTTCTAAAAACACCGTCGGTCTTCTCTTATAACAAAGGTATCCCTGTTCAACAAGTTTTATCGTAGGTCGAAATATGAAAAAAAAAAATCTCAACTCCTCATACAAACTGATCAGAATTTTTTTTTCGACATGGTCTTTAATGGTTTGCCATAAGGGTAGCAGAATATATATTTTACGATTAGGGAACGCTGTTTTACAAAACTAAAAGTATTTTAGTACGTTTTGTACTACAGTTTATTTCAGTACAAATGCATACAATTTCATCTACAATAATGATAAATATACCAGACACTCAGACCGGACATCATTAAAAATTATTATTTACTGTCCTTGGGGGGGGGGGGGGGGGGGGGTATTTACCGTCGTCGTATGAGAGACAGAGCGGATCTTTTTAAACGATAGAATGCAATAACTGTTGAGTGCATCAGAAAATGTTATGGATGGTTCCCGCTATGTACTTAGTAGGTTTATTTAAAAATAAATTAATCCTGTACTATTTAACGAGAAATATTTGTACATATATATTTTTTTAAATCGGTTTCTCGAAAACGGCTCAAACGATTTCGATGAATTTACCATACGGGGGTTTTCGGGGGTGAAAAATCGATCTAGCTAGGTCTCATGTCTGGGAAAATTCGTTTTCCCTGTGTTTTCAAGCAATTGCGTTTTAGACCAAAACCTAAAGCGCCATCTGTTGGCGAGTAGCATAGCTTGCTCACCCGATTATACTTTAATGTTGGGCGGCTATTATAGAGCGAAGCTCGGTCGCCCAGGTTCTGTACAGTTAAGAGCACATCAAGCCTGACACATTGGACTTTGTACCATTCCTATTCCGTAGGAACTTAAGCCGTTCTGCGTTCTCAAGCTTGAGCTGCTGATGACTGTATGTAGTGTCACTACAGACAACTCGAAAACAGTTTTTATTTACTTACCATGTTGATTGATTTTGTATAAGAAATGAAATAATTAAGACTTTAACTTGGGTACTTTATGGAACACTCAGCAGTACTGAGTTACCTTCTAACAAACACCCTGTATTGTCATAATATATAAGCAAATTAAGTATAAGTATTTCGATGTTTAGAGGGCGACAATAGTAGATTAGTAGCCAAGGGCTGTAAGGCATCAATTGCAGCCCGAGATATTTAGGCACACGAACGCAGCGAGGGCGCCTATAGTTCGAGGGTGCAATTGATGCTTTCACCCGAGCTAACTACTCTGCTTTACATCTCGATTGTGAGGTAAGTAGGTCCTTATTACCACCAAATTGTAGGTGACCAATTAGCGCTATAGGGTAATAATGTAGCTAGAAAAGCCCTAGGGCGGTAAGTAATTAAAATGCCCGCCGCCCCGCTGCTGGAGGCGGCCATCAAGGCGGACGTTACAATTTCTAACCGCCCTAGGGCTTTTCTAGCTACATTATTACCCTAGAGCGCTAATTGGTCACCTACAAGCCCCATTTGGGGGTAATAAGGACCTACTTACCGTATATGAGAGATGTAAAAAAGTTTTAATATGAGAGCTACGAATAATTAATAATAAGTATTTATTCGTAGTACGAGAACAATATTTGATTCTTCTCTATAATTTTTCTTTCTATGGGAAATTAAGTCGTGAAGCTTTTTTTCTTTTTAACGGACTTCAAAAAAGGAGAAGGTTCTATGTTTCACTGTATGTATATATTTTTTTTCTTTTTTTTCTTTATAGAACAATTCCTGCCTTGCGATAGTAAGTGTTAAAAAATGTAAGTACTTAGTACGTACATTTATTTTCAATCCACAAAAATTCATCCTACGGATCTCCAAAAAGTAATTAAAGCACAGTGGTCCCATTCCAAAGTTCCATTAAGGTGCAACTATAACATTATGGACATAATCGTTAAGAAACTATCTAATAGTGATTACTTTTCTATTATCATCATAACATCCCATAAAACGTCCACTGTAGGACAGGGAACTCCTTCCAAACTCCAGCCAAAAGGCAGGAGGGGATTTACCATAGTCACCACGCTCGTAAGCGTGACTGGCGACCGCTGTTGTTGGTGACCGCAGTATGTAAGATGGTACGATACACAGAAAGATGCTGCTGCCCATCCTCCGGTTCATAAGCCTTTAGTCACCTCTTACGACACCCACTGGTAGAGATGGGTTGGTACTAAGTACTCTTTGCCGGCACTACACAGACTTCTATACTTAGGTATATTAAAATTTAAAACTTACCAAAACTCCTTTCTTGAGCTTTTTCTTTTAAATTGTTCATTTTAAAACTTAATTTTATTTAAATCACAAATTGAAAACAAATGTTTATTTATAGGTTTTAATTTCGAAAAATACACAATCACTGTATAATTTTCACTTAATTTTTCACTCATACTCGATTGTGGAGTATCTTTTATATTAAATCACTATCTTCTATCATATAAACTTCTTAAACCTTGAAAAACTTAAATTTAGTTTTATAAATGAACTTTTATAAGTAAAACATGTTACAAGTACAGTACTCAGCACACATTTCCGCCTTAGTAGGCAAAATCGTTGTTTTAATATGGTATTCATTGCCTTATGTTATGTGTACCGGTTTTCCCTATGGTTTAACACATGACTCCAATTTGGACAAACGCGGGACAAAATTACCTTTGTTACGATATAATTCGGTTGGAGTTGGTATTTTCCCTTGTGATTTTGCTTGTGGACATGCGTTTACACATGTTCGGCCAACCGCACGTCAGTAGAAACTTTTTCAACTTTATTACCATGCCATAAAGTCCAAAAGTGTTTCTGCTGATGTGCTGTCGAGTGTAAAAAAGGGTATACCAACCCTGAAGGCCTAAAAGTGTCCAAGAAAGTCCCGCAATTGATTCTTTAAAAAAAAGGGTGAAAGGGCATTTCATTTCGCAAGTCACTTCATAATCATCGTCATTGTTAATTTATCTGTTTAAATTTCATCTATCTTATTTGTATTGAAAGTATAACCCCTAATATAAGTTTCCAACTTTTAAGAGAAATAAAGAATTTAATAATTATCTTTCCCAGAACAGTTTTTTAAGTGTTCGAAAACGAATTATTGGGCACGTATGTTTCCAACGATCAAGTGAGAAAACTACAGTAAATGCTCAATTTTTGTGTTGTAGAGTATTTAAGGTCTACTTTGGAC
Source organism: Athrips mouffetella (assembly GCA_947532105.1). Taxonomy (NCBI): domain Eukaryota; kingdom Metazoa; phylum Arthropoda; class Insecta; order Lepidoptera; family Gelechiidae; genus Athrips; species Athrips mouffetella. The sequence goes on from OX383967.1 coordinate 26,386,782, forward strand.
TGAGTTCTGGGCATATAAGTACTTATGGATTAAAAGTTATCCAAAAGGCCCTGGTTTTGGTCTTTGCGCCTGCTCAGGTTAGTTCATCTAGCGGCAAACCTGAGTGGAACCATCATCTTAACGTGCCTTCCGAAGGACATTTATTTTTTTAATACGAGTAGAGTCGCTATTTTATATAAAAAGATGAAGGTAGAGAACATACGGTACTTTACCTAGGATATTACGTTATGCATTTTAAAGAAATGCCGGCTGATAGTGCATGGGGAAATCACAAAAATGGGTTTTAGCTGTTATTTTACTAAATTGGTTTTTAAAGATGGAAAGTTAATGCGATTATTTGTAACACTCTTGTTTAACAAAGAAACATTAATTATAGAAGGTGTTACATAGAATGTGTTCACGTGTTTACAAATATTTTTCGATTAAGTTTTCGTCTTTAGTTGTATATAGGCAGGTACAGTCAAGGGTACGTCAAGCATAACATATTGGACGTTCTATCGAGCACAATTTAGTCATCGTAGAGATGGAAGTTCCACAGCGAGTGTCAGGTTTGACTGTACCTATTTTAACTAAACTGGTTAGGTACCCACGTAAGTAATTTTCTAAAGAAATAAAAGTACTATTTCTAATAAAATAAACTTCTATAAAAAAGGTGAAATGCGTAAATATTTTAATAGTGCCACTAAGCACGCAATGTCTCAATCAAGGGCCGTATAAAAAAACAGCCTGACCTGTAAGTAATTATTATAAGCCCACCAAGTGCTACAAAAGCTTTGAGGTTCTAAGTGCTTTACTTTACCTCACGAAACGTGTTATTTTTTTTTGGCACAGACAAGAAAGAGGCTAGCGTTTGACCTTAGAGATAGGTGGACTAAATAGAGACATCCAAAAGAAAAACTGAGTTCCTCAGTTCCCAGCAGTATTCGAAAATATAATAGGTACTTTTGACATTTAGTATGGACAAGATATTGAAAAAATTTCGATTTGTTTTTGTGGACTATGTCAATTGAGGAAATATCTCAATTAATAAGCCTTAATTTATAGTCTCAGTTATTAGGAGTAGTGGTTTTTAAGGTGTAAAAAACTATCAACATTTTCTTAAAGTTGTTGTGATGGTAAATAAAAAAAATCTATTCTCAAATCAATAAAAGTTTTAGGTACTAAAATACTAGATTTCTTTACATTGGCATTCTTATAGACATAAAGGCGAAGGCCCTTTTTTTGCAAAACGCTTACAATTAATTAAAATATAGGACACAAAAGATACGCCTTGTATTCAGTAGGGCTGTCCCAACTGTCGAATTGTTCCGACACGACAATAAGATAGAATGAATCGACATTTTTTTGTGTTTACCCTTTTGTGTAAATATACTTACAGATAAACAATTTGTATGTGGCTAAGCTAATGGAAACGCAAGTTAGGGATTTCATTATCTAATTGATTGCACCGAGCTTTTATTGAATCTTTAATGACCTCTATATTTTAGTTTAAGCTTTAAAGCCCGCGTCACACAGAGGCGGTAGCGGAAGCGTTCCGGGGCCAGTATTTTTTGTAAATTATGAGTTCTTATGCACCCTGTCACATTGAAAAGCGGTCGCGGCGCGGTATTTTGTTCCCGCAAAACCGCCCCGGACCGCTTTCGCAATCATACCGCCTCTGTCTGACTTGAGCTTAAAAGTTGTTCAGTTTAATGGACAAATATATAAATCTGCAGGAAGTTTTTAGGGTAAAAGTGGGCATGGATGTCGTAGTTCCTCCAATGCATGGATGGATCCATTCTTGTTACGCCATATATAAACTAAATCGATCGAAACTTCTATGATCAAATTCAAATCAGTTCATTCGGTATTGAACTTGTTTGCAAGTTCTAAGTGGCAATAGTAAAAATATCTACTACACCTAAACGCATTACGGTTATTGCAAATAAGGTAGCTTCGCATGGCTAGGTCAGAGGTACTCGGCACTTATATGCCTAGAAGTTAATTGCCTATAGTGTCTGCATTTCTGCAAGGCGAAGGTGAATTGGTATTTTGTTAGTAAACATGCAATATGTTCTAGTTGAGCGCATATCTACTTAGCATTAGGTATTGTACATCTGTCTATACAGGGTGTTGAGCCACAGCCTTTCGAAAACTGAATGGGCAAGATCAGTCAACGTAACTGAACAACTTTCAGGGAATACATTTTTCAGAAAATGAAAAATTGATCGGCCTCTCCGATAAAAAATTGCAAACTTGGTTAGACAGTTTGTATGGAGATGTCGATTTTTTTATTTCCGGAAAGTTTTATTCGCTGAAAGTTGTTTAGTTACGTTGACTGATCATGCCCTTTCAGTATTCAAAAAGCTTTTCCTTACACCCTGTATTATTAAAAATATTAAAATTTAATTATTTGTACTCACCTAAATGAAAAGCTTTATTAAATTCCTTATTATGCCCAAACAAACAAACAAACAACAAATGCCCCAATTTTTGTGCTACTACTCTTGGAAATTCTGGAAAATATTTATTAATGTATGTTGCGTTTAATCTCTAGAAGATGCCAAAGATTATATACGATTTATAACTCCCTATACCTACCTATTAATTTGATCGGAATTGAAAATAAAAAACGACACGCCAATTAAAAAAAAAAATATCGATATATCTAAAATTTCAACACAAGCAAATTTAGGTCTACGATTTTCGTCATCCTGCAACAAGGTAGAAAAATAATGTAATAATACAAAAATAACCTAATACAGTAAGTTAGACAAAAAATAAAGGTCCAGTATACCACGCCTCAAAATTCATCACGCTCTTTGGATATTTTAAATGACCGTGACAATGATGACACCTCTTGAATTCCAATCGATCAAGAAGTTCGTTATTCTTAGGGCTTCGTGTAAGAGTTTTAGGTGAATCCGATATACCATTTTTTTATTGTTCTGGCCTTTCTGATGACGAAAGCGAGGCAGAAGAGATAAATGTATAAAAAAACACTGCAATGCTCGTTGAAGAAAATACTGCATAGTTGGGTAATAAAAAAATTGAACTAAAGTGAACTTATATAAAAGCTACTGGCTATAAAAACCTAAAACTATGTTCTTAAATAGTTGAAAACTTCTACTATTGCACCCGGTGGCATACAAAGACCATTTTTAGGGTTCCGATACCAAAATGGTAAAAAAAAGGAACCCTTATGGTGCCGCTCTGTCTGTCCGTCTGTCTGTCACACCTCTATATCTCAGCAACCACTTACGCTATCGAGCTGAAATTTGGAATAGTTTTAGAATATAGTTGCCCAACTTAATTGCACATGAAAATTTTTTGAAAAAAGTATGATTATTAGTGTAAAGGGGGCCAAAATAGGGGGGGCCAAATTTCAAATTGTCGCTACTAGGTCGAGTGGGGTATCATATGAAAGGGCTTTACTTGTACATTTTAAAATATATTTTTGTATTTTTTTAAGTTTCTTAGTTTTCAAGTTATGATGAAAAAAGTCAAAAAAAATACCATTCCCCCCCCCTTATCTCCGAAGTTTGAGTAAGGGAAAATCTGAATTAATTACAGTTGACAGAGGTTTATGTAAACTTTACAGCAAAAATAAAACGATCTTTCTAAGTTGCACAGTTTTTCAGAAATCTGCAAAAAACCTTTACAAACAAATTTAGTTTTGCGGTCCTGAAAATGGACTTTATTGCTTCCAAAAATACTATAGGTATATCGGAACCCTCGGCGCGCGAGTCCGACTCGCACTTGACCGGTTTTTTCTTATTCGGCAACTGATTACAAAACACAGAAGGAATTTGTTGTCCAGTCAACATTTTTAATCATTGAAACATGATTGAAACCCAACTTTAACAATGACAAAAATGTTCCTCTCACTCTCTAATTAAAAAGTGTGGAGAGAAGTCAAGTGTACCCGGATTGTGCATACGGCAAAATTCTACTCTATTGTCAGTGGTCGAATTGGTATCGTACGATGTCATTTCCGCTGTCTAAAGTTTAAAGTAAGCCTCCTTATATCATTATGAAACCAGTAAGTACATCACTTTTATTGACCTATTCGTTTGTTTACACAGTAACTTGTAAATAAAACAAACAGATTGTGTTTAAATATTTTGACAACCCTGGGCGATTAGATCAAAGAGTATTGCGTAACCCAGATCGTACGCTCATGCCCACGAGGCGCCTCTGAGTCACGGTGAACCCACCTAAATAAAAGACACAGGTCTGTCATTCATAAGCATAATGTAACGGCGACTTTTAAAACTTTCAAGGTTATACTGTGTACTAACTCTATCTACTGATCCCTATGACAATAGGAATAATGCTACTATTGGTTTAAGGCAAGTTTTACGATTACCTACTGTCCGACTGCCACAATTAAGCTGCAATCACACCTTCCTTAATTTAGGAACTAATTCGGCATACATTGCTCGTTGAAGTAACGTTATAGGAATTGACAGAACCAAGCCTCCCAGCCATGTAGGTAGGAAGGTAGGCAGGTGGGTAGGTAGGAAGGTGTGATTGCGGCTTTAGGCTCACGACATGACAGCTAAGAAAATTAACCAAAATTACATACAATTAGTACGAAGAAAATAATATTCTTAACTAGTTATTGATTAAGTATATATTCCAATGCTCAAAATTAATGCACTTTTAGTTATAATCAAGCCAAATACAGCTAATATTTTACTGATTTTCTTAACTGTCATACTACTAGTTATATGAAAGAAGTCTATGGGACCTATTTGTATGACTACTTTTGCTTACTTACGACATTCCAGGAAATTGTTTTTAGTTCAACTTCGTGCTTTTAGTCCACTCACTGTTGGAAGTTCGAAGAAAAACAATTTGTCAAAAGTCAAACAAATGGTCGCATTTACGTCCATTTAATCGATTGGTGTTTGTATTTTAATTAGGGCGAACGGAAATCGATATTGTCGTTCATAACAGAGGACTGGACTTATGGTTTCTAAACTTATTTAATTAGTACAAGGGGTGATCTTTGAACGACACTACCAAACCAAAAACGTTTTCCTTTTACGCTATCTGCAGCCAAGGTGTAAAAAACGTCTCTTGAAAATCGAACAACTATCTCCAAAGGACATACGAAAATATTTTATGTTTTTTTGGCTTGCACTTTCTTCACGCAAGCCTCACTCGAACGTCTAGCTCGGTCTAATCTTAAAACAAAAAACCGGCCAAGTGCGAGTCGGACTCGCGCCCTAAGGGTTCCGTACCTATCTACCATATGATACGAGTATACTACTCGTAAAAGCTTTTGCTCTTTGATTTTATAAACTCCGCAACCATCCAACTTGACCCCTCTTTTATAGAAAAGTTCTTGAAACGGGAGCTCACCTTAATTGGTTACTATTAGTTGTGAGAAAAATTTAAATATTTAATGAATTTAGACTTTTCCCTTTATTTGTACTGTGAGACCTAGCTTCTTGCCAAATTTCATAATTTTAGGTCTACGGGAAGTACCCTGTAGGTTTTGCTTTTTTTGCATAAATATATGGAGATGAGGACATAAAAAGCCATATCTTTTGATTGCGTCGTTGTAAAAAATTTAAATTTTCAGATCTTGTGTGGTTTATAGACCTTTATATTCGTGATCAATTTCAATCTGATACCTCTTCTCGTTGGTGATAAAAAGGGTCTTGACAGACAGACGGACAACAAAGTGATCCTATAAGGGTTCCGTTTTTTTATTTTGAGGTACGGAACCCTAAAAAGGGATTATTCGACGTTGTTTCGAAAATTGTTCGGTTTACTCAGTATCGGTCCGTGTGGTACCGGCAAAGAATAGCACCAACGCATCTCTACCCGTGGGCGTCTTAAGAGGCGAATAAAGGATGATGAACCGGAGGATGGCAAGCAGGATCTTTCTGTATATCGTAACATCTTACATACTGCGGTCACCAACAAAAGCGGTCACCAGCCGCAACGCTTACAAGCGTGGTGACGTACCATCAGTACCATCCGTTTTTTATGGAGTTCTGAAGGGATTGGCTCCCTGTCCAACAGTGGACGTTTCTTAGGATTTTATTATTACTAACAAGATATTCAAGAGTGTTTTCGAACCTACGACTACATACACTTCGCACAAAATAACTTTGGCCCTGTCATTGATGTGCAGTAGTCAAAAATGGGCCATTTTTTAGGGTTCCGTACCTCAAAAGAAAAAAACGGAACCCTTATAGGATCACTTTGTTGTCCGTCTGTCTGTCTGTCTGTCTGTCTGTCTGTCTGTCTGTCTGTCTGTCTGTCTGTCTGTCTGTCTGTCTGTCTGTCTGTCTGTCTGTCTGTCTGTCTGTCTGTCAAGACCCTTTATCTCACGAACGGGTAAAGGTATCAGGTTGAAATTAATACCATATATTAGAATCCATGAACCACACAAGATCTGAAAATTTCAATTTTTTACAACGACGCAATCAAAAGATATGGCATTTTATGTCCTCATCTCCATACATTTATTCAAAAATGAAAAACCTACAGGGTACTTCCCGTTGACCTAAAATTATGAAATTTGGCAAGAAGCTAGATCTCACAGTACAAATAATGGGAAAAGTCTGAAATCATTAAATATTACAACTTTTCTCATAACTAATGGTAACCAATTGTGGTGAGCTCCCGTTTCAAGAACATTCATATAAGAGAGGGGTCAAGTTGGATGGTTGCTGAGGCGATTTTTGTTTTAGTTCTATTTAAAAACGGGAACACTTACAAACTTGAAAATTGGTATGTTTATAGGGCATAGGCTATAAAATAACAACAAATAATAAAATTTGGTCAAGCGCGTGTCGGACTCAAAAAATCTAGCACATTAACTTACTGAAATTTCAACTAATACAATTATGTTTATGTGGTGGTACGGAACCCTCAGTGCGCGAGTCCGACTCGCACTTGGCCGGTTTTTTTTCTTCTGCGTATCAATGACAGGGCCAATATTATTTTGTGCGTCGTATACAGGGTGTTAAAATTGTAAGTACTATTATAGCGTGTTACTCAGACCATGAAGCTGAACCACTTTTCTCAAGGAACATAGGTCGAAATACGAAAAAAAAATTCAACTTCTCATAGAAACTGCACCAGTTAATATTTTGTATGGAAGGTAATTTTCTTTTTTCGACCTAGGTATGTTTCTTAGGGAGAGTTGTTCATTTTCATGGTCTATGTTGATAGCGGGCACAACGGGCTACCTATCCTAGAGGATTTGACGAGGGCACTGGTTTTTACACAGAGCGACTGCAATCTGACTTCTGCAACCCAGAAAGAAAACTAAACCCAATCCTTGATTAGATCTGTCTGACAGAGTTTTCAAGCTGCTAAAATTGAGTCAATTTCACCTGCCTAAACGCTAGCAGCGTGTTGACTAATACTAGGTTATTTTTTTGGACCTGATATGCGTATGCCCACCTTATAACAGAGGTCAAAGCAACAACTTTTGTTCTACGACCTTGCTAACAACGCACAAAAATTTTTCAACTCCCCATACTAAAGTGGTCACGTGACCGACCCATTTTGTAAGGGAAATTGAAATATTTTTGTGCGTTGTTAGCAAAGTCGCAGAACAAAAGTTGTTGCTTTTGACCTCTGAAATAAGGTAGGCATACGCATATCGGGTCCCAGTATAACCCAGTATGGTGAATACCCTTAAAAATTACCTGTACGGACAAAACTATGCGAAAAATAGATAAAATTTAAATATGAAAAATCCGATGTTATTTGTACCAACAACCGGGTCAGCGAATTGGGTCGAGCTTGGCATGACATCGGTCGATAAAGTCCATGCTGCATCATAATGTTTGTTGTAATGAACTTATGAACTATACAGGGTGAAAGTGACAACTTTCCAAAAACTGATAGATAGGGCATGATCAGTTAACGAAACTGAATAACTTTCAGTGAATAAACCTTTCAGGAAATGAAAAAAGATTAGCATCTGAGAAGCCGATTTTTAGGGTTTCGTACCTCAAAAGAAAAAAACGGAACCCTTATAGGATCACTTTGTTGTCCGTCCGTCTGTCTGTCTGTCTGTCTGTCAAGACCCTTTATCTCACGAACGGGTAAAGGTATCAGGTTGAAATTAATTCCATATATTAGGATCCATGAACCACACAAGATCTGAAAAATTCATTTTTTTACAACGACGCAATCAAAAGATATGGCATTTTATGTCCTCATCTCCATACATTTATGCAAAAAAGCAAAACCTACAGGGCACTTCCCGTTGACCTAAAATTATGAAATTTGGCAAGAAGCTAGGTCTCACAGTACGAATAATGGGAAAAGTCAGAAATCATTAAAATTAAATATTACAACTTTTCTCACAACTAATGGTAACCAATTGTGGTGAGCTCCCGTTTCAAGAACATTCATATAAGAGAGGGGTCAAGTTGGATGGTTGCGGAGGCGATTTTTGTTTTTTTAAAAACGGGAACACTTACAAACTTGAAAATTGGTATGTTAATAGTGCATAAGCTATAAAATAACAACAAATAATAAAATTTGGTCAAGCGCATGTCGGACTCAAAAAATCTAGCACATTAACTTAATGTAATTTCAACTAATACAATTATGATTATGTGGTGGTACGGAACCTTTGGTGCGCGAGTCCGACTCGCACTTGGCCGGTTTTTTTTTTTTATCTGTTCCTAAAAGTTTCATTCACTGAAAGTTGTTCAGTTACGTTGACTGATCAGACATACCCTTTTAGTTTTTTCGTTTATTCCAACGCTTACCAACACATTTTGCAGCCATGACACTAAAACCAGAGTATATTTGACGGAACGAATAACATTGTTTGACAAACTTGTGTTTTCTGACAGCTTTAGCCGATTGCTTTTGACATAAGTAGCTGCAAAATGAGTTGATAAGCTTTGGAGAAAACGAAAACATTTATTAAACATCATATACTATACATGTCACTTTCGGTTAGTTTTTGATGAAATGAAATATAAACTAATAAATAAGTGGAACATGGTTAATAATAACCAGTCAGTTGGTTTTGGGTACCGGTGGTACCCAAACTTTTTACACCCGTTTTCTACTACGTTTCACTTCGAACCAGCCCCAGTCGATATCCTGGATACCGGATGATGTAGACAAAGGTTGTTTAGGCCTTGCGTTCTGAGAAATAAAACTTATAGCTAGGTTTCTTGTAACGGTCGTGAATATTTCAATAGGTGCTCGATAGGTTGCTTGAATGACCATGGGTACTAGAGGTACCCAGAACAATAGACAAAAAAAATACTCTGATGTAGGAAGTGAGTGGAGAATTTTCAAATATCTGAAGATAAAAACGCCCGCTGCCGCAGCACTGGACACTGGTCTACCGAAACATGTGCTCAATGTGCTCTCTGAAGCACGGATCATTTATTAATAGTTATTCCATTTGCGGTCACCAATTCTGCCTGATGTCTGTCTGTGCCTGTTCAAAATAACTTAACTTTATTGATCGGAAAGCTAGAGCCAATTATGCCCATGAGCACGATGATATCACTATGACGAGGTCCCAAATTATATTTATGCGTTTGTTTCTAGAATCTAGATTGTAACCAATTAGACCAATTCAGTCAAATATTGTACGAATGAATACAGTGTTTTATTGTCTCTGCTAGTTGTTACCACCACAATACCATCATCATCAAAACATATCTACCGTTAAAGTCCGCGGTTGGATACAATATTTCACACCATGAGTGCGTGGTACAGGTAATTTTTAAGAGGATAAACCATACTAGGTTTAGTAACCACGCTGTTAGTACAGTCAAGAGCACATGAAACTAGACACATTGGACTTTGTCCCGTTCTTAATTCAGTAGACTACGGCCTAGAGTCGCGCTGCGAGTGTCAAGCTTGACCTGTCGTTGACTGTACCATGGACCGCGATGGTTAGTGCGCCGAGTGCACTCAGTATACGACAATCTGGGTCAAGGTCGCGGGAAGCCGCTGGATGCGAGCAGTGCAGGACCGGAAGTCATGGAGATTAGGGGAGGCCTATGTCCAATAGTGGACGTCTTTCGGCTGACATGATTATGATGATACGCAAAGGGACGTTGCTGGGAAGAGTTGTGGTGGTAATATTCTTAGATGACCACAATATTAGCAAAACACACCAACTAAGAAAAGTTCGTATTTTTATTTTTTACACTTTTTATATTATAAATCAATATCAGAATGGTGATAAAAAATAAGGGAGTAGGTACAACGAGCGCGAAACCACTGTCTAAATTTAAAATTGATAGATGCGTATATAGGGTGACTTTTAATTAGTTCTTGATAGAAAAAGGTATGAATGCACTCATGATAATGAACAACTTTCCCCAAGGAACGAAATACGAAAATCAAGTTTTGACCTCCCATAGAAACTACATCAGCTGATAGCGCATTTTGTATGGGAGGTCGAATTTGGTTTTTCGTATTTCGACCTATGTTCCTTGGGAAAAGTTGTTCAGTATCATGAGTACATGCATATCTTTTGCTATCAATAACTAATTAAAAGTCACCCTATATACTACCCTATATACAACTAGATCCTCCAAAGAACCCGGCAATCGCGTGGACGAAGATCGCGGGGGGTTGAGGGGAGGACTCCAAGGGGGCGGAGAGTGCCCATTCCGTAATTTATTTTACAATATTTTTTATTGGGGGACATTTCACACAAAGTCATCTGATACCAAATTAGGCCAAGACTGTACCAAGAATATCAGAGACTGATATAAATTAGGCAAAACTAAGGATATCAGAGACTGATATACATACATAAATAGATAAATAACACCCAGACACAAAATAAACAAATTTTTTAAATTGTTGAAACAACATTTATTGCATGGTTTAGACCAGCATAACTTAATAATAGTCCTTAAAATTAATCTAATTAATTTTAGTCAATAAGATTGTGTCGAGACTGGTCCCGCAGTCAAACTGTGTTAACAGTTTTGCAGGTGCTTGTTTAGTTTTTAAGAAAAACTGTACATTTTTTAACAAACATATTCTATCTATCTAAACACTTGTATTCAACACACAAATATTTGCCCTGGGCGGGAATCGAACCCGCGGCCCACGGCGTGAAAGGCTGGCTCACTACCAACCACACAAACGGGCTTGTCTGTGTCCTTAGTCTGTGTTATTTCTACAGGGTGTTAATTTGATTGCGTGCCATAGCTCAGGGGACCGATCAGTAACTGAACAACTAGTCCCAAGGAACATAGGTCAAAATACGTAAACCAAATTTTACCGCGTCCGTACAAAATGCGCTATCATGCAGCTGATGTAGTTACAATGGGAGGTCAAAAATTGATTTTCGTATTTCGACCTATGTTCCTTGGGAAAAGTTGTTCAGTTACTGATACTGATCCCGCCCCTGAGCTATGGCACGCAATCAAATTAACACCATGTATCCTGCGTCGGATCACATACAAATATTTGAAAAGACTCCATTAAATCGTTTAAGTAATTTATACGGCCACGGCATAGATTCCAATCAGCGCCAATTGCTAAACTTCATAAAGGGTCATAAAATAAAGAAATATAATACAAGGTTATTTTTGGACCTGATTTCCTTTTGCCCACTTATTAGTGAGGTCAAAAGCAACAACTTTTGTTCTACGACTTTGCTAACAACGCACGAAAAATTTTCAACTTCCCATACAAAATGGGTCGGTCACGTGACCACTTTAGACCACGTGAGAGTCGAAATTTTTTTGTGCGCTGTTAGCAAAGTCGTAGAACAAAAGTTGTTGCTTTTGACCTCACTAATAAGTGGGAAAAAGGAAATCAGGTCCAAAAAAAAACTTAGTATTTAATTTTATTTAAAAGCTTTAGGGCTAACTTTAACACAAACTGGACATAGTGAAGGCGGCCTTAGAATATAGGTACGAGTACATACAGCATCTCATTTAACTGACCACTAAGGAATAAGAGAGATACATTGTGATTGTTGAAAGGGAAGTAATAATATCGCAGAATAAATTATAAAGCCGATTTTATCTCTGTTTTTCTATAACTTCAAAGTCAGTTAAAATCTTGCTTCATACTTCTATAACTGCCTTCTATTTATGCTACTATACAGACTTCATACATGTAGGTATTTAAAGACCCGCTATTTGTCATGATGTCACCATAATTGTCGGTGTGAAGGTTGCAGGAATAGTCAAAGTCAATGTCAATATTGCGTCATTAATTTTTCTTTTTGTTCTTCTACTATTGAACTACTCTTTCTTGAACGTCAAACCATAAATCTTCTATAGATTTTGTATGAACTTCTTAAACGATGACGTCATTTTTTTTTTAATTTTTAACACAATTTTTTTTTATTTAAGACAGCATCTTGAATTTAAAATTACTTAGTTCTTTCTTAGTTGCAAACAGAATTTTATTTTTTATTTTGACCCAGTAAATTCCAAAAAATATTTTCGTCCCCTGTACCTAACCTACCCAATTGTGTCGATCAAATATTCTTTTGGAATATAAAAATATTTTATTGATTAATTTTATTTGTTTTGATGAGAAGAATCACTGGGCTTCAGGACCAAAACCACTAAAAGTTCCCGTTGTATATGACGTCAAGAAATTTCTTGTCGTAGTTGATAAACGTCTATAATTACACACTAAAACATGAATTAGTTTTCTACCAATTTAAAATGATTCAGATGGATACACAGATTATAATTTAAATTTTTGCATCCGTATTTTTTTCTATTTCTTTTTCCCCGGGGTAGTGAGTACCAGAGGATAAACCGCAATTTTCAGCTACAGAGTTTTCCGTGACTCGACAGGCACGTTCTGGTTCCGGCTATAGTTCGTCCATGAGTCCTTGCTTTCCGCTGCTGGTAGCCAAGCCCCGTCGTAACCAGTCAAGACAAATTTTCGAAAGAAGCGGTTGTTTCCTTTATGTGTTACCAGTGTTACCTAAAAAACGAACAATTTTTTTTTCATTTTAACTCCATTGTGATTACACCTTTACACTGCATTTGAATTAATGACTTACTGACTATAGTGATCTCACTCGACTATCATGTCAGAGGTCATACATTGGTGGTGTAAAATAAACTACGTAATTTATAAATTACGAAAGAAAATAAAATCATTGTGAGTAGTGAAAACACTTGTACGCAGTTACATTAAATGACTTTACAACGGGAAATGACGTCTGCAATTGTATTTTCTTTTCCCATAGTGATTAAGTTGATCCAGTCGTACTCCGCAGCAAGGTTAGTGCTGCACGATCACATACGATAGTCATCAAAATGTTACTTAAAATTATGGTAATCTGTGTGATACACCTACTAAATTATGCACCTACGCATATATAGTAACAAACTGATCTTGAGATAGCGCACGAGAGCTTATTATTTAGTAAGTACATATACTTACCTAAGTATTTTTATTCGCATGATAAAAGGTGGCTAAGTGACTCAATTTAATCACTTTGCTGCCTTTTTTCATATGAGAACATTGGTGAAGTTAATGTCCTCAGGGTATTAAATCTTAAATATCACCGAGGGAGAGATTTTGGTATAAAATCATAAGTACTTAACAGTAAATTAGCAATCTGTGCCGCAGTGACAGTAAACCATCAAAGTGATTTGGCAAATATTAAAACAAAACATAATTCTCAGTGTATTCCTTTTAAGCAAAATGAGATAAAAATTGAAATTGAAAAAATTAAAAAGAAAGTGTGCAGTGATTATCACCCTATCCCAAAAATTTACGAAGAACATTCAATCGATTTAAAAAAGAAACATCCCAAGAAAAGTGTCGAGTTACCTGAATACTTATAACAGTTTAAAAAGCACTCTCTACCGAAAAAGAAATACGCATTTGAAAACTTCAAAAACATAATTTAAATTTAAAAATAATATTAGCTATTTAAAAATGTTATTGTACCTAAGTAGGATTTTATAAATATATAAGGAATAAAAATAAGTCTCTAGGTGATTTCATTTCATAAATATTAAGTTGTAAATATTTTAGAATAGAAGCGAATATTATTTGGGTTAGTATACAGTTGAAAATCGACCGTAATAATCAGAATGATCGAAATATATCGTGTTAAAGGTCGCGCCACGAACTATTTGCTTTGAGACCATTTTACTTTTGCTTCTGACAGTACTTTTGAAGATTTTATGTACGCAAATTTTTTCGTGTCGAGATGGGATCGTGTCGAGGTGGGATGTCGCCGTTGTATGATCATAATTATCATAAAGTAATATTACTTTATTTTTAAAAGAAAAATTTGTAATCCCTGCTAATTGACTGTGTGTGTGTTATGGAATGGTATTGGGCTGGAAAACTTAATAAGTATAAAAATTGTTGTTTTTTTTTTCTTTTTCTTTTTTTCGGCCTTTCGGACAGGCGAAGATCAATGACCATGCTGCCTCTTCTTCCGTTAATTATCTTATGTCGTAGGTTTGAAAAGTAAACTGTGATTTTAATTAACAACTTAGTGTGTGGCGTGTGTCACACCTGCGGATCTTTGTGACGCGGAGAGTTCCGCTCACAACGCTTTTTAGGTTACCTATGACCCGAGCGAAGCAAGGAGGTTTTTGTTCTGAGCCTATGACCTTTGTTTCTGCTCTGTGCCTATGACACATCTGGCGGAATTTCCGCTGGTGTCATTCTTGACAGATTTTTCCGTCGCGGAGCTTTCCGCGTCGCAATTTTCGCTACACTAATAAATACATACAATTAAATTGGGTACACAGATCCATCCAAGCTCAAATTTTCAAGAAAACCCGTTTTTGAGCAAATTTGAAAATAAAAATTCTCTAGTTTTAATTATCGTACTATTTGAGCAACTCTACAAAGAGTTTTAAGTGTGGTTTTAAATTAATAAATGTCGTAATAGTCGGTACCTACCTATTGTGTTTTCGTAAAATAGATTTAAATCCAACCTACAAAATGCTCTATCACCGAGAGCCATAAATCGTTCATTTGATGAATTTTATGGGCCATCGGTTTTGGAAACAAATCACAATAACTATTGACCTAATTCTGGCAACACCTACGAGGTCAGCGACCCTGCGTGGGAGTGGCAAAAGAGATGATACTGTTTATTATGCATACTGGGTGTTTCTGGGTGTACAATGAATGATTTTGGTTAATACGAAACAAGAAAGTTTTCTGTTGAAAGTAATGTTGATCAGGGACCCAATTTTTTATACCTACATAGGTAGGTATCGAGTGATTTTCGAGATTTAATCCCTGATAAACTCACTCGTCCGTGTGGTGCCGGAAAAGAATAGTACCAACCCGTGGGTGTAGTAAGAGGCGACTAAGGACTTATGAACCGGAGAATGGGCACCAGCATCTTTCTGTCCTGCAGTAGACGTTTCATGGGATGTTGTGAAACTCATGAAACGTTAGTTATTATTTATGTAACAATCTAACAATATTTTATAATTACCAAATAATGATTATTCTTTACTTTTTTATTGGTTATAATGTGTCGATGCAAACACACAATTTATGAGTAGTTTTTTCTCACTTTATTGAAAAATATCGTAAGATACCTACACACACGTCCTTAGGCGTTATTACAAACTCATGACGATAGTAAACCCTCGACTTCGCCTCGGGCTTACAAGACGTCGACTCTTTTGTACCTGTAACATTAACCTTAATAATTTATACCCAGTATCTGCAAGTATATGTAGTACTAATTGGTAAACGTATCTCCACCCAAACGCCAATTGCAGTGTGTACTCGTATGGGCGTGGGACATTTCTATTGTTTAATTTTCTCCTTTTGTATGACTTGTATGGGTTTTAAACTAGGTACTGATGAATGGTCAGTCATGGTCAAATTAATTCGTCTAAACTTTAAATAGGCCAAGCAATTTCAACAAAATCTAGAACTTTCTCAAAAGTACAATATGCTTGTCATGTATTGGCTGTTTGGTATAAGTCTGCAAACCTCGGGTGGTTATGGTTACTATATCTATGAAACTGACCAACGAAGAGACGAGAAGTACACGGCCGCACATCAGTAGAAACACTTTTGGACCTTATGGCGTGGTAATAGAGTTGAAAAAGTTTCTACCGACAAGCGGTTGACCGTACGAGAAAAGAAATTTCAACATCCCATAGGAAAATACTTTACAATCTTTAAAATAATATGAAAAGCACTTTCTTTTACTATTTCTAGGGTTTCGTACCTCAAAATAAAAAAAACGAAACCCTTATAGGATCACTTTGTGTCCGTCTGTCTGTCTGCCAAGACCCTTTTTCTCACGAACGGGTAGAGGTATCAGGTTGAAATTGACTCACAACTAATAGTAACCAATTAATGTGAGCTCCCGTTTCAAGAACTTTTTTATAAAAGAGGGGCAAGTTGGATGGTCGCGGAGTTTTTAAAGTCAAAGAGTTAAAGCTTTTAGTATATCATATGGTAGATAGGTACGGAACCCTTAGGGCGCGAGTCCGACTCGCACTTGGCCGGTATTTCTAAACGTTAGGTGATATTTTACCTTCCATTGATATTTAAGAATTGATCTCCTAATTTGCTTTACTGGCTAGCAAAGTTTAGATGTAATAGTGCTAGCACTTTACTGATGCCATAAAAAATTGTTTTATTTTTACGTTACTTTTTTATACGTGATAGGGTTTTAAGATCAAAAATCAGAACTACAGGCACAGCCCGTGGTTGTGATTTTTCAATAATTGCTTAGTTTATAAGCTGTGCTTTGGTAGAATATGTCATATACGGGCATTTACTTATATATAAGTACTAGCCCATCGGCACGTTACAATGTCCCCAATTCGTTGGTCCGAAATCTGACGTTTAGGACCAACAAACGTCAGTCGTTGTCAGTCATATTGTCAACCTTAGATTATGAATAACGGCAGCATTGGATGCAAATAGACTTAGCAACAAAATGGAATGTTCTTAGTTGAAGAAACAATATACTCTTATTATTATTATTGTTATTTCTTATTATTGTTTTTGACTATAATCCAATTCATGAAACTGAAAAACCAGGCCTAAATCAAATAAAAACAGTAAAAAGTTTGTTTTGTTTTTTCCCGCCATATTATTTCCGTTCCGTGTATTTAGCACCGACCGAAGTACTACACAACGTAGTTCACGCGATTTTTCACAGATGGCGCTATTTTTTCTAGTATGGGGACATTTTGAACCGCTTGTTCCCAAGACCCTATCTTGACTATATAAATCTATGTATACGGGTCAATCAGTCTCTCAAGTTTAAAGAAAAAAGACTTTACTATTTCTGCCTCATCTTAGGAATTTCTTAACTCCCGTCGATGATGTAATTGTACACAGGAAACGAACTGGGTCGCCTCACCATAAAACATGTAAGCTATAGAGTTTATATCGAAATAGATGTAGCATCGACAGTATAGACATACAAGTGGCATTCGGGGTTCTATATAAGATGTCTAATCGTTCACATGTACTCCACAAGCTGTGTAAGTCAGCTGTATAAGAGCTGTATAGCTTGCTATAATGCTCTTATAGAACCAGTTTGGGCACAAATTAGACAGCCTTAAGTTCACTATAGCTGTACATTAGCAGTATAATAGCATTATAATAGCAGTTTAAGTAGTAACATCGGACTTAAGGCTGACTTACGGCACTATAAGGGACGCAGTGTGAACCATACAACGTACGTGAGTGTAATAAAGAGTAACAAGTGGCTAAATACACAGCCTTCACAGTTATAAAGTCCGTCAAAAGTACTCCAGTGCTACCTGAAATTCACGCGTGTCCTAAATTATTTCTTTATTTTATTATTTATTCCTCATTAGTTTGGTTTTGTGTGTGCCATGAGAAACACATTAACTCCGGCGTATATCAATTGGATAAATATTTATGATAACACGCGGTAGTACCTGTTTTAAATACTTAATAATGTTAGTGCCATGGGAATGCAACTTTATCGTGAAATGTATACATATTTTCAGCTAAAATATTCACGCGCCTCTGTAAAAACGCGATATTCATTTCAAAATATTTAAAACTGGCTGAGAGGAAATCAACAATTTTCAGTTTTTGATATTATATTGGCATTATAATTATACTACGGTAATTAATTATAACATGAAACCAAAACTCAATCGCTCTATCTGCGTATTTTGTGCTAAATCTGCATGATAATTTAAAAGATTTATTTGGTAAATATTTTAGGTTACGTAGAACAAAATGGTGGAAATGAAATACGGCTATGTGAACTATTATAACTCCAATTTAATGCGGTGAGACGCATATAGGTTCACATTTGTTCTGTTAGAATGCTGTTATCTATATGATGTCCCACATTTGTACCTCTACAGAGCCAATGTCTATAAATTTATTCTAATGTGAACTTATGTACAGCTTTAAGATGTAGTTCAGGTCAATTGTGTATCATCGTTTAATTCTTTCAATATACTGAAATTTTAGAGATCCGCAATAATACATAATAATTATTGTCCGTTAAATCTTTTGCAATTTTTCTTCTTATTCCACCGGTTCTCGCTCTTTTTTCCAGAATTTTTTTATTCATTGTCACAAATTTTTGCACGCTACCTAATAAACACACAGCTTGTGGGATATGTGTAATAGAATATCACATTCACATTCATGTTCAGCTTACAGCAAATAAGAGTAGTACTTGTGGACAAATAAACTGCTATTGATGTTAATGGACAACACATATAGTCCTTTTAACAGCCTACAGTGCACATGTGAACCATTTAAACACTTCTGTACAGATAGTAAAAAAGGTAATTTTAATGATCACAAACAAGTCCTACTACAGCTACTAGCTGTATAACAGTCTAAAACAGGTAAACATAACAGCCTTTGGCTTTATAAATGACCACGTGTGTTCTATTAAAATGCTAGCTCTATAACATCATACAAGTAGGCCTTTAAACAGCGGTTGCCGTATGTCTACCCTCCTATAATGCTCTTAGTCAGACGGCTGACTAAAAGATAGTTGTTAGAGTATTATAACACCAACAATCGTATAAAAGTATAACTCTACACTCCTATAAGTCCCTTAGACAGGTATAAGTGTTATTAATCGCAATAATGCAGCTTATACATCACGAGTGAACTGTAATAATGCTTCAAGTACACCTGGGAACTAAATGTGTACTCTTAAATGGAGTAAAATGCTATTTGGAATAGGTTGATCGAGCCATGGAAACGACTCATGCTGAGTCATAATAATAAAACATGTGACGAAAGTATTCATTTCAGTGGATGAGGGAAGATGCGTTAAACCATAGAGTAATAGGTATAATACTGGCGTAAGTTAAACTAAATAGATGGATACTATACTATAACCAATATTTATATATATAACCATATATTTGTAATCGGTTTAACAAAAACGGCTCTAACGGTTTCGATGAAATTTACCATACGGGGGTTTTCGGGGGCGAAAAATCGATCTAGCTAGGTCTCATGTCTGGGAAAAGTCGTTTCCCCGTGTTTTTAAGCATTTGCGTTTTAGACAAAAACCTACAGCGCCATCTGTTGGTGAGTAGCATAGCTTGCTCACCCGATGATATTTTTATGTTGAGGTGGCTATTGTAGAGCGAAGCTCAGTCGCCCAGTTACTGTAAATTAAAACCAGTAGGTAAGGGCCAAATAAACCTGTTTTAATCTGCTGCAGCCAGTAAGACTTGTGCAGTTGAAACCTTAATAATTTGATAACAAACAAACAAAAATGGATCAAAACTCAAGCTTAAATAAAAATACGTTTGATATGAATTTACACATCAATACTGCTAGGAATTTTACATTATTTGGTCTGAAACTTGCTAACAATCAAATTCATTTTAAATGTAATTTTTTTGGTAATTAAACGTTGACGGATCAACTAAATTTTTTCAGGATCGAAACGTGTCGGTCCTATGCCACCGATACAAAACGTGAGCTTTAAATCCGTCGAAGTATAATAATTATTATGTATAACACGCACGAGTCGTTTAGTGATAAAATAATTTTTTGTTCACAGATCTTCGGCATAGTGATAATCGCAACAGCATGCGTGGACATGGGCATGATCAAGGGCTTCGCTGGCATGGAAGACGCGGTGTCAGGGCATGAGACAGATGTAGTACTGATTGTTATTGGAGTCCTGATCATCGTCGTGGCTGCCTTCGGATGCTTCGGAGCGTGGAAAGAGAGCCCTAAGTTGCTGTATATAGTAAGTATTATATTACATTACTAGCTTTCCGCCTGCGGTTTCACCCGCATTAAATGCGTTTTCCCGTGGGAATGAAGTATTTTCCCGCGGTAAAAAGTAGCATATGTCATTCCAGGACCTAACCTATATGAGGGCCAAGTTTCATGAAAATCCATTCAGTAGTTTTTGCGTGAAAGAGTAACAAACATCGATCCATCCATCCACCCATACTTACAAACTTTCGCGTTTATAATATAAATATATAATATATATAGTAGGATAGGACTAGCAGGATAGGATATTGCCCCGTTCGTGCCGGCAAAGAATAGTACCAACCCATCTCTACCCGTGGGTGTCGTAAGAGGCGACTAAGGGTTAATGAACCAGAGGATGGGCAGCAGCATCCTTCTTTGTATCGTATCATCTCACATTCTGCGGTCACCAACAACCGCGGTCCATGGTGCCAGCCGTAACGCTAACAAGCGTGGTGACTATGGTATACTTCCCCTCCACATTGTTTCAGCAAAAGCTGGAATTTTGGAGGGAGTTCCCTGTCCTGTAGTGGACGTTTCATGGGATGTCATGATGATGATGATGACAACAAATTCATAAAAAAAAAAAAATTTTAGTTAACAAGAAATCCAATTCTTTATTAATATCTACCTACCTGACTGAAAGTAAACTTTTATGTGTCAATAAATTTTGAATTGAATAAAATAAAATAAACCGGTCAAGTGCGAGTCGGACTCGCGCGCCGATGGTTTCGATATACCTTTAGTATTTTTGGAAGCAATAAAGTCCATGTTTAGGACCTCAAAACTAAATTTGTTTGTAAAGGTTTTTTGCATATTTCTAAAAAACTGTTTAACTTAGAAAGATCGTTTTATTTTGCTGTAATATTTATATAAACTTCTATCGACTGTAATTAATTCAGATTTTTCCATTCACAAACTTCGGAGATAAGGGGTAACGGTATTATTTTTGACATTTTTCATCATAACTTGAAAACTAAGAGTTGTAAAAAAAATACAAAATATGTTTTAGAATGTACAAGTAAAGCCCTTTCATATGATACTGCACTCAACCTAGTACCGACAATTTGAAATTTTGCCCCTCCTGTTTGGGCCCCCTTTACATCAATAACCATAATTTTTTCTTAATTCTTTAACGTGCAATTAAGTTGGACAACCATATTCTAAAACTATTCCAAATTTCAAGTCGATGAGTGGTTGCTGAGATATACAGGTGTGACAGACAGACAGACAGACGGACAGACAGACAGACAAAGTTGCACCATAAGGGTTCCTTTTTTTACCATTTTGGTATCGGAACCCTAAAAACTGATTCGAAAAACGATTTTATTGTGTAGAATATTAAATTTTTCTGTAAATCGTAAATCCTTGACATTACTTGAACCGCAATTTATAATAATAGATGAAAGACCGATGATTGATTGGGTACGTTCATTCTGTTTCTATTAATATTCCTTACCATAAATTCATTCAATTCTATCAGGGCGTTTTTTCTATTACGGCTTAGGTCTTAATGGTGTTAATATTACTGGGTAAGGTTGAAATATCAAATAAAATTAAATTTAAATTACTCTACATTTTTTTTATTGAAAATGGGCTTACTCATGACCTCGATCTAGTCTTGAAGACAGAGATGAGGTCGACGATGGAACGAGCTTACCCAGAAGAAGCCTATTCACTCGCGACTTGAATAGATTCGGGTTATATGAACTCGGGAACACAGACGCAGGCAGAGAATTCCACTCTTTAGCCGTGCCACATTGGCGCAATGCAGAAAAACCGGCCAAGTGCGAGTCGGACTCGCGCACTGAGGGTTCCGTACCACCACATAATCATAATTGTATTAGTTGAAATTTCAGTAAGTTAATGTGCTAGATTTTTTTGAGTCCGACACGCGCTTGACCAATTTTTATTATTTGTTGTTATTTAATAGCCTATGCACTATAGACATACCAATTTTCAAGTTTGTAAGTGTTCCCGTTTTTAAATAGAACTAAAACAAAAATCACTTCAGCGTCCATCCAACTTGACCCCTCTCTTATATGAATGTTCTTGAAACGGGAGCTCACCACAATTGGTTACCTTTAGTTGTGAGAAAAGTTGTAATACTTAATGATTTCAGACTTTTCCAATTATTTGTACTGTGAGACCTAGCT
This sequence comes from Athrips mouffetella, assembly GCA_947532105.1. Taxonomy (NCBI): domain Eukaryota; kingdom Metazoa; phylum Arthropoda; class Insecta; order Lepidoptera; family Gelechiidae; genus Athrips; species Athrips mouffetella. The sequence goes on from OX383967.1 coordinate 26,409,110, forward strand.
TCTTGCCAAATTTCATAATTTTAGGTCAACACCCTGTAGGTTTTGCATTTTTGAATAAATGTATGGAGATGAGGACATAAAATGCCATATCTTTTGATTGCGTCGTTGTAAAAAATTGAAATTTTCAGATCTTGTGTGGTTCATGGATCCTAATATATGGTATTAATTTCAACCTGATACCTTCACCCGTTCGTGAGATAAAGGGTCTTGACAGACAGACAGACGGACAACAAAGTGATCCTATAAGGGTTCCGTTTTTTTCTTTTGAGGTACGAAACCCTAAAAAAGGACGTAATAAGAAATAATGCCCACTTAAATTTTGTTTGTAAAGCGATGTGATGTATATTATTATTACTCTGTGATTATAAATATATTTTTTATTATTATTATTTTGATTGTAGATGTTGTTGTTCAGTACTTTTTCTGACTTTTTTTAATAATGTGTGGTTTCTTTCCAAAAATCTAATGAATATATTCGCTTTTTTGCTGTTTCATTTTTTTTTTATCGGCAATAATGGTCTTCTGCTTGACCTCGATCTAGTCTTGTTGACAGAGATGAGGTCGACGATGGAACGAGTTTGCAATTCTTAAATCAAAATCTCAAACACTCAAGCCGATGCCGTCACCATCACATTTTCAGCTGTAGCGTCCCCATTTATAACCCAGTGTGACCCAATTCTTTGCTCACAGTGCAGTCACAAGACGGAAATATATCGTGCAGAACAGATATCTATTACTGTGCTATTATACTAACCTACTCGTCCTTGACAAAACACAACTTTGTGTAAAAAAGTAAGTAAGTAAGTTACACTCAAAACAAACTAGCATGGTGGTCTTTTCTTGTCATGGAAATGTAAATATTTACTCATATCTCAATTTCTAAAGAGATTCGAAAGTGAATGCAAAAGCGTTTTTAGTCTATACTTGACAATTTTAAGCGTTTACCTCCAATGGTACAAAGTTGAATATGTTAAGCTTGACGTGCTTTTGTCTGTACTTGTCAAGCTTGACGTGCTCTTGTCTGTACTTGTTCTTTCTTATAAACATCTATCCAGATAGAGTGATTCTTTAGGGAAATTTCTCAATCTCGTTCACTCTTTCTTTGTGCCCTTTTTATGAGTTGCAAGGCTGATGGTCAATCCAATATGCCCTGATTTTGGACTAAGCATTATCATCATGTTATTATTATTAGTCAGATGGCTCTCACTAGACACGATGGAATATCATTCGATTATTAGACCATCTCTCGCAGTTTCGAAACAGCATCCCTTACATCTTAGAATGTAAGGCAAATTACAAATTATTGTGATTATTTGATTAATTATCATTAATTTACTATCAGATTCTTCAAATTTCAAAAAAGAAAAATAAAAAATCATATCAAAAATCACTATAAATACAATTTTTTTTTGTGGACCTATTCGTTTGCCCGCAAAGATATATAATTGTAATATCATAGTCAGATCAAAAACAACAACTTGTTCTAAGACTTTGCTAACAACGCACAAAAATGTTAACTTCTCATGTCATTCTGCCCATGAAACTGATCAACTTTTTCCAAGAAACAAAGGTCATAGAACAATATAAATTTTTGGCCTCCCATACAAACTGCATCAGCTGATAGAGCATTTTGTATCATGGCTGTGATCATGGTAAAGTTGTACAGTTTCATGGGCTTATTAGGGACATTCATAACATCACGCCTCTTTCCCGTCGGGGTAGGCAGAGACCACAGTCCTCCACCTGCTACGATCTTGACATGCTTCCCTTGCTTCCTGTACTTTCATCAATCCTTTCATACATACATAACATCACGCCTCTTTCCCGTCGGGGTAGGCAGAGACCACAGTCCTCCACCTGCTACGATCTTGACATGCTTCCCTTGCTTCCTGTACTTTCATCAATCCTTTCATACATACATAACATCACGCCTCTTTCCCGTCGGGGTAGGCAGAGACCACAGTCCTCCACTGCTACGATCTTGACATACTTCCCTTGCTTCCTGTACTTTCATCAATCCTTTCATACATACATACATAACATCACGCCTCTTTCCCGTCGGGGTAGGCAGAGACCACAGTCCTCCACCTGCTACGATCTTGACATGCTTCCCTTGCTTCCTGTACTTTCATCAATCCTTTCATACATACATAACATCACGCCTCTTTCCCGTCGGGGCAGGCAGAGACCACAGTCCTCCACCTGCTACGATCTTGACATGCTTCCCTTGCTTCCTGTACTTTCATCAATCGTGTCATACATACATAACATCACGCCTCTTTCCCGTCGGGGTAGGCAGAGACCACAGTCCTCCACCTGCTACGATCTTGACATACTTCCCTTGCTTCCTGTACTTTCATCAACCTTTCATACATACATAACATCACGCCTCTTTCCCGTCGGGGTAGGCAGAGACCACAGTCCTCCACCTGCTACGATCTTGACATACTTCCCTTGCTTCCTGTACTTTCATCAATCCTTTCATACATACATAACATCACGCCTCTTTCCCGTCGGGGTAGGCAGAGACCACAGTCCTCCACCTGCTACGATCTTGACATACTTCCCTTGCTTCCTGAACTTTCATCAATCCTTTCATACATGCTCGTCGGTTTAGGGTACTTTTAACCTGGCCTTTATTCAGAACGTCCTGAATTTGGTCCTGGTACGTTCACCTAGGCCTTCCCCTTCCAACGTTTCCATTCACTCTCGCCTGGTAGATCGTTTTCTTCAGTCTTCGTTCATTCATCCTCTCTACATGACCAAACCATCTCAGCATCCCTTGACATCCTTCAGTATACACGTTGTATTCAAGAAAGACACAGAAAAAAATTACGTGAACGAACAAAAAACATCTTTTAATTTATTTTACACCAAACCGCACTTTATTACGTGTGTCATGTTATACTGGGAGTGCCTTTATGTTAGCAAGCTAATTACTGAATAAGCATAATTAACAAATCACATATCCTCACGCCACGGGGAAAATCGTGAACAACAACATAAGTCGCCATGACCTGACCTGGTTTCCTATGGGCCACACCATAAGTCTAAAACATAATAAAACAGGTCAATAAACTATGGTGAACTGTTGATTTTTAGGGTTCCGATACCAAAATGGTAAAAAAAGGAACCCTTATGGTGCCGCTCTGTCTGTCTGTCTGTCTGTCTGTCCGTCTGTCTGTCACACCTCTATATCTCAGCAACCACTTATGCTATCAACCTGAAATTTGGAATAGTTTTAGAATATAGTTGCCCAACTTAATTGCACAAGAAAAAATTTTGAAAAAAGTATGATTATTAATATAAAGGGGGCCAAAATAGGGGGGCCAAATTTCAAATTGTCGCTACTAGGTCGAGTGGGGTATCATATGAAAGGGCTTTACTTGTACATTTTAAAATATATTTTTGTATTTTTTTAAATTTCTTAGTTTTAAAGTTATGATGAAAAATGTCAAGAAAAATACCATTCCCCCCCCCTTATCTCCGAAGTTTGAGTAAGGAAAAATCTGAATTAATTACAGTTGACAGAAGTTTATATAAACTTTACAGCAAAAATAAAACGATCTTTCTAAGTTGCACAGTTTTTCAGAAATCTGCAAAAAACCTTTACAAACAAATTTAGTTTTGCGGTCCTGAAAATGGACTTTATTGCTTCCAAAAATACTATAGGTATATCGGAACCCTCGGCGCGCGAGTCCGACTCGCACTTGACCGGTTTTTTGATAACAATCTAAGTCATTAAGGAAATGATATAAAGAGTTTTATCTACACTCATGTCGTAAACTTTGAAATATGATTCAAAAAGTTGATACATAAGGATGTATATTACGCAGAGTATATATAAAAAATTAAAAAGTTACCATTACGTAACGATTTTTGTATGAAAATTTTGCAAAGGTGTTACGTAATTTAATTTTTTAATCATTACATAACACTTGGATACAATTCTCCTTGAATCTATACTTTTTTTAAGAAGACTGAATATAAGGTCTTTTAGAGAGCCCGTTAGTAATATATCAGTTTTTCTTAGTAGCTGTCAAATATCAGTAGCATATTACAAAGTGTACCATATAAATAACCTATTATTTTGGAGCAGTTAGAGTAACAGTTACTATAGTTACAATTATTTCATCTGTGGCTCAAAATATGCGCGCGCAGCCTGAAATTAGAAAGGACTTGGAAAAAGATATTAGATTTGCCGCTATTGTCAAACATTTACCTATTTCAAGTATTTTGTGCCCGTGAAAGTAATGTGAAAGTTTATTGAAAAAGTAGATAAAGTGGTGCAGTCAGGATACTGCACTCACACCAGAAGATACTCAATAACTTATGATCTTCTCTCATATTAGTCTAGGACATTTTACGACATAACCTACAATGAATTGGGAAAGAATGAAAATCTAAAAGAAAACCATGTTAAGAAAATGTTCTGCTTGTATATTTCATAGAAGACCTAGCGGATATATTAAGGCGGCTTCTATAGACTTATATCAGAACTGTAGTATACATAATATAAGTTGCCTTTGTTGTTTACTTACTTTTGTTTAATTTTTATAAGTAAGTACCTACCTTTTGTATGAGTGAAGATAAAGTAGTATACGCAACTGCATATAATATGGTATTAAAACACTCGTTTGATGCTATTATCACACTCGGCTGCGCCTCGTGTGATAAACCCAAACTCGTGTTTTAATAACCAGTTTTATATGACAGTTGCATAAACTACTATAGTGCACAACAAAGGGTCCAAAGAAGCCCTTAGCAAACCTACTTCTTCTGTCTGTCTGTCTGTCCGAAGGCTGTATCTTTTAAACCATAAGTAGTAACTAAACGGTTGAAATTTTCACAGTATATGTGTTACTGTGGAAGATTACCTACCTGAAAAATGATACAAACAATGAAAAGTCAAAAATAAGGGTCCATGTACAAGAAACTTAACTTAGTATTTTGTAACAACGGGAATACATACAAGCGTGAAAATTTTTAAGTTTATAGTGCATAAGCTAAGTATAGAATACAACAAATAATAAAAACTGGTTAAGTGCGTTTCGCGCGCATTTAACTCTTCTGCACGACACGACTGTGCGTCCCCGACTAAGACCTTAGTGGTACGGACCCTCGGGGCGCGTTTGGTCCTTGGCACTTGGCCCGTTTTTAGGTTACACATCTAGCGGAATTTTCGGTGTCATACTTGCGCATTTTGTATGGGAGATGAAAATTTTTTTTCGTGTATAAAGTCCTAATGAAATAGTGTTTAGTATATGATTCAGACCATGAAACTGAACAACTTTCGTTCTACATACGAAATTCAATTTTGACCTCCCATAGATAAACTGCATCAGCTGACAGCGCATTTTGTACGGAAGGTCAAATTTGGTTTTTCGTATTTTGACCTATGTTCCTTAGAGAAAGTTGTTCAGTTCCATGGTCTAAGTACCGCGCTAAAATTATGTTTACTTTTTCATTAGGACCCTATGCAGGGTGTAAGGAAAAGTACGGTCAACCGCTTGTCGGTAGAAACTTTTTCAATTCTATTACCACGCCATAAGGTCCAAAAGTGTTTCTACTGATGTGCGGCCGTGTGTACCTACCTATTTCCTTTTGACCACATGTTGTGTAAGTAGAATAAAGTAGGTACCTACATACTTACTTACTTACTACGCTGCTGGCTCAGCTACCCCAAGAGGATCTTGGCCTCCGACACGAGAGTTCTCCATTCTTTCCTGTTCTGCGCCGCTTCTTGCCAATCGGCTCTTTGGAGGGCATACAGGTCTTTCCGCACTTCGTCACCCCATCTGTACCTGGAACGACCGACTGATCGTTTTCCACTCGGTCGTCCCACGTAAGCTCTTTTGGCGGCCCGATCCTCTCCCATTCTCAAAACATATTAATAAAGTACATAAAACATATCAATTATAAAAAAAAAACATAAAAATAAAATACTTCCTATGAAAGAACTTCTTAAAATCAAAATTAATTATTGCAAATAAAATTAACTTTTTGAAATCAATTAACTATTAACATTATAATAAGTAATTTTAGTAAACTAACAGCATGCTTGCTAAAAATAATAATAATCTGTATGCACCAGTAAGAATGGTTCACACTATAATACCGTGATGTTATTTTATTGTTTAATATTTGTGAAACTGTTGTTGGTGTATCTAATAAATAAATAAATTAATAAAAAGTTCAATTTGCCAACCCTATTCTAATAATCGCAACGCGCACCTGACGCCATTATCTAAAGAAGTTCATTCACTAGTGTGCAACAGAGATAGGAGATAGAAAACTACGTAAGGACGACACTTGAGACAAAGACTCACGCTTATCGGTGATATAGTCTTGAGTCTGGTGACGTTCGACAAAATTTTGTATTAATTTTTAAAATCTGTTATTTTTAGTGTTCCGATACCAAAATGGTAAAAAAAGGAACCCTTATGGTGCCGCTCTGTCTGTCTGTCCGTCTGTCTGTCACACCAGTATATCTCAGCAACCACTCATGCTATCGACTTGAAATTTGGAAAAAAATATATTATTAATTAATGATTATTGATGTAAAGGGGGCGGGCCTAAACAGGGGGGCGAAATTTCAAATTATCGGTACTAGGTTGAGCGGGGTATCATATGAAAGGGCTTTACTTGTGCATTCTAAAATATATTTTTGTATCTTTTTACAACTCTTTGTTTTCAATTTATAATGAAAAATGACAAAAAAAATACCGTTCCCCCCCCCCCCCCCCCTTATCTCCGAAGTTTGTGAATGGAAATATCTGAATTAATTACAGTCGATAGAAGTTTATGTAAATATTACAGCAAAAATAAAACAATCTTTCTAAGTTGCACAGTTTTTTTTAGATATCTGCAAAAACCTTTACAAGCAAAAGTTTTGCGGTCCTAAAAATGGACTATATTGCTTCCAAAAATACTTAAGGTATACGGAACCCTCGGCGCGCGAGTCCAACTCGCACTTAACCGGTTTTTTTTTATTTATAAGCATGCTTGTTGTTCTTTCTACTTATAGAACATATGGTTAAAAGGAAATCGATACTTTTCCTTACACCCTGAATATATCAGTTTCATGTTCTGAATGCACAGTTCCAAGGATCACAGTATTTACGCTAACAACCGATATCAACTAGATTAATAAATAAATACTTAAGAGAAAAAGTACTCCTTCACAACACTTTAACCTTCGAGGTCGACCCTAATTAAGATCCCAATGAATGCTACACACACTGCTTTTGTAATCACTACAAATATGAATAGACAAGTCTTCTCTTTTATTTTAGGACACTTTTATGTAATGCAAATTCCAAAGAACTTAAGTGTTCTCACACTTATCATCATCATCCAATTTAAGACCTTGTTCATTGTACGCGTGAGTTAGCCACGTTTTGTTGTACATTGCTTAATTGTTGACAATTTAATCATTTACACGGCTAAACAAACCGGCATGCGGCATTGTAAGTAGAATCGTGCTAAAAATCGCCGCGAATTCGCCTTTTCTGAAAGAACTCTTGACGGTGTAGCAATTTTCTAAACCGCAATCCTCTTCACCTCCTTCATTCCTCGAGATGAGGCCAGCCTTCTCTATTTTGCTATTGTCAATGGGCTTACTCTTGACCTCAATCTAGTCTTGAGGACAGAGGTGTGGTTTACGATGGAACGAGATTGCCCTGAAGAAGCGCATTCACTCGCGACTTCAGGAACACAGATGCAGGCAGAGAATTCCACCGTTTAGCCATGCACATTACAAAAAAAAAACCGGTCAAGTGCGAGTCGGACTCGCGCGCCGAGGGTTCCGATATACCTATAGTATTTTTGGAAGCAATAAAGTCCATTTTCAGGACCGCAAAACTAAATTTGTTTGTAAAGGTTTTTTGCAGATTTCTGAAAAACTGTGCAACTTAGAAAGATCGTTTTATTTTTGCTGTAAAGTTTACATAAACCTCTGTCAACTGCAATTAATTCAGATTTTCCCTTACTCAAACTTCGGAGATAAGGGGGGGGGAATGGTATTTTTTTTGACATTTTTCATCATAACTTGAAAACTAAGAAACTTAAAAAAATACAAAAGTATATTTTAAAATGTACAAGTAAAGCCCTTTCATATGATACCCCACTCGACCTAGTAGCGACAATTTGAAATTTGGCCCCCCCTATTTTGGCCCCCTTTACATTAATAATCATACTTTTTTCAAAAAATTTTCATGTGCAATTAAGTTGGGCAACTATATTGTAAAACTATTCCAAACTTCAGCTCGATAGCGTAAGTGGTTGCTGAGATATAGAGGTGTGACAGACAGACGGACAGACAGACAGACAGAGCGGCACCATAAGGGTTCCTTTTTTTTACCATTTTGGTATCGGAACCCTAAAAAGATGTTTCAATGCGCTTTGTGCTAATGTGCTGAATATCAACCAAGTATTGATATCCTGCGGTGCTTCTGGACTTCCGATGGTAGAAGATAAATGGTGGATTAAGCTCGTGGAGCTCTTGAGCACACACTCCGAAGTACAATCTGTAAAAGACCGACAGACATACAACTTTGTGACGGTGGGCCAGACTGTGCCGCTTCGAGCTTCTTTCACTTGGTCTCTTAATCGTATAAAAATACTTACTTACTATATAAAAATCCATGTATATTATAGATAACAACATATAAAGATAGATTGAAATATACACTTTATTGCACACTAAGAATCATAATAAAAAAAACCGGTCAAGTGCGAGTCGGACTCGCGCGCCGAGGGTTCCGATATACCTATAGTATTTTTGGAAGCAATAAAGTCCATTTTCAGGACCGCAAAACTTGTTTGTTTGTTTGTAAAGGTTTTTTGCAGATTTCTGAAAAACTGTGCAACTTAGAAAGATCGTTTTATTTTTGCTGTAAAGTTTATATAAACTTCTGTCAACTGTAATTAATTCAGATTTTTCCTTACTCAAACTTCGGAGATAAGGGGGGGGGGGAATGGTATTTTTCTTGACATTTTTCATCATAACTTTAAAACTAAGAAATTAAAAAAAATACAAAAATATATTTTAAAATGTACAAGTAAAGCCCTTTCATATGATACCCCACTCGACCTAGTAGCGACAATTTGAAATTTGGCCCCCCTATTTTGGCCCCCTTTATATTAATAATCATACTTTTTTCAAAATTTTTTCTTGTGCAATTAAGTTGGGCAACTATATTCTAAAACTATTCCAAATTTCAGGTTGATAGCATAAGTGGTTGCTGAGATATAGAGGTGTGACAGACAGACGGACAGACAGACAGACAGACAGACAGAGCGGCACCATAAGGGTTCCTTTTTTTTACCATTTTGGTATCGGAACCCTAAAAATAATCAAAATTCCCAATACCAAGGCTGCCCAAATTCATGATTCGTAAAAATTGGACCGCAACGTACTCGTACAAGTAACACTATTTATATTTGCAGTGTCCATAGGCGGTTGTGACATGACACATCATCAAGCGAGCTGTCTATTCGTTTGCCCATTTTCACGAAAAATTCACTGAGCTAGACACCGTAAAATAATAATCTTCATTTCCCCAGTTTGCCGGCTGCCTCATCGTGATCATTCTCCTGGAGCTCTCAGCGGGCATCGCTGCAGCCGCCCTGCGTCCCCAGATCGAAGGCACCATGAAGACCCAGCTCCGAGCCTCATTCATCAAGAACAAGTCCACCAGGGATGAGGACTCTTCTTCAAGGGAATTCTGGGACCGTGTGCAGGGCACTGTAAGTTTAAGAGATTTATTTATAAAATCCCGTGTGATGCCGACCCATCTCTACCCGTGGGAGTCGTGAGAGGCGACTAAATGATTATGTACTATAGGATGGGCATTGAAGATATTTATAAAAAATATCACGTTATACTATTTTGATGTTCCTGAATCCAAATCACAAAATTTTGTACTTTTTGTTCGAACATCACGCAAAAACTACTGAACCGTTTTAATGAAACTTTTTTGTTTGATAGCTAAGTTTGACTTATATGGAATTCTGTGCTTAGACACTGGTATTTTTTTTTACACGAAGTTGCGGGCAATACATCAGTATAAAACTACAACGAACCATTGTTGTTTCTTCGCACAGCACACTATGTAGTTTCCATGCGATGATAAAGCACGTAGGTATTTCAATTGTTAAATTGACTACCTCAGTTGGTGGATTTTTCCTCGCTTAATCTAGTAAGTTTTACTTGGATTTAATCAAGTGGAAAGTTTATTTCTTACCTCACTTTCAACGGTTACTTTCTACAATCTTCGATCGTTAATCGTCAAGGCCAAGTAGCAATTGTTATTTAATAGATAACCACTATCACAAACTACATTTTTAACAAGTATTTTCATAATTTTTTGGCAGACAAATAACGTTTTTGCTACTAACTTTATTCATCAACGCCCTGTGTCTGTACTCGCTTGTGAACACGTGATTTGTTAAGTATTTTGATAAAAATGGTATACCAACCTTGAAAGATGTTAATTTGTCCATGAAACTGAACAAATTTCCCTAAGGAACAACGGTTGAAATACGAATATAATTTTTTTACCTCCCATAGATCCGCTGATAGCGCATTTTGCGCGGAGGTAAAAAAAAACATATTTCGACCCATGTTATGTTAGGGAAATATGTTCAATTTCATGAGAAGTTACAGTGATCATTTTGTGGCTTGAGAACACCGCAACAGGATAATTCATGCTACAAAACTGTCAGATATACTGACTAAATAGTGCTTACAAGAAAACAAACTATAACCTCATTTTCAGCTGGAATGCTGCGGAGTAACCGGACCAGACAACTACGCTGCCTCTGAACCTCGCATCAATCCACCAGTCAGCTGCTGCCCAGCTCAGTCCTCAGAACCATCTTCTGACATCTACCGATCCACCTGCATCACCGAGCGGACATACTTCAAAGATGGCTGCGAGGATAAGGTGCTGTCTGCTGTCCACAGCGCTGGATTGACCGTCATTGTTTGCGGCATCTTGTTCTGTTTTTTGGAGGTTAGTTAAACCAAATAAGTACATTGCCTCTAAATTCTGTATCAACCGCCCAGTCAGGTGCTTACCCTCTCAGTCCTTCAAACCATCTTTTTTTTTACTATAAGGATAAGGTGTTGTCCGGTCATTGTATGCGGCATCTTGTTCTGTTTCTTGGAGGTAAGTTAAACCAATAAGAACATTGCCTCTAAATTCCGTATCAACTCGCCAGTCAGCTGCTGCCTCTCTGTCTTTTGACCCATCTTCTGACATCTACCGGTCGACTTACATCACTCAGTGGACTTACTTCAAAGATGGCTGTAAGGACAATGTGCTGTTTGTTGTCCACAGCGCTGAGTTTATTGTCATTGATTGCGGCATCTTGTTCTGTTTCTTGGAAGTGAGATTTTTCTATCAAACTTATTATGGTGAAGTTAACTGCACCATCTAGCGGATCTTTTTTAAAGATGGCTGCAAGTACTTTTGTTAACATTTTAGAGATCTTGTTGTGTTTTTTGAAGGTGTGAAGGTTATTAATGTCATTGTAGTGGTACGGATATTGATTTATTGATGTCTTGAGTTTCATAACGATTGAATGGGTTCCAACCATGCTCAAACTGTTACAAAATATGGGAGTGCTAACTTAAAGACTATTCGGCGCAGATGGATTTAAAAACATCAAACTATATCTGTTCTTTTTGTGGCCTGTGGTTAAATACTCATAAAGTTCAACCAAGTTGTCGTAAATTACGTTCATGTCACAACACCATTCGGTAGCGTGAAAACAGTATCGATTCCAGAAATGAGCACTACTAGTGATTCTCACTTAAAAGTTTAAACATTGTTATCTGTGAGTAACGACTTTGACTCAACCCAATGCTACAACAAAGTGAAAACCAAGAGACCAATATCCTCCTCCAAGCCAATTTCACTCTGAATTTAGACTCTGAAATTCGTTTACCCAATTTTTTTAAAGACCTAATCCTACCGTTACAGGGGCCCGAAAGATGTTTCCGAAATCCTGAGCTACTGCTTGAGCTGTTTTCGAAATGGTGTTTTGAAAAACTGCTCGTCGTTCAAACCGCAATGACTAGGTCTTAACTTAGCAAAGCCGTCAGGGCCAGGGCCATCGCACCTATAACTTTCTTTGCCTATAGCATTTCAGCATCATGGTGGCTTTTCACTAAAGCTGTACTGAGTGGGTAGCTACGCTTCAAGCTGAAAAAATCTAATCAATGGGATTGCTCCACTGTCGAGTGCAGCTCGAAGCTAGGAAAATGGGTCAATCTTATTGGTGGCAATTTTTCCAGCTCATATGTTAGCTACCTATAGTTCGTCCATCTTAGGAATGCAGTGAGTCATCGCTTTCCGCCGCTGGTAGCCAAGCCCCGTAACCAATCCTTTCGTTTAAAATTATTAAGTCAAATGCGCAATGACTAACTAAAGGCAAACCTTCGATAGAAGCGGTTATGTCCTCTATGTGTTACCTAAAAAAAGAAATAAAAAATAAAAATGAAAGATTTTTTTTTGTATTTGAACTCCATTGTAAATACACCTTTACCCTGCATTTGCATTAATGACTTACTGCATTCTTAACGCGGAAGAACACACAGTTTTGGGGGTCTAAGAAAACGTACCATCTTTACTACCATTAAATTTTGAGATGACGTCAAAAATATATGAAAAGATATAATAATGTCAAATATCATCCTATACATTTCATGACGTTCATTTTCGTCAAATAGCACGTGGTCAGTGGTATCGACCTCTTGGTGAAAAGCTACCCTTAAAGGGCTGATAAGAACTAAATGCGCTTCACGTGAGCAGGTTTTTAACAAAAAGTGATGAATATGGCCTTGAAAAAAAAATTACTTATGTGATAATAAAGCATATTTTCAAGAAGATGGCTGACTCTGAAACACGATAAAATATATTTTGTACGCCATAAAAAAATCCAAAGTTACCTGTGCTTTTTGTTTTTTGACCGTTTTTCTTAAGTACCCATTAATCTATGATGCCAAAACAAGTTTTGGCATTATTCAATTCAATTCATTATTCAATATATTATGCATAATAATATAAGTATTTTATGATTAATATTATGGGAACAGATTTTGAGAAAAATGCAAAAACGAGCGAAAAACCTAATTTAATGCGCGAATCCACTCTGTTCTAACACGCGCATTCCATCCTTTGTTATAATTTTGCTCTTATCAGCCCCTTAAATTTCGCTTCAACAGAGAGTAACTGTCGAGTTTCCAGAGTAGTTTCAAACGTGTTAACATCACGTCACTCCAAACACGCTACTTCTGTACATATCTAATCAGCAAATCTTACCTAGGTCAGATTTAAATGAGCTAGGGTCGAAACTGCTCTATAATTTTATGCTGTTGACGTAAATCATAGGTACGCTAAAGGTTTAATCGCTTCGGTGCCTTTCGTTTGAGGTCAAGATTCCTTTGTTGGAGCTAATTTAGGTGAAATGAAAAGCAAGTTCTTTGAAAAGATAAATTAAATGAGATACGGTGCTATATCGGTACAAAGGTATCGGTATAAAGGTGCTCTAAAAGAGCGAAAATAGCGTGAGTGGCATCCACACCACAATCACCCTTTTTGCTAAAACGTACGCAGTAATTTGTTGATCCCTATACAACCCATCTCCTTCCATGGATGTCGTTAAAGGCAACTAAGGTATCATAAACCAGAGGATGTGTAGCAACAGCTTTCTGCGTATCGTCTGCGGTCAGGAACAGTAACAAACGTTGTGGAGTGACACTGGGACACATCCTTGCACTTTCAATAGTGGAATTTGTATGAGACAACCAAATATTTATTTCACGTTTATCTGCCCGTGTCTTTTTAGGATAGTTATGTTTTATATTTTAAACAACATAATCAAAGGCCACAAATAATCCTAGCAGCCTAGCTGATGCAGACAATTCGCTCACCGATGGTCCACAGCAGTTCGTGGCTGCGGGTCATCATGCTGATGATAGACTACGTGCTACTAAGTAAATAAGGAGTACTAAGATAGATTTATTACGTCAACCTTCAAGGAAACCCTAGTCAGTGACCACCACCAAGTAAGCCACGATCACACCTAACTGAATTCAAAGACTACGAGTAATTTGGCATACATTGGTGGGAGGCTTGGATATGTTAATTGCAATATCCTTACTTCAACGAGCAATGTAAGCCGAATTAGTTTCTGAATTAGGGAAGGTGTGATCGTGCAAGTAACATACCATGACATCATCGACGAGTTGTCTGTTGAGCCTCAACTAATAAATTTATTTAAACGCAGTAAACTTGTAGATGCGCCGCGTGACCATACATATCGTTACAATACCTACCACTAAAACTTATTATTACCTACCACTAAAACTACAGAGTGAAGTTGAAAACATTCGACAATTTTTGAGATTAAGTTCAGACCGCGAAACTGAACAATTTTCGCCTTGGAACATACTATGTCATCGGACGAAAAAAAAATTTGCCCTTTCATAGTAAAGTCAGTCAGCTTACCATACATTTTGTAAGGGAGATCGTTTTTTTTACGTGTTACGACCTATGTTCCCTGGGGAAAGTTGTTCAGTTTTGTGGTCAGAACTGAATTTCAAAATCGAAAGTTTAGTCGAAAATTATTGGACATCGCTACTTTCTATACAGGGTGTTAATTTTCGGCGGGATCAGTATCAGTAACTGAACAACTTTTCCCAAGGAACATAGATCGAAATACGAAAATCAATTTTTGACCTCCCATAGCAACTTCATTAGCTCATTTTGTATGGAAGGTCAAATTTGGTTTTTCGTATTTCGACCTATGTTGTTCAGTTCCTGATACTGATCCCGCCCCTAAGCTATGACACGCAATCAAATTAACACCCTGTATAGGATGTGATGATAAATAAGTTTTTAATTTAATTTTTCCAGGTGGCAGGCATCATCCTCGCGTTATGGCTGGCACACTCCATAAAGAACGATGGGAAAAGCCGAGAAACCGCCTAGATTTTCGTTTTAGTCTAAACCTAGATCTTAGATTTAGTCTGCAAGCTACAAATTATGGTGCACAATACCTACCTGTAAGTCGTTTATAATAAGGAATTTATTTTAATTTCATTTATACAGGGCTGCCGAGTAGGGCCTCCATAATTTAGTTTTCACGAAGACTCGATGACCTTCAAGACTTTTATATAGGTAGATCTTGTTTTGTTTGTTCAGGGTGTCCATTTTCCAATTTGCCTATGAAATAGGTTTTACAAAGATTTTAAGCCGATTCTTGTAAAAGTATTTTTTTTTCAGTAGTGTGTCCATGATTTATTTTATACTTAAAGAATCTAGGCAGAATTTTATAGCTTTTAAACAGTTGTTCTTTTAACGGTTATTGTTGTTTTATTAGCCATATTCTACAGTATTATTGATATTTTAAGTTATTATTTTGGTGCTGCTAAGCTACATTAACCGACGTTATTTTTAAGATTAAGTGTAAGTGTTGCAACCGACTACCTATCCAACTATGCACTGAATTTCTTATGGGTGCTGTTTTTTAAAAAAATGTTTTAAGCATTCAAGTCATAGTATTTTTTATTTTAAAGAATATTACGAAAAAATATTCATACATCCCAATTTAATTTTAATATCTCTTTTTTTCGCTTTGTTAGAGAAATAGGCAAGGATACGTTAATTTATGTCTTCATCTTAAAATTATACAGAAAAACATATCCTAATCATAATCGATTTTTTGTATAGAATACTACGTTGTGTGGCGTATTGATGATTTTTAAAATAATGCCTAGGGTAAATGTAAATATGATTTTAAATTTATCATGTAGTTTTATGTCTAAAGTTACCTTTGATCGGAAAGTATTTTGCCCCTTGCCATATAAACTAAATGAACCTAACAGGTACAATCAGCATCAAAAGTGGCTGTACAAATTCAAATTTACAAAATCACTGCTAACCTTAATACTACAACATTATGCTGTATAGTGATTTCAGAAATCGAAATCTGTTCAACGACTTTTAGTAATGCTGTACCAAAGCCATTTTTTCTCATGCATTGCAGTTTTTGCTTCATATTTTCTTACATTAATCATAACGCTTCACTTTCAAATCATTCAGTTGATTATTCCTGGTATAAATGCCATGGCTGAAAAAAAATGGCATCGCGGGGCTCAATGACCTTCCTTTCAATTTTGCCAGACCTTGGCATTGCCTAGTCACTAATTTTACTAACATATAATTTGCTATAATGTATCATAATTAAACATAATGTAAATTTGAATAAATACAACACCCACCGAAACATTTCACTGAAAAAAAAAACGTGAAGTGGGCAACGGCATTGATAACACATTTTCTGCTTAATAAATAAAATTATTCTGGTCAAGTTATCTTACACAGATTTGTGTTGTCAATCATGATTACAATAACAGATTATTTTCATAATTCTAGCCTTTTCATAAGTCACTCGTAACACAAACTGAACTTATAGGTTACCTTGTAAATTACAATAGCTTTCAAATAAAATCAGTGTTGTGTTAACATTTTTACTGTTTTTTTTTTCTTAACTTATACGCTCTTTAAAATCATTCCGCGCATATAACACGTAACGTAATTTTAAATGTTTTTTACAGATTGTTTTATTATACGTTAATGTATGTCTAAGAAGTAAAATCATATCTGTGTTAATGTTGAAATTTGTAGATTTTCTCAAATAAATATCTGTGTTTTCAAAATGTCGAACATTGCGTTTTCCTTTACCCATAATCTCAAAAAGTATATTTTTTGTGTAGTTCATTTATTAAAATATAGATTTGTTCATGGAAGAATAATAACAGGACTGATAAAAGTTCTTGTTTCAACACTTTCTTGAATATTTATACAAAGTAGAAAATACCTGCTTGTGCGGTTGTAAGAATTTTGCTATTTTCCACTTTGTAGGGAGGAGTGAAAACCTCTAGAAATGTTGGTCGGAAGAACCTACAACTATACGCTACTAATTTCGCAAACCGCGATGTTTCTAAAATACTAAACCCTTTAAATTAATTTTAATATGGTAACAGTGACTATAAAGTTTTGTCAATATTTTGTCAGATTTTTTCCTCTTTTAAATGTTCTTTAAATTGTAGTTTACATTGAAATAATGTAAGAGTTTTTGTTATAAAATGCGGGAGCAACACGAAACATGGAGGAGGCTATGGGGTTTCTTCTGAAAAAATAACACTTAACCACCCCTTTCCGACAACTCACTTTAGAGTCTAGACTTTTGCTATGTGAGAAATTGCTGGTTAGTTTCCCACGGGTTGCTGGGCGGCAGTGTTTCACATTTAAAACTTAGACGTTATTTAATACCTAAAGTATTTCTTTTTGTACTATTTAAATTGATTGCCATTTTATTTTACTGTAATTATTTATCGATTGTGATTGGTATCGATATATATATTTTGATAAATAAATTATTAGAAACTATTAAATAAAAATAAATAAATATTCATTTATTTTGGACAGTGTCCATATTTGTGGTTATACTTACAAACAAATCTCACAATCTATGGTACGTAGATAGGTGCTGTCAGGTATCCTGTAAAGAGGACTCTTTTGCATTTCATTGCAACTCTTTTGCAACATTGTAATAAAATTTCAACATTAAGCACCTATGTTAAAATTATGTGGCTTATTTTTGCAGAATACTTACTCATAACTTTCCAGACTACTTATCAATCTGCATCATCTTATTTTTGTGCTTTGGTCACAAAATTATCTACGGATTGACTATTATTACTGTTACTAAACGATGTGTGTGAAATGTCATTATTACAATCCTATCCCGATTTTTCAAATAAATGCTTATCAAAACAAAATCCTACTGAATTCAAAAATTTACACAAACACAGGTCATATTTTAGGTTAAAAAAACATTTTATAAGATGCGGCACATTTATTTAAACGTTCTTAATAAATTTAACACAAAGATTTTATTCATATATTTGTACAATTTTCTTTAAAAAACTAAAGGTGTTCGTAGAAATACTGTGCTCAAAACATTTAAAGCCCCGTTCACATTCGATGCTTATTTCATAAATCGCAGCTCCACAGTTAAAGTGTCCTGTTTTGTTCCGAAATGTTGTGAAACCTACACCTAAATTAAAAAATATTATACTACTTAGGACTATAATAATTAATAATTAGAACCGAATAATGTAACAAATAATTTCATTTTGTTAAACATCAATTATTAGTACACTAAAAGAGTTAAACATGCTTCCATCTTTCTTTTTTCGGAATATGTGACTCTATTGGACTGAATTAACTACATATAGTGTTTCTGAGATTTGGTCCCACATGGCTACCTAGCCACAGTATTTTACTCTCAAGTTCTACATTTTATCACAGTATTTAGCTACGTTGATACTATTCGTTTTAAACTATAAACTATAAGTTAAGTAAGTTATTTCAGCTGAAAAGTAGAAAAAGTTATAGAAAGTGGTGCTATAGATGACTTAATTCACTTTTTATTCGTATGAATGAAGTCGGTTAAAAAGTAGAAAAAGTACGGTTCATTCCTAGACTAAGAAGTTTCCAGAGTAGTGTGTAAAGCGAATCTGCCCATGACACTGAACATTTTTTCCAAGATGCACAGTTGTCAACACACAAAAAATATGCATTTATACTATACATATCTCACAGATTACATAATAGTAAACTGACGCTATGTTCTTTAAAAAAAGTAATTCAATTTTATGGTTAGATTCTATTTTCACCCCACTGGGTCGTTATAAACTTTTTGTTACACATTCTAAAACTTCTTATAAAATACGTTTAGTGTGTGCGTTTTCCAAAGATCAGCAGGCAGTATAAAATGAGTCTGGTGATCGACTCTACCGTTTAAGTTTGTACAATCTGTCCCCAGACACAGTGTATAATATGATAAATTATTTTTAAGATTCAAAATGCGCTTGTAAACTTGCTTGAAGTTTTCGACGTTCTGATCGTATCTTCCTCGCCATCCACAGTGCCAAAAATATGCAGAGTATCTGTAGCATATAAAAATAAATTATATTAATAGGTAGGTAACCAAACCACGAGAAATAAAACCATTTCATTGTCCTTTACTCTACAATATCATGGTAACCCTAACAGTCTGTTTTTATAATTACAAAATAATTACGAACTTTATTTGCCAAAACAGTAAAATTTTATTAAACATTTTGTAACAATAAAACGAGCCATGTTCAAGAGCAGAATTTCCTTTTCACAGCCTTGCAACTACTCTGAAGGATGTGAATCTGCACAGGAAACTAAACAACTTTTTCCTAGAATTCCCAAAATCATTATACTAGGTTATTTTTTGGACCTGATTTCCTTTTGCCCACTTATTAGTGAGGTCAAAAGCAACAACTTTCGTTCTACGACTTTGCTAACGTGCTACACACGAAAACTTTTCAAATTCCCATACAAAATGGGTCGGTCACGTGACCACTTTAGTATGGAGAGTCGAAAATTTTTTGTGCTTTGTTAGCAAAGTCGTGGAACAAAAGTTGTTGCTTTTGACCTCACTAATAACGTAGGCATACGCAAATCAGGTCCAATAAAAATAACCTAGTATAATACTTTCTACACAAAATGCGCTTTCAGATGATGCAGTTTCTATGAGAAAATCGTTGGTGAAGATGATTTCTTTTTCCGTATTTCGGCCCATGTCTCATGTGAAAAGTTATTATGATTATTTATTTATTGTTTATTGCACACAAGAAAATACAATGGACAATACATAAAGAAAAACGACACAACAGGTACTACTTATTTCAATAAAGAAATGTCTTCCAGCAGACCTAGACCTAGTTGTTCAGCTTAATGGGCCGATTAGTATTATAACCTTACCTCAACTAAAGCAAAGATCACAGCAGTAGTGATGAAGATATTCCCTTTGAAAGCCTTCTTCTGCCTCAACGCCTCTTCACAGCCGCGCATGTAATAGCTACGTTCACTTAGGCAAGTCTGGTGGAGATGTTTCCTGGCTCCCCCTTCGCGCAAAGGATGTGCGCGGGCGCAGCAAGCGGAGGGAATGGTGCGGTTGAGGATGGCGTAGTCTTGTGGGCCGTCGACGCCGCAGCATTGGTTCTAGAGGACAAAAACAAAGAGGAACTGGTTTAAGGTACAAGACTTTTGGTAGTCAAGATTATTGATCAAGAGTTCCCTCCAATTGCACCATATTTCATTATATCAACAGCCAGTGGCAGAAAGCGTATTCAAAATTAGAGTGACTTTAAATCTATGGCTGCTGCAGAAAGTGTCAGCAATATATACCTAAAGGAGATATCGCTTTCTTCAAATAGGGGATAGATACGTTTTGTAAAAAAAAATCATTCCTTATTTAAATACAAAGTATCTACCGTACGTGTTCAAGATTTTTAAAATCTAGATTTCATTTTCTGTGGGATATTCATTTCGGAGTCCACAATAACTGCAATATTATCAACGACAATTTATAGATAACAAAACAAGATACTAAGAAGATGTACCTCAAACTGCAAATGGTCCCAAAACTCGTGGTACTTAGCAACCTCATCTTCAACGGTGGTGTTCTTGTAGAACTGGATGCGCAGTTCACTCCTGCCTCCCACCCAAGCACTTAGCACCGCCCCTCCAACACCCACTATCAACTCCACTGATACCAGGAATATGAAGAAGCAGGCGTGCTGGCGAAAGAGAAATAAAAATCGGTCAAGTGAAAGCCCAATATTTACATCAACCTCTATCGAATATAATTTAGAATTTTTGATTTGCCAACATCGGAGTTCGGAGATAAGGGGGGATTTACAATTTTTTTAGACATTGTTCATCTTAACTTCAAAACTAAGTCGTTGTAAAAAAAAATTAAAACCTATTTTGGAATTCACACGTAAAGTCCTTTCATATGATACCCCGCGTGATCTTGTAACGACAATTTCAAAATCTGCCTCTCCTATTTAAGCCTCTTTTACAATAACAATATATTTTTTTATTCTTTCGTTTGCAATAAAGTTGGGAAAGCGTATCATAAAATTCCAAATTTCAAGACAATAGCCTGAGCAGTTGCTGAGATAAAAAGGTGTGACAGACGGACAGACGGAGTCGCAACATAAAGGTTCCGTTTTTACCGTTTTGGTTCGGGACCCTAATAATATTGTCTAGGAAATGAAATTGAAGGTATATTAGAATTGACATAGGTTATTGCGCAGCTTGACAGAATTATTCAGATGATAACTAACGCATCAGCCGCTAAAAAAAGAATTAGACTTACCACGTAAAGTATCTTCACATGCTCTCTCAGTGCTCCAATGCAGCCCAGCACAGCAGTCACAACTAAAGCCAGTCCCAAAGTCAATAGGAATGACAGCACTCCCTTGGATAAAGCTGATTGAGGCTCAGGCCGAGTTTTCCCGCCACGCATGTTGATGGCGCATATCGCCATTAAAATCAAACCGAAGAGCTGTTGAAAGGAAAACAATTTAATTAGTAGATAAATGAATTTGCTTTTTGTGTAAGAGTGGAAATCCTAAGAAGACAAGGTCAAATATGTTAAGCTTACTAACACAAAATGCATTAAACCCGTATCGAAACTTAATCACAAGAATAAACACGAAAAACGCATTAAATTAAATGGTATTGTTCTAGAACCTAACACAAACATTTGACTCCATAACATCACACAAAGTTCACGTAATTAATCGATGACACAAAAACCTTCACAGAACAAAGTTCATTAAAGCTATTAATAGAGAAAAATCATTAATACTTACAATACAAATGATATTGAAGAGGGTTAAGAAAAACTTCATACAGCGTATGTTACGAGGTTTCATTTTGGGTCCTGTATTTTAAATCGTGTACAGCGAGTGACCAGT
This sequence comes from Athrips mouffetella, assembly GCA_947532105.1. Classification (NCBI taxonomy): domain Eukaryota; kingdom Metazoa; phylum Arthropoda; class Insecta; order Lepidoptera; family Gelechiidae; genus Athrips; species Athrips mouffetella. The sequence continues at coordinate 26,430,993 of OX383967.1, forward strand.
GGTAAGCGGCCAGTGGAAGTGAAGCAGCTTTAGCTTTATCGATCATTGCATTTGACGAACCACTAATGATTATCGATGGTGATGGTATGGTTATAAGCGGAGCGGGCTTTCGTACTTTCAATAAATTAGCTTTTCCTATAAAATTGCAAACCATTTGAAGATTTCAGAATCATAACTTAATCATCAACATAAAACAGTCTAAAACTTGGTTTGAGATTATTTTTACATCGCTTTTATATTTTTGGTATATATTTTCAGAACCTTGTATTCTCAGTAAATTTTTCTAGACTTTTGATGTCAAGCAATTAGACTTTTTTTGCTGCCAAAACAGCAATCGAAGTCTGCTGCATCTCTTCTCGCTTGTCAACTCGCTTTTCCTATCACATGGCGACATTATGTAGAGCGTGGGAGCCCAGATGTCCACTTCCCCACACGCCAGGGTCTGTCTTCCTTTGTTTAAACCCCACCAGCCACGTCAAATACCACCCTTGCTTCTTTGCAATAAGGTTAGCCTTCATGTTCTCGATTTTTAATTCTACTAGTCTAATCTAGAAGTGACATTTATTTTGGCAGATTTTAGTTTTAGGTGCCTTATTACTGCTATATTACTTGCGTGTTATTACTGTATTATAATGTAATTCTTACTTTAATGCAATGTTACTTTGCCCTTTTAAAACACGACACTACACAAAGCACTAAATAAATAGAAACATAAAGTCAATTCTGTAATTGACTACTTATTATTTAATGTTGCTGCACAAGTTGACCATCCATTATTGATTTTATAAATAGAAGGTGTAACATTAAGGGTATGTCAACCCTGAAAGCTGTGATTCTGCCAATGAAACTGAACAACTTATAAGGAACATAGGTCGAAATAGGAAAAAAAATTGACCGCGCATACAAAATACCTACACTACGAGTATCAGCTGATTCCATTTCTATAGGAGGTCAAAAAAATTTCTACATACCTTTAGAAAAATATGTTCAGTTTTATGGGCAGATTCAAGATCCTCAGGGTTGGTATACCCTTTTTGTTACACCATGTAAATTCTTTATTGCGCATAAATTATCTAGAGTTGTTAAACAGAAATTGTTTACATAGACAAGCTTATCTCTTTAAGAGATCTCTTCCAGCAAACCTACCTGGTGTCAAAGAATGTCATGAAATGTCAAATCTGGTGTGATTTTAATATGTCTAAAAAAGGCGTTTGTCTACCAATTAATATTGATAGCTTTCAACTTTTTCCTCTTCTTTTAAATTTTTATGAGTTTTCATATCAGCTTAGCATAATGAAACTAGGACATTGCAATGAACAAATTAGCTACCTATTTATCGATCTTAGTGCCTTCGTTAATTATTAAATATGCATTCATAGAGTTCATTCCCATTAGATATATCCGACATTAAATGAACTTTTTCGAAATGAACTACATTCGTTATACCTTTTTAATAGACTTTTCGAAGATTGGGTCAGTCTTAGGAAGGTCACGAAAAAGAACAATAAAAATCTGATACAAAGAGAATAAAATATTATATTTGTTACAAAAAAAACAAAAAACAGTAAGCATAAAATATATTTCTTCCGATATAATGTTTTTATCTATCTCAATCAAATTAAACTGTAAATGGAAAAAAAATATAAAAATGTATCTTGATGACTGCATTCGTCTGTCAGTGACTTGATGCCAATAGTATTCTGTGACTTATTATTTATTCGTAGCTGTGCACTGATGCTTGTTTACGTAACATTGTAGTACCGGCAAAGAACAGTACCAACACATCTCTAATCTCTACCCGTGGGTTTCGTAAGAGGCGACTAAGAAATTATGAACCGGAGGATGGGCAGCAGCGTCCTTTTGTGTATCGTACCATCTGACGTACTGCGGTCACCAAAAAACAAGCAAGTGCCATATGCAAGGTGACTTGACTATAGCACTTCTCCTCCACACTGTTCCAGCAAGAGCTGGAATTCTGGAGGGAGCTCCCTGTCTTGCAGTGGACGTTTCATGGGATGTTATGATGATGATGATGTGTAGTGGTACTCGACGTTGATTTACTTTATCATACTTTAAGATGACCGTATTTCAAAGAGATGAGAAAACTGTGATTTTTCGAAGTAATTAATTATGTAGACATTGAACTAAAATCTCAAGAACTAATAAAAATACCTAAGCACTAATACTTCACGGTATCTTTGTAAACGGTGACGCTATTTTTGATGTGGTTGATGACCCACATCGACATCAACAAACCCCCAGCCTGAAATCAATACACATTAATAAATAATTTGCTTGTCAATCCGTTCGTCCTCCTTACAAAATACTTAAATATAAGGCGGAAGATAGTGCCATGGAATAACAGGTGCCTATTTTCAGATTGGTAGATAAAGCGGTTGATGAAGATGAAAATATAGATGAGAAATAACAATGATTATCTAGTAGGTTGTCCCGTGTGGTGCCGGCAAAGAATAGTACCTACCCATACATACCCGTGGGTGTCGTAAGAGGCGACTAAGGGTTAACTGGAGGATGGGCAGCAGCATCCTCCTTTGTATCTTACATCTTACTAACTGCGGTCACCTACAACCGCGGTCCATAGTGTTAGCCGTAACGCTAACAAGCGAGGTGACTACGGTACTTCCCCTCCACATTTTTCCAGCAAAAGCTAGAATTCTGGAGGGAGCTCCCTGTCCTGTAGTGGACGTTTCATGGGATGTTATGATGATCTGGTAGGTAGCGCTAAGCCTGAAAAATTTGGAATATGATATTATAAAGAGTTCTAATGATTCACACACAATTTTTAATAATTGAGCCTTATAAAACAATAATGCGGATGGCAGCTACAAAATTAATTATCGCGACATGAATTCGATTATTACAAAAATGGATGATGCAAGGGCGCATCGTGCTTATAAAGACGTTCCAGCTGGTATTGCCAGCCTCGATGGTGTATTTGCATCTAACAATATGATATCAGGTCGTAATCTAAGTGGTGATTCAAAGAAAACTTAAAAGCCACACGTGTGATCTGATTGGCCTTTGAGCACCACCAGAAAAAAAATTGGTTCAACAACGTGGTTTTTTTATGATATAGTAGTAGTATACCTACGGCAAGACACTGCTATTTAGTTTGCCTTAGTCACCACCAAAGAATACTATACTCTCTCTGACGAGGAGGTAACCACCAAAGAATACTATACTCTCTCTGACGAGTCACCACTCTCATGGAATAGGGGGAATATTATACTAAGCCGACAACCTAGGTGATAGATACTTGGCAGGTGGTACAGGTACCTCTAACAGTAAAAATTAAATAAGGTATTATTACCTCAAACCAAAATGTTATAACAGCTGTTCCGAACAGCCAATCTGCGTCAGATTTAATTACGTATAAGATCTCGTCTTCACATCCAAATTTGTAGTAGCTCTCAGTCCTGCAACATATGAAATTAACACCACAATTAGCGATATTTCCTTAATAAGACGTAGAAGACTAGAATCACCACATATTACTAAGGATGGGCTTGCTCTTGGCCTCAGTCTAGCTCTGAGTTGCGGGCAGTAATGAGGTCGATCCGATCGAAAAACTTATCCACAAATATTTGTACACTAGGGGCTTGAAAATAAACCATGGCCTAAACGCGTTGTGTCAAGTATAAAATATTAAACTATTTTGTCTACTTAGCTATAACAATTTTGCAACCAGGCTACGTATACTGCTAATACCAATATTTTGATTTACTTACAATAGACAGTTTTTATACAATTGATCTTGCGCAAGAGCAGAGCGAGCTCTATACGCCTTTGGGCAGCAAGAGAGGCTGATTGGTCGACTTAAAGCTGAGTAATCGTCAGGCCCATTCAAACCGCAGCATTCGTACTGAAAAATATACATAAACTTAGTTTAAAAAACTATAAATCCCAATTGAAATTAAAAGCAGGAGCTTTTCTGCCTTAAGGATTCATTCAAGAATATAAATGAATTCAAGAATATAATTAATGGCTCGAGTCCAAGAATAGCCGTCACAATTTTGTAGTCTCTGGGCACACATTCTTCTTCTCAAACTGAAGATGCGCGCTCGATTGGGTAGATCCATCTTCATACATCTTGATTATAGTAAATTATATAGATATAGTAAATATTAATTTTACCCTTTATTATGTTTTAAGTTACCTACGTTTAATTTTGTATTTACAAAGTGATCTGACTCACATCTATTTGTAGCTGATCCCACTCCTTCTCGTGAATACTGAGTTCTTCTCCAGTGACGTTTTTGAAGAAGTCTTCTCTGAGCCAGTCCGTCACCCTAATCTGAAGACCACAACGTGCAACTGCCACGAAAATCCCCACCAGGAGTTCCAGTACCACCAAGATCATGATGCAAGTTACATACTGTGGAAATAAGAAAAGCCTGTTTTATATCTTAACAGTTTAGTTATTAGTATGATTGGTAGATGACTATATCACTGGAACTCTGGATTTGGTCAGAAATATCTGGTTAGAATTTAAGAGCGAAAGGATCGACACCACCTTGGAGATAGCTCGATGAACTTTTCTAAAGACTAGCAACAACAGGCTCAGAGTACGTTTGCTTAGCCGTGTGAAATTAAAGGACCAGAATGAGGGTCTCGCTCTTACGCTTTTTTGGCATTTTCCGTCTAGGTACTTAAAAAAAATCTGTAACCCGTGATTAGTCAAACTTCCAACACTAGGAATCGTTGGACAAATGTGGTAAAAGTTCCTTAACATCTTCTTTGACTTACATTTCTGGTAGATAGCCTCTTCGACTAGCAATGTTGGTAGCCTTTCTGACATCAAGGTTTGTGATATTACAACCCAGATGGCTGGATGAAGATGACGAGAGGCAGATACCTAATTGTAAACTCTCTTAGATTTTCTTAATATATTATCGACACGATAAACTCACCATACACAAAACCTTGACATTTTCCTTAACAACTCCGACTGACCCCAACACAGCTACCACAAAAAGCAACAGAGAGACAGCTATCACTGCCATGTTACCAGCAAATGTACCCATAGCTTGGTCTTCTCCATACTGCTTTAGGATCCTGGTGTCCACGACTGCGAATGCGAAGTTTAAGATTGCGAACAACTGGAAATGGAGAAAATTGAGAACTGTAGCTGACTTAAACTCATATTAAAAAGGTAATGAAAAAAATAGGTAAGGCTTATATAAATGAACTTGTTCTTCTTTCCAGTGGATTTTAGCATGATCTTATTTTACTGCACTAATTCTCCGCCATACAGACAGCAGGTAAAGGTCCTCGTCAAAAGGTGTTTCATCATTTAAGGAGAAAAGACTGACAAGCAGAATCGCGTCAAAGCCCCACTTGCACTTGTTTTTTTTTTGCTCCAACCATTTTGGGTCTGAATCTGATGTCTGTTTAATAGCTTCCACGTCGGCTAGGGCCGAGAGCATATGATGTCCAGGGGGAGCAATTACTCAGATACCGGGACAAGTGATGCTGAGCTGTGGGTTATCTCTCCTGCCAGATGCTCACACAGGATTTAGGGGCCACAACCATGCACTGGAAGACGTTGAATACGAAAAGCGTAGAGCCGGTCGTTGTACAGGTGCTGTAGATATCAATTGGCTTATTGATGAAGATGTACTGGTTTCATAGTCTACACCTTGTACAGTAAGTGATAACGAGTGTAAGTACAGGAGTATACAAATGTTAAATACTTACCAGACAAAACGCGTTCATCAACAAAAGCAATCCCTTCGCACATTCATGAGATATCTGTCTCAAATTGAACATCATTTCGATTAATTGTTTCCAAAAAATATGTTCACAGCATAGTTTTAAGGTCAAAGTATTGACAGTGACTGTGAAGTGAATAGAAAATAAAACGCAAATATGAATGTCTTGGGAACAAACAGCTGATATGTCTAAGGCTATGAAGAATTCATGAAAATATAATCATTTTTCGATATTTTGTGTCGAAGTGCACTAGACATTTCACTAGACATTTCTTCTGAATTTATGATAATTTAAATAACAAGAGGAAACATCAAAATGTACAAATATGGTACAAACTGAATAATTATAACATGAATGACATGCGGTTCTAGATTTGCTTATTGAAATGCTATGTTGTAATAAATTATCAGCTCTAGGTTTTCTTTTATCCTCTTTTGATTGTTTTTTCACTAATCTGATTAACCTATCTTCACGTCAAAGCAGATAGCTTGCAACTTTTCGAATACGCTATGCTACAGGTTTTTTCTTATCTGATTAGCTAAGTCTCTGCCTAAACTATCTTTAGGTCAAGTAGAGTTTTGAGTTTGAACTGAAGGAACCTGAACCGAAGGTTGCAACCTATCAGCAAATGCACTATACTATGATACCTGAGACTTCGAAATAGTCCAGCTTAACTACAGCACAACTACTAAACAAGCGAATAATTAAGAAAATTAAACTCATTTCGTTGTAATAATTAATAAGTTTCATTTATTAAAAGACCTAAAGCTAAATAGCACGAAAACTTGAGTCTTATTTTACTGTATCAGTCACTGGTAGGTATGAAATAATTAAGTTCATTATAGATATTATACATTGCTTGACTTCAAATTAATTCAAGTTTTAATAAAGATCACTAAAGCACGGTAAATCTTATAAACTATCATTTTAACTTTAATTTTAAGTTATTTTGAAAACTTTGGGATAGTTTTACATATGCTTATTGAAAAGCATAAGCAAGGCGATTGGTACTAGGAACACAGAAAGTAAGGGAGATGTCGTGGCTCCACTGTTCTTCCATCCATCCACAGGAGTCCTGCAAATAGAAAAGAAAATATAGTTAATAATAGTTCAATAAAATCTAATTGTAAAATCTTATAAAATTCTAATCATCATAACATCTGTGCATGCGCATGTGTATTATCGTACCCATGCTTTTAGAGACTAAATAACAACAACACCAGGTTTTGTGAGTTCGGTAAACGCCCTTACCACACGACATGATGATGAAGATCTAAAAAGTGAGCCGAAATGCGTTAATAATTTTTACATCTCTCATATTCGGTAAGTAGGTCCTTATTACCCCCAAATGGGGCTTGTAGGTGACCAATTAGCGCTCTAGGGTAATAGCGCTAATTGGTCACCTACAATTTGGTGGTAATAAGGAGCTACTTACCTCACAATCGAGATGTAAAGCAGAGTAGTTAGCTCGGGTGTAAGCATCAATTGCACCCTCGAACTATAGGCGCCCTCGCTGCGCTCATGCGCCTAAATATCTCGGGCTGCAATTGATGCCTTACAGCCCTTGGCTACTAATCTACTATTAATTCCTACCAAAGCTCTACATAAGTCATAACAGATTTCAGCTTCGGCTACGCATGTTTATGTGCTCATTGTGACACCGTCCCGATCTCCTATATGCTAGGATGTTTTGTTTCATCAACGTTTCAGTCCATGTTATCACACTTCTGTGTACACTTTAGCATACCCTTTCAGACTTGACCTTGGGCGTATATGCCTTTTCATTCACACGTCATCCACCCTAGTCAGTTCCCTTGCTTCCCACATGCAGCATTTTTTCACATTCAGTTTTTTTCCTTTTATAATATTTTTTAGGACGTTTGTTTGGTTTTATTGTTTTTGTCATAACAAAATAAATTATTTCCTTGTCTTTTATTTTAATTTTACAACTGCACATAGCTTTTCTTAAAAATAAGTACATTTGAGTAGCTTAGTCATAGTAGAAGATCCAAGGCCGAGCTTGTATGGGGTGCCCTGCGCAAAACCTGCTGGTATGAAACTTGGCACAATTCAAGTAAACACTTATAGTTTACACATAAGAAGTGGTGCAACCTAGCAGAATGGGACAGAGACGCACAGTGGGGCTTCTTGTCAAAAATATGTCGTATTTTTTCTCAAAAATACATATACCTATAGGTACTGTGAAATTTTTAACCAGCTACCTGTGTCGGTTCAAAAGATACAATTTTCAACTTAGTAAAACACGACATATTTTTGACATTATGCCCCACTGTGAGTCTCCGTCGCGTGCTGCCGGACTGCAGCATTTCTTAAATGTTACTTATAGGTATGTACTTGGATCGTGCCAAGTTTCATCCCAGCAGGTTTTGCGCAAAGTTGCTCTTGTTGGATCTGCTGCTAAGGGAGCCGATAGATTTATAAAATAAAAAGCTATGTTATATGAGTTTCTTCAAAACCCATTAAAATAATTGTATGAACGGTTATGCTTTAATTCTAAGCTACTGGTTCAAATCTCATAGCAAAGCACAACTCTTAGACAGACTCTAGATTAACATGCTGTTTATTTATTCGCATGCGTAAGATTCCGTTCACCTTGAGATATATTTAGGTAGCAATAAATAAAAAAGCCAGCGCGCATACAGCTACCAATACAAAAGGATAGACCTCTACCCTCTTCCTCTGGTTTTCGCGCGAAGACCTAGTAAAAATCTAAAGAAGTAAGTCGGTTTTTGTCAGATAGGATCGTACTTCCTTTTTCGGTTAAAAATAAATTGTTTTTCCGTAAGTCTAAACGTGTCGAACGTTACGGAAGAAACTCAATTCCAGAATGTCAAGGATAACGAGAGGGGTACTACAAGGCTCAATTTTGGAACCAATTTTCTTTATTATAGTTATTCTTAAATTAATCTTTCGGACATAAAACTGGTAGTCCTTGTTTTATTTCTATTTAAGAAATAATGTGAGTCCATTTCGTGTTCGTCGTTTCGTGTGTATTTCTTGGAGAAATATAATTATAAATTATAACTGTATTTGTCAGTCAATTAATTGGCTATTAATACATTGTTGAGTGCTCAAACACAAGTCAACACATAGATGTACCTACCGGGTGCGATCACGTAGAAAAATATTCTTCCTTATTATTTAAGCCCCAAGTTACTCCATATTTGCCTCAAGGTAAATGGGCCGTACCTACTTTAAACAAGACTTGTTTTTAAAAGTAATGATCGGCTCTATCTAACTATTCCATGATTGAAATAAATTCTTACATAAAGGTAATGCACGCTATGTTATAGGTTTAAATAAATCTTTGCCTACCGAGTTTGAAAATAATTTATTCGAGAAATAGATAATCAAACCTACCTACACTCACATCAGTCAATTTAGGTACTTGTACGAACCGGTATAACAAGTTTTAGATGGAACATAATCTGTGACGAAGTCTTATTGAAATAGATTTCACAATGTTTAAAAATAGAATAAAGACCTAGAGAAACATTAATTCAAAATAGGAACAATCTCTTGTTTTACATTTGAAAACAGACCATTCAGGCAACGGAATTTCAATAGAGACGGCTTTAATTTTAAAAGTAAAACAAAAGATTTTCTAGCCAATGCTATTTAGATGCCTACATGATGCCGATGACGCCGCACGCAACTCTGCCTCCAGCGTTGCCAGTCTTCCTCGAATCAGGGTGATTGCCTTTTCCAAAGTCATCTTCTTTCTCGTGAAGGACCACAGCCCTTCCCAAGATGCCATGTGGACCGACCAGAGCGATCATGCTGTCATTGAAGTCGATGTGACTAACTCTGTTCACGTCGAAGACAACGTTGCCCAAGTCACCAACATGGCGATTTTGGTCGCTCGGGTGACCATGGTCTTTCTGAAATGGTAGTTAAATAGATTAGAATACTGGCTTACTTATGTAGAGGTATGTTGCTTTGATGCTACTATTTTATAATTAGTAAATTTGATCACATGTATATGGGCTAAATCGTTTAATTTCATTTATGTATAGGTGTCCCGTGTGGTGCCGGCAAAGAATAGTACCATCCCATACATACCCGTGGGTGTCTTAAGAGGTGACTAAGGGTTATAAACTAGAGGATGGGCAGCAGCATCCTCCTATGTATCATAACATCTTACTTACTGCGGTCACCTACAAACGCGGTCCATGGTGCCAGCATTTTTCAGCAAAAGCTAGAATCCTGGAGGGAGCTCCCTGTCCTGTAGTGGACGTTTCATGGGATGTTATGATGATGATACCTATTTGATTTACGAGCTCTACTTACAGCGCCAATTCAGTCCATAGAAATTTTTTTATTTGTGCAAAATACTTGATCCTAAAATTTGCTCTACGTTTAGAAACTTTTTACCCTTCAACTTACGTGTTCAGGATTGAAGTGAGCCCCAGTAGATCCACATCCCCCAGTGATGTCTCCCTTCTCATGAACATGGAAGCCGTACTGTCCCGGGGCTAGGCCGAACAGACTGCCTTCAACATGGATCTGGCCGTCTGGTAGCTGAGTGAAGGTGATGTTGCCTCGGACCTCTTGGCCAGTTGGACTGGTTAGGAGGGCCACGGCACGGTAAGGGCCTGTCTGAAAAGTAATGAAGGTTGTGAGTAAGCTCTTTTTTACACTCTCAGATTTTGAAGAAAAGGGGTGAAGTTATACATTTATACTCTTCTTTACACATTTATACTAATTATTTATACATTTATACTCTTTTTTATTTTATGTTTTGCAAGATACATGGACTCAACGAGCGTTTTTCCTAATACTAAAAGGATCCACAGTATTCCACAATGAAGTGAAGCTATGGATAGGAAATATAAGAAGAGGCTGAATTCAGATAATTTGCGTATCCGCGTGGTGCCGGCAAAGGAATAGTACGAACCCATCTCTACCCGTGGGTGTCGTAAGAGGCGACCAAGGGTTAAATAACTAGAACATGGGTAGAGCCATCCTTCTATGTATCGTATCATCTTACATTCTGAGGTCACCAACAACCGCGGTCCATGGTGCCAGCCGTAACGCTAACAAGCGTGGTCTTAAGTACTTCCTCTCAAACATTCTTCCAGCAAATGATGGAATTCTGGAGAGAGCTCTCTGTCCTGTAGTGGACGTTTCAAGGCATGTTATGATGATGTTGCACCAATGAGCAAGGAACCACGATGGGTTGCACCATATCATGGGGTCTAGTCAACGTGCCATTAAATTTTGACATAACGAAAGCGAACTTCATAAAATTTATGGGATGACTTATGACATATTATGGCTTATTATGACATCCCATACATTTTATGACCTTTGCTTTCGTCATCTTTAAATTCAAAGGTACGTTGACTAGACCCTAATGTGTTCTTCGTCTCACAAAATATTGTTTTCTTACTTCTTTACTTTTAATCCTTTTTTTTGAATTTTTGAGCAATAACACTACTTGCAATGCAACAGCTACCTCTGCTACCTAAATACTTAGGTACATAATTTTACATGTTATCAAAAAAATATATTATATATTGTTAATGCCAATGACCACAAATCGACTTTGGGATCACTTCTCACTTGACAACTAGATGATAATAAAGTAAGTAATTAATGTTGTTTGCTCGTTTTTCTCCGTTATCTATTGCAACAAAATATGCAACGCTCACTTTATGTCGATGACTTTCTTATCTCGGCAAAAATATCACTTGGAAAAGTTCACATTGATTGATTGGTTATTTCTAAAATATAACTTTTGTTTGTGAGAGCAGGTATAAAGTAGACAATGGTGAAACAAATATGACATCCGTTTTATACCGTGAGACATGGAAGATGTTTGTGAAAGAAAGACAAAATATTGTATGAGAAAATCAACTTTAAATCAAATAATAACATTGCAAAGTAAACTATAGGAAGTGTGAAAGCTATTTTGAAAATGTATGAATGGTAATTACGCCCTTGTTTTTTTTATCGCCCCGGATATTTTAAGAGGTGGTTCTGTCCATGGAACTGAACAACTTTTTCCAAAAAACATAGGTTGAAATACGAAAAAAAATTTCGTCTTCCCATAAAAACTGCATCAGCTGACAGCACATTTTGTATGGGAGGTCTTTCCCCTACCTATATTCTTCACGAGAAAGAAAATGAACCTGCGATACTTCCAAATATTTCTAACTCATTTCGAGTCTTGTGAGTCACCAAGTGACAAAGCGCGAGTGATGTCAAAAAAAACCGGCCAAGTGCGAGTCGGACTCGCGCACTGAGGGTTCCGTACCAACACATAAACATAATTGTATTAGTTGAAATTTCAGTAAGTTAATGTGCTAGATTTTTTGAGTCCGACACGCGCTTGACCAAATTTTATTATTTGTTATTATTTTATAGCTTATGCACTATAGACATACCAATTGTCAAGTTTGTAAGTTTTCCCCTTTTTAAAATAGAACTAAAACAAAAATCACCTCCGCTGCCATTCAACTTGACCCCTCTCTTATATGAATGTTCTTGAAACGGGAGCTCACCACAATTGTTTACCATTAGTTATGAGAAAAGTTGTAATATTTAATGATTTCAGACTTTTCATTGTAAGACCTAGCTTCTTGCCAAATTTCATAATTTTAGGTCAACGAGAAGTACCCTATAGGTTTTGCTTTAGTGCATAAATGTATGGAGATGAGGACATAAAATGCCATGTCTTTTGATTGCGTCATTGTAAAAAATTGGAATTTTTAGATCTTGTGTGGTTCATGGACCCTAATATATGGTATCAAATTCAACCTGATACCTCTGCCCGTTCGAGAGATAAAGGGTCTTGACAGACAGACAGACGGACAACAAAGTGATCCTATAAGGTTTCCGTTTATTTTTTGAGGTACGGAACCCTAAAAAAGAATAAATAGGAAAAAATCACAGATTTACAAAGGAGAGCGAAAAAATAGGATCTGTGTGTCAAACTTACTGTTTCATGGTGAGCCGAAGCACACACCACCGCTGTCGCAATAAGCACCAAATACTGCATCATTTTGCTGCAAGTCTGCAAAAATAAAACGTGTTTCTCCTAGCATACAAAACATCAAAATAATCAACTAAGGGTTTTTAATTGCATCATTATTGCAAGCATTTATAATGCATTTTGTACAGCAAACAATTAAGGAGCCAAGCGATTGACATACTAAGAAGTGATTTGGCTCAGCGACCATATTTTAAAATAACTTAAAAACAAAAAACAATGACATAAATTTTACATTATGGGTGTTGTAAACATTACTTATGAAAACTCTTTCCAGAAGAAAATTGGTTAAAAACATATTTCCCATAATTTGGCCTGTTGGCTAGTTTAGTCAAAAAATCATGGTTTATTTAACATTTATAAAGACTATTATATTTATACTAAAGACTATTATATACCTAAATAAATAAATGCAATAAACAATGTTCACATTTGCACTAGAATTCGCTAAATTCTAAAAATGCTAGTGATCAAATAAAATAAAATTGATAAAATAGCCTTCAAATACATACTAGGTAAATAAACAAAACAAAATGGCATTTAGCTTTTAAAATAAGCACTTAATTAATGTTACTAATTCGCAAACCCTAAATGCAAACAATAAACTATAAATTTTAAATAAAAGAATTTACTAAACGAAAAACATTTGATTGTGCGACATTTTGTCTTGTCACTCTGTTTGTTTATTTTTTGCTCTCAATTGTAACCTTGATTTGATCAGAAGCGCACACGCACGACTCACCTTCGCAGCTACGGATCTCGAATGGTCTCTCATAGTTACAATCCTGACTATATGTTGAAACGAATTGACCAGTTCTAGCAGACCTCCAACATTTATAAGTTACTTGAATTAAAATAGGGCCAACGTAAGAAGTCCGTTTTGACGTTTCCTTAACACTAACACACGGTTAATTTTTCTTTGCAGGTCGTAAATTTGCATACGTTTGACAGCTGTCAGAAAAGACCTATTACGATGGCTTTACCTACTTTAGACTTAGTTTTGAGGACTTATCACATATTTTTTTGTATCGTTTACTTTATAATCTAACGATTCGGAGCGCAGCGAATCTTCGGATTCGCGCATACTTAATCGGCATGAAATATGAAAACTCATGTTAACTTGTGCTGACATTCTAAACACGGGCCTAGGTATACGACTACAAAATAATATATTTCTGATAAGATCACGATAAGATACTTACTCTTAGGTATTTAGAGAATCATCCTTGCCCTAGTCGATTAGTAGTAGATTTGTCAACGGCTCCGATTTTTATACAGAGCGTCAGACTTCTAACCTCCGCAACCCAGATTGCAAACCAGACTCTATCCCAGATTCGGCTTTGGGAGTGATCACACCTGGCTGAATTCAAAGACTAATTCGGCATACATTGCTCGTTGAAGTAAGGATATTGCAATTAACATAACCAAGCCTCCCAGCAATGTATGCCGAATTATTCTTTGAATTCAGCTAGGTGTGATCACTCCTTTTGTCAGGTTAGTGGTCAATCTGGCTATCACTTTTCAAGCCGCAAAAATTAAATGGCCTCTGAATTGGCTTAACGACGACTATCTTTAACCAACCGTCAAAGACCAGTCGGTCGGACGGTCGGTTGTATTAGTCGAGATCATCGGTTTGAAGTGTCTTCCAAAGCACGGAAGCACTCTAATTATAATGCCACTAGCGGTCACCCATCCGTGTTATGACCACGGCCAACGGTGCTTAACTTTCGTGATCGAAAAGAAATCGCAACTACTTCACTTTGCGTGTAAGTATTATGTTGTCGTTAATGAGTCATGTCAGAGGCCTTTGGCGGCTCAACCACTCTGACACAAGGGTTTGTGAGGTCGGTCATCGACCTTGCAACCCACACGATATGATGATGATGATGATGATTATGTTTACTGTAAAAGTCTAAATTTGATAAATCCTAAGACTTATCTGAAGAAATAAAGGTATGTTTATCTTAAGATTTATCGGTCAATCCTAGGGTTCACCACTTACTTATCCGACTTTTATAGTAACATCTTACACAATTTTTGTAAATAAGTGGCAGTGCCCTCGTGGTAGCCGAGCCGACTGCAAAAAACGATGATGGATGATGATAAGGGAGAGGTCTGGATATGCTGGTTTTCCGGACCGGTTTCCAGACCAGTTAATGGACCCAGACGATTGTAGTACTACAAGTAGCATACAAGTTAGTATAGTCAGCCGTGTTGGTGCCCTGTGGCGGCTTGCTTTGCCTTGGAAAAGTTGTTACGTTACCGATGTTAATTTGTATTGCATATAGTATACAGCCGATGCTTGTGGGAGGCCTTTGTATTAGTCGAAATGTATGGGCTGTTATGAATGAATGAATAAAGGCTTTTTCGCGGCGACTAACAAATGAGACGGCAACTTACAGTAAGGCATCTGAAAATATTCGGTAGCGATAAAATATTTCAGCGATAAATCATTTAAATAGGCTTGTTAATATGTGATATTGGGCTGCATAAAAACCGAGAAACGGCTGCGGTTAATACTTGTGTGCTTGACCAAGCAAAGGTGGGCACTTGCAAAAAAGAAGCAAACTCGTACTGTGGTAATAAATTCTTAGCCGTAAAAGACAAAAAGCAAGAATAGCAAGACAACAAAACAGCCAACCACAACAAACAGCCGTTTAAACACAGATTACAGAATTAGTTCAATTGAATTAATTAATTAATTAATATAATTCATTAGAAAATTAAGCAAAATTGAAAGAATTCCTGCTAAGAAAATACTAAACTACATAGTATATTTATATTCCAATGTTTCCAATATTCCAGCCAAAAAGAACTAACAATTTTCCTAATTTTGCTTACGGTCATGCGCCTAATTGTAGCCGGCTAGTTTGCTGGGCCATCTGATCAGGCATTTGATAGAGTCTATTAGATAGACCATTTGATGAGCCATCCTAAAGGGCTTTAGCTTAAAGTTAACAACCTCCGCGAGAAAGGAAGCAAACAAAGTGCTGCATGCACGCCTTTAAAACGAAGGCAAACTATAGTGGGTTTAGTTACTCAATGCATCCATCAAGTTTGGCATGAGACTGATTGACTGATTCTCCTTGCCAAGACTCTATTGCCTGTTGAACTTGACACGGTTACGTCTTATATCCTCTCTCATAATATTATCTTATACAAGGTGTTTCACAATTAATTCATTTTATAATATATGAACCCATGAAGATTTGTTCTCCATGGGTTCAAAACTTACTATCTCATTGCACAAAAATTACAATTACAGAGAAGAGAACATGCAAGAGCGGACTTATCCCTTAGTAGGATCGCTTCCATTTAAGCTTAGATAGTACGGGCAAATTTTTTTTTATATAATATTTCGACATAGGTATGATATACTATAAAAGCTTTTGCTCTTTGATTTTAAAAACTCCGCGACCATCCAATTTGACCCCTCTTTTATAAAAAAGTTCTTAAAACGGGAGCTCATCTTAATTGGTTAGTTTTGATTGTGAGAAAATTGAAATATTTAATGATTTTAGATTTTTCCCTTTATTTGTACTGTCAGACCTAGCTTCTTGCCAAATTTCATAATTTGAGGTCAACGGGAAGTACCCTGTAGGTTTTGCTTTTTTGCATAAATGTATGGAGATGAGGACATAAAAAGCCGTATCTTTTGATTGCGTCGTTGTAAAAAATTGAAATTTTCAGATCTTGTGTGGTTTATAGACTTTGATATTCTTCATCATTTTTAACCTGATACCTCTTCTCGTTCGTGACAAAAAGGGTCTCGACAGACAGACAGACAGTATGAAATTTCCATCTTAAGTAGGTTGGTAAGTAGGTGCAGTCAAAAGGACACCAAGCATGACAAATTGGACTTTGTTCCGTTCTTATTGCAATAGACGTACGGGCTAGACTCGCACAGCGAGTGTCAAGCTTGACCTGTCGTTGCCTGTACGAAGATGCTACTGGTACTCAGAGTCAAATTACAACAATAGGTAGCGTTGATACTAATCTTACAACAGTTACTCTTGTAACATGAACATACCTATTGTACGTTCGCATAACATAGTAGCCCTGGGCATAAGGCTCTTGCGAAATTGGAGCAGAGTCCAAAATAATAGGTACACCATCAATAATCAAATACAACTCTTAAAATTGTTATTTAGGCAAGGCTGCAAAATTGTTATTTGGCGCAAGAGACGTGAAACTCGAGCAAGCGAAAGATTCTAGGAAGAAAGAATCACAAGCGTAGAGAAGGCTTCAAGACACGACACGCCAAATAACTTAGCTGCCTTGCAACACACACAATTTTTCACCTCACGATAGCGAGGAAAATGCTATTAAATTGGATCAGTACCATGGGAGAAACCCTGGTCAACCTCGCCCACAGGATGTTTCGGCCTACCTAGGACATTTAGCCCGAGTTAGGAAATTGTCTTATGCGACTATTCTGGTCCACAAATCCGTCGTAGTATCCTTGGCAGGCCCATCTCAAGAAGGCCATTTATCGTCTCACTCCTTAATTACCACAATGATGAAAGCTCAGTCATCACGTTCTAATTTCAAAAACCTTTTCCACACTAGCATAGCGGCCAAAAATTACTTTTGCACATAGACTCCTACAGATTAAGTAAAGTTTTCTGATCGTGCGATGTGAAAAAAATATGTTATGCGATTATCTCGGGCGATTATAACATTTATAACCTGTAGCCCATATCAAAAATAAATTGCTCCAAATTGTTTCACCAAAAAAAACTACTTCGACAAGTCCTATTTTATCAGTATTCCTATTAAAAAACATTCTCTAAGAAACATGAGTCGAAAAACAAAAAAGAAGTTGACATCCCATACAAAATGCGCCATCACGCACGTGACGCAGAGTTGCGTAAGAAAGCATTACACAAGGTTATTTTTTGGACCTGACGACTTTGCTAACAATGCACAAGAGTTTCAACTTCTGGAAGATGAAATTTTTTAGTAAGCAAAGTCGTAAAACAAAAGTTGTTGCTTTTGACCTCACTAATAAGTAGGCAAATGGATGCCTGATCCAAAAAAATAACCTAGTAGACAGATTTTATTATCAATATTTAGTCAAGTACATTTTTCGAAAATTAATTAACAATTTTCAGTCAAATAACCCGCCCCTTGTTATCCCTGGTGCAAAGGTGCCCATGATACTAGCGGCATTGCCTCTTTGAATCGCAATGGATAGAATTTGAACCAGGTATGACCCGGAGCGGGGGTCCAAACCCTTATTTCTAAGTCGCCGGCCCACCTCGGCGACAAATTTTTTAGCCTCACTGCCCCAACAGCCCGCGGTCTCCACCGCGATCGGAACAAAAAGGTAGTTCCGCTCCAAAGATGCGTACTTCGCCCTCTTTTTTACCGCCGCGCTCTCTGCCGCAGCTCCAGCCTCCTTTGCGGTATGCTAGTAGACAGAAAATATTTACTCTTGTAAATCGAACAACTTTAACGTAAGTACCAAATTCGAAAGCAAATTCTAAAAAACGACCGGATTTAAAAAATTATTTATTTTTTTCAAGAATTCAAATAATTTTCAATGAAACTAAAAATAGAATCCAAAAACAAAATAAAAGTATCCGTTTTATTTAGTACGTTTCCTTACTCAGTATATTCATTGCTGATTTTTTATGAATTTTAAGCGCCCTTTAAGGGACGCATTTAATTTTCTCAACATCCTGTGGTGTATAACCTTTTATGAGCCTATTGTGTAGGCAAAAAAACCTTCCTAAGCGGACCGTTACCTGAACAAGTCGTCAAAGTGGAAAGAGGGCTATTATACTACGACGTTAAATAAGTAGTGAGAATGAGTAAAAAAATAATCGACTATCGATAATCAATAATGCATTTTTAGTAGTCAAAGTAGTCCATATTCAAAAAGGAACCCTTAAAGTTTCGTCATGTCTCTCCTGTCTGTCTGTCTGTCAGCGGCTTAGCTCAGAGACCCTTAGTACTAGATAGCTGTAATTTCGTACGGATAAACATTTCAACAAAGAGGTTAAATTAAAACTTAAAAAAAAAACTACTTATTTTAGGGTACCTAACTCCTCTACAAGTAAATTAGGGAAGATTTTTTTTCTTGTCTACACCACAGTGCGGGGTTTCGTTGGATAGGTCTTTAAAAATAATGTGAGTCTGCAAATAACATTTTCGACTCAGGGTTCCATTTGCAAAATATTTAGCTTGAAAGCGCAATTTTTTGTTGTAGCCCGCCCTTTCCCCGCTGCCAGCTAAACAGTTATTATTGGAAATGTGAAAAAAATTACAGTAGTTGATATATGATGAAATTAAAAGCAATACTATCACAGGTAAGTAGTTTTCACAGGTTAATGAGCTATAGCCGATAAACTGGAAATAACAAAAATAACAATAGCAATCTGGCGCTAGGATCCTGCTGAGCATTAGGAGGTAAAAGGTTTATCTTATGAAATATTTAATCAAACTGACACACACTTGGCCGGTTTTTTCAAGGTAGCTTTAACATCTCTTTGGACCCCGAATCGCGCAGTTTTCCAAAGCTTTGATCCTTTTGAAAAATAAAATTTCCATGTGCTAAATAGTGGTCGGTCTACGAAAGATCGCAAACCGATGTACGGGATTGCCGTTTGGTACGCGGGTACTTTAGGTTACAACAATAATTTTGAGCGGCTGCTTTAAGAGCTAAGAAATATTCCACATTTTTTTGTATGGGATTTGATTTTTTCTTCTATAGAAACTTATCGTGTGTGATATCAAATGAAAGGGGCTTCTTATGCCGGTTCCAAAAATATACTACACCATTACTTTTCGGTCACATGTTTTGTAAAAACCTTAGAAATATTTATATTAGCAAATCAAATCAATATTAGCTTTGTACATTGTCCACTAAAAGCTCTCCGTATGGGATCTATGACATTGCTTCCGTATCTGTTTCTCCATCGGTGTTTTTTTCAATTTGGACAACGCATAAAGTGACAAGATGACTGTAAGTCAAATCTGATAAATAGACAGTTAACTGATTCATACTTACCTTTTTGAATGGCATCTATCAAACTTCTGTAATTCAAAATTTTCAAGTTGTTCACTTGATTGTGTTGATAATTTATACATTTCTTGATATTCAACACTGATGTACGGCAGTGAAAGCTGGGTATGGCAGAAGAAGCATGAAAGTAAAATTAATGCAGTAGAAATGAGAGCGTTGAGGAGTATGATTGGTGTGAAATTGAGTGACAGGATTAGAAATAGTGTGATAAGAGAACGTTGTGGCGTAAAAGAAGACGTAGTGACTAAAATTGAGAAAGGGATGCTAAGATGGTTTGGTCATGTGGAGAGGATGAATGAAAGAAGATTGACGAAAGAGATCCACAAGGCGAGAGTGAATGGAAACGTTGGAAGGGGAAGGCCTCGGCGAACGTACCAGGACCAAATTCAAGACGTTCTGAATAAAGGCCAGGTTAAAAGTACCCTAAACCGACGAGCATGTATGAAAGGATTGATGAAGGTTCAGGAAGCAAGGGAAGTATGTCAAGATCGTAGCAGGTGGAGAACTGTAGTCTCTGCCTACCCCGACGGGAACAAGGCGTGATGTTATGTATGTATGTATGTATCGTCTAAGATTTTGTTACCATTATTTTGCTTTTAATACTCATAAACATAAAAAGATTTTACAACCAAAATATTCTTTATTCTCACAAATTATTGTACACCCCTCGTAGTGCACTTGGCGATTGACTAAAAGATTAGCAATACTTTAGTGTAATAGTGGCACTAAGCGCCTTCAAAGTTAAAGCTCCTTTAAGTTTATTGCTGACTCTTTCTGTTTTGTTTACAATGAAAGTGACAGATATAGATTTAAAAGAGATTTAACTTTAAAGACGGTTTGTGCAACTGGCTAAAAGTCACCGAAATAGGTCTGAAAGTGGGCAGTGGACAGGGCGCACGCTCGAAGAATCGACGGCTGATGGGGCGTAAAGAGTGGCCACCACGAACCTGCAGCATGAGCAGGGTGGATTCAAGGTGGATGCATGGACTCAAGGCCATCATCATATCATTCTATGAAATGTCCACTACAGGAAATCGCTCCTTCCAGAATTCTAGATTTTGCTGGAAAAATGTGGAGGGGAAGTAACATAGTCACCTCGCTTTTCAGCGTTACGGCTGGCAGCATGGACCGCGGTTGTAGGTGACCGCAGTAAGTAAGAAGGTATACACAGGAGGATGCTGCTGCCCATCCTCCAGTTTATAACCTTTAGTCGCCTCTTACGACACCCACGGCTATGTATGGGATGGTCAATATGGTCAAGATTGCAAAAGGCCACTGGTTGCGGTCAGCGCAAGACCAGGCATCAAGAAGATCTTTAAGGGAGGCCAGGTCTATGTCCACTAGTGGAATTCAGTTCAAATTATGTTTTTTTTTACTTCGCAATTTTGTTCTAGAAGAACCTCATACCGACAAAGTTTTTTTTAAAATTAAGTTAATCAGTCCAGTTGTTTTCATGTACAATGTTGTAGGCAACGAACAAAATTTTATTTTTACTAAACAGCAATCCTACTTCCTACTAATAATATAAACGCGAAAGTTTGTAAGTATGGATGGATGGATGTTTGTTACTCTTTCACGTAAAAACTACTGAATGGATTTTAATGAAACTTTACAATAATCTAGCTCATACATTAGAATAACACATAGGTAGGCTACAATTTATAAGCCTGCGCAGACGAAGTCCCGGGCACCAGCTTGTAATTCATAAAATAACAGCTTAGCACAAAGCGTCACATAACAATAGGTTCCTAGCACTGCAAAAAAAATGCAGGATATAAATATAAAATAACAATAGGCACAGTCACGACCGTCCAGTTATAATAATATAATATAATGGC
Organism: Athrips mouffetella; assembly: GCA_947532105.1. NCBI lineage: Eukaryota > Metazoa > Arthropoda > Insecta > Lepidoptera > Gelechiidae > Athrips > Athrips mouffetella. Next base: position 26,452,609 of record OX383967.1, read on the forward strand.
AGTCTAACATAATGTTTGTACTTAACAGCCTTCAAAAGTCCACCAGTGGACAAGGACTCCCTTATCATGATTGAGCCTTATGTAAACTTGATGTAAACTATTATTTAATCTGTGACATTATTTTTAATCGCATTCTGGAATAGCTGTAACTATTTCGATGAAATTTACTATATAATAAGCCAAAAATTATAAATTGTATAGTAAACTGTACTTTTGTTGTTGTATTGTATTGTCGTAGTAAATTTACAATTTACTATATTTATATTTCTCAAGAATTATAAATACAGTAAATTGTAAATTTCGTCGAAACGTTACAGCTGTTCCAGGACGCGATTAAACAAAATGTCACAGATTAAATTATAAGGGAGTCTATGTCCACTGGTGGACATTTACTATATTTATAATTTGCGACGTCCGTGTGGTATGGGTAAAGAATAGTACCAACCCATTGGGTGTCGCAAGAGGCGACTTAGGGATTATGAACCGGAGGATGGACAGCAGCTTCTTCAACAGCGGTCGCCAGCCGCAACGCTTACAAAGGTGGTGACTATGGTAAATCCTCTGCAAAATACCACGCGTTTGTGCTGGAGTTCTGTCCGTCGATGCCCCGCTGGGCTCGTCAGACCACTGCCTGATTCGGAACGTCGTGCCACTCACGCGCCAACCACGGCCCCGCTAAGCGGGCTGCCGCCGTGTCTGGCACTTCAGGTCAGCAGATTGGGATGGGATGCGGACCTTCTTTTCGTCCTACCCATGGAGGAAAGTCTGTTTCTCACTGGAGGATCCCTCCGCCGTCGCCGACGCTGTTGCTGACGTGGTGCTACAGGGTATGGAGCTCTTCATTCCAAATTCTGTAGTACCAGTTGGTGGCAAGTCCCAGCCCTGGTTTGTTTATCCCTGCAAAGCGGCATCTCGCCTAAAGCAGGAAAAGTTCCAAGCCTGGGCTAACGCAGCGGCAGATAGGGATCCTAAAGTGAATCTCTTTAAAAAGGAGTATAACTATGCCTCCAGATTCCTCAAAAGAGCTATGACCATAGCAAAGGCAGAGCACATCGGCAGGATTGGCGAGAGACTAGCTCGGCTTCCCTCGGGAACGCGTGCATTCTGGTCTCTCGCCAAGGCTGTCGAAGGCAACTTTTGTCAACCATCTTTTACACCACTGCGCAGGGGAGATGATTCGTTTGCCCATGATGCAAAAGAAAAAGCCGATCTACTGGGCATCCTTTTTGCATCTAACTCCACCCTGGACGACAAGGAGAAGCAACCGCCGATCATCCCGCGGTGCGAGAGTGCTATGATGGATATCCAGTTTTCCCAGAAAGCTGTACGTAAAGCACTTCACTCCTTAGACATTCACAAGTCCAGTGGGCCTGACGGTATCCCCCCCTTAGTACTGAAAACATGCGCACCTGAGTTGGCACCGGTTCTAACGCGTCTTTTCCGACACTCCTACACCACTGGCTCCATAGAATACATGAAACTCTGTTTCATGTATTCTATGACTGGCTCAGTCCCGACCTCATGGAAGACTGCCATAGTGCACCCGATCCCTAAGAAAGGTGATCGCTCTGATCCATGTAACTACAGGCCTATAGCCATCACCTCCTTGCTTTCTAAAATTATGGAGTCCATTATTAACCGCCAGCTCCTACGGCACCTAGAGGAGCACCAGCTCATCAGTGATCGCCAGTATGGATTTCGTCAGGGTCGTTCTGCTGGCGACATTCTGGTCTACTTGACCCACCGGTGGGCGGAAGCGGTTGAAAGCAAGGGGGAGGCCTTAGCGGTCAGTTTGGACATGGCGAAAGCTTTCGATCGGGTCTGGCACAAAGCGCTTCTCTCGAAGCTTCCTTCCTATGGGCTGCCTGAGAAACTGTGCACATGGGTCTCCAGCTTTCTTACGGAACGGAGCATCAAGGTCGTTGTCGACGGTTCGTGCTCCGAATCTAAGCCTGTGAATTCTGGTGTCCCACAAGGCTGTGTGCTATCACCTACGCTGTTTCTTCTGCATATCAATGATATGTTACTAACTAGTGGCATTCATTGCTATGCAGACGACAGTACGGTGGATGAGTCATACCACGGCCACGCTAACCTTTCTCAGGCATTTGTCAGCGAGTGTCGGAACAAACTTGTGTCTGAAATCGAAACTAAATTAGACCTTGTTTCGAATTGGGGTCTATGCAACTTGGTACAATTCAACCCCAAAAAGACGCAAGTATGCGCGTTTTCCGCATAGAAAAACCATTTAGTTGCATCTCCTCTGTTTCAGAGCACTTCCCTTGTTGCAAAGCCGAGTATTGGGATTCTCGGCGTAGATATATCGAGCTCCGTCCAATTTCGCGGTCATTTGGAGGACAAGGCCAAAATGGCCTCTAAAAAACTGGGTGTCCTTCCTTGGTAGAGCAAGACGGTACTTCACACCGACACATCGCCTTCAACTTTATAAGGCTCAAGTTAGGCCACATATGGAGTACTGTTGCCACCTTTGGGCCGGGGCGCCTCAGTATCAGCTCCTTCCTCTTGACCGCGTTCAACGTCGAGCGATTCGAATCATTGGCGACGATGTCCTCACCGGCCGTCTTGACCATCTAGCACTGCGGAGAGATGTTGCATCTCTATGCATCCTTTATCGCGTGTATCATGGGGAGTGCTCTGAAGAATTGTTCGAGCTAATACCTGCTGCAGAATTTCACCACCGCACCACTCGCCAGAAGTTAACATTTCATCCTTACCACTTAGATAACTGGCAATCTTCCACCGTACGTTTTACAAGAAACTTCTTACCACGTACGACCGCACTGTGGAATCAGCTTCCTGCGCAGGTATTTCCGGACGGGTACAACAAGGCAGCCTTCAAGAAACGAGCCTACAAATATCTTAAAGGCCGGCAGCGCACCTGTGATCCCCCTGGTGTTGCAGGTGTCTATGGGCGTCGGTGATCACTTACCAACAGGTGACCCGCCTGCTCGTCTGCCTCCCTCTTCTATAAAAAAAAAACCGGCCAAGTGCGAGTCGGAATCGCGCACAGAGGGTTCCGTACCACCACATAATCATAATTGTATTAGTTAAAATTTCAGTAAGTTAATGTGCTAGATTTTTTGAGTCCGACACGCGCTTGACAAAATTTTATTATTTGTTAATATTTTATAGCTTATGCACTATAAACATATCAATTTTCAAGTTTGTAAGTGTTCCCGTTTATAAAATAGAACTAAAACAAAAATCGCCTCAGCGACCATTCAACTTGACCCCTCTCTTATATGAATGTTCTTGAAGCGGGAGCTCACCACAATTGGTTACCATTAGTTGTGAGAAAAGTTGCAATATTTAATGATTTCAGACTTTTCCCATTATTTGTACTGTGAGACCTAGCTTCTTGCCAAATTTCATAATTTTAGGTCAACGGGAAGTACCCTGTAGGTTTTGGTTTTTTGCATAAATGTATGGAGATGAGGACATAAAATGCCATATCTTTTGATTGCGTCGTTGTAAAAAATTGAAATTTTCAGATCTTGTGTGGTTCATGGATCCTAATATGTGGTATTAATTTCAACCTGATACCTTTACCGGTTCGTGAGATAAAGGGTCTTGACAGACAGACAGACAGACAGACAGACAGACAGACAGACAGACAGACAGACAGACAGACAGACAGACAGACAGACAGACAGACGGACAACAAAGTGATCCTATAAGGGTTCCGTTTTTTTCTTTTGAGGTACGGAACCCTAAAAAGGGAGCTCCCTGTCCTGCAGTGGACGATTTATAGGATGTTGTGATAATTTGCCATAAATTGAACAACTTAAGTTCAATAAAAAAAATATTTGGTTCTTCATACAAATTGACCTGGGGATCTAGACAACGGGCCATTAAATCGAACGATATAAAATGTATGAGATGACATAATATCTCAAATATCATCCCATTCATTTCATGACTGCCTTTTATGCCTCGCTGCCTAAACGGTCTAAAGTTCTAAACCCCCTGATTCGCAAAAATAATTCTTAAAATGTCCTAATTCTGGACATAGCTCGATAAAGCTCGCTATTTCGATAAAGTATTCAAATTCAAATCGCTTTATGGGGGCGGAAAATCGATACACACGACCGCGCGTCGGTGGAAACACTTGACCTTGAGCGGGTCTCTGGTCTCGGGCATTTACAGGGTAACGCAGGTTCAGCTCACACTGGTTTTGTTTCTACGTGCTTGCTGCCGTGTGTACTAGGGTAATAAATACACGTTCTAGGTACCAGGCTGGTGCAGTTCTATGATCCTATATTAATTTATAAAGGTGATCTCATTGCCATTTTCCTCGTATGAAGCATAGGTGACCAAGTTGAGGAAACTGAGGTGCATGATATCAATGTAAGTAGGAAGAATGAAGGCTTACAGCGTAATATAAATTGCCATTTTCAATTGAATAGTGTTTGATTTGACGTGATTACTAAATTTAATTTTTGGCCTCACAATCTTGGAGAACTTTTCTTTATCGGTCGAAGTCTGCGTGTAAAAGTCATTTTTGACCTACTAGAGTTGAAAAGTTTTTTGAAATTAGAACGTGAACTATTGGCGCCATTCTTTAGCATTATCGTCACTGCTATAGTGAAGTGAAAATTTTTTTTTCGCTCGGCAGCAAAGTTATTTCGCGTATCAAACTCAAAGTAGTTTATTCATTGTTGGATATTGAAATCTTTTAATGACGTCAGCTAAACTACATCGCTTCACATACAAAGTGGCGCCATGGTGGGAAGAAAAGAAGCGACAATAAAAACCCACGCGCTCTTAGGGTAGTGGGCGCTAGCGCGTTGAAACCCTCGCTAAGCTGAGGATTCTTCTTTTGAATCCAAGAATCCTTCTCTTGATCGATCTTCGATACGAGGCACTTGCGCCAAATAACAATTTTGCTGCCATGCATAACAAAGAACTATTGTAAGTTTATAAGATATGTGCTTACATCCATTAAATTGTTGGAGTCCGTGAAACGATTTTTCTTATGATGTACACAACTTTATCCAGAGTATAGTAGGAGATCTAAGGCCGAGCTTGTATGGGGTACCTTGCACAAAACCTGCTGTGATGAAACTTGGCACAATTCAAGTAAACACTTAAAGGTATCATAATATAAGAAGTGGTGCTCCCCGGCAGGACGCGACAGAGACGCACAGTGGGGCAAATTGTCGAAAATAAGTCGTGTTTTACTAAGTTGATAGCTGTATCTTTTGAACCGACATAGATAGCTGGTTGAAAATTTCACAGGATATGTGTTTTTAGGATAAATATATTACCTAATAACAAAAACTAAAAAATAAATAAAAATAAGGGGAGTCGCCATACAAGAAACGTATTGTGTTTTTTTTTTTGCTCTGCTTCATAACTGTTATTAATTCGAGCGTCAAACTTCGAATGAAATCATAGTTAACTAAAATGTCAATAAAACTGACTAACCGACTGATTGAGTGACTGACTGACGCCGACCCGAAACCTCTTTAGATAGACGTTTGAAATTTTGGGTGCTAATTTATCGCATACCACAAACACCATATCCGAAAGATTTTTCCAAAACTCATCCCCCAAGACGGAGAAATAAGGGAAGGAAATTTTTCAAAATTTTTAACTTTTGCTAGTGGTAAGAAAAAAGTAATAAATGTCTCAGCACTTTTCCAAAATCGAAGGAGCAAAATTAAATATGAATTACTTATTTGAGATCTTTGGTTTTCATAGGTGCACAAAAATCATAAAACTTTCATCCCTTATTTCACACCCTTAGAGGACGTCTTTTGGAGAATTCTTTCTATGGTGTTTTCAAACGTGTAGCTAAAGCGGTTACGGGTCGGCGTCAGTCAGTCAGTCAATCTGTCAGTTAGTCAGTCAGTCAGAACATGTCGTTTTATTGTAACTTTCTTATACTTTATTTCATATCAAGTTTGACGCTCGAATTAAGGGGCTGATAAGAGCTAAATACGCTTCACTTGAGCAGGTTTTTAACGAAAAGTGATGAATATATGGCCGTGAAAAAAAATTATGTGATAATCAAACATCTTTACAATAATAATATGGCCGACTCTGAAACACGATTAGCACGCGCATTCTGCCCTTTGTTAGATAGGGAGGTAATTCAGCTTTTATCAAAAGCAAAGCAAAAACAAACAAATTACGTTTCTTGTATGGCGACCCTTATTGTTTATATTTTTTTAGTTTTTATTATTAGGTGATATATTTGTCTGAAAAACACATATCCTGTGAAATTTACAACCAGCTACCTATGTCGGTTCAAAGTAAAACAAGACATATTTTCGACATTATGCCCCACTGTGCGTCTCTGTCGCGTCCTGCCGGAGAGCAGCACTTCTTGTATGTTACCTATAGGTATGTACTTGAATCGTGCTAAGTTCATCCCAGCAAGTTTTGCGCAATTTTAGGATTCATTTTAATTTTTAAAATCTTTATTGTGATATTTTAACAACCGGTGATATTCAAGAATTGGGTCGCTGGGCCTTGCTCTACCTTTCCTTCCCTTGGCCTTAAACAGCCAAACTATTATAGCTGCAATCTATTAACCAAGGATGTTTAAGTAGCAGCACTTTCTGCTAAGGATGGAGCCATAAGCGTATCCATTACTTGCGAGAGACCTCCATTCTAAAATGTATGAACTTTTATCAAATCCTAAAAACGTAAAATTTTTATCTTTCTCTCTGAGAAATATGTGACTTGGGACTTATAAATGTTATTATCACAGTTTTTCTGGTAATAATACTTACCGTCTTACTACAAAAAAGTTAGACATCTGTTGAACACTTGATCAAAAAAATGCGCACAAAATAACTGGCTATGTCAGTTGATGCGCAGAAGTCAATTCATAAGAAAATAAGTCATGTTTGACTTCTGCGCATCAATGACATGGCCAGAGTTATTTTGTAAGTAAGTATTTTGTCCAGAGTAAGACGGTTAACGTTCAAAAAACGGTGTTAAAAATCAATAAAATGGCTATTACGGATCATTGACGCCGTATTTATGATCAATTTGTATATTTTACTGAATTAAACTAGATTTCAGGTAAATGTTCTTTAATAAAATACGCAGCACGTTACAGAATTACCATAAAGTATAGAGCCAAAACGATAGACAAAAGAGCTGTCAAAATGTAGTAGTGATGGGGTAGTGTTTCTAGTGCTGTGCTTATCACACATCCTCCCTTTATAAAAATTATAATATTTAACTTACAAATATTAAAAAGCAAACAGTAGGCTATAATAGGAACAAAGTTATTTGCAATCATAACAACATTTGGCTGTTTTCTTCAATAGTCTTCCATAGCGACTTCTTGGGGGAACATCAGGAGTGGCAGATGGTCCTTCTTCAATTGCTGGAGTGGCTGCTCGTCTTCCTTGTATGGGAATGGTTGCCTGTTCTTCTTGTGTAGGAATAGTCATTTGTTCTTCTTGTACATATGGTGTAAAAGGGTTTGTAGAAGGGCTGGAGAGAATGTAAAGTGAAGGGATGTCTTCCAAGGTAAGTGGAATGTAAGGAGATGATGATGGAGATTGTTGGATCTTAGTCTTCAAATCATCTGTAGGTATTCCTATTAGCATTTTTCTGTTTCTTCTCATCAATGTTCCTTCATCTGTTTCTATGTCATAGCTTCTTGGTTCTTCTCTTTTTTCTTTAATTGTGCCACATATCTTCTCTTTAGGTAAGTATACTTTAGTTCCAGTAATTAGTTCAGGTAGTTCTTTCACTCGGTGTCTTGAATCAAAAGTCTTTTTGGCTTGTTCTCTTCTTCTTATCAGTTTGTTTCTATATTCTTCTAGATTTGGGGTTTTTGGTTCTAGGTTTTTGTCACAAGTTGGTATAGTGGTATTTAGTTGTCTTGACATTAATATCTGCGATGGTGCAAGTCCAAGTTGGGTCGGTGTTGCTCTGTACATTAATAGTCCAAGATGTGGGTCTTCATTGTTTTCAAATATTTTTTTTATAACTTTGATACCTATCTCAGCCGCGCCATTACTTTGTGGGAAATGTGGGCTAGATGTAATGTGATCAAATTCCCATTTTTTTGAAAAATCCTTGAATATTTGAGATGCAAATTGTGGTCCATTATCGGTGCGTAGCAGTCTAGGAATGCCATGTCTAGCCATGATATTTTTCAGATGTGTTATTACCGCTGATGATGTTGTGGAACTTAAGGTAATAACTTCTGGGTAGTTAGATAATATATCTCTAACCACTAGATATTCTTTTCCTTTGTAGGTGCATAAGTCAGCTGCTATAATTTCCCAAGGATATCGTGGAACGTCTCCAGAGATTAGTGGTTCAGGGCGTTGTGTAGCTGATTTGATGCATGTTATACAGTTGTCGATCCATGTTTTCATGTCCATGTCAATAGTTGGCCACCATATTGCAAGTTTTGCTCTGTCTCTAGCTTTTGAAATGTTTGCATGACCGGTGTGAAGTTTTTCCAATGTTTCCTTCTGTAACTTCTTTGGTATTAATATCCTGTTGTTATATAGTATTAGTCCTTTTTCTGTAGTTAGATTTATTTGTTTCTCATGATAGGGTTTTATTTCTTCTTCTATATTTTCTTTAGGCCATCCTTCTTTTATGTATCTATATACTTCTTTGCATTCTTTGTCTTCTTCTTGTGCTTTCTTTATTACATTAAGGCGACTGTTAGAAAAGCTTGATGATAGTGAAGTGAAGATGGACATTACAGTCAACTTGTCTACACTCTCTGTCAAGATATCAGTGTCTTTTTCTGTATTTGCAACAGGCAGTGGAGCCCTTGACAGAAGGTCTGCTGTATACATGTATTTACCAGGCACATGTATTATCTCATAGTTGTATGGTGTCATTCTCATCCTAAATCTTTGCAGTCTTGGAGGTAAGTCTGCTATGGGTTTAGAACCAAATATAGAGATTAATGGCTTATGGTCCGTTCTTATTATAAAGCTTGGCAGGCCAAGTAGGTATAGTCTGAATCTCTCACAAGCTGCGGTGATTGCTAGCGCTTCTTTTTCAATCATTGCATATCTTTCTTGGGTTGGAGTAAATGCTGATGACCAGAAGTAGACCGGTAACCATATCTCATTCTTTTCTTTCAGGTGTTTTTGTTCCAAAATTCCTCCCATACCGTATTGTGAGGCATCAGATGTCACTCTAGTGTATAGTTTAGGGTCGTAGTGTGCCAGTTGTGGAGCTGATGTCAGCAGTTTCTTAATATGGTTGAATGCTTCAGTGTGCTGGCTTTCCCATTTCATATCAGATTCTTTTTTCAGGAGATCACGTAGAGGTTTAGTAATCTCTGCTAAGTTTTTAATGAATTTTAAATTTTGGTTCACGGCTCCCAGGAAGCTTCTTAGTGCTGTAATGTCTTTTGGAATAGGCATATTGATTATGGCCTCAATTTTGTTTTTTACAGGTTCAATTCCGTTTTCTGTAACTTTGTGTCCAAGGAATGTACATGTGTTTGTTCTGAATATACATTTATCTTTGTTCAGAGTAACTCCAGCTTTTTGAAGGGCTTTCAATACCTCTCTTAGATTAGCGTCATGTTCCTCTATAGTTTTTCCATAGACCAATGTATCGTCAACATGGTTTACACATCCTTTTAGACCACTTAGTATTTGGGCCATTTTCCTTTGGAAAACTTCACTGGAACTTTTCATTCCCATTGGCATTCTATTGAATCTGAATCTTCCAACTGGGGTTATAAAAGTTGTCAAATCTTTACATGTGTCGGTGAGTTCTACTTGAAAGTAACCTTTGAGGGCATCTATTTTAGAAAATACTTTAGCCTGACCTAATTGAGCAAGGCATTCTTCAACTGTAGGTAGTGGATGGAATTCCCTCAGGACTGCCTTGTTAAGCTCTGTGTAGTCTACAGTTATTCTCACTTTGTCTGGAATTTCTTTGTTTTCAGACTTGCTAACCACTGGTACCATGGGTGCGCACCATTCTGTTGCATGCATTACAGGTTCAATCACATTCATTTCTTGAAGTTCCCTTACAGCTTTTTCAACTTTTTCTCTCAATGGAATAGAAATGTTGCGAGGGGCAGATACAGCATAAGGTTTAACATCCTCTTTTATTTGGATATTGTATTTACCTTCCATGGTGCCTAGTCCTTGAAATATTTGTGAGAATTCCTCTTCAGGTTTTAGGTCGTTCATCACTTGCATTATTTGTGTTTCTTTATGCCAATTTATGATACCAAATGCATCACATTCGGGTAAACCTAATAATGGAGTGTCTTGGTTTTTTAGTATGTATACATCAGTCATTTTTGTGCGGCCTTGCCATGTCATTTTTACATTCTTAGAGACACCTCTTCCTGGTAACCTCATTTTGCACGGGCCCCACAGATTTTCTTCTACTGGTGTTGGTTCTGGTAAGTCCAGTATTTTACAGAGTTCAGGGCTCATTACAGTTTCAGAAGCGCCAGTGTCTACTTTGAATTTTACTAGCTGGTTATTGACCAAAACATTTACAAATCTTGCTCTAATTTTCTTGTTCATGACTGATTCTATTTTTTCTTCCTTTTTTATACTTCCAAAAAATATTTCTTCTTCTTTTTCTATTTCATGCACTGATTTTGTATTTCTTGCCTCATTTTTAGTTTTAGGCTTCCTGCATACTGCCATCCAATGACCTCTCAAGCCACAGTTGTTACATACAGATTTAGCTGCTTCGCACTCAGAAAATTTATGCTTAGGGGTTTTACCGCACTTCCTGCAACCATCTTCGCCCTGTTTTATAGGTTTCTTGTACTTCTTTTGAACAAAGTGTACTTCGGGGGCGCTACTGGCTTGTGGGTTGAGTAATCCCATATTTGCTTCTACCATTTCTGCATGTCTAACTCGGTTTATGACATTTTCTAGGGAAGGTTCTTCTTCACAGTTTTGAATTTGTTTTGAGAGTTCAACATTTTTCATACCTGCCACTATCCTGTCTCGGATTAGCTCATCTTCTAGAGATCCATACTCACATTTTTTTGCCAGTTTATGAAGATCTGTGACAAAATCGTCTGCAAGTTCGTTCTCACTTTGCACTCTTTGGTTGAACTGTGCTCTAGAGTACATTTTAGTTTTCTTTGTGACGTAGTATGCGTCGAACTTCGCCTTAACTTTATCGTAACTTTTCAAGTCGTCTTTTTCTAATTTCATAGACGATAAAATATCATTGGCTTTGCTGCCCATCAGGTAAAGAAAGGAATTTACTTGGGTTTCAGACGGCATGTGCTTCAGTTTTGTAGCTTCTCTATATTGCTCAAAGCGTGTTATCCATGCGGTCCATTCGCTGCCCACGAAACTGAATGGTTGTGGAGGTGGTGTGGAGATACCTGGCAAGATGCGGGACAACAAGTTTGCATCCATTCCCTGAGGCGTTTGGCGGCATTGCTCGGCTAACCTCGCGATGGCATTTTGCTGTTGAACTAGCTGTTCGCGTAGATGTCGGATCTCCTCCTCCATTTTCACTATTTGTGGGTTTGTTCTGCGCTGTCACCATGTATATTTTACTGAATTAAACTAGATTTCAGGTAAATGTTCTTTAATAAAATACGCAGCACGTTACAGAATTACCATAAAGTATAGAGCCAAAACGATAGACAAAAGAGCTGTCAAAATGTAGTAGTGATGGGGTAGTGTTTCTAGTGCTGTGCTTATCACACACAATTTACAAGTAAAAAAAGAAATATTTTCGCTGTCACAAACAAAGTTTAGCTAAAACATTAGATTTTTAAAGATTCCTTGATTTTTTAAAACTTAACAGGGATTTTTGACCGACTAGTCATAGTCGACTAGGAGACGTTTTACACTTCACTTATGTAGGTATATCTCTACGGACGGACTCTACTCTGTGCAATTAACAAATCATTTTATGCTTGCTAAAATGTTTATACTTTTTTAAGGATGTGATTAATGGGTCTGCGCGTAAGCACATGGATGAGATCATCCTTCTCATGGTCTGGTTTTTTGCAACGCTCAAAAGCTTCTCTGGGAGACTGATTTGTATGATGCGGGTTTTAAAGTAGGTACGGTCAACCGCACTGCAGTGGAAACACTTGTAACTACATTGCCATGTCATAAAGTCTAAAGTGTTTCTACTGACGTGTAGATTAGGCTTGTCTTGAGAGCTTTGTTGAATGTAAGGAAAAACGACTTTTCTATTTACCTTTCTTATTATACCTTTTTAAAACTATATCCATATCTGTGTGTGTAAATTTTTGGACATTTCTATTTACCTTTTTTAGTATTCCTTTTCAAAACTATAGCTGTGTGTGTAAATTTTTGAACGCAGGGTGATCCTGATGTAAATCCACCTATCTAGTCTTTAAATCGGATCTAGCTTTTGTTACTTTTAATATAAAGTTTCAAATTAAGTACTAGTAGTTATCTAGTAGTTATATTGTAGGCTCAATCACTCAGTTCATTCCACGAAAGATTAGAATGTTTGAACATTTTGCAATGAGGAGATTTCTCTCTTTAATTACAGAACACACACAACACACGCACTAAATATTACTTCACATATAAAAAAAAATATGGAAAGGAAACCAAATTTATTTGGTTTTTCGACCTATTTTCTTTGAGGAAAGTTGTTCAGTTATATGGTCTGAATCCTTAGTTGCAGTTGTCGGAAGATATGGTCTTTGTTTGCCTAACAGGACAGACAGCCTAACTAGACAATCGACAGGAATCCTGACATTTTTATTAAAAAAATTATGGATCTATTGAGCGAACGAGCTTTTGGGTCACCTGATGTTAATTATAGTCACCACCGCCCATAACGCCCGCTGTCTTATTAGTGTATAATTTTATACTAATAAGCAAAGTGCGTTGCCCACCCTGAGAACTAAGATGATGTGTCTCATGTTCTGGTAATTTCACTGGCTCCCTTGCCTTTCAAACCGAAACACAGCAGTGCAAACACTGCTGCTTTATGGCAGGATTAGACAAGGGTGGTACTACCCCAGACGGACTTTGCACAAAAGCCCTACCACCTTCACGAAACATTCATGGTTTTGAACGCTGGTTTTGAACCATTGTACACTCAACAGCACGTCAGTAGAAACACTTTTGAACCTTATGGCTTGGTAATAGAGTTGGAAAAGTTCACACATCTACATACATTTTGCATTATCTGCACTGCAAGGCTGTTTTACTCCCGCCACAACAGAAGTAGGTCAAACCATTGTAACATCTAATACATATAGCTACTAAGTTTTCTCTCCATAATTACCACAGTGAGTGAGTACAGTCAACGACAGGTCAAGCTAGACAGTCGCAGTGCGACTCTAGCCGGTACGTCTATTGAAATAAGAACGGTTTAAAGTCCAATGTGTCAAGATTGATGTGCTCTTTACTGTACAAACAAAAGACTGGTTTTAAGTTCATTACGGTAAAGAATCGGACGTTCAGTAAACAAAACATCTTCAATGTCTTATGTAAAGAGCTAAACATGTGAATGAGCGACCAAGAATCTCCATGCAATGTATCTTGCGGCAGAATCCACTGCCTGCTTAGCACGCTTCAGTTGTCAGTTTATCTAAGCCCATAGATTAAAGACTTTAAGCATCGTCACGTTTTTTTGACATCCGAGCAGTGCGACACACTTTGAAAGACAAGGACGGCTACATGTATTAGTGTGTAAAACTGTCTCTGTCTAAAATATCAAAAACGTAATTTGTGGATTTGCTAAACATTTTCCTCCACTGACATTTCTTCGCGCTTGGAGGTGATAGATTAGATGACATAATTCCCCAATTAAAGTGACATTTCTCCGAGATAAATTTTCTCTCGGGGAGCGTGCTAAGCAGGCTGGTCTGTGGAAGTTCATATAAAGGGTGTTCCCTTAACACTAAAATGTAAAAAAGTGATTTACTCAAAATCGGTTACATTGAGCTCATTTTAATGTTCTATAATTTGGATTCTGATTAGGTTGTTTACCAGACTCGACGATATTCTATTTGATTTTTTTTGCAAAAATCTAATATACAGGGTGTACCAAAAACTGAAAGGGCTTGCTCAGTAGACTAAACTGCATAACTTTTCCTTAGCAATATGTGTTGGGTAATGAAAACAAATCCATGCAAAAGGCAAGTATCTTGCGATAGTATACATTGGTCTGTGAAAATTCATATAAAGGTGTTCCAGTACAGGCAAAATTTAAACATGTGATTTACTCGAAATCGTTTATGGTTAATTTTAATGTTTAACAATTTAAGAATTGATCTGCATATTTTATGCGAAATTTTTTTGGTAAAACCTAAATTTTAGTTTGTATTTCCATACATAATTATGTATATCGTTACAAATTTAAGTTTGCAGTTGATAATTTTTATTGCCTATCGCGAGAAAGTAAGTGCAGTGCTGCTGTACCGTTTATTTTGCCTTGTATTTCTAACGACACCTACTCTCTTACTCTCTCAACTACTCTCTCTCTAGTTTTAAGTATTTTTCTCTGCGTGTGTTGTCAAACGTGTGCACTTTTAATTGAAGAGAAATCTCTTCTTAATCGTAAAATGTTTGTTTTCTAAATGCCCTTTATCTTATGGAATTGCTTTCAGCTATCAAATTAATAAAGTAAACAATATGACGCGGTCTCTCTACTTGCTCTCGCAAAGGCCGGCAAAAAGAAATCTTTGACGGAAATTAACACATTTTTAGTAATTTATAAATCTGTTGGGTAACCGGAAAACAATGCCGGAAATTAAAAAGTTCAAACGAAGCATGTAGGTAAGTAAAGTAATAAAATTCTCACACACAGTGCATTATTGTTTGAAAATATACTGAACAAAACTCAATATGTTATAAATTTTTATTAATACTTACCTAATCCCAGAGTATTGTATCTAAAACACAACTTTTAACACTTGTAAAGCAATCACTCATAAAATAAACGAGAAATATTTTTTAACGCGAGAGAAATGGCTCTACTTTGAAGTCACGATCTCTCTGACCGGTTCCGATGTACTGAACGAACGAACCTTGCCTGCGCAAGCGCACAAGCCACGCCTGACTCACTATGGTATGAGCTATAGTTATAAAAACTATAGAAAACCACGTTATGTGTATTAAACAAAGCCTTCATTAGGTAAGCATTTTCAAACAAGCTATCGATGTATGAATAAAGTAGGTACATTGATAAGTTTTTAAGGATTTTTGTTTAGAAACTGCTTGTTTATTGTTTAATTCGATCTCTACTTACTTTATTATTAATGCGATTTGATAAGAAATAGTTAAAGGCACAATCACAACTTCCTAAATACAAAGACTAATTCGGCATACATTGCTGGGAGGCTTGTTTTTATAATTCCAATGTCCTTATTACAACCAGCAATGAATCCTGAATTAATAACTGAA
The DNA here is from genome assembly GCA_947532105.1 of Athrips mouffetella. Taxonomy (NCBI): domain Eukaryota; kingdom Metazoa; phylum Arthropoda; class Insecta; order Lepidoptera; family Gelechiidae; genus Athrips; species Athrips mouffetella. The sequence continues at coordinate 26,467,971 of OX383967.1, forward strand.
TTAATGAAGGTGTGATCACGGCTTTAGAATAAAAAAATCCCCTCAGTTTGTTCGCGATTGCGTGGGAATATTTTTTTTAAGAATATTAATAATGTTTGTTTTAAATTAGAATTTATTATTGATAGTTCCTATTCAAAGTTTACGAGCAATGTTTTCTCATTCTTGCCAAACGACTATATTGAGTGTCTGCAAAATTAAAGCAAGCGCACTTTTCAACTACAAACTTAAATGAACAGGCGTATATTAAAAATGTTTAGATCCAAATCTTAAATCTTAAATCTTCGTGCATGTGGTGCAAAGAATGGTACAGTTAACGACAGGTCAAGCTTGACACTCGCAGTGCGACTCTAGCCCGTACGTCTATTGAAATAAGAACGGTACAAAGTCCAATGTGTCAAGCTTGATGTGCTCTTGACTGTACCAACCCATCTCTACACGTGCATGTTGTATGAAGCGATTAAGGGTTAATGAACCGGAGGAAGGGCAGCAGCATTCTTCGGTGTACGTACCATCTTACACACTGCGGTCACCAACAACCGCGGTCCATGGTGCCAGCCGCAACACTAACAAGCGTGGTACAACTACTTTTTTACCACAGAAGAAATTACTTTACTTACTTTCGCTGGCTCAGGGACTCAAAGAGACACCAAAACCGCCAGTCGTGCCTCCTCTGCACCTCCTCACGCACTTCATGGTCTTTGGAGAAAATGCAGCTACGTCTTCTGCATCTCGTCACCCTGAAGTAACAAAAAAAAAACCGGCCAAGTGCGAGTCGGACTCGCGCACCGAGGGTTCCGTACCACCACATAATCATAATTGTATTAGTTGAAATTTCAGTAAGTTAATGTGCTAGATTTTTTGAGTCCGACACGCGCTTGACCAAATTTTATTATTTGTTGTTATTTTATAGCTTATGAACTATAAACATACCAATTTCCAAGTTTGTAAGTGTTCCCGTTTTTAAAATAGAACTAAAACAAAAATCGCCTCCGCGACCATACAACTTGACCACTCTCTTATATGAATGTTCTTGAAACGGGAGCTCACCACAATTGGTTACCATTAGTTGTGAGAAAAGTTGTAATATTTAATGATTTCAGACTTTTCCTATTATTTGTACTGTGAGACCTAGCTTCTTGCTAAATTTCATAATTTTAGGTCAACGTGAAGTACCCTGTAGGTTTTGCTTTTTTGCATAAATGTATGGAGATGAGGACATAAAATGCCATATCTTTTGATTGCGTCGTTGTAAAAAATTTAAATTTTCAGATCTTGTGTGGTTTATGGATCCTAATATATGGTATTAATTTCAACCTGATACCTTTACCCGTTCGTGAGATAAAGGGTCTTGACAGACAGACAGACAGGCAGACGAACAACAAAGTGATCCTATAAGGGTTCCGTTTTTTTCTTTTGAGGTACGGAACCCTAAAAAAGGTTTAATGGAGCATTATCTTAAAGGCGGCTTTTTGTATCTCACCAACAACGGTTGAACTCGCTGTTTTTGTGGTGTAACGTGTAACACTGTCTATTGCTCAATCCCGTTCGAGGCTTTCCTCACTTCACCAAGATGTCCAAAAAATAAAAACACCTCTTTCGTTCACAAATTTTTCTCAACCAACCTCTTTATACATGCAAAGAGCAGCCGGGCAGCTATTTGTATTGACATTTTCATGACAGTTTACCTGTGTTATCTGTCAAATTCGTCAACCAATGTTACACCAAAATATGTAGTCCCTTATTATGGCCCGTAACTTTGTGTACAGCTTCGATGATGATGATGGGCCTATCAGCCCTTGGGCAAGGGTGAGTGCGTCACTGAATAAATGGCTGTGGGGAGCCTTCTGTTGTGGAATCCCTGGAGTACCGTGTTATTTTTGTGCGTGTTGTGAAAGGAACGACCCCACTACTGATATTGGAGTAATACCCTGCGTTAATCGTAAGTTCTAGCCTAAGAAGTGTAAAGATATATCTGCTTTTTTATCTTGGAGGAATTCGCGCCAGTAATCGTGGCCGGATGTACAAAATCTAAAGCAATCTATGTGACTGGCTATTATGATATGTATGATTCTTAATGTGGCCCAGTAGAATGTACTTGCTCAAGGAATATAATAATAAAACAATTCAGTTAGGTACTTTTGTAGTCAGCAAGTTATTTATGTATGGATTGCACATTCAGAATTTATTGATTTCTGGTATTTTTTAAGTAACTTCTTCAGATAGAAGATAATTTTCTTACCACACTAAACAGAGATACTCCTCCACCAATTACCTGGACATGTGTAGAAAACGTCACTTGATCAGACGTGGAACTACTGATCTTATTCTTTTGTTGAAGATAGCCTCTGGTCAGGTGTCACCATCATTATATTTAAAATTAGTACCTATCAGTAGTCGTTGGAGGATTTGACGATGGCACTGGCTTTTACACAGAGCGATTACTGTTGGCATCTACAACCCAGAGAACAAAGCAGACTCAATCCTGCATTACGCTTAGTGGCTATCCATGCTGTCTGAGCTTTCAAGGATTACTTTCAATAACAATAGCATGAGACAAGGGAAAAACGGAAAACGCTCGACATATTTACACTACTAGCGGTCACCCATCCAGAATCCAGCTTGACAACGTCGAGTGCTGCCTAACTTTTGTGAGCTACACATCTTTCCCAAAGGACGAAATAGGAACCATGAGGCAAGAACCGCTATAACATAATAAGGTTGTGTTGCTTCAGTAGTCTCCTCTAACCTCCATAAATTTAAAGGGTGCAAAGTATCTTTACAAGTTACGCACGGCTGCAAGCACGTAGAAACAAAACCAGTATAAGCTGAACCAGCCCTACGCCACAAACGCACAGAACCAGGACCCTCTCAATGTACGGCAAATTCGTTCTGGGTCAGGGTATTATTTTCTATGTTATTTTATGCACTCCCACGTAAAGAAACGGGTTGCACGTACAAACTTGTGAAATTGTCTGGAATATCGCACTCCTGAACGACTCATCTGTTTCTTTGTGATAGTTGATCCTAATTTACTGGTAACGAAATTCTACTGCAACACCGACAAGAGCATGGCTCTTAAATACTGAATGAAATAATGGTAGGTAATCTGGCTCTTTAAGCTGTCACCCAAAATGAAAAATTTTCCACAGAATCAACAGCAACTTCAGAACGGATGGCTCGACCTCACCGGCCTCACGCCCCAGGCGGTCGAAAGTCTACGCCAGAAATGCTATCAGCAGTTCGCTGTGCCCTCAACCAGCTCCAAGGTGAACCGGCTCCGATGAAGCCCAACGTCTTGGTCACCGCTATAGCCTCCCACTCACAAGCACAACCTGGGTAGGGAAGTCCAAGATAAGTGCATTTTTGGGACCTCTTGCTGCATAGTGCTACGCTTAGTTTTCTTTAAAATGCCTCAGCGTCGCTTCAAACGGTTTACAAATAACATGTACTATCGCGGACTTTGACACCTGCACATTTGAGATTTTATAAGTGAGTACTTGAGTGTTTTTTCTTCTGAATGTTACGTAGGCGCTGAGTCACTCTTCCTTAAAGTTATCGCTCATAGGAAAGGAAAAATGCAATTAGTTTTCTTATGTTATTTTATAAGCTTATTTCTATTGTTATGATTTTGCACACCTACCTACTTTATAGTCCTTCCAAGGTCACCAAGGCGAGTCTAGAGACGCTTATATTTTAAGAGTGGAAGCAAAAATGAGCTTAGTGGTGGTCAGATGCGAGTGGCCGCGATGGTACAAGACTATAGAGAGAGAGCCGAAGTCATCATCATCGTTCTACTATTAGACCTGAATAAATAGTTCTAAGGCCCCTTACAGAATACTCAACGACTCTTACTGACAGAGGTAGGTACGGTCAACCGCTTGTCAGTAGAAACTTTTTCAACTCTATTACCACGCCATAAGGTCCAAAAGTGTTTCTACTGATGTGCGGCCGTGTGTGTAATCAGTACGTCAATAGAAACACATCGGACTTAATAGCATGGCAATAAAGTCAAGCCTACTTAGCTGTGATAGGTTTCCTTTTAGCTGGCAGTGGCGGACACTCGACTCCAACAAAAAAAAACCGGCCAAGTGCGAGTCAGACTCGCGCACTGAGGGTTCCGTACCACCACATAAACATAATTGTATTATTTAAAATTTCAGTAAGTTAATGTGCTAGATTTTTGAGTCCGACACGCGATTGACCAAATTTTATTATTTGTTGTTATTTTATAGCTTATGCACTGTAAACATACATGTAAGTGTTCCCGTTTTTAAATAGAACTAAAACAAAAATCGCCTCAGCGACCATCCAACTTGACCCCTCTCTTATATGAATGTTCTTGAAACGGGAGCTCACCACAATTGGTTACCATTAGTTGTGAGAAAAGTTGTAATATTTAATGATTTCAGACTTTTCCCATTATTTGTACTGTGAGACCTAGCTTCTTGCCAAATTTCATAATTTTAGGTCAACGGGAAGTACCCTGTAGGTTTTGCATTTTTGAATAAATGTATGGAGGTGAGGACATAAAATGCCATATCTTTTGATTACGTCGTTGTAAAAAATTGAAATTTTCAGATCTTGTGTGGGTCATAGATCCTCATATATGGTATTAATTTCAATCTGATACCTTTACCCGTTCGTGAGATAAAGGGTCATGAGAGACAGACAGACAGACAGACGGACAACAAAGTGATCCTATAAGGGTTCCGTTTTTTTTCTTTTGAGGTACGGAACCCTAAAAATGCGCTTTCAAGCTAAATGTTTCCCAAACGGACCCCTTAATCGAAAAGTGATATATGCAGACTCACATCATTTTTAAAGAGCGATGAAACGACACCCCACACCACAGAAAAATAAAGGTACTTAGAAGGAGGATTATAGAAATAATTCGTCACTAGGTGGTGTAGGCGTTTTTCTATGGATTTGACAGGTTATTTTGAATGTTTTCTATGGATCATCGATGATGGGGTTGTGACATGTTGGCAGATGTCATCCCCTAGTAAAATAAATTAGCAAGGTATCTATTCCGAGCGAAGCAAGGAGGTCCGAAATCTTTGCCCCACACTTAGACCAGAAAAAAAAAACATCCCCATTTAACTTGCCTTGTTGTCTGCGGAACCCTAAAAACCGGTCAAGTGCGAGTCGGACTTGCAGGCCTAGGGTTCGATATAGGTACCTATAGTATTTTTGAAAGCAATAAAGTCTATTTTGAGGACCCCAAAACAAAGTTTCTTAGTAAAGGTTTTTTGGAGATTTCTGAAAAACTGTGCTATTTTAATTAGTGAGATTGTTTTATTTCTGCTATAATATTTACATAAACCTATATTGACTATAATTACACATAAATGATGTAGCACTTTTAACGTAAAAAAAAACGCGCCGGTGACGCGTCGACAACGTAAGTCGACGACGCGTTTGTATCGATACAAACGCACACAAACTGCTCTGATAAAAATCGCGGTGTACATAGGCCCTATGTAAGGCATGTCATCAGCACCCCTCCTCTCTGCGATATCTTATTATGAATGAAGTCATAAATGAGCTTACTCAGAATAAGTCTATTCACTCGCGTCTTTAAAATAGATTCGGGTTTTCAGAACTCGGGAATAGAAGCGAAGGCAAAGAATTATTACACTTCGTGGCAATAATAAAAGATGCACAGCGCTTTTTGCGAAAGTGTATTTTTTAGCCAAGTGCATGATATTTAAAGATTCTAGGTCCATACAAATTAAGACTTACAGCTTCTAAGTAGCAAGACTTCCAATAAATGCACGCATAAAGTACGCGACAAATGAGAAGTGCGGGTAAAATGTATGGCGCACCATACATTTTGCCCGCACTCCTGTGCTGTGGCGTACTATTAGATGGGTGGTTCATCCGCCCTCCGTACTTATAGATGGGCGGTTCATCCGCCCTCCGTTTTGCAATAATCAGTGTACACAGTGAAGATAGACCTTGTAATTGTATACGTTATTTTATAATTATTGTTATGTTGAATTATAAGTTTTTAGTTTTTGAAATGATTTTTAATGCAGCTTGTATCGTTAAATTAGTACCTGGGCGACCGAGCTATGCTCTGTATGATTAAAATGTCATCGGGTTAGCAAGCTACGCTACTCAATAACAGATGGCGCTGTAGGTTTCTTAAGCGCACTAAAACGCGCTAAGAAATATTTAAAAAGACAATGAAAACGAATTTTTCCAGACATGAGACCTAGCTAGATCGATTTTTTGCCCCCAAAAATCCTGTATACTAAATTTCATCGAAATCGTTAGAGCCGTTTTCGAGAAACCGATTACAAATATATATATATACAAATATATATATACAAATATTGCTCGTGTAATAGTATAGGATTTCACGAAAGACCCATACGTTAAAAACATTCTAAAATATTCTATTTAACTGTTTGTATTCACATATGTACTCGTACCCGTGGGTATCGTAAAAGGCCACTAAGGGATTGTGAACTGGAGGATGGGAAGCAGCGTCCTTCTGTGTATCATACCATCTTACATAATGCGGTCACCAACAACCGCGGTCCATGGTGCCAGCCGCAACGCTAACAAGCGTGGTGACTATAGTACTTCCCCTCCACATTGTTTCAACATTAGCTGGAATTCTGGAGGAAGCTCCCTGTCCTATAGTCGATGATTTACGGAATGTCATGGACGACCTATATGGGGTATAAGGGACACCCACGGGACAGCTATCCAAAAAGAAAAACGGCATGATCAGTCTACGTACAGTCAAGAGCACATCAAGCTTGACATTTTGGACATTGAACCGTTCTTATTTCAATAGACGTACGGGCTAGTGTCGCACTGCGAGTGTCAAGCTCGACCATAGCGGGTGCTATTGGATCCCGCAGGGGATCACAATAGTAGGAGATCGTACTGGAAATTAGCCCGTACCGATCGGTACGTTTTGTAGATGGTAGGGCTTTTGTGCAAAGTCCGTCTGGGAAAGTGCCGTAATGCAGCAGTGTTTGCACTGCTGTGTTTCGGTTTGAAGGGTAAGGGAGCCGGTGAAATTACCGGCACATGAGACATACCTTCTTAGTTCTCAGGGTGGGTAACGCGCTTTGCTTTTGCTTTGGTGTTATGGGCGGTGGTGACCACTTATCACCAGGTTGCCCACCTGCTTGTTTGCCCACTTGTGACATAAAAAAAACATTTCAGGGAAATGAAAAAAAATCGGCCGCTCCATACGAAATAGCAAACTTGGTTGGGATGTTACAAATAACTTATTCCCTAATCATCCCTATATTGATAGATGGACCAGGCCACCTTAGAAAACCATTCAACATCTTAAGTATCTATCAGCTGACCGAGTCAACTTGTATGAAAAAGGATTTTCTTGCGAATTAACAAAAGTTGGTTTTCATGTTCAAAGCTACCACCCGAGAAGTTTTGCGCTTCTTACTTAACACCCTGTATACTGAGTGTCTCAGAAATTAGTGTCCAGCCACAGAATATGTAATATAGTAAACAAGTTTAGTCCAACCGAAAACTGAACTTTGCCGAAGGAACATCAAAATTCGAAAAAAAAATACGATCCCTATAGTGCTCGGCCACTTCATCATATCGTCCCATAAAACGTCCACTGCTGGACAGGGAGCTCCCTCCAGAACTCCAACTTTTGCTGGAACAACGTGGAGGAAAAGTACGAGTAAGTGGAGGACTGTGGTCTCTGCCTACCCCAACGGGAAAGAGGCGTGATGTTATGTATGTAAGTGGAAGGAAGTAAGTATAGTCTCCACGCTTGTCAGCGTCTCGGCTGGCACCATGTACCGCAGTGGTTGGAGAGTCATGGTGACCGCAGTATGTAAGATGGTACACTCAACAGCACATCAGAAGAAACACTTTTGGACCTTATGGCGTGGTAATAGTGTTGAAAAAGTTTCTACGGACGTGCGGTTGACCGTACAATCAAATACAGAAGGACGCTGCTACCCATCCTCTAGTTCATAATCCCTTAATCGCCTCTTACGACACCCACGGGCAGAGATAGGTTGTACATATATAGTACTGTATTTTGCCAGCTCCACACGGGCTTGGTCACTGAAGTTACATTAATATACTGGGTGTTAGGGTCAGCCTTCCAAATACTGAAGGGTCATGATCAGTCAACGACACTGAATAACTTTCAGTGAACAAAACTTTCAGGACACGAAAAAAAAACCGCGTCTCCATACAAAATTGTAAACTTGATCGGTCAGTTTGTAGTTTGTTTGAGAGTAAATTATTGTTTTACAAAACAAACCTATGTAATCCATTGCAATCAGTCAGAATTGATTTCATTATCACGTTTTGAACAATCAATTTACAATACGGACGTTATAGGATCAATAGATAAAAACAACCGCATTTGATACACAAAATGTGTTTTTGTAGTTAAGAAACATAAAAAATTAATTGAAAACATTTCCGTTAGTTATTAAACGATTTGATAGGTCGTGAACCTTCATTCATTGAAGCGGTTTATTTGAAGATTAATATTACTTAATCATGTGCACGTATTTATTTAAGTGTAATGTCTAGGTATAGGCTTGTCGGTATAGGTAGTAGATATGTCGCAGGCAAATTTTATAATTCGTCGTTTTACATATGTTGGCATTCTAAATAAAAACCGGTCAAGTGCGAGTCGGACTCGCGCGCCGAGGGTTCCGATATACCTATAGTATTTTTGGAAGCAATAAAGTCCATTTTCAGGACTGCAAAACTAAATTTGTTTGTAAAGGTTTTTTGCAGATTTCTGAAAAACTGTGCAACTTAGAAAGATCGTTTTATTTTTGCTGTAAAGTTTATATAAACTTCTGTCAACTGTAATTAATTCAGATTTTTCCTTACTCAAACTTCGGAGATAAGGGGGGGGGAATGGTATTTTTCTTGACATTTTTCATCATAACTTTAAAACTAAGAAATTTAAAAAAATACAAAAATATATTTTAAAATGTACAAGTAAAGCCCTTTCATATGATACCCCACTCGACCTAGTAGCGACAATTTGAAATTTGGCCCCCCCTATTTTGGCCCCCTTTATATTAATAATCATACTTTTTTCAAAATTTTTTCTTGTGCAATTAAGTTGGGCAACTATATTCTAAAACTATTCCAAATTTCAGGTTGATAGCATAAGTGGTTGCTGAGATATAGAGGTGTGACAGACAGACGGACAGACAGACAGACAGACAGACAGAGCGGCACCATAAGGGTTCCTTTTTTTTACCATTTTGGTATCGGAACCCTAAAAACGGCGCGTAATTCGCTTCAGGAACTCGCTGGCCGCAGCACGCTCGCTTCGTTCGATCGGCTCATGCGTTGTGGTCGAAAGATGCCCTAACCTAACCCAACCTTACCGATCCCTGCTCGAGATCGGTTAGGTTGGGTTTACCGTGGCTAACGAACCTAAAATGCACCAGTGATCTAAACCCGTTTACAATCTGCCGGCGCCGTTTTACAATTTGCCGACCATTTACAGTTTGCCCGTCGTTTGTCAGATAAATGATAATGACTTCCGAAGTTACAAAATTCCAATTTCTTAAAGAAAAGGAAGGAAACCAACATCAGAGGTACCTAGATAAACAGTAGACAGACAAGTTAAGGTAGAGCATGTAATTTTTTTTTTACTTATTGATACAATACTACAATATAATACTGCTATTAATACTGCCCCGTGTGGTGCCGGCAAAGAATAGTACCAACCCTTACATACCCGTGGGTATCGTAAGAGGCGACTAAGGGTTATATACTGGAGGATGGGCAGCAGCATCCTCCTTTGTGTCTAACATCTTACTTACTGCGGTCACCTACAACCGCGGTCCATGGTGCCAGCCGTAACTCTAACAAGCGAGGTGACTATGGAACGTCCCCTCTACATTTTTCCAGCAAAACCTACAATTCTGGAGGGAGCTCCCTGTCCTGTATTGGACGTTTCATGGGATGTTATGATGATATAATACTAGCTTTTGCCCGCGACTTCTTCAGGATGTTAAATAAAGTATATACCAGTGTTTAAGTCAAACTATTAGCTATCAAACAAAAAAGTTTCATTAAAATCGGTTCAGTAGTTTTTGCGTGATGCTCGAACAAACAAACGAACAGACAAAACGTCTAAAACTCAGTGATTAGGATTCAGGGCATCAAAATAGCATAACGTGATAACTTTTTTATAAATAATTTTTTTTTTTTTTAAATAATGTAGAGACAAAATCAATTTTCAATTTTATCATACAACTAGAAGAGATAAATAATCAAATAAATGCATAAATGCTTTGGCATGTATTTAACGCGGCGACAAATTAATCTGAATTAGGGTTTCAAAAAATATTAAAGCAGGTAGCAAAAATAATAGGTTGGCAGGTACAGTGAAGTATAATTTTAAGCAGAAAATGGGAGCTTTATAATCAGTTGTAAGCTTTGTTTTAATTTAAACTGGCATCGATTTTTTGTTTTGGCAACTGAATTTATTGTTAAGCGAACACTTAACGGCGGATAAAAACTAGAAAATAGGCTTTCTTAAATAATAGAATGAGGTTGTATGTAAAGTTAACTAAGGTCATAAAAAACATACTTTGTGCGACATTTTAAGAGCTCTAAATAAAGCAAATACTGACATGCATAAAAAATTGTTGGACTTAGAATTTTTATTATATGGCTAAAAATTTTCTTACAATGGCGAAAAGGTATAAAGGTACAGTAATTGTCTTTATTTATTCAACCCGCAATATTTGTTTATTTATGCCGAGCTGAGTGTTCCTCTTAGTTCATTGTTTATAATTAAAGCTCCATTAAAATCTTCTTGACTGTAAGGTTAGTTCAACGGGGACCCACTGTGCTGGTCCCCTATTTCTGTCTGCGAGAGATCACAAGGGAACCTAACATAACCTACCGTGTATGTATCGTCCTGTCGGGAGTTTGTTTTTTGATGACGGGGGCTTCCCCCCCCCCCGAACCCCCCATTCTGGGGAGCTGCGCCCTCTCGTCCCCCCGCTTCGTGATGGTAGTGGTCATTTAGAGAAAAGCAGTAGTCATTGTTAAAAGGTTAGGAAACACGCGGAAGTATGATTAATTGATTACAAAGTAAAGCGAATTTATAATTACTGCTCCAAGGTCATGTTCCCAAGGTCATGTTCCAAGGCCAAGTTCCCTTGTCACCCCTCGCAAATAGAAATAGGAGACTCTCACAGCACAAAAAAATATAAAATCTTTAAATATATTCGACCCGCACTCTGTTTCTTTGCAATGACTAACCTTGTCGCCGTTTTCATTAAATTATGCTCCTACAAACAAAAATACTGAAATCCAAATACTTAATAATAGTACCTGTTTTAATTTTTACAGCTGCCTACAAATCGCAGCCCGAAAGTGTATTTTTATATGGGAACCTATTGTTGCCAATAATACAATCTTTGTTATCCCACTGTTAAAATTAGTCGCCAAGTAATTATTTATAGTACCCCGCTTATGATGTCATTGCCCTTGTTTAATATATTTGCTACCTTAAAGAATCAGCCATTATTTAGTTTTTATAAGTCCTTGCATTTTGAAGCTCATCTATTATAATTGTTGCTAAAATATTTAATCGCTGCCAGATTAATTTATTAGATACAAACTGTTAGTTGCCGTTTCATTTGTTAGTTGCCTCAAAAATAATAAGCCTTTGAATTCAGCTAGCTATAATCACTTTTTTATGTGAGTATCTCCAAATTAATGATGTCTTTATGCAGTACGAGTTGCATGAATTATAACCTACCAATTACGCACATCGTGAGAATGATAAAAGATAATGGTCATAAATAAACAAGCCTTCACAATAACTTATTCGTTTAGCAGCAATTAATGAAGGCACGAGGCGTTGCTGCGTTTCCTACATTGGATTAAAGACTCCCTGCTTCCACAATGCCGTGTCTAACTCATCATTACGTCACGCCTCTCGATTACAGAGCCTTGAAGCTCACGAAGATCAGGTAATGACAAACCACTGGATCGCTTGGCCGTCTCAGTCACTCATTATTAAATTACACACGCAAAAACAAAGTGAAAAAAATTCGGGCTCGCTTCGAAAACCATTGGTACCGCGTCGCCCGTCAAAACAACACGCGTTCTATTTTCAAAATTTGCGCTTATTTTTTTTACTTTTTAAATTTCTTGATATGAATCTGAGGCTGCACGTGTTTTTCTGCCAGTTGTTGTGGCTTTTTTCGGTACATGGTAAAAGTTTTCAAGGTGTGCCAGGTTATGGAAGGAACCTGATCATCAAGACTCTACCAGCGATAGAAGATTACCAGAGTAATGTGTACGAGGTCTTCATGGAGCCATATTTATACGTAAGTGCATAAAAACATTAATAAACCCATTAGTCGTAGTATCTTAGTAAAAACACTGGGTTGAGTAGGTCACACTGTAATGTCAGTAGGTAAGCAGGCATACCTGCGTTTCAGTTTTTTTAAGCGATAGCTATAGCATTAGCCGCAATCACACCTTCCTTAATTCAGAAACTAATTCGGCATACATTGTGTTAACAAATGAGAGGGAGTTGAGAAATATGTTAAATAAAACACTCGAAGTCTACTTACGTTTTGTAATAAGTTATTCACTTTACACAGTGTTAAAATGGGTACATTAACACAATACCATACATATGAAGAAGAGTCTTCATAATTTTACACAATACGTGATTACTCCTTTAAAGGTAGAATCTCCCAGTTTGAAGAACAAAATACGACTGCCTGAGCGAGGCTGGCTCGAACGTTTGAGAGACCTCTCCCACCACAATATTACCCTTTCCATAAAACGCTGGGATTGGTCGAAAAGCCGCCGCGCTCTGACAGTTTGTACAAAGGAGTCAATACAACAACCATTTATGAACAATATCGTAAAGCTATGAAAAGTTAGTAAACACTGGTGACTTAAATATTGGAGATCAGAATATCTGTCATGACAACAGTCGGCCATCCGATTGTGATAGGTACGTCCTCGTACCGTCTCTCAAAAACGAATACATGTACAACACTATTCTTTATAAGTTATAGAGATCCGAATGTTTGCTATAATATGACACAATATTATTTAACAGTGCTTTTACATTATGTGAAATTGATCAAACACAAGATTTAATTATGATTATGAAGTAATCTGACAGAATTAATAAAGATTGTCAAGAAATATTGACGTTGAATATTACAAGACGTCTCATACAAAATCTAAATAACAAAAAGGTTGGGAACTCGTAGTTCTTTGAAATATAGTTTGTTTACATCAGTTGTTATCACGTAAAGTACGAATTAAGTACAATAGATTCAAAAAGATTTTAGTTATTAGATAGGGCAACAATGCCTATATAACATTACTACTTACAATAAAATTATGATAATATTAAGTCTAATACAAGGCAACATGGCCACAAACAAACAATGATAGTAATAAAAATTATGTAAAACTGTAGATAACAAAACCAAAATTTGGCACTAGGACACGGTTTGGCAACAAGGCCAGGATTTGGCAACAAAGACATGGTTTGGCATCAAGGCCATTATTTCTAATCTGAAATAAAAGATTATTATTTATATGACAATGAGTTGAAATATGAAATAAAAGATTGTTACATGGTTTGGTTTGGCATCAAGGCCATGGTTCGGCATCAAGGCCGCGGTTTGGCATCAAGGCCATGGTTCGGCATCAAGGCCATGGTTTGGCATCAAGACCAGGGTTTGGCATCAAGGCCATGGTTTGGCATCAAGGCCATTATTTCTAATCTGAAATAAAAGATTATTATTTATATGACAATGAGTTGAAATATGAAATAAAAGATTGTTATTTATATGTAAATGAGTTGGGCTATAAGACCATAATATGTCAATGAATTGGGCTACACGGCCGTATATCAATGAGTTCGGCTACAAGGCCGCATAAGTTACGCAACAAGGCAATAGGTAAGTTCCTAACTGCAAGGTTAAAGGTTCCAATTTTCATGAAAGCTTTATTTATCGCCACCAAAGGCCTTAAGGTTATGCCCAGTGTAGTAAAAATACTACAAAGTAAAGAGTTTTAGGTGTGATTATAAATAATTAGCAAATTATTAATAATAGTCGCATATTTAAGATTTATTCATTCAAATTTTAATCTCAGTGGCCGAAGATAGATGCGAAAAATGTATTGAAACGTAGTATCATTGTTTATACAAAACATGCATACTCATAATATGTGAATAAGGGCCTTTTCCTTAATGAAAGGTGTTATGTGCATAGGTACACCCAACTGCACGTCAGTAGGAACACTCTGGACTTTATGGCATGGTAATAGAGTTTCAAAATTACAATTTGGGAACAGTAGAGGTATTAAAATGTTGACACTTAAACTAAAGTAATATTTAGTTAGCCAAATTTATTAAGCTTCTTTAACTGTATTGTTAGTTAGGGATTTGCACAGTGCTAGGTAACTTGCACATCTATTTTGATATGTATATCACCTTTAGCCTCAATAATTGACTGGAAGAAGTTCCATTTCGAGGTAAGTCCGCATTTTCATGTGTTGTAATGGATCTTAAGTAATACGTCTCAATAAATTGAAGTGCAATAAAGAGCCACCCTACAAAATCACAAAACCTCTGAAGATAAGACAAAAGATGAAGCAAATGTAGCTCTTTACGCCTTAAGGCAATTCTACATAAAGTGCAATACATTTTCCATAAATTCTCAGGGAACTCTATGAAAAATTTACAAAGGGATTATAATTAGTACTTAGGGATTATAATCAATATTTTCCCGTGTCCAATCGAGTATTAAGAACTCTAGAGGATATTCACACTCGTTTGAAGTGTCATATTACTTATGATTCTTTCCTTTCTTTCTTATTAATTAATTACAATAACTACACCATCTTTTTGTTTTATTATTATTTTGATGTAGCATGCAAGTGATGCAAGCATGAAAGGAGGTAAGCCTCGCTAATGCTTGTTCACTCTAGCTTTGAAAAGATTCAGATAAACATATGGAAAAGTTTTAGTATTTCCTTTGGAAAATGTGTTTTCTTTACTCTTTCGCTAGATCATCGCAGACGAAGTCGCGGGTAATAGGTAGTTAAAGATATTCTCGCTTTTATTTCTGCTTAATATAACTGATATTTATCGTGTATATATGGAATAATCATATGTATTTTAAATACAGTATTTTTCTAAACCAATTGTATGGTAATATATAAAAGTATCAGAAAGTTGATCTAATGTAATGAGTTGGGCTTTATCAAGTCTTAACTATTAATTAGTGTGCTATCAACCGAACAATTTAACGGTATTAGTCACTGTTATATAAACCTTTAAATATTAAATTGTAAAGCTACTGATTAATAAATTCTTCTACCCTATTCTGAAGAGAAGTGCAGCTTAGTTCAGACATTTATTATGAAACTTATTTTATTTGCTTTAGCAGTTCTTTTTTTCTTCGTTTTTAATATTTTAATTTGGACAGTTTGTTTGATTTGGAATAGATATGTAGTTTTATTTCTTTAAGATTTAGTACCTAGTCGACCGAGCTTCGCTCTTAGCCGCCTCAGGTGAGCAAGCTGTGGTACCCGCCAACAGTTGGCGCTCTAGGTTTCTGTCTAAAACGCGATGTTTTAAAAAAATGCTTAGAAACATGGGGAAAAACAGACATGAGACCTAGCTAGATCGATTTTGCCCCCGGAAACCCCCGTATGGTAAATTTCATTGAAATCGTTAGAGCCGTTATCGACAAACATTTTACAAATATATTATGGCTCGTTTAATAGTATAGGACTAAATTGGCTTGAAACATTCTAACAAAATAGTACCATGGGTATATCCTTCATGCTATTTTAGGACATTGTTTCCTAGTCCAACAGAAGATTGTTAAAATTTGTTTAAACTTAACGACATCGTTTACAATTTTTATTTTTGTACTGTCGAAATCAGTCACCGCATTGTTATGGGTGTCTGCCGCATCAGGGTCAAGGAAGGTTAACTACAAAGCCTAACTACTGAGACTCTATAAAAAGAACCAAAAACCAAGTCATTGGTGTTACCTCCATATGCCCGGAGTTGACTACTCACTGGGCTGATTGTGCGAGTGGCAGCTGGTTGCACGCACAGCCTGCCGCTTACCAGTCGCCTTGTGTTGTGGCGCTGGCTGCACGGCCTGCTGTTCATCAGGCGCGGATGGCCGTGGTGCTGACTGCATGGCCTGTTGTCCACCAGGCGCCGACTGCCAGCTGTGGTTCTGGCTGCATGGGCTGCTGTCTACCAGGTGACGACTGCTGTGGGCTGGCTGCATAGGCTGCTGTCCACCAGGCACTGACTTTTGAGGGCTGGCTGCATGGCCTGCTGTCTACCAGGCTCCGACTGCTGTGGGTTGACTGCATGGCCTGCTGTCCACGAGGCCCCGACTGCTGTGGGCTGGCTGCATGGCCTGCTGTCCACGAGGCCCCGACTGCTGTGGGCTGGCTGCTTGGCCTGCTGCTCGCCCGGCGCAGTCTGCTGCGCTGCACAGCTAGGCAACGCTCGAATCGAAGCTAGACTCTTGCCACGGTTACGGATTTTGTCCATTATGACGTGCTGAAATGTAAAAATTCCAGCGCGAGTATCTATTGTATAGAAGCGATCAATGTTTGAAACGCTTTTAAGGCTTTAAATTGAATGAAATCTATAAACGTAATAGTGGACACTTTTAAGTAGCTTTTACTCGTAGTTAGATATTACGTGTTTTTTTTTGCAGCAGTAAATTTCAAACAAAATAAAGAACATAATTAATTGAAACAGTGAACTACGCATGGGAATACGAACCAATAGACCTTCAGACTATTATTTTGAATACGTACCTACACCAAAAATTATTACAACCATATGTAAAACACAACTAAAAGATTAATTTGTCTGAATGAAAGCACGAAATGTTGTTTGTTTTAAACTCAGGCTTGATAATAAATGGTTAAAGTGAACTGTGTACACTTATTCCTTAGCAACGTCTAACGATTTTGTGCAAAAATGATTTAAAATGTAGGTAGCATGTAGGTAGTATACAATCATAACTATTTACTTTAAATAATCACTCGTCCTTAACACAACGTTAAAAAAAAGGTGAAAAAAAATACCACATGAGAAAAAAAAAACAAGTAGTTGATTTTCCAGTTTTTTCACTCATTTCAAACAAGTCAGTTTTTGAGATACAGCAGATGTATTTTTGAACATTATCAGTCCACTTTGTGGGAAGTGAGGGCTCGTATCCCACTTCTGACATGTTAACAAATGAGAGGGAGTTGAGAAATATGTTAAATAAAACACTCGAAGTCTACTTACGTTTTGTAATAAGTTATTCACTTTACACAGTGTTAAAATGGGTACATTAACACAATACCATACATATGAAGAAGAGTCTTCATAATTTTACACAATACGTGATTACTCCTTTAAAGGTAGAATCTCCCAGTTTGAAGAACAAAATACGACTGCCTGAGCGAGGCTGGCTCGAACGTTTGAGAGACCTCTCCCACCACAATATTACCCTTTCCATAAAACGCTGGGATTGGTCGAAAAGCCGCCGCGCTCTGACAGTTTGTACAAAGGAGTCAATACAACAACCATTTATGAACAATATCGTAAAGCTATGAAAAGTTAGTAAACACTGGTGACTTAAATATTGGAGATCAGAATATCTGTCATGACAACAGTTGCTCGTTGAAGTAAGGGTATTGGAATTAACAGAAGCAAGCCTCCCAGCAATATATGCCGATTAAATGTTTGAATTTAGAAAGGTGTGATTGCGGTTTTAGTCAAGTAGTAACCCTCGACAATCAAAAGTTGTAGAAAGTACCTCAACTTTGCCTGTTTCTATTTCAACCTCCGTGAGGGTTAAAGTCACCCTCAGGGTTACCATTCAATCGGACTTGTCCAGAATTTCAGCCTTCCAGACTTTGTCCGGATTTTTGTAATAGAATGGAACAAGGTGATCGATTTAATAGGTGATGAATCTGGAATAAATCGATATAATTTTAATGACTGTTCATACTGTTTTAAATTATACAGGATGTAATAGACGGTGAACCGAAAACTGAAAGTCAATGAAACTGAACAACTTTCTCAAAGAAACATTTCTGGGAAATGATAATAAAATTGGATCGCTCCATACAAATTGTTTACTTTTATTGAACAGTGTGTATGGGTTACCAAATAATTTTTTGATTTTCCAAAAATGTTTCTTTGGGAAAGTTTTTCAGTTTCGTTGATTGAGCACGCCCTTCCCTTTTAGTTTTCGGTACACCGTCCCCTTACTCCTCCTTACATAAAGTAACAAATAAACTTCATAATCATAGACTTACCACTATAATACGCTTTCAACTGAAACTATCATTAATATCATTATTATAAAAGATCTTCGTACTAGCATCATGGACCGTGTCCAATAGAACTCTACCTTTTTAGGGTTCCGATACCAAAATGGTAAAAAAAAGGAACCCTTATGGTGCCGCTCTGTCTGTCTGTCCGTCTGTCTGTCACACCTCTATATCTCAGCAACCACTTATGCTATCAACCTGAAATTTGGAATAGTTTTAGAATATAGTTGCCCAACTTAATTGCACAAGAAAAAATTTTGAAAAAAGTATGATTATTAATATAAAGGGGGCCAAAATAGGGGGGGCCAAATTTCAAATTGTCGCTACTAGGTCGAGTGGGGTATCATATGAAAGGGCTTTACTTGTACATTTTAAAATATATTTTTGTATTTTTTTAAATTTCTTAGTTTTAAAGTTATGATGAAAAATGTCAAGAAAAATACCATTACCCCCCCCTTATCTCCGAAGTTTGAGTAAGGAAAAATCTGAATTAATTACAGTTGACAGAAGTTTATATAAACTTTACAGCAAAAATAAAACGATCTTTCTAAGTTGCACAGTTTTTCAGAAATCTGCAAAAAACCTTTACAAACAAATTTAGTTTTGCGGTCCTGAAAATGGACTTTATTGCTTCCAAAAATACTATAGGTATATCGGAACCCTCGGCGCGCGAGTCCGACTCGCACTTGACCGGTTTTTTTTGTATGGGTCTCTGAACAAAGGAATTCGCAGAAATTGCTTGATTCGCAGATTTCGTGACGATGAACAGATTAAGTATAACTTTCTTTCTTTTCTGTTAAGGGGCTGATAAGAGCTAAATACGCGTCACTTGAGCAGGTTTTTAACGAAAACTGACGAATATATGGCCGTGAAAAAAAATTATGTGATAATTAAGCATCTTAAGAATATGGCTGACTCCGAAACACGTTTAAATATATTTTGTACGCCATAAAAAAATTCAAAGTTACCTCTGCTTTTTGCTGTTAAACCGTTTTTCTTAAGTACCCATTGATCTATGATGCCAAAACTTTTACACATTATACAATACATTATACATAATAATTATAGCTATTTAATAATTAATATTATGGGTAGGTACAGATTTTGAGAAAAATGCAAAAATTTGCGAAAAACGTAAAACAGCGCGAACCCGCTCCGTTCTAGCACGCGCATTCTGCCCTTTGTTAGAAAGGGAGGTAATTCAGCTCTTATCAGCCCCTTAACTTGCGTCTTTTTGATACTAATAAGATGCCTCAATCTTCTCTTTGGTTCGTTTCTTCTCTGTGGTTTCTTCTAACGACTTCTTCCTTCTATCCTGTACTTCGTTCTCTACTTTCTTTATGACTTTTAATCTTCTTTGTTCAATTAATTCTAATTATTACCGCCAGTAGCAGAAAGCATTTTAAAAGTTAAAATGCATTTAAATCTATTGCTGAGACTTTGTTCTCATAGAAAATAAATAATAAGAATACAGCAATGGATTTGAAGGAGCTTTACTCAATAGGTGCTTTCTGCAAATGGCAGTGTGTGCCTTTTTTCTTGGCTTATGTGTTTTCTTTTCTCTTCTTTTACTTGCATATATTTATTTCTACTTTTTTTTTATGTGACAAGTGAGAAAATGAGCAGGTGGGCCACCTGATGGAAAGTGGTCACCTCATTTTGTATTTCTATTTTATTACGAAGCTTCCTTTCAAACTCTACATGTATGTACGAGTAATGCATGATTTGGTTGTTTTTGTTGCTCGAATGATTTTCATTTCCTTTCTTCTTCTGTTATCGTTTCTTCGTATTTTTTCTCTCTTCTCTGCTAATCTCCTCTTCTCTGGTCTAAGAGACCAAGCTCCTGGTATTCAGCCTCTGTTTGTGTTACTTACAGGACCTTGGAAGACCAGTGTATCCTCTTTCTGGGGACCGAAGTCAGAAGCAGATTGATTTAGCTGTTGTAAGTATGCTTTATATTACTTAGAATTTGGTAATATTGTCCATATATTTTATACACCTCTTTATCGTGGGGGTTGGTAGAGCACAGTACTCCACCTGCTACGATCTAATGCTGATAAAAATAGAGGAAGAGAGGAAAGTATTCCCTCAACCCTCATCCCTATTCTTTCATCAACCCTTTCATATACTTTCACATTTCATTTATTTAGAGTGGAAAACTGAAAAGGGTTATCTATGCCATGGCCAGGTTTGCAGATTATCAGGTTCCTGATGGTCCTGTGACGTCCGCACGTCACAGGAGTAAGTAAGAGGTTAGAATAGATAATAATTAGACACCGTCGGGCCTCGTGGGATATATTTTCAGTGTTAAGACACAACTAGTATAAGGTCAAATAGACTAACAAATCAATGCTACAATATTAATAACTCGTATCTTATTTAGACGTGTGTCCTGTACCACGGCCCGATAGAGACTGGCTGCATCGGCCAGCGCAGTGGCGGTAGTTGGTGATTAACAGCCATTGTCCAAGCTGGCCCACCAGCATGGCCTGCTGTACACCACAGGTCCCATTTATAATGCCTTATATTGTATTTGAAAATCGTACTTATTCTTAATTACATATTTATACCGGTTGTTAGGGTAAAATAAAAATTGGCCCCTCCATACAAAACTGCAAACTTGATTGGACAGTTTGTGCGGAGAGACTGATTTCTTTTATCACTTTCTGAAAGTTGTTTGGTTACGATAACTGATTATGCCCTATAAGTTATTGGAAAACCCATCCCTTACACCTTGTATTTTTAGTGAGGGGCAGGTGGAACACTTGTGTGTGCACAGTACACATTTGTAACCTAGATGTTCTGTCTTTACTTGCACAGTTTTTCTTTTATCAGACACAACGCAGCACTAGGTCTTAATTATACAGATGTAACAAAAAGGGTACACCAACCCTGAAGGATGTGCATCTGCCCATGAAACTGAACAACTTTCCCTATGAAACATAGGTCGAAATATGAAAAAAAGGATTTTTATTCCTTTCTGTTACACCTTGTACAGGGGGTCTTTGACATAGAGATTAAAGCACCATAAAACTGAACAACTTCCCCTAAGGAACATAGGTATAATATACTCGTACGTTGACACACTTAGAGCAACGCGTGTCAAATCCGCGCAAGCCCGGTTTTGTGTTGAAAAGTCATGTAACTTTATGGTGACAATTTTTTTTACCATTCATATAAAATTTTATTTATTCCCTGTATAAAATATTCTATCAGCTGAGTAGTTTCCACGGGTAATGATTTTTTTTTCAAATTTCAACTTTTTCCATGGGAAAAGTTAATCACTTTCATGATATAAGTAACATAGTAAAAACTCCTTAACAAATGTTAAGGAGTTACTTAATTACTTTTACATCTCTCATATTCGGTAAGTAGGTCCTTATTACCCCCAAATGGGGCTTGTAGGTGACCAATTAGCGCTCTAGGGTAATAATGTAGCTAGAAAAGCCCTAGGGCGGTAAGTAATTGAGTTTTGAAAGAGTGAAGTGTTTTTTTTTATTACTTACCACCCTTGGGCTTTTCTAGCTACATTATTACCCTAGAGCGTTAATTGGTCACCTACAATTTGGTGGTAATAAGGACCTACTTACCTCACAATCGAGATGTAAAGCAGAGTAGTTAGCTCGGGTGTAAGCATCAATTGCACCCTCGAACTATAGGCGCCCTCGCTGCGCTAGTGCGCCTAAATATCTCGGGCTGCAATTGATGCCTTACAGCCCTTGGCTACTAATCTACTATAGCTGGCTCAGGGACCCAAAGAGGATCTTGGCCTCCGACACCAAAAGCCGCCAGTCGGCCCTTTTCTGCACCTCCTCACGCGAATCGGGTCTTTGGAGGGCGCTCAGGTCCTAAGGAGTTGTATATCTAAAAACCTCTCGGGTCGTTGCTCTACCCATACAAAATGAGGCACAATAAACTTTGATTTTTCATACAAACTGTTTTTTTAAGCCACAAGTACGCAAACAAGCAGGTGGGCCACCTGGTGGTAAGTGGTCACCACCGCCTATAGCACCCAGTATCTTATTAGTGGCATATTTCGACCCTAATAAGACAGCAAAGCGCGTTGCTCACTTTCAGAACTAAGATGGTATGTCTCATGTGCCGATAATTTCACTGGCTCCCATACCCTTCGAACCGAAACACAGCAGTGCATTGCTGCTTCACGGCAGAAATAGGCAAGGGGGTGACCAGTCCATTCCGGTCCAGTCCGCTCGTCACGTTCTATGGAGAAGCAAAAAAACATTTGCGAATTTATAAAACTTTAAGAATAAACGTAGACCTAGTTCGGTTTCATGAGTAGGGCAACGACCCTAGAGTATAGACTCCATACTTCTGAAGGTATGTTAAACTGCTTGTATTGGTTCCAGTAACTAGGGACAGCTTTCGGGTATGTTCAGTCAACAAAACTGAACAACTTTCAGTGAACAAAATGGATAAAAAATCGGCCTTCATAAAAAAATTACAAAATTAATTGGACAGTTTGCATGAAGAGGCCAGTTTTTAGGGTTCCGTAGGGGACTACGGAACCCTAAGGGTTAGGGGGTACCTAACCTAACCCTTATAGTTTTGTCATGTCCGTCTGTCTTAGCGGCTTAGCTCAGAGACCGTACTAGAAAGCTGTAATATCTTGTGGGGTATCGTTTGATATTCATTTAAAAAAATTGTAAGTTTGTTAATATCATTTATTGATTTAGGGATCCGTTTGCGAAATATTAAGCTTGAAAGCTCAATACAAACCTATTCTATCTAATACATACGTACGTAAACAGTTTTTTAGTCTGAGGACTTGAATTTTTTCATAGTTATAAGCGATTTTCATGTTTAGGTAAAAATACCTAACTTCTCGTAACAAAATTTGTTGGGTTATTGTACATGAGTGTAATATATATATATATATATATATTACCTTGCTTTACCTTTCTATCTACTTACACTGGCTGAGAGTTTCTCGGGTCACATGGGCCTCGTTGATCTGATTAAGACGGTATTTTTACCTTATTATATTACTCTATGGTAGTACGGAACCCTCAGTGCGCGAGTCCGACTCGCACTTGAGCGGTTTGATGATGACGATCAGAGTGTATCTACAGAGATAATGGAATATTAAAATGTATTGATAGCAATGAGCTATTTAAATTTACTTCATAAAATACCCTCAAAATATTCAAATCATCATGACGCCACGATTCCGAGATCGTGACACGAGAGGAGGTCTGATGATGCACCATGGAAGCTGTTTTGCCTAAAGTATCACAAATATTCAATGTTATTGCCAGACCCAGTCACGATTTTAGTGTTACCTCTGGTTGTTGATTGTGATCGATACACTTAATTTAAAAAATATGTGATGAATGGAAATTTTATCATTTTAGATATACCTACCGAGGATTTCAGCAAATCTAGTTGTAGCTTTAACAAAGCTTGCATGCATAGCATAATTAAATCTTTCATTACCCTTATGTTGTGTAATATAAAAATGTGTTTATAAATTTCTAAAAGGTATACAGATACTGTTGAAATGTTAAATATAATTTGACTGTATATTTCTTTGACTGTGTCAAGTATTGTATACTTTTGTAAGATTAATCAACAATAAAGACAATTTAAGAAAAAAAAACGGCCAAGTGCGAGTCGGACTCGCGCGCCGAGGGTTCCGTACCACCACATAACCATAATTGTATTAGTTGAAATTTCAGTAAGTTAATGTGCTAGATTTTTTGAGTCCGACACGCGCTTGACCAAATTTTATTATTTGTTGTTATTTTATACCTTATGCACTATAAACACACCAATTTTCAAGTTTGTAAGTGTTCCCGTTTTTAAAATAGAACTAAAACAAAAATCGCCTCCAGGACCATCCAACTTGACCCCTCTCTTATATGAATGTTCTTGAAACGAGAGCTCACCACAATTGGTTACCATTAGTTGTGAGAAAAGTTGTAATATTTAATTATTTCAGACTTTTCCCTTTATTTGTACTGTGAGACCTAGCTTCCTGCCAAATTTCATAATTTTAGGTCAACGGTAAGTACCCCATAGGTTTTGCTTTAGTGCATAAATGTATGGAGATGAGGACATAAAATGTCATATCTTTTAATTACGTCGTTGTAAAAAAATTAAATTTTCAGATCTTGTGTGGTTCATGGACTTTAATATATGGTATTAATTTCAACCTGATACCTCTACCCGTTCGTGAGATGAAGGGTCTTGACAGACAGACAGACAGACGGACAACAAAGTTATCCTATAAGGGTTCCGTTTTTTTCTTTTGAGGTACGGAACCCTAAAAAACCGGCCAAGTGCGAGTCGGACTGGCCCACCAAGGGTTCCGTACCACCACATAATCATAATTGTATTAGTTGAAATTTCAGTTAGTTAATGTGCTAGATTTTTTGAGTCCGACACGCGCTTGACCAAATTTTATAATTTGTTGTTATTTTATAGGTTATGCACTATAAACCTACCAATTTTCAAGTTTGCAGGTGTTGCCGTTTTTAAGATAGAACTAAAACCAAAATCGCCTCCGCGACCATCCAACTTGACCCCTGTCTTATATGAATGTTCTTGAAACGGGAGCTCACCTCAATTGGTTATCATTAGTTGTGAGAAAAGTTGTAATATTTAATGATTTTAGACTTTTCCCTTTATTTGTACTGTGAGACCTAGCTTCTTGCCAAATTTCATAATTTTGGGTCAACGGGAAGTACCCTATAGGTTTTGGTTGACTGCATAAATGCTTAGAGCAACGCGTCAAACCGCGCAATTTGCGCGCGAAAATCGTGTTACTCTAT
Source organism: Athrips mouffetella (assembly GCA_947532105.1). Taxonomy (NCBI): domain Eukaryota; kingdom Metazoa; phylum Arthropoda; class Insecta; order Lepidoptera; family Gelechiidae; genus Athrips; species Athrips mouffetella. The sequence goes on from OX383967.1 coordinate 26,493,113, forward strand.
GGCATAAATGTATGGAGATGATGACATAAAATGCCATATCTTTTGATTGCGTCGTAGTAAAAAATTTAAATTTTCAGATCTTGTTATGATGAATGAATGAATGAATAACACTTTATTGCACACTAATAAAGTAACATTACATGATCTTGATATGGTATTAATTTCAACCTGATACCTTTACCCGTTCGTGAGATAAAGGGTCTTGACAGACAGACAGACGGACAACAAAGTGATCCTATAAGGGTTCCGTTTTTTTCTTTTGAGGTACAGAACCTTAAAAACACAAATAGCTGTGGCTTACAGTGGAAAAATTTGCAACTCTAGTACCATGTCTTAAAGTTGAGTGAGTTGAGTTGAGGTGTTGTTTAGAAAGGACGAATTCGCAGTGATTTTTGGTGCGATTTCATGTACAATGCCGCTTTATTTAGCAGTGCAAGTGATCAAATTGTTACGATTAAGCAATGTACAATAAAACGCGGCAAACTTGCGCGTCTTCTGAACAGGATCTCAGAGCGACAAGCATCTGGCACGTGTATAAAAATCACAGACCTAGGAGTTCACTTACGATAAAATCTCGGAACTACCATCGAAAAAATAAGATATACGCGACAGCTCGGGAGTGCGGACGAAAATTTTGGCGCGCCATACATTTCGACCGCAACAACACTTCACAAGCAAAAACCGCTATCCAACTATTTATTGATCCTTCTTACTCTATCTACAGCATGTTACGGAAAAGTATCTGCAAATGAAATTGAACAACTTTTCCCAAGACAACAAAATCAATTTTTTATCTTCCATAGAAACTGCATCAGCTGCGCATTTTGTATGAGAGGTCAAATTTGGTTTTTCGTATTTGGACCTATGTTCCTTGGGTAAAGTTGTTCAGTTTCATGGGTAGATTTACACCCTTCAGTATTATCACACCCTTCCGTTACACGTTGCGTTGTATTGCCGCAGGCAAATTTTATACGGCCGGAAAATTTTAAAAAGGCGTTGGCAGGGTGTAAAAGGGCTGAAATCAATCCGTTTGCCAAGGCAGGGTTTGGACAGGTTAAATCGCGACTACGACCACGAACGACCAGAAACGTGCCATTTTGTGAAATACCTAGGCATTATGTAAAGTGGCGTATTTTACATTTTGCCTGCGACATATATACCGACTCAGTTATTATTTTTTTCCTCTTTTCATATAAATAGCGCACCTAATGACACTTTGTAGCTAAAATTGTCATAAAGTAATCACAGTTATTCGTTACTAACTACCAGCATCCTGTTTTATAAGGTTACAGTCGTACAGCGTGTCTAGTTTGCAGACCGACCCTAATCCTCTTAATTGCAAATACTGAGCTTTATAACGTCGGTCAATTTAGTTGGCGATACTTTATAGATCGTCTTAGTGAATCAGGAGTTGATTTTTAGGACTAAAACTAGGTATACTGCGTATAAAATAACTTTGTCCGTGACCGTTAATACGCAGAAGTCAAAAAATTAGTCGCGGGGGTTAGCGGCTCCCCCCAGGGGGCGAGCGAATCGTTCATTGGCTCTCCGCCTGTCAGCCATGCGCGGAAAATAACCGTCATAGACAAAGTTGTTCTGAACGCGCTGTACCTACCGACGAAATTCAATTGGTATCGGTAAAGTCCATCAAAAGGTGTCTGTCCGTCCACCGCGACGATTCCGAACAGATACCGATGACAAAAGAACACGCCGATTTTGCGGCGATTTTCCGGCGCTATTATATTCTCTTGTTTAATCGGCGATGACGCTGTTAAGTAGTTAGCCCAACCAAAAAAGGAAGCATCATCATAAAATCCCATGAAACGTCCACTGCAAGACAGGGAGCTCCCTCCAGAACTCCAGTAAAAACACGTGGTACTTTGGAGGGGGTTCATAATAGTTAGTCACCGCGCTTGTTAGCGTTGCGGCTGGCGACCGCTGTTGTTGGTGACCGCAGTGTGTAAGATGGTGCGATACACAGAAAGATGCTGCTGCCCATCCTACGGTTTATAAGCCCTTAGTCACGAAACCCACGGGTAAGAGATGGGTTGGTACTATTCTTTGCCATTACCACACGGACAGAAGAAAGAATAGTGGAAGTAATTTGTGTAACACCGTTTGACTACTGCGACGCGACGCCACTCAGTTTCGTTAGGACTCATCTGATTTTCCGAGAAGTAAGATGATTCCGTGCTTCGGAAGGCACGGTGAAAGTCAATGACAAAACCCTACATTTCTGCGCGTGAAACAAACAACTGAAACATCATTCGCCAAGAAAAAAAAATACGACTTTTCATACACAATAATACATCACGGCCTGGCCATCTGGCCTATGTCCAGCAGTGGACGTCTTTCGGCTGATATGATGATGATTAATACATCACGTAACGTGAACACGGGATATCGATCGAAAAATTTTCTTTGGGAAAGTCGGGGAAAGTTGCTTCATCATAGTAGACAGAAGTAGTGGGATTTTTAGGGGCAAACGATATAAAAAATCAAGTTGATTGACTTAATAAAACTTAATTGTTACATCATCTTTATCATAAGAAAATATAGGTAGGTACCTGTCTATAGCGTGCAACTAATGATTGTCCCGTGTTTCTATTAAACATGCGCATGCGGTGCCAAGGATCTTTGAAGACTATGAATTGATCATTGTGATCTCAGTGATACTGTGATAAGATAATCTTACAATTCAAACATAAGCAGCAGTGTTTGCACTGCTTTTTCAGCATATCATACATATTAATATGTGGTTGCGGTTCGAAGGGTAAGGGAGACAGTAAAATTATTGGCACACGAGACGTAGAGTCAACGACAGGTCAGGCTTGACACTCGCAGCGCGACTCTAGCCCGTACGTCCATTGAAATAAGAGATCTTCGAGCTTAACACATTGGACTTTGTACCATTCTTATTTCAATAGCTGCAACTGCAAGAGCTAAACTCCCCTCTGAGAGCATAACTTAAATAAAATTAATATCCTGCTCATAATATCCTCACTTCACACGAATATTCAATTAAAGTTTTTTGTTCCTTTGTTCTTCGAAAAACGAGCTCTATTTATGTCAGGTTAAATCTTTATAACACTTCCTCAATCATCGTTATGGTAACCTGTAATTAAGACGAATAAAAACTTAATTTCTGCTTATTACCTACACAGGGTGTTTTTTTTTTTTTTATTAGGTTCACAAACCGAATGTTACACACCTACAACTAGAATTCTGATAAAAACATAAGTTAATGATATTTGTGTACATTCTCAAATAGTGAACACAGCATTCACAAGGGATAAACAAAATATCCGGTAGTTTTAATTTAAGTTATGTTAAATTAGGTTAGAAGTAAGAAGTTAGATTACAACTACGTTAAACTAAGTATTAATTAAAATTTGGTAATAACCAAATTACTAAGTACTTTATCCTTAACTGAGGCCAAAGAACCAGTGAATATGTCAAATTTGAAACGAATACCGTTATAACCGGCACACATTCTGTGGATAGGACTGTGTTGGCCAATGTTAGTCCTAACATGAGGAAGGACAAATGTTCTCCTATTTAGAAGCCTACTGTTTGATCGTGGAATTTCAAATTTTATGGCTTGTAGAAGTTCCATGGAGTCAATACACCCATTGACTAATTTGTACAGGAATGTTATGTCCGCACATTTTCTTCGGATACTTAGTGGTGTTATTTTATAGAACTTTAGCCTAGATTCATACGAAGTAAGTTTTTTACATTTATTGTCAGCATACGCCAAATGATACAGAAACTTTTTTTGGACCCGTTCTATACGACTAATATGCACTTGATAACATGGATTCCATGCTGGACTTGCATACTCTAAGACACTACGCACCACACAATTATAAATAGGGATGATAATACCTGGATCTTTAAAAACTTTAAGTTGTCTTGTTACAAATCCCGTGAGTTGAAAAGCTTTTTTAACAATTTCATCAATGTGCGTCCTGAAACTCATATCCGAATCCAAATAAACCCCAAGATCGCGGATGCTAGCAACTTGTTTTAAAGGCTTACTGGAAATGTAATATTTGATATCCCATTGTTTCTTTTTCCTGGAAAAATTCACGAAATAGCATTTGTCACAATTTAGTTTCATTTCATTTTCTGTACACCACTGGTACACTTTGTTTATTTGATCTTGCAAAATGGATAAATCATTGTTGTTTTTTATTATTTTATACAATTTCAAATCATCGGCATACATTTTAAAGTCACAAGAAATACTCTTAGCCAAACTATCTATAAAAATAACAAAAAACAACGGGCCCAAGTGTGATCCCTGAGGCACACCACATGGGATATTTTTACATTGAGACTGAAAGCCACGAATCGTAACTAGCTGCGATCGGTTTCTTAAATAGGAGTCACACCAACGGAGCAGAGAACCGTGTATTCCGCTTTGCCTGATTCTGTCAACGAGAAGGTCATGATTTATAAGGTCAAAGGCTTTGCTGAAGTCTGTGTAAATACAATGTATTTCATCTCCTTTGTCCATTGCTTCTGTGATATCGTTGACAAAGCTCACTAAGTTTGATGTTGTAGACTTTTTTGGCAAGAATCCGTATTGAGCCGGATGTAGATATTCTTTTACGAGCCAGTAAATCTTCTTTTGAACTAAGGACTCAAAAACTTTTCCAAATGCTGGTAAAATTGACACGGGTCGATAATTAGATACTTCATCCAGTGCGTCTTTTTTATGAATTGGAGATATGCGCGCATTTTTCCATTTTGCGGGAAAGCAGCCAGTCTTTAGAGACTCATTAAAAATATAAAGCAGAGGCTGAGTTAACACCTCCGCGCATTCACGTAGAAACACTGGAGGTATACCATCTGGACCGGCGCCTTTACTTGGGTCTAGTGATCGTAACGTTTTGAGTACTTCAATTCTGCTTAGAGAAAGAGATCCAATAGTATTATTATTCTCCGCCTTGGCTTCACTGGCATAATTCCTGGCCGTAAATTGCGATTTGTATTCGTATACAGACTGAAAGTGTTCCAAAAATAGTTCAGCGATTTCCTGGCCACCGTTAGCCATTTTGTTTCCAAGTCTGACCTGGCATGGTATCGAACAACTTTTACTTTTTTGTGCGTTAGTATACGACCAAATAAATTTAGGGTTAGTGCGAAGATTATGTAATGCGTTATTTTTAAGTTTATTGAAGCAATCCTTTATCATAAGTTCGCTTCTATCTCTTAGTAATTCGTAAGTTATTTTATCTAAATCATTTTCATATTTTTTAAACCTAGAGTGAAATTTGGCCTTTTCTCTTAAACATTTAATTAGCGGTCTACTAAACCAGATCGGATATCTATCAGTGTGAGGTCGGCGACGAGGCGTATGTTTGTTGATAATGGAGTATAATTTTTCGTAGAACATTTCTACAGCTTCGTCTAGGTTTGAAACTCCCCGCCACACCTCCGACCAATCAATTTCAGCAATTGCTTTCCGTATGGCATCGAAATCGCTTTTAAAGAAATTATACTTGGGTTCTCTGTTTAGTCTGAGCTTTTGTATAGAATGGGGCGTTTGAACGCGAATCTCTAGCGCCGGATGGTGTGAATCCAATCTGCAGAGCGGTTTTGATGTCTGACTGATACTTACCGGCAATCTAGAGTCAGAAAAAACCAAGTCTAGGACACGACCATTTGCATTGATTACATGGTTATACTGAGAAAGATTGTTAAAAGTCATTTCATTGAGGAAAATGTTCTCGATTTTGTTAGAACATGGTGCTGGGATACATGTATTTGTAGAGCTGTTATAAGACCAGGTGATATTAGGTAGATTGAAATCTCCAATAAGGAGGGTAACAGATTTTTTTGCTGATTTATTGCATATCACATCAACAGTATTTTTAAGAAATACGTTATAATGTTCTTCAGTAATAGGTGGTGAAATATATACTGCACACAAGTTCAAATGTAGTGATTTACTGCCTGTACCCAATTTTAATGTAATCCAAAGCTCCTCACATCTACATTCCCATGTCGGCTTTCTTAAAACATTATATTTATTCAAAACACCTATAAACACACCTCCTCCATCCTTTTTATGACATAAACCAGTGGAACTTCTATCCCTCCTAAATAAATTGTATCTTTTGTCTAGAATTTCGTGATCAAACACAGAGTTATTTAACCATGACTCGGTCAATATAACAATATCGTATTCTTGACATAAAGCATTTCTATAAAAATCATTCACTTTGGTTCTTAAACCTCTTACATTTTGATAATAAATGGACAGGTTGAATTTTAATTTAAAATATTTACTATCATGCTCTAAAAATAAGGAAAATAGTTCATTCCTAAAGTGTTTTAAGAACACTTTCATTTTTTATCCATACAGCTTGAGATTTAGTGTCCTTGCGAATATACACTCTACCACCACGGACCCAAACGAACTCATAACCATGTTCTTTAGCGAAAGTTCTAGTCGAAGCGTGTAGTAACTTATTTGCTGGAGCCAAGTGTTCCGCCACAAAAACAGGTTTCCTATCGCCGGCAAATCCCAGATGGCTGGTGTCTAACTTTTGATTTGCGTTATCTTTGTTAAAGCGCTTTGCTGCCGCTAAGATATTGTCGCGGATGCGAGGACTAGATAGTTTAACAACTATAGTGCGCGGTCGATTACTATCTTGCTTCATTTTAGGTACTCTGTGGAAATCCATAATTTCGTTTTCATTCAAGTTGAATCCAACCACGTTCGAGAACTGTTTAACAATTGTAAGCAAATTTTCATTCTTGTGCTCTGGGACGCACTGTAGTTCCAAGTTGCATGCTCTAGATTGTTGCTCTAAAACGTTAAGTTTAGTAGTGACATCGTTCAACACCAGGATTAAAGAGAATTTGATTGCGTGCCATAGCTCAGGGGCGGGATCAGTATCAGTAACTGAACAATTTTTTCCAAGGAACATAGGTCGAAATCATCGAGATATAATGTATTATAGTTCAATGGTCGAAATACGTAAAACTAACTTTGACCTTCCATACAAAATGCGCTATCAGCTGATGCAGTTTCTATGGGAGGTCAAAAACAGATTTTCGTATTTCGATCTAACTACGTTCCCTGGGAAAAGTTGTTTAGTTACTGATACTAATCCCGCCCCTGAGCTTAGGCACGCAATCAAATTAACACCCTGTATTCAAACAAAACCGTTTACGTAGGTAGGTATTGCTCCCCGTGTGGTGCCGGCAAAGAATAGTACCAACCCATATCTACCCGTGGGTGTTGTAAGAGGCGACTAAGGGCTTATGAACCGGAAGATGGGCAGCAGCATCTTTCTGTGTATCATACCATCTTACATACTGCGGTCACCAACAACAGCGGTCGCCAGCCGCAACGCTTACAAGCGTGGTGACTATGGTAAATCCCCTCCAAATTACCACGCGTTTTTGCTAGAGTTCTGGAGGGAGCTCCCTGTCCTGCAGTGGACGTTTTATGTG